>QVTF01019454.1:0-600000 GCA_003573665.1 Oxygymnocypris stewartii
TTGTTACTCAGCCATAAAATGTCCGATCTGTCCCAGACTTCACATGTTCGATAAGAATCCAGGCCTGAACACATCTAAATACGAATATTCCATTATAATCAGAGCGCCACCTGCTGGCAACAGGAAATTACTTGTTTTACACTAACGTAAACATGCAATGTCCAATCTGCACCAAACTTCACATATTTGTTAAGACTCCGGACTTGAAGAGATCTACATGACCATATTCAGTTATAGACATAGCGCCACCTGCTGGCAACAGGAAGTGACATCTTTTACTCTGTAACTAACTCCTCCTAGAGATTTAATGACATCAACATAATATTTAGGTCAGTCTAATCAAAAGGCCTTTGTGATGTTAAATTGCGAAGAGCTTGAGTTTTCGCTAATGGGCGTGACCATGGCGGCGTGACAAAATTTGATGTCTCGCCATGGGAATAGAAGCTGTTGTTACTCAGCCATAAAATGTCCAATCTGCCCCAAACTTCACACGTTTGATAAGAGCCATGGCCTGAAGACATCTACGTGCCAATGTTTAGTTATAGACATAGCGCCACCTGCTGGCTACAGGAAATTACTTGTTTTACACTAACTTGAACATGCAATGTCCAATCTGCACCCAACTTCACATATTTTGTAAGAGTCCTTTCCCGAAAACATCTAAAGGCCAATATTCAGATGTAATCATAGCACCACCTGTTGACAACAGGATATGCCAGGCTTTACACTAACTCAATCATACCATGTTCAATCTGCACCAAACTTCATATGTTTGATAAAAGTATTGGTCTGAAGATATCCAAATGCCAATGTTCAGTTAAAGACATAGCGCCACCTGCTGGCAACAGGTTTGGCACATATAAATGACTTTGATACATTCCTCTATACTTACCTTTTTAAATGCATATTGCTCACCGTTCCCTGTCTTTCTGAAGCCACCGGTCGGCGGTGCCGGATGCGAGGTCCCTTCCATCGCTGCTTGCAGCTTTAATTATTCTTATTATTATTCTTCTTCTTCTTCTTCTTCTTCTTCTTCTTCTTCTTCTTCTTCTCCAAACTTAATCGCATTTTAGAGAGCCTAAACATGCTCGAAAAGTCAGGAAACTTTGCACACATGTCAGAACTGGTGAAAATTTACGTCTGATATGGGTTTCAGAAGTAGGTGTGGCAAAATGGCTCGACAGCGCCACCTATAAATATTCAGCGGAGTGCGCCTCGAGCTACGTTTCACGTACATGTACGAAAATCGGTACACTTATGTAACTTAACAATATCTACAAAAAAGTCTCCAGGTACGAAATCAGAAACCCAACAGGAAGTCGGCTATTTTGAATTTTCTCGTCATATTTTGTGTCATTTTTGCCATTTTCAGGTGTCATACTTTAACGAACTCCTCCCAGAGATTTATTCAGATGAACACCAAAATTGGTCAGTGTAATCTAAAGCCCTTTGTGACGTTAAATTGCGAAGATCTAGAGTTTTCATCGGAGGGCGTGTCCGTGGCGTCCTGTCAAATTTTGATGTTTCGCCATGAAACAGGAAGTTGTTATATCTCAGGCATGCTATGTCCGATCTACACCAAACGTCACACGTTTGATAAGAATCCTCACCTGAAGAGATCTAAGTGACCGTATTCAGTTATAGTCATAGCGCCACCTGCTGGCAACAGGAAGTGACATGTTTTACTCTGTAACTAACTCCTGCTAGAGATTTAATGACATAAACATAAAATTTAGGTCAGTTTAATCTAAAGGCCTTCGTGATGTTAAATTGCGAAGAGCTTGAGTTTTCGCTAATGGGCGTGTCCTTGGCGGCATCACAAATTTCGATGTCTCGCCATGGGAATAAAAGTTGTTGTAACTCAGCCATACAATGTTCGATCTGCCCCAGACTTCACATGTTCGATAAGAATCCAGGCCTGAACACATCTAAATACAAATATTCCATTATAATCAGAGCGCCACCTGCTGGCAACAGGAAATGACTTGTTTTACACTAACGTAAACATGCAATGTCCAATCTACTCCAAACTTCACATATTTGTTAAGACACCGGACTTGAAGAGATCTACGTGACCATATTCAGTTATAGACATAGCGCCACCTGCTGGCAACAGGAAGTGACATATTTTACTCTGTAACTAACTCCTCCTAGAGATTTAATGACATCAAAATAATATTTAGGTCAGTCTAATCAAAACGCCTTTGTGATGTTAAATTGCGAAGATCTTGAGTTTTCGTTAAAGGGCGTGACCATGGCGGCGTGACAAATTCGATGTCTCGCCATGGGAATAGAAGCTGTTGTTACTCAGCCATAAAATGTCCGATCTGTCCCAGACTTCACATGTTCGATAAGAATCCAGGCCTGAACACATCTAAATACGAATATTCCATTATAATCAGAGCGCCACCTGCTGGCAACAGGAAATTACTTGTTTTACACTAACGTAAACATGCAATGTCCAATCTGCACCAAACTTCACATATTTGTTAAGACTCCGGACTTGAAGAGATCTACATGACCATATTCAGTTATAGACATAGCGCCACCTGCTGGCAACAGGAAGTGACATCTTTTACTCTGTAACTAACTCCTCCTAGAGATTTAATGACATCAACATAATATTTAGGTCAGTCTAATCAAAAGGCCTTTGTGATGTTAAATTGCGAAGAGCTTGAGTTTTCGCTAATGGGCGTGACCATGGCGGCGTGACAAAATTTGATGTCTCGCCATGGGAATAGAAGCTGTTGTTACTCAGCCATAAAATGTCCAATCTGCCCCAAACTTCACACGTTTGATAAGAGCCATGGCCTGAAGACATCTACGTGCCAATGTTTAGTTATAGACATAGCGCCACCTGCTGGCTACAGGAAATTACTTGTTTTACACTAACTTGAACATGCAATGTCCAATCTGCACCCAACTTCACATATTTTGTAAGAGTCCTTTCCCGAAAACATCTAAAGGCCAATATTCAGATGTAATCATAGCACCACCTGTTGACAACAGGATATGCCAGGCTTTACACTAACTCAATCATACCATGTTCAATCTGCACCAAACTTCATATGTTTGATAAAAGTATTGGTCTGAAGATATCCAAATGCCAATGTTCAGTTAAAGACATAGCGCCACCTGCTGGCAACAGGTTTGGCACATATAAATGACTTTGATACATTCCTCTATACTTACCTTTTTAAATGCATATTGATCACCGTTCCCTGTCTTTCTGAAGCCACCGGTCGGCGGTGCCGGATGCGAGGTCCCTTCCATCGCTGCTTGCAGCTTTAATTTTAGGTTGTTTCTCAAATGTAGGCAGTGCACTACATGAGACAAAAAAGTTATATATACATGTATATTTTTGGTCATACCGCCCAGCACTATCTTATATTCGTTTCAGGAATGTTTGAATGAATGTGAACCGTTTGAATAACGTTTGCATGTCATAGCAGTACTATTTGGCAACACAGATTATTATCCTCATACTCATTTTTTAAATTGTGGGAAAATAAAATTGGCTTAGATGTCAGTTTTTTTTTTTTTTTTTTCTGTCAGTATTATTTTAAAGTAATTACAATTCAGAAGTTGACACCAATGCCAGTAAAATTCTATGTTATTCCATACCTTTCCATAATTTGTTTTCAACACCACAGGAAAATATTTAAATACTGAAAAATTACTTCAAACATGTTTCAGTATGCAAGTGGTTAATAGTTAAATATTAATGTGTATATTTAAACATTAGGTTGAAACAATGGTCATGCAGTGTCATGCATTTATCTACTAAGTAAACGCTGCTTTAAGTTGTTTTGATTGAGTGATTTTATTTTGGTATTGTACAAAATTAACAGTACTTCTGACATCCCTGTTTTAAGGTATTTAGTTGTTTTTACATTGTTTAGCATTAGTTAAAAAATAATTTATATTTAGGGACCGAGCACCGATGGTGCAGAGGACCCTATTGAATCTGCTCCGTTTATTATTATTATTATTATTATTAGGGACCGAGCACCGATGGTGCGAGGACCCTATTGAATCTGCTCCGTTTATTATTCTTATTAGGGACCGAGCACCGATGGTGCAGAGGACCCTATTGAATCTGCTCCGTTTATTATTATTATTATTATTATTAGGGACCGAGCACCGATGGTGCAGAGGACCCTATTGAATCTGCTCTGTTTATTATTATTATTATTATTATTAGGGACCGAGCACCGATGGTGCAGAGGACCCTATTGAATCTGCTCCGTTTATTAGGGACCGAGCACCGATGGTGCAGAGGACCCTATTGAATCTGCTCCGTTTATTATTATTATTATTATTATTAGGGACCGAGCACCGATGGTGCGAGGACCCTATTGTATCTGTGTTGTTTATTAGGGACCGAGCACCGATGGTGCGAGGACCCTATTGAATCTGCTCCGTTTATTATTAGGGACCGAGCACCGATGGTGCAGAGGACCCTATTGAATCTGCTCCGTTTATTATTATTATTATTATTCTTCTTCTCCAAACTTAATCGCATTTTAGAGGGCCTAAACATGCTCGAAAAGTCAGGAAACTTTGCACACGCATCAGAACTGGTGAAAATTTACGTCTGATATGGGTTTCAGGAGTAGGTGTGGCAAAATGGCTCGACAGCGCCACCTATAAATATTCAGCGGAGTGCGCCTCGATCTACGTTTCACGTAGATGTACGAAAATCGGTACACTCATGTAACTTAACAATACCTACAAAAAAGTCTCTGGGTACGAAATCAGAAACCAAACAGGAAGTCGGCTATTTTGAATTTTCTCGTCATATTTTGTATCTTTTTGCCATTTTCAGGTGCCATACTTTAACGAACTCCTCCCAGAGATATTTTCAGATGAACACCAAAATTGGTCATTGTAATCTAAAGCCCTTTGTGACGTTAAATTGCGAAGATCTAGAGTTTTCATCGGAGGGCGTGTCCGTGGCGTCCTGTCAAATTTTGATGTTTCGCCATGAAACAGGAAGTTGTTATATCTCAGGCATGCTATGTCCGATCTGCACCAAACTTCACATGTTTGATAAGAATCCTGACCTGAAGAGATCTAAGTGACCATATTCAGTTATAGTCGTAGCGCCACCTGCTGGCAACAGGAAGTGACATGTTTTACTCTGTAACTAACTCCTCCTAGAGATTTAATGACATCAACATAATATTTAGGTCAGTCTAACCTAAAGGCCTTTGTGATGTTAAATTGCGAAGATCTAGAGTTTTCGTTAAAGGGCGTGTCCATGGCGGCATCACAAATTTCGATGTCTCTTCATGGGAATAAAAGTTGTTGTAACTCAGCCATACAATGTCCGATCTGCCCCAGACTTCACACGTTCGATAAGAATCCAGACCTGAACACATCTAAATACGAATATTTCATTATAATTAGAGCGCCACCTGTTGGCAACAGGAAATGACTTCTTTTACACTATCTTAAACATGCAATGTCCAATCTGCACCAAACTTCACATATTTGGTAAGAGTCCTGGCCTGAAAACACCTAAAGGCCAAAAATCAGATATAATCATAGCGCCACCTGCTGACAACAGGATATATCATGCTTTACACTAACTCAAACATGCCATGTTCAATCTGCACCAAACTTCATATGTTTGATAAAAGTATTGGTCTGAAGACATCTACATGCCAATGTTTAGTTATAGACATAGCGCCACCTGGTGGCTACAGGAAATTACTTGTTTTACACCAACTTAAACATGGATTGTCCAATCTGCACCAAACTTCACATATTTGGTAAGATTCCTGGCCTGAAGATATCTAAAGTCCAATATTCAGATGTAATCATAGCGCCACCTGCTGACAACAGGATGTGTCAGGCTTTACACTAACTCAAACATACTATGTTCAATCTGCACCAAACTTCATATGTTTGATAAAATTGTTAGACTGAAGACAGCTACATGTTAATGTTCAGCTATGGACATAGCGCCACCAGCTGGCAGCAGGTTTGACACATATAAATGACTATGACACGTTCCTCTATATTTACCTTTTTAAATGCATATTGCTCACCGTTCCCTGTCTTTCTGAAGCCACCGGTTAGCGGTGCCGGGTGCGAGGTCCCTTCCATCGCTGCTTGCAGCTTTAATTATTATTATTATTATTATTCTTCTTCTTCTCCAAACTTAATCGCATTTTAGAGGGCCTAAACATGCTCGAAAAGTCAGGAAACTTTGCACACGCATCAGAACTGGTGAAAATTTACGTCTGATATGGGTTTCAGGTGTAGGTGTGGCAAAATGGCTCGACAGCGCCACCTATAAATATTTAGCGGAGTGCGCCTCGAGCTACGTTTCCCGTACATGTACGAAAATTGGTACACTCATGTAACTTAACATTACCTACAAAAAAGTCTCTTGGTACGAAATCAGAAACCAAACAGGAAGTCGGTTATTTTGAATTTTCTCATCATATTTTGTGTCATTTTTGCCATTTTCAGGTGTCATACTTTAACGAACTCCTCCCAGAGATATTTCCAGATGAACACCAAAATTGGTCATTGTAATCTAAAGCCTTTTGTGACGTTAAATTGCGAAGATCTAGAGTTTTCATCGGAGGGCGTGTCCGTGGCGTCCTGTCAAATTTTGATGTTTCGCCATGAAACAGGAAGTTGTTATATCTCAGGCATGCTATGTCCGATCTACACCAAACTTCAAATGTTTGATAAGAATCCTGACCTGAAGAGATCTAAGTGATCATATTCAGTTATAGTCATAGCGCCACCTGCTGGCAACATGAAGTGACATGTTTTACGTTGTAACTAACTCCTCCTAGAGATTTAATTACATCAACATAATATTTAGGTCAGTCTAATCAAAACGCCTTTGTGATGTTAAATTGCGAAGAGCTTGAGTTTTCGCTAATGGGCGTGACCATGGCGGCGTGACAAAATTCGATGTCTCGCCATGGGAATAGAAGCTGTTGTTACTCAGCCATAAAATGTCCAATCTGCCCCAAACTTCACACGTTTGATAAGAGCCATGGCCTGAAGACATCTACGTGCCAATGTTTAGTTATAGACATAGCGCCACCTGCTGGCTACAGGAAATTACTTGTTTTACACTAACTTGAACATGCAATGTCCAATCTGCACCCAACTTCACATATTTTGTAAGAGTCCTGTCCCGAAAACATCTAAAGGGCAATATTCAGATGTAATCATAGCGCCACCTGTTGACAACAGGATATACCAGTATTACACTAACTCAATCATACCATGTTCAATCTGCACCAAACTTCATATGTTTGATAAAAGTATTGGTCTGAAGATATCCAAATGCCAATGTTCAGTTAAAGACATAGCGCCACCTGCTGGCAACAGGTTTGGCACATATAAATGACTTTGATACATTCCTCTATACTTACCTTTTTAAATGCATATTGCTCACCGTTCCCTGTCTTTCTGAAGCCACCGGTCGGCGGTGCCGGGTGCGAGGTCCCTTCCATCGCTGCTTGCAGCTTTAATTATTATTATTATTATTATTATTATTTTCCAAACTTAATCGCATTTTTGAGGGCCTAAACATGCTCGAAAAGTCAGGAAATTTTGCACACGCATCAGAACTGGTGGAAATTTACGTCTTATATGGGTTTCAGAAGTGGGTGTGGCAAAATGGCTCGACAGCGCCACCTATACTTTTTCAGCAGAGAGCCCTCGGGCTGCGTCTCACGTACATGTACGAAAATCGGTACACTCATGTAACATAACAATACCTACAAAAAAGTCTCCTGGAACGAAATCCGAAACCCAACAGGAAGTCGGTTATTTTGAATTTTCTCGTCATATTTAGTGACATTTTGGCCATTTGCAGGTGTCATACTTTAACGAACTCCTCCCAGAGATTTATTCGGATGAACACCAAAATTGGTCATTGCAATCTAAAGCCCTTTGTAACGTTAAATTGCGAAGATCTAGAGTTTTCATCGGAGGGCGTGTCCGTGGCGTCCTGTCAAATTTCGATGTTTCGCCATGAAACAGGAAGTTGTTATAACTCAGGCATGCTATGTCCGATCTGCACTAAACTTCACGTTTGATAAGACTCCTGATATGAAGAGATCTACATGACCATATTCAGTTATAGTAATAGCGCCACCTGCTGGTAACAGGAAGTGACATGTTTTACTCTGTAACTAATTCCTCCTACAGATTTAATGACATCAACATAATATTTAGGTCAGTCTAACCTAAAGGCCTCTGTGAAGTTAAATTGCGAAGATCTAGAGTTTTCATGGGAGGGCGTGTCCGTGGCGTCCTGTCAAATTTCGATGTCTCGCCATGGGAATAAATGTTGTTGTAACTCAGTCAAACAATGTTCGATCTGCCCCAGACTTAACATGTTCGATAAGAATCCAGGCCTGAACACATCTGAATATGGGTTTCAGAAGTAGGTGTGGCAAAATGGCTCGACAGCGCCACCTATACTGATTCAGCGGAGAGCCCTCAGGCTACGTTTCACGTACATGTATGAAAATCGGTACACTCATGTAACATAACAATACCTACAAAAAAGTCTCCTGGAACGAAATCCGAAACCCAACAGGAAGTCGGTTATTTTGAATTTTCTCGTCATATTTAGTGACATTTTTGCCATTTGCAGGTGTCATACTTTAACGAACTCCTCCCAGAGATTTATTCGCATGAACACTAAAATTGGTCATTGCAATCTAAAGCCCTTTGAGACGTTAAATTGCGAAGATATAGAGTTTTCGTTAAAGGGCGTGTCCTTGGCGGCATCACAGATTTCGATGTCTCGCCAAGGGAATAAAAGTTGTTGTAACTCATCCATACAATGTTCGATCTGCCCCAGACTTCACATGTTCGATAAGAATCCAGGCCTGAACACATCTAAATACGAATATTCCAATATAATCAGAGCGCCACCTGCTGGCAACAGGAAATGACTTGTTTTACACTAACTTAAACATGCAATGTCCAATCTTTACCAAACTTCACATGTATGACAAGACTCCTGATCTGAAAAGTTCTAAGTGACAATATTCATATAAATTCATAGCGCCACCTGCTGGCAACAGGAAGTGATATGTTTTACTCTGTAACTAACTCCTCCTAGAGATTTAATGACATCAACATAATATATAGGTCAGTCTAATCTAAAGGCCTTTGTGATGTTGAATTGCAAAGAGCTTGAGTTTTCGCTAATGGGCGTGTCTATGGCGGCGTGACAAAATTCGATGTCTCGCCATGGGAATAGAAGCTGTTGTTACTCAGCCATAAAATGTCCGATCTGTCCCAAACTTCACACTTTTGATAAGAGCCATGGCCTGTAGACATCTCTGTGCCAATTTTTATTTACAGACATAGCGCCACCTGCTGGCAACAGGAAAATACTTGTTTTACACTAACTTAAACATGCAATGTCCAATCTGCACCAAACTTCATATGTTTTTTAAAAGTGCTGGATGAAGACATCTACATGCCAGTGTTCAGTTAAATATATGGCGCCACCTGCTGGCAACAGAAAATTTCTTGTTTTACACTAACTTAAACATGCAATGTCCAATCTGCACCAAACTTCATACGTTTTTTAAAAGTACTGGATGAAGACATCTACATGCCAATATACAGTTATGGATGTTGCGCCACCAGCTGGCAGCAGGTTTGGTACATATAAATGACTTTGACATATTCCTCTATATTTACCTTTTTAAATGCATATTGCTCACTGTTCCCTGTCTTTCTGAAGCCACAGGTCGGCGGTGAGCCGGGCGAGGTCCCTTCCATCGCTGCTTGCAGCTTTAATTAGGGACCGAGCACCGATGGTGCAGAGGACCCTATTGAATCTGCTCCGTTTATTATTATTATTATTATTAGGGACCGAGCACTGATGGTGCGAGGACCCTATTGAATCTGCTCCGTTTATTATTCTTATTATTATTCTTCTTCTTCTTCTTCTTCTTCTTCTTCTTCTTCTTCTCCAAACTTAATCGCATTTTAGAGGGCCTAAACATGCTCGAAAAGTCAGGAAACTTTGCACACGTATCAGAACTGGTGAAAATTTAAGTCTTATATGGGTTTCAGAAGTAGGTGTGGCAAAATGGCTCGACAGCGCCACCTATAAATATTCAGCGGAGTGCGCCTCGAGCTACGTTTCACGTACATGTACGAAAATCGGTACACTCATGTAACTTAACAATACCTACAAAAAAGTCTCTAGGTACGAAATCAGAAACCAAACAGGAAGTCGGCTATTTTGAATTTTCTCGTCATATTTTGTGTCATTTTTGCCATTTTCAGGTGTCATACTTTAACGAACTCCTCCCAGAGATATTTCCAGATGAACACCAAAATTGGTCACTGTAATCTAAAGCCCTTTGTGACGTTAAATTGCGAAGATCTAGAGTTTTCATCGGATGGCGTGTCCGTGGCGTCCTGTCAAATTTTGATGTTTCGCCATGAAACAGGATGTTGGTATATCTCAGGCATGCTATGTCCGATCTACACCAAACTTCACATGTTTGATAAGAATCCTGACCTGAAGAGATCTAAGTGACCATATTCAGTTATAGTCATAGCGCCACCTGCTGGCAACAGGAAGTGACATGTTTTACTCTGTAACTAACTCCTCCTAGAGATTTAATGACATAAACATAATATTTAGGTCAGTCTAACCTAAAGGCCTTTGTGATGTTAAATTGCGAAGATCTAGAGTTTTCGTTAAAGGGCGTGTCCTTGGCGGCATCACAAATTTCGATGTCTCGCCATGGGAATAAAAGTTGTTGTAACTCAGCCATACAATGTCCGATCTGCCCCAGACTTCACACGTTCGATAAGAATCCAGGCCTGAACACATCTAAATACGAATATTCCAATATAATCAGAGCGCCACCTGCTGGCAACAGGAAATGACTTGTTTTACACTAACTTAAACATGCAATGTCCAATCTTTACCAAACTTCACATGTATGACAAGACTCCTGATCTGAAAAGTTCTAAGTGACAATATTCATATAAATTCATAGCGCCACCTGCTGGCAACAGGAAGTGATATGTTTTACTCTGTAACTAACTCCTCCTAGAGATTTAATGACATCAACATAATATATAGGTCAGTCTAATCTAAAGGCCTTTGTGATGTTGAATTGCAAAGAGCTTGAGTTTTCGCTAATGGGCGTGTCTATGGCGGCGTGACAAAATTCGATGTCTCGCCATGGGAATAGAAGCTGTTGTTACTCAGCCATAAAATGTCCGATCTGTCCCAAACTTCACACTTTTGATAAGAGCCATGGCCTGTAGACATCTCTGTGCCAATTTTTATTTACAGACATAGCGCCACCTGCTGGCAACAGGAAAATACTTGTTTTACACTAACTTAAACATGCAATGTCCAATCTGCACCAAACTTCATATGTTTTTTAAAAGTGCTGGATGAAGACATCTACATGCCAGTGTTCAGTTAAATATATGGCGCCACCTGCTGGCAACAGAAAATTTCTTGTTTTACACTAACTTAAACATGCAATGTCCAATCTGCACCAAACTTCATACGTTTTTTAAAAGTACTGGATGAAGACATCTACATGCCAATGTTCAGTTATGGATGTTGCGCCACCAGCTGGCAGCAGGTTTGGTACATATAAATGACTTTGACATATTCCTCTATATTTACCTTTTTAAATGCATATTGCTCACTGTTCCCTGTCTTTCTGAAGCCACAGGTCGGCGGTGAGCCGGGCGAGGTCCCTTCCATCGCTGCTTGCAGCTTTAATTAGGGACCGAGCACCGATGGTGCAGAGGACCCTATTGAATCTGCTCCGTTTATTATTATTATTATTATTAGGGACCGAGCACTGATGGTGCGAGGACCCTATTGAATCTGCTCCGTTTATTATTCTTATTATTCTTCTTCTTCTTCTTCTTCTTCTTCTTCTTCTTCTCCAAACTTAATCGCATTTTAGAGGGCCTAAACATGCTCGAAAAGTCAGGAAACTTTGCACACGTATCAGAACTGGTGAAAATTTAAGTCTTATATGGGTTTCAGAAGTAGGTGTGGCAAAATGGCTCGACAGCGCCACCTATAAATATTCAGCGGAGTGCGCCTCGAGCTACGTTTCACGTACATGTACGAAAATCGGTACACTCATGTAACTTAACAATACCTACAAAAAAGTCTCTAGGTACGAAATCAGAAACCAAACAGGAAGTCGGCTATTTTGAATTTTCTCGTCATATTTTGTGTCATTTTTGCCATTTTCAGGTGTCATACTTTAACGAACTCCTCCCAGAGATATTTCCAGATGAACACCAAAATTGGTCACTGTAATCTAAAGCCCTTTGTGACGTTAAATTGCGAAGATCTAGAGTTTTCATCGGATGGCGTGTCCGTGGCGTCCTGTCAAATTTTGATGTTTCGCCATGAAACAGGATGTTGGTATATCTCAGGCATGCTATGTCCGATCTACACCAAACTTCACATGTTTGATAAGAATCCTGACCTGAAGAGATCTAAGTGACCATATTCAGTTATAGTCATAGCGCCACCTGCTGGCAACAGGAAGTGACATGTTTTACTCTGTAACTAACTCCTCCTAGAGATTTAATGACATAAACATAATATTTAGGTCAGTCTAACCTAAAGGCCTTTGTGATGTTAAATTGCGAAGATCTAGAGTTTTCGTTAAAGGGCGTGTCCTTGGCGGCATCACAAATTTCGATGTCTCGCCATGGGAATAAAAGTTGTTGTAACTCAGCCATACAATGTCCGATCTGCCCCAGACTTCACACGTTCGATAAGAATCCAGGCCTGAACACATCTAAGTATGAATATTTCATTATAATTAGAGCGCCACCTGCTGGCAACAGGAAATTACTTCTTTTACACTATCTTAAACATGCAATGTCCAATCTGCACCAAACTTCACACTTTTGATAAAAATATTGGTCTTAAGATATCTAAATGCCAATGTTCAGTTAAAGATATAGCGCCACCTGCTGGCAACAGCAAATTAATTCTTTTAAACTATCTTAAGCATTCAATGTCCAATCTGCACCAAAATTCACGTATTTGGTAAGGGTCCTGGCCTGAAAACATCTAAAGGCCAAAATTCAGATATAATCATAGCGCCACCTGTTGACAACAGGATATATCATGCTTTACACTAACTCAAACATACCATGTTCAATCTGCACCAAAATTCATATGTTTGATAAAAGTACTTGTCTGATGATATCTACACGATAACGTTTAGTTAAAGACATAGCGCCACCTGCTGGCAACAGGAAATGATTTGTTTTACACTAACTTAAGCATGAA
This sequence comes from Oxygymnocypris stewartii, assembly GCA_003573665.1. NCBI lineage: Eukaryota > Metazoa > Chordata > Actinopteri > Cypriniformes > Cyprinidae > Oxygymnocypris > Oxygymnocypris stewartii. The sequence goes on from QVTF01019454.1 coordinate 13,316, forward strand.
ATGTCCAATCTGCACCAAACTTCACATATTTTGTAAGAGTCCTGCCCTGAAGACATTTAAAAGCCAATATTCAGATGTAACCATAGCGCCATCTGTTGACAACAGGATGTGTCAGGCTTTACACTAACTCAAACATACTATGTTCAATTTGCACCAAACTTCATATGTTCGATAAAGGTGCTAGCCTGAAGACATCTATATGTTAATGTTCAGTTATGGACATAGCGCCACCAGCTGGCAGCAGATTTGGCACATATAAATGACTTTGACCTATTCCTCTATATTTGCCTTTTTAAATGCATATTGCTCACCGTTCCCTGTCTTTCTGAAGCCACCGGTTGGCGGTGCTGGGTGCGAGGTCCCTTCCATCGCTGCTTGCAGCTTTAATTATTAGGGACCGAGCACCGATGGTGCGAGGACCCTATTGAATCTGCTCCGTTTATTATTATTATTATTATTATTCTTCTTCTTCTCCAAACTTAATCGCATTTTAGAGGGCCTAAACATGCTCGAAAAGTCAGGAAACTTTGCACACGCATCAGAACTGGTGAAAATTTACGTCTGATATGGGTTTCAGGTGTAGGTGTGGCAAAATGGCTCGACAGCGCCACCTATAAATATTTAGCGGAGTGCGCCTCGAGCTACGTTTCCCGTACATGTACGAAAATTGGTACACTCATGTAACTTAACATTACCTACAAAAAAGTCTCTTGGTACGAAATCAGAAACCAAACAGGAAGTCGGTTATTTTGAATTTTCTCATCATATTTTGTGTCATTTTTGCCATTTTCAGGTGTCATACTTTAACGAACTCCTCCCAGAGATATTTCCAGATGAACACCAAAATTGGTCATTGTAATCTAAAGCCCTTTGTGACGTTAAATTGCGAAGATCTAGAGTTTTCATCGGAGGGCGTGTCCGTGGCGTCCTGTCAAATTTTGATGTTTCGCCATGAAACAGGAAGTTGTTATATCTCAGGCATGCTATGTCCGATCTACACCAAACTTCAAATGTTTGATAAGAATCCTGACCTGAAGAGATCTAAGTGATCATATTCAGTTATAGTCATAGCGCCACCTGCTGGCAACATGAAGTGACATGTTTTACGTTGTAACTAACTCCTCCTAGAGATTTAATTACATCAACATAATATTTAGGTCAGTCTAATCAAAACGCCTTTGTGATGTTAAATTGCGAAGAGCTTGAGTTTTCGCTAATGGGCGTGACCATGGCGGCGTGACAAAATTCGATGTCTCGCCATGGGAATAGAAGCTGTTGTTACTCAGCCATAAAATGTCCAATCTGCCCCAAACTTCACACGTTTGATAAGAGCCATGGCCTGAAGACATCTACGTGCCAATGTTTAGTTATAGACATAGCGCCACCTGCTGGCTACAGGAAATTACTTGTTTTACACTAACTTGAACATGCAATGTCCAATCTGCACCCAACTTCACATATTTTGTAAGAGTCCTGTCCCGAAAACATCTAAAGGGCAATATTCAGATGTAATCATAGCGCCACCTGTTGACAACAGGATATACCAGTATTACACTAACTCAATCATACCATGTTCAATCTGCACCAAACTTCATATGTTTGATAAAAGTATTGGTCTGAAGATATCCAAATGCCAATGTTCAGTTAAAGACATAGCGCCACCTGCTGACAACATGATATGTCATGCTTTGCACTAACTCAGCCATAAAATATCCGATCTGCCCCAAACTTCACAGGTTTGATAAGAGCCATGGCCTGAAGACATCTACGTGCCAATGTTTAGTTATAGACATAGCGCCACCTGCTGGCTACAGGAAATGACTTGTTTTACACCAAATTCAACATGCAATGTTCAATCTGCACCAAACTTCATATGTTTTTTTAAATTACTGGTCTGAAGACATATACCAAATTTTCAGTTCAGTTAGATATATAGTGCCACCTGCTGGCCACAGGAAATTCATTGTTTTACAGTAAATCAAACATGCATTGTCCAATCCGCACCAAACGTTACATATTTGGTAAGATTCCAGGCCTGAAGACATCTAAAGGCCAATATTCAGATGTAATCATAGCGCCACCTGTTGACAACAGGATGTGTCAGGCTTTACACTAACTCAAACATACTATGTTCAATCTGCACCAAACTTCATATGTTTGATAAAAGTGCTAGAGTGAAGACATCTACATGTTAATGTTCAGTTATGGACATAGCGCCACCAGCTGGCAGCAGGTTTGACACATATAAATGACTGACACGTTCCTCTATATTTACCTTTTTAAATGCATATTGCTCACAGTTCCTTGTCTTTCTGAAGCCACCGGTTGGCGGTGCTGGGTGCGAGGTCCCTTCCATCGCTGCTTGCAGCTTTAATTATTATTAGGGCCCAAGCCAGAAAGGCGCAGGGCCCTATTGTTTTCCTCCGGATTCTTTTTTTTTTTTTTTTTTTTTTTTCGACTATCCGGGCATTTTTGGGGGGCTTAATATGGTCAAAAACTCTTGAAAATTTGCACACACATTGGAACCCGCGGCAGTTAGGACGCCGCTGAGGCTGGGACCCGGGCGTGGCACAGAGGCTCTACAGCGCCCCCTGGAACACCATCAGAAAACTTGATGAATAGCTCACACATACTTGCACGTATTCATATGAAACTCGGTACACATATAGATCTCATCAAGCCGAACAACTTTTGCGCTGCATGTCATGGGCTCCGCCCAACAGGAAGTCGCCTATTCAGGGCTGTTTAAAAATCACATGCTCTGGAATTTGAAATACTCCTCCCAGGATTTTCAACACAGGAGCACCAAACTCGGTGAACGTGATCTCAAGACATTGGGGATGCTAAATTGCGGAGGGATTTTTGATATCTCAAACAGTTTGCCCGTGGCGAGGCGATGAAGTTATGGCGAGAATTGAGAGACAGGAAGTGTCTAATAAAGTCCACATACATTGTCTGATTTTGATCACAATTCAGTGGTTTGTTCGGTGTGTGAAGCCGATCGCATCGATGTGACAATTATGAGGCAAAGTTATAGCGCCACCAACTGGCAGCAGGAAGTGTGTGATTTTCAAAATGCTTTGAATTCAGCATCTTACTTTTACCCAATTTGCTTCAAACTTCATCAGAATACTGTAAAAACATGGCCGATGTGAAACCCTGAAGGGAATATTGATATCTAAAATACTGTTGCCATGGCAACGTGTCAAACCTCAATATTCTTTTTTGGGTGATTTTGAGGCTATCCGGGCATTTTTGGGGGGCTTAACATGGTCAAAAACTCTTGAAAATTTGCACACACATTGGAACCCGTGGCAGTTAGGATGCCGCTGAGGCTGGGACCCGGGCGTGGCACAGAGGCTCTACGGCGCCCCCTGGAACACATCAGAAAACTTGATGTGTAGCTCACACATACTTGCACGTATTCATATGAAACTCGGTACACATATAGATCTCATCAAGCCGAACAACTTTTGCACCGCATGTCATGGGCTCCACCCAACAGGAAGTCGGCTATTCTATTGTTTTCCTTAGGACTCTTTTTTAGGTTTTTTTTGACTATCCGGACATTTTTGGGGGGCTTAACATGGTCAAAAACTCTTGAAAATGTGCACACACATTGGAACCCGCGGCATTTAGGACGCCGCTGAGGCTGGGACCCAGGCGTGGCACAGAGGCTCTACGGCGCCCCCTGGAACACCATCAGAAAACTTGATGTGTAGCTCAAACATACTTTCACGTATTAATATGAAACTCGGTACACATATAGATCTCATCGGTTTGTTCGGTGTATGAAGCCGATCGCATTGATGTGACAATTATGAGGCAAAGTTATAGCGCCACCAACTGGCAACAGGAAGTGTGTCATTTTCAAAATGCTTTGAATTCACCATCTTACTTTTACCCAATTTGCTTCAAACTTCATCAGAATACTGTAAAAACACGGCCGATGTGAAACTGTGAAGGGATTATTGATATCTAAAATACTGTTGTCATGGCAACGCGTCAAACCTCAATATTCTTTTTTTGGTGATTTTGAGGCTATCCGGGCATTTTTGGGGGGCTTAACATGGTCAAAAACTCTTGAAAATTTGCACACACATTGGAACCCGCGGCAGTTAGGACGCCGCTGAGGCTGGGACCCGGGCGTGGCACAGAGGCTCTACGGCGCCCCCTGGAACACATCAGAAAACTTGATGTGTAGCTCACACATACTTGCACGTATTAATATGAAACTCGGTACACATATAGATCTCATCGAGCCGAACAACTTTTGCACCGCATGTCATGGGCTACGCCCAACAGGAAGTCAGCTATTCTATTGTTTTCCTTAGGATTCTTTTTTTTTTTTTACCGACTATCCGGGCATTTTTGGGGGGCTTAACATGGTCAAAAACTCTTGAAAATGTGCACACACATTGGAACCCGTGGCAGTTAGGACGCCGCTGAGGCTGGGACCCGGGCGTGGCACAGAGGCTCTACGGCGCCCCCTGGAAAACCATCAGAAAACTTGATGTGTAGCTCACACATATTTGCACGTATTCATATGAAACTCGGTACACATATAGATCTTATCGAGCTGAACAACTTTTGTGTCACATGTCATGGGCTCCGCCCAACAGGAAGTCGGCTATTCAGGGCTGTTTAAAAAGCACATGCTCTGGAATTTGAAATACTCCTCCCAGGATTTTCAACACACGAGCACCAAACCCGGTGAACGTGATCTCAAGACATTGGGGATGCTAAATTGCGGAGGGATTTTTGATATCTCGAATGGTTTGCCCGTGGCGAGGCGATGAAGTTATGGCGAGAATTGAGATACAGGAAGTGTCTAATAAAGTCCACATACATTGTCTGATTTTGATCACAATTCAGTGGTTTGTTCGGTGTATGAAGCCGATCGCATCGATGTGACAATTATGAGGCAAAGTTATAGCGCCACCAACTGGCAGCAGGAAGTGTGTCATTTTCAAAATGCTTTGAATTCAGCATCTTACTTTTACCCAATTTGCTTCAAACTTCATCAGAATAATGTCAAAAAACGGCCGATGTGAAACTGTCAAGGGAATATTGATATCTAAAATATTGTTGCCATGGCAACGTGTCAAACCTCAATATATCTTCTGGTGATTTTGAGGCACTTAAGATGTTTAGAATTTCATAAAACTCAACACACACATCAGTATTAATTATAGATAGACACTGGCAAAAGCTCATAAACGGGCGTGGAGGAGGCACTCTATAGCGCCACCTTTTGTCAAAACATGGGGGGTTATTTTTAGCTACAGTCACCAAACTCAGTACATATATTGTTCTCATCAAGCCGGACAACTTTCTAATTTACACTCATTAGCTACGACCAACAGGAAGCCGGCTATTTTTGTTTTAATGTCAATTTCTGGAATAATCAAGCTGCAAACTAATTCATACTCCTCCAAGAAGAAACAAGTAGTTCACACCAAACTTTGTCAACATGATGCCAAGACACTGAAGATGCTAAATTGCGAACGGCTTGCGGATAGCTTGAACGGTGTTTAAATAGTGGTTTATTAAAGTGAGGGTAAAAAAAGATAGCAGAAATTTTCTTATATCTTTAAAGTGCAGTTTACAAAAACTTTGAAAATTTTTACATGCAGGGAAAAAGTCATTCTGAGGAAGTATGTTTAGTTTGATGACTTTACAAAACTCTATGGATGAGAGAAAATTTAAAAACTATCAGGCATTTAATCTCAGTCTACTCTCTTTATGAGTGTGTGTATATGTGTGTGTGTGTGTGTGCAGGGCCGGCCCTGTGTGTGTGAAGTGGAATGGAGGGGGCTGTCTTTTCAGTGTGACAGTGAGGAGGGTTGAGGGAGGGAGAGGGAGAGGGAGAGACAGACAAACATGGCTTGCAGAGATTGTGTTCACACTGTGACCTGAATCAGATGGAAACAGAACTGCACTTCCTGACAGAGTGCTCCAAATACACAGATATACAGACAGTGTACTACGACAAAATACAGCAGATCCATCCCACATTTACAACTCTTCCAGACCAGGAGAAACTAGCGTATCTGCTCGGAGAACACAAGACCTGCTGTGTGTTTGCTGCTCAATATGTGTCTCTCTGTCACCATAGAAGAGAAGACACTCCACCTGAGAGAGAGAGAGAGAGAGAGAGAGAGAGAGAGAGAGAGAGAGAGAGAGAGAGAGAGACCTGCTGTGTGTTTGCTGCTCAATATGTGTCTCTCTGTCACCATAGAAGAGAAGACACCCCGTCTGCCCTGAGCTGATGTTTCCAGCACATGTAGATTATATTATGACATATTACTCCATTATATTACTTAAATGTATATTTTGCCTGTATAAATCTTATACTGTACCTTATTTAATTTTATTTCTATCACATACTTACAATAGTCATTCATTTTGCACTACATATTTAATACGGTTTAAATATTTGTTTTATTACTATTATTGGTTTTTATTTTTATTTCTGTTAATTCAAATGTGCACTACTTGTGAGCAGCCCAGCTGCAATTGCTTTGGCAATACAAATGTATAGTTTTTGTCATGCCAAAAAAGCACACTTAAATTGAAAAATTGAGAGAGAGAGAGAAAGAGAGAGAGAGAGAGAGACTTTTAAACATATCTTTAATCACCAGAAAAAAAATTACCAGTCATTTTTGGTTGGTGTTTTTTTGCAATGTATTGTGAGAGTTATTTTGATTATTTTATATTGTGTGAAAACTGTTAAATAAGTGGGATAATCTGGTTTATGTACTGTATGTGACATGCGCAGTAAATTGGCGCGATGACATGCGCAGTGGTTCTCATGTGAGACGGGGGAACATTCGTGGGAAGTGTGTCAAGGTATGAAGACATGACGCAAGCTGTGAGTTATATTCCTACCTGAGTTCTGACAAATAAAAGGCAGTCAAGTTCCCGTTAATGTGTATGCCAGCATTATTTCGACGGACCCATTTTAAAGAGACTGGAGCTTCCTCTTATGGTCTACAGCCCCTCTTACAGTATCATGGTATTAAACAATCTGAGCAGGGTTTTTTTGCTTTACAAAGCATGTTCATTCAAATTTAATACATCAATAACTTTCAAGTAGATTTCATCAATGATTTCTATATTAGTTTAACAACTTATATTCATCAGTAATATAATTCATAACAATTCATAAATTCTAGTTTGACTTAATTTTTCTGGATTATGTATTTTTATGACTTAATACAAATATACTATCAAAAATGGTGGTAATGAAATTAATGTATAAAGCTTTAACAATTTAATTAATGCCTAAAAATGTAATCAAATGAAAATAACTTTTATCATTTTATGCTTTCATAAAGGACTGCACAATAGAGATTTAGTAAATTAAAATGAGGGGGAAATCATATTCCTTAAATTTTTCTATTTGTTATTATTATTTTAGAAGTGGTCTACATTATAATACAATCGTAATTTCTGTCAATTTCTTCAAGTTAAAAAGGGGACTTTTATTTTGACGGGTAGAAGTGAAGGGCAGTAATACGCATTTTAATCGTCTAAACTTCCGCAAATCAGAGAAGAAGGAGAAGACGGGTATCGTTAAAGTGAAGTTAGTGAAGACCTTTGCGTGTATTTGACAATGGTTGTCTCAAATAAAAGGAAGAAAGGATTATTAATTGTTCTCTCAATGTCAGTGAGGCTCTCAGCAGACGCTGTTAAACACTGAGCGGCGTCAGCGAGCATATTTGAGTAAGTAACGTTACATGACAACCGCTCACTCAGAGAGACACGCAAAACAAACAGATTATATTTTTATATAGCAGTGTTTTTTTTGCTTTATTAATCACAGACACTAGACCATGTAGTGATTTGACAGCTCTGTTTTTGATTTATATATCAAATAAATAAATATTCAATGACAATATTGCCTTTTGAAGTTTAATCAGCCCTTTCACGATTTAAACAGAAAGACCTCTTGAAATTGTAAATGAAGACATTTCTTAAACCATTTAACGTATTTACAACTTTTTACAGCCTTCAATTTGATACAACTAAAATAAGGAGTTTATAAGGACCTGCGGGAGCCCTGTATTTAAGGTAGCCCATAGGGTGATATTGGTAGCCCGACTGGTATTAAACCAATATTCCCGGGACGACGTGCTAGTGATTTTGCTAGAATTGCTGGAATTGCGAATTAGGGTTAGGGTAACTATACGCTATACCCTGCTGTAACTATAGTTTAATAATATTGTTTTAAACATGAGTATTAGTACTAACAACATATTTTTACTGTATTTGTGTAAGTATTTTTTATTTTATTTTAGGTCATGGTATAGTAACAAAAGTACATTACCACATTTTTATTTATAATGTAGTAGTCAATTTGTAACATAATATTAACTAAGATTCATAAATGCTATAAAAACTATTGTTCATTTTAACTTATATAATGTTATAAGCTAAAACCTTATTGAAAACAGTTTGCTACACAAGTTTCATATATTGTTCTGTGTGTGTGTGTGTGTGTGTGTGTGTGTATGTATGTGTGTGCGCGTGTGTGTGAGAGAGAGAGGGTAGAGAGAGACTAACATTAATAAATGTTGTATAATTATTGTTCATGATAATTAATATAGTTAATGCTAATAACTGAAACCTTATTAAAAGGATTACCAAAGTTTTCTATTTTGTTTTGTGTGTGTGTGTGTGTCTTGATGGCTCGGATTAACCCTTCCATTAATGTATCCCTTAAATCCAAACTGCTAGAGGGTCACTGTAATGCATGTGCCTGCTAGGGTTGTGTCGGTGAGGAAATTTTCCCACCGGTTAATCGACCTGATGTCACACTGGTTATAATGGTATCACCGTGGTGGGGGGTCGTTTGAGTTTTCCCTCTTTTCCCCTTTTCTTAGGTTTTAAATAGCCTGTAAGCACCGGTCGCGTTTTACTTTGACTTTGTTATCAGCGGCAATTCTGCGTCAAGCAGTGTTTAAATAAAATAAAAATCAGCAAATACTGTGGAACCAAATAAATGAGAAACAAATGTTTTTTTTTTAAACATCACATCAGTGATGCCTAATAGATCGATCGTGAAGACAATGCTGGAAGATGCGCTTTAGGTCAGTGTTTCTCAACCAGGGGGGCGAGAGATAAAACTACAATATAATATATTCACTAATATTATGACTCGCCTGTTAAGTCATGTAAAAAATATAGGTTATAAATAAATAACAGTACCACCTCTCTACATATTCTGTGTTTCGGAGCAGCAAAACGTCTCTCATCACGCTGTGTGAATACAGACTGAATAGCGGCTCAAAAAATGAGTTGGTAAAAATTTACAATAAATTATCTTAGGTTGACAGTAGCTAATGCATTAACTAACAATGAACAATATATTTTTACAGCATTTTTTTTTTTATGTTAGTAAAAATAGTCAGGCATTATTAGATGCTTTATAAGTATTGATCATGTTAATTAATATAGTTAATGTTAATAACTGAAACCTTTTCGAAAGTGTTACTAAAGTTTTATATGTTGTTCTGTGTGTGTATGTATTGCGCAGACTTAATGGTTTGGATTGACCCTTTAATTGCTGTATCCCTTAAAACCAGACTGCCAGAGGGTTACTGTAAATGCATGTGTGAGAGAGACAGAGAGAGAGAGAGAGAGAGAGAGAGAGAGAGAGAGATAGCTTCTGTTTAAACTGTGTTTCACAGAGTTGGTGGTTTGGATTAACCCTTTACTTGCCGTGTCCCTTAAAACCAGACTGCTAGAGGGTTACTGTAAATGCATGTGCCCGCTGGGCACCGCTTTCCTGATGCCACCGGGGTGGCGTTTGCATCGGCTTGGGCCCGCCATCGCTGCTTGCAGCTATATTTATTATTCTTCTTCTCCAAACTTAATCGCATTTTAGAGGGCCTAAACATGCTCGAAAAGTCAGGAAACTTTGCACACGCATCAGAATTGGTGAAAATTTACGTCTGATATGGGTTTCAGGAGTAGGTGTGGCAAAATGGCTCGACAGCGCCACCTATAAATATTCAGCGGAGTGCGCCTCGAGCTACGTTTCACGTACATGTATGAAAATCGGTACACTCATGTAACATAACAATACCTACAAAAAAGTATCTTGGTACAAAATCAGAAACCAAACAGGAAGTCGGCTATTTTGAATTTTGTCATCATATTTTGTGTCATTTTTGCCATTTTCAGGTGTCATACTTTATCGAACTCCTCCCAGAGATTTATTCGGATGAACAACAAAATTGGTCATTGCAATCTAAAGCCCTTTGTGACGTTAAATTGCGAAGATCTAGAGTTTTCATCGGAGGGCGTGTCCGTGGCATCCTGTCAAATTTCGATGTTTCGCCATGAAACAGGAAGTTGTTATATCTCAGGCATGCTATGTCCGATCTGCACCAAACTTCACATTTTTGATAAGAATCCTGACCTGAAGAGATCCAAGTGACCATATTCAGTTATAGTCATAGCGCCACCTGCTGGCAACAGGAAGTGACATGTTTTAATCTGTAACTAACTCCTCCTAGAGATTTAATGACATCAACATAATATTTAGGTCAGTTTAATCTAAAGGCCTTTGTGATGTTAAATTGCGAAAAGCTTGAGTTTTCGCTAATGGGCGTGTCCTTGGCGGCATCACAAATTTCGATGTCTCGCCATGGGAATAAAAGTTGTTGTAACTCAGCCATACAATAACCGATCTGCCCCAGACTTCACACATTCGATAAGAATCCAGGCCTGAACACATCTAAATACGAATATTCCATTATAATCAGAGCGCCACCTGCTGGCCACAGGAAATGACTTGATTTAAACTTACTTAAACATGCAATGTCCAATCTGCACCAAACTTCACATATTTGGTAAGACTCCTGACCTGAAGAGATCTAAGTGACCATATTCAGTTATAGTCATAGCGCCACCTGCTGGCAACAGGAAGTGACATGTTTTACTCTGCAACTAACTCCTCCTAGTGATTTAATGACATCAACATAATATTTAGGTCAGTCTAATCTAAAGGCCTTTGTGATGTTATATTGCGAAGAGCTTGAGTTTTCGCTAATGGGCGTGTCCATGGCGGCGTGACAAAATTCGATGTCTCGCCATGGGAATAGAAGCTGTTGTTACTCAGCCATAAAATGTCCGATCAGCCCCAAACTTCACACGTTTGTTAAGAGCCATGACCTGAAGACATCTAAATATGAATATTCCATTATAATCAGAGCGCCACCTGCTGGCAACAGGAAATAACTTGTTTTACACTAACTTAAACATGCAATGTCCAATCTGCACCAAACTTCACATGTTTGACAAGACTACTTACCTGAAAAGATCTAAGTGACCATATTCATAAATTCATAGCGCCACCTGCTGGCAACAGGATATTAATTGTTTTACACTAACTTAAACATAAAATGTCCAATCTGCACCAAACTTCATATGTTTTTTTAAAAGTACTGGATGAAGATATATAGAAGCCAATGATCAGTTAAATATATAGCGCCACCTGCTGGCAACAGGAAATTTCTTGTTTTAAACCAAGTTCAACATGCAATGTTCAATCTGCACCAAACTTCATATGTTTTTTTTAAATACTGGTCTGAAGACATATACCAAATTTTCAGTTCAGTTATCTATATAGTGCCACCTGCTGGCCACATGAAATTCATTATTTTACAGTAACTCAAACATGCCATGTTCAAACTGCACCAAACTTCATAAGTTTGATAAAATTATTGGTCTGAAGACATCTACATGCCAATGTTTAGTTATAGACATAGCGCCACCTGGTGGCTACAGGAAATTACTTGTTTTACACCAACTTAAACATGCATTGTCCAATCTGCACCAAACTTCACATATTTGGTAAGATTCCTGGCCTGAAGACATCTAAAGGCCAATATTCAGATGTAATCATAGCGCCACCTGGTGACAACAGGATGTGTCAGGCTTTACACTAACGCAAACATACTATGTTCAATCTGCACCAAACTTCATATGTTTGATAAAAGTGCTAGACTGAAGAAATCTACATGTTAATGTTCAGTTATGGACATAGCGCCACCAGCTGGCAGCAGGTTTGACACATATAAATGACTATAACACGTTCCTCTATATTTACCTTTTTAAATGCATATTGCTCACCGTTCCCTGTCTTTCTGAAGCCACCGGTTGGCGGTGCTGGGTGCGAGGTCCCTTCCATCGCTGCTTGCAGCTTTAATTAGGGACCGAGCACCGATGGTGCGAGGACCCTATTGAATCTGCTCCGTTTATTATTCTTATTATTCTTCTTCTTCTTCTTCTTCTTCTTCTCCAAACTTAATCGCATTTTAGAGGGCCTAAACATGCTCGAAAAGTCAGGAAACTTTGCACACACGTCAGAACTGGTGAAAATTTACGTCTGATATGGGTTTCAGAAGTAGGTGTGGCAAAATGGCTCGACAGCGCCACCTATAAATATTCAGCGGAGTGCGCCTCGAGCTACGTTTCACGTACATGTACGAAAATCGGTACACTTATGTAACTTAACAATACCTACAAAAAAGTCTCCTGGAACGAAATCAGAAACCCAACAGGAAGTCGGCTATTTTGAATTTTCTCGTCATATTTTGTGTCATTTTTGCCATTTTCAGGTGTCATACTTTAACGAACTCCTCCCAGAGATTTATTCAGATGAACACCAAAATTGGTCATTGTAATCTAAAGCCCTTTGTGACGTTAAATTGCGAAGATCTAGAGTTTTCATCGGAGGGCGTGTCCGTGGCGTCCTGTCAAATTTCGATGTTTCGCCATGAAACAGGAAGTTGTTATAACTCAGGCACGCTATGTCCGATCTACACCAAACTTCACATGTTTGATAAGACTCCTGATATGAAGAGATCTAAGTGTCCATATTCAGTTATAGTCATAGCGCCACCTGCTGGCAACAGGAAGTGACATGTTTTAGTCTGTAACTAACTCCTCCTAGAGATTTAATGACATCAAAATAATATTTAGGTCAGTTTAATCTAAAAGACTTTGTGATGTTAAATTGCGAAAAGCTTGAGTTTTCGCTAATGGGCGTGTCCTTGGCGGCATCACAAATTTCGATGTCTCGCCATGGGAATAAAAGTTGTTGTAACTCAGCCATGCAATAACCGATCTGCCCCAGACTTCACACATTCGATAAGAATCCAGGCCTGAACACATCTAAATACGAATATTCCATTATAATCAGAGCGCCACCTGCTGGCCACAGGAAATGACTTGATTTACACTAACTTAAACATGCAATGTCCAATCTGCACCAAACTTCACATATTTGGTAAGACTCCTGACCTGAAGAGATCTAAGTGACCATATTCATATAAATTCATAGCGCCACCTGCTGGCAACAGGAAGTGATATGTTTTACTCAGTAACTAACTCCTCCTAGAGATTTAATGACATCAACATAATATTTAAGTCAGTCTAACCTAAAGGCCTTAGTGATGTTAAATTGCGAAGAGCTTGAGATTTCGCTAATGGGCGTGTCCATGGCGGCATCACAAATTTCGATGTCTCGCCATGGGAATAAAAGTTGTTGTAACTCAGCCATACAATGTCCGATCTGCCCCAGACTTCACAGGTTCGATAAGAATCCAGGCCTGGACACATCTAAATACGAATATTCCATTATAATCAGAGCGCCACCTGCTGGCAACAGGAAATTACTTCTTTTACACTGACATGAACATGCAATGTCCAATCTGCACCAAACTTCACATATTTGGTAAGAGTCCTGCCCTGAAGACATTTAAAGGCCAATATTCAGATATAATCATAGCGCCACCTGTTGACAACAGGATGTGTCAGGCTTTAAACTAACTCAAACATACTATGTTCAATCTGCACCAAACTTCATATGTTCGATAAGAGCCATGGCCTGAAGACATCTAAGTGCCAATTTTTTTGTTATAGACATAGCGCCACCTGCTGGCAACAGGAAATTACTTGTTTTACACTAGCTTAAACATGCAATGTTCAATCTTCACCAAACTTCATATGTTTGATCAAAGTTCTAGCCTGTAGACACCGACATGTTAATGTTCAGTTATGGACGTTGCGCTACCAGCAGGCAGCAGGTTTGGTACATATAAATGACTTTGAAATATTCCTCTATATTTACCTTTTTAAATGCATATTGCTCATCGTTCCCTGTCTTTCTGAAGCCACCGGTCGGCGGTGAGCCGGGCGAGGTCCCTTCCATCGCTGCTTGCAGCTTTAATTAGGGACCGAGCACCGATGGTGCAGAGGACCCTATTGAATCTGCTCCGTTTATTATTATTATTATTATTATTCTTCTCCAAACTTAATCGCATTTTAGAGGGCCTAAACATGCTCGAAAAGTCAGGAAACTTTGCACACGCATCAGAACTGGTGAAAATTTACGTCTAATATGGGTTTCAGGAGTAGGTGTGGCAAAATGGCTCGACAGCGCCACCTATAAATATTCAGCGGAGTGCGCCTCGAGCTACGTTTCACGTACATGTACGAAAATTGGTACACTCATGTAACTTAACAATACCTACAAAAAAGTGTCTTGGTACGAAATCAGAAACCAAACAGGAAGTCGGCTATTTTGAATTTTGTCGTCATATTTTGTGTCATTTTTGCCATTTTCAGGTGTCATACTTTATCGAACTCCTCCCAGAGATTTATTCGGATGGACAACAAAATTGGTCATTGCAATCTAAAGCCTTTTGTGACGTTAAATTGCGAAGATCTAGAGTTTTCATCGGAGGGCGTGTCCGTGGCGTCCTGTCAAATTTCGATGTTTCGCCATGAAACAGGAAGTTGTTATAACTCAGGCACGCTATGTCCGATCTACACCAAACTTCACATGTTTGATAAGACTCCTGACCTGAAGAGATCTAAGTGTCCATATTCAGTTATAGTCATAGCGCCACCTGCTGGCAACAGGAAGTGACATGTTTTAGTCTGTAACTAACTCCTCCTAGAGATTTAATGACATCAAAATAATATTTAGGTCAGTTTAATCTAAAAGACTTTGTGATGTTAAATTGCGAAAAGCTTGAGTTTTCGCTAATGGGCGTGTCCTTGGCGGCATCACAAATTTCGATGTCTCGCCATGGGAATAAAAGTTGTTGTAACTCAGCCATGCAATAACCGATCTGCCCCAGACTTCACACATTCGATAAGAATCCAGGCCTGAACACATCTAAATACGAATATTCCATTATAATCAGAGCGCCACCTGCTGGCCACAGGAAATGACTTGATTTACACTAACTTAAACATGCAATGTCCAATCTGCACCAAACTTCACATATTTGGTAAGACTCCTGACCTGAAGAGATCTAAGTGACCATATTCATATAAATTCATAGCGCCACCTGCTGGCAACAGGAAGTGATATGTTTTACTCAGTAACTAACTCCTCCTAGAGATTTAATGACATCAACATAATATTTAAGTCAGTCTAACCTAAAGGCCTTAGTGATGTTAAATTGCGAAGAGCTTGAGATTTCGCTAATGGGCGTGTCCATGGCGGCATCACAAATTTCGATGTCTCGCCATGGGAATAAAAGTAGTTGTAACTCAGCCATACAATGTCCGATCTGCCCCAGACTTCACAGGTTCGATAAGAATCCAGGCCTGGACACATCTAAATACGAATATTCCATTATAATCAGAGCGCCACCTGCTGGCAACAGGAAATTACTTCTTTTACACTGACATGAACATGCAATGTCCAATCTGCACCAAACTTCACATATTTGGTAAGAGTCCTGCCCTGAAGACATTTAAAGGCCAATATTCAGATATAATCATAGCGCCACCTGTTGACAACAGGATGTGTCAGGCTTTAAACTAACTCAAACATACTATGTTCAATCTGCACCAAACTTCATATGTTCGATAAGAGCCATGGCCTGAAGACATCTAAGTGCCAATTTTTTTGTTATAGACATAGCGCCACCTGCTGGCAACAGGAAATTACTTGTTTTACACTAGCTTAAACATGCAATGTTCAATCTTCACCAAACTTCATATGTTTGATCAAAGTTCTAGCCTGTAGACACCGACATGTTAATGTTCAGTTATGGACGTTGCGCTACCAGCAGGCAGCAGGTTTGGTACATATAAATGACTTTGAAATATTCCTCTATATTTACCTTTTTAAATGCATATTGCTCATCGTTCCCTGTCTTTCTGAAGCCACCGGTCGGCGGTGAGCCGGGCGAGGTCCCTTCCATCGCTGCTTGCAGCTTTAATTATTATTATTCTTCTTCTTCTCCAAACTTAATCGCATTTTAGAGGGCCTAAACATGCTCGAAAAGTCTGGAAACTTTGCACACGCATCAGAACTGGTGAAAATTTACGTCTGATATGGGTTTCAGAAGTAGGTGTGGCAAAATGGCTCGACAGCGCCACCTATAAATATTCAGCGGAGTGCGCATCGAGCTACGTTTCACGTACATGTACGAAAATCGGTACACTCATGTAACTTAACAATACCTACAAAAAAGTCTCTAGGTACAAAATCAGAAACACAACAGGAAGTCGGTTATTTTGAATTTTCTCGTCATATTTTGTGTCATTTTTGCCATTTTCAGGTGTCATACTTTAACGAACTCCTCCCAGAGATTTATTCGGATGAACACCAAAATTGGTCATTGTAATCTAAAGCCCTTTGTGACGTTAAATTGCGAAGATCTAGAGTTTTCATCGGAGGGCGTGTCCGTGGCGTCCTGTCAAATTTTGATGTTTCGCCATGAAACAGGAAGTTGTTATATCTCAGGCATGCTATGTCCGATCTGCACCAAACTTCACATGTTTGATAAGACTCCTGATATGAAGAGATCTAAGTGACCATATTCAGTTATAGTCATAGCGCCACCTGCTGGCAACAGGAAGTGACATGTTTTACTCTGTAACTAACTCCTCCTAGAGATGTAATGACATAAACATAATATTTAGGTCAGTCTAACCTAAAGGCCTTTGTGATGTTAAATTGCGAAGATCTAGAGTTTTCGTTAAAGGGCGTGTCCATGGCGGCATCACAAATTTCGATGTCTCGCCATGGGAATAAAAGTTGTTGTAACTCAGCCATACAATGTCCGATCTGCCCCAGACTTCACACGTTCGATAAGAATCCAGGCCTGAACACATTTAAATACGAATATTTCATTATAATTAGAGCGCCACCTGCTGGCAACAGGAAATGACTTCTTTTACACTATCTTAAACATGCAATGTCCAATCTGTACCAAACTTCACATATTTGGTAAGAGTCCTGGCCTGAAAAGATCTAAGTGACCATATTCATATAAATTCATAGCGCCACCTGCTGGCGACAGGAAGTGATATGTTTTACTCTGTAACTAACTCCTCTTTGAGATTTAATGGCATCAACATAATATATAGGTCAGTCTAATCTAAAGGCCTTTGTGATGTTGAATTGCGAAGAGCTTGAGTTTTCACTAATGGGCGTGTCTATGGCGGCATGACAAAATTCGATGTCTCGCCATTTGAATAGAAGCTGTCGTTACTCAGCCATAAAATGTCCGATCTGTCCCAAACTTCACACGTTTGATAAGAACCATGGCCTGAAGACATCTCTGTGCCAATGTTCAGTTATGGACATAGCGCCACCTGCTGACAACAGGATATGTCATGCTTTGCACTAACTCAGCCATAAAATATCCGATCTGCCCCAAACTTCACAGGTTTGATAAGAGCCATGGCCTGAAGACATCTACGTGCCAATGTTTAGTTATAGACATAGCGCCACCTGCTGGCTACAGGAAATTACTTGTTTTACACCAAATTCAACATGCACTGTTCAATCTGCACCAAACTTCATATGTTTTTTTAAATTACTGGTCTGAAAACATATACCAAATTTTCAGTTCAGTTATCTATATAGTGCCACCTGCTGGCCACAGGAAATTCATTGTTTTACAGTAAATCGAACATGCATTGTCCAATCCGCACCAAACTTTACATATTTGGTAAGATTCCAGGCCTGAAGACATCTACATGTTAATGTTCAGTTATGGATATGGCGCCACCAGCTGGCAGCAGGTTTGTACATATAATGACTTTGACATATTCCTCTATATTTACCTTTTTAAATGTATATTTCTCACCGTTCCCTGTCTTTCTGAAGCCACCGGTCGGCGGTGAGCCAGGTGCGAGGTCCCTTCCATCGCTGCTTGCAGCTTTAATTAGGGACCGAGCACCGATGGTGCGAGGACCCTATTGAATCTGCTCCGTTTATTATTCTTATTATTCTTCTTCTTCTTCTTCTTCTTCTTCTTCTTCTTCTTCTCCAAACTTAATCGCATTTTAGAGGGCCTAAACATGCTCGAAAAGTCAGGAAACTTTGCACACGCATTAGAACTGGTGAAAATTTACGTCTGATATGGGTTTCAGGAGTAGGTGTGGCAAAATGGCTCGACAGCGCCACCTATAAATATTCAGCGGAGTGCGCCTCGAGCTACGTTTCACGTACATGTACGAAAATCGGTACACTCATGTAACTTAACAATACCTACAAAAAAGTCTCTAGGTACGAAATCAGAAACCAAACAGGAAGTCGGCTATTTTGAATTTTCTCGTCATATTTTGTATCATTTTTGCCATTTTCAGGTGCCATACTTTAACGAACTCCTCCCAGAGATATTTCCAGATGAACACCAAAATTGGTCATTGTAATCTAAAGCCCTTTGTGACGTTAAATTGCGAAGATCTAGAGTTTTCATCGGAGGGCGTGTCCATGGCGTCCTGTCAAATTTTGATGTTTCGCCATGAAACAGGAAGTTGTTATATCTCAGGCATGCTATGTCCGATCTGCACCAAACTTCACATGTTTGATAAGAATCCTGACCTGAAGAGATCTAAGTGACCATATTCAGTTATAGTCGTAGCGCCACCTGCTGGCAACAGGAAGTGACATGTTTTACTCTGTAACTAACTCCTCCTAGAGATTTAATGACATAAACATAATATTTAGGTCAGTCTAACCTAAAGGCCTTTGTGATGTTAAATTGCGAAGATCTAGAGTTTTCGTTAAAGGGCGTGTCCATGGCGGCATCACAAATTTCAATGTCTCTTCATGGGAATAAAAGTTGTTGTAACTCAGCCATACAATGTCCGATCTGCCCCAGACTTCACACGTTCGATAAGAATCCAGACCTGAACACATCTAAATACGAATATTTCATTATAATTAGAGCGCCACCTGTTGGCAACAGGAAATGACTTCTTTTACACTATCTTAAACATGCAATGTCCAATCTGCACCAAACTTCACATATTTGGTAAGAGTCCTGGCCTGAAAACACCTAAAGGCCAAAAATCAGATATAATCATAGCGCCACCTGCTTGACAACAGGATATAATCATGCTTTACACTAACTCAAACATGCCATGTTCAATCTGCACCAAACTTCATATGTTTGATAAAAGTATTGGTCTGAAGACATCTACATGCCAATGTTTAGTTATAGACATAGCGCCACCTGGTGGCTACAGGAAATTACTTGTTTTACACCAACTTAAACATGGATTGTCCAATCCGCACCAAACTTCACATATTTGGTAAGATTCCTGGCCTGAAGATATCTAAAGGCCAATATTCAGATGTAATCATAGCGCCACCTGCTGACAACAGGATGTGTCAGGCTTTACACTAACTCAAACATACTATGTTCAATCTGCACCAAACTTCATATGTTTGATAAAATTGTTAGACTGAAGACAGCTACATGTTAATGTTCAGCTATGGACATAGCGCCACCAGCTGGCAGCAGGTTTGACACATATAAATGACTATGACACGTTCCTCTATATTTACCTTTTTAAATGCATATTGCTCACCGTTCCCTGTCTTTCTGAAGCCACCGGTCGGCGGTGAGCCGGGCGAGGTCCCTTCCATCGCTGCTTGCAGCTTTAATTATTATTATTCTTCTTCCTCTCCAAACTTAATCGCATTTTAGAGGGCCTAAACATGCTCGAAAAGTCAGGAAACTTTGCACACGCGTCAGAACTGGTGAAAATTTACGTCTGATATGGGTTTCAGAAGTAGGTGTGGCAAAATGGCTCGACAGCGCCACCTATAAATATTCAGCGGAGTGCGCATCGAGCTACGTTTCACGTACATGTACGAAAATCGGTACACTCATGTAACTTAACAATACCTACAAAAAAGTCTCTAGGTACGAAATCAGAAACCCAACAGGAAGTCGGTTATTTTGAATTTTCTCGTCATATTTTGTGTCATTTTTGCCATTTTCAGGTGTCATACTTTAACGAACTCCTCCCAGATATTTATTCGGATGAACATCAAAATTGGTCATTGTAATCTAAAGCCCTTTGTGACGTTAAATTGCGAAGATCTAGAGTTTTCATCGGAGGGCGTGTCCGTGGCGTCCTGTCAAATGTTGATGTTTCGCCATGAAACAGGAAGTTGTTATATCTCAGGCATGCTATGTCCGATCTGCACCAAACTTCACATGTTTGATAAGAATCCTGACCTGAAGAGATCTACATCACCATATTCAGTTATAGTCATAGCGCCACCTGCTGGCAACAGGAAGTGACATGTTTTACTCTGTAACTAACTCCTCCTAGAGATTTAATGACATCAACATAATATTTAGGTCAGTTTAATCTAAAGGCCTTTGTGATGTTAAATTGCGAAGAGCTTGAGTTTTCGCTAATGGGCGTGTCCTTGGCGGCATCACAAATTTCGATGTCTCGCCATGGGAATAAAAGTTGTTGTAACTCACCATGCAATAACCAATCTGCCCCAGACTTCACACGTTCGATAAGAATCCAGGTCTGAACACATATAAATATGAATATTCCATTATAATCAGAGCGCCACCTGCTGGCCACAGGAAATGACTTGATTTACACTAACTTAAACATGCAATGTCCAATCTGCACCAAACTTCACATATTTGGTAAGACTCCTGACCTGAAGAGATCTAAGTGACCATTTTCAGTTATAGTCATAGCGCCACCTGCTGGCAACAGGAAGTGACATGTTTTACTCTGTAACTAACTCCTCCTAGATATTTAATGACATCAACATAATATTTAGGTCAGTCTAATCTAAAGGCCTTTGTGATGTTATATTGCGAAGAGCTTGAGTTTTCGCTAATGGGCGTGTCCATGGCGGCGTGACAAAATTCGATGTCTCGCCATGGGAATAGAAGCTGTTGTTACTCAGCCATAAAATGTCCGATCAGCCCCAAACTTCACACGTTTGATAAGAGCCATGGCCTGAAGACATCTACGTGCCAATGTTTAGTTATAGACATAGCGCCACCTGTTGGCTACGGGAAATTAATTGTTTTATAGTAACTTAAATATGCAATGTCCAATCTGCACCAAACTTCACATATTTTGTAAGAGTCCTGCCCGGAAGACATTTAAAGGCCAATATTCAGATGTAACCATAGCGCCATCTGTTGACAACAGGATGTGTCAGGCTTTACACTAACTCAAACATACTATGTTCAATCTGCACCAAACTTCATATGTTCGATAAAGGTGCTAGCCTGAAGACATCTATATGTTAATGTTCAGTTATGGACATAGCGCCACCAACTGGAAGCAGGTTTGGCACATTTAAATGACCTTAACATATCCCTCTATATTTGCAATTTTAAATACATATTGCTCACCGTTCCCTGTCTTTCTGAAGCCACCGGTTGGCGGTGAGCCGGGTGCGAGGTCCCTTCCATCGCTGCTTGCAGCTTTAATTATTATTATTATTATTCTTCTTCTCCAAACTTAATCGCATTTTAGAGGGCCTAAACATGCTCAAAGTCAGGAAACTTTGCACACGCATCAGAACTGGTGAAAATTTACGTCTGATATGGGTTTCAGGAGTAGGTGTGGCAAAATGGCTCGACAGCGCCACCTATAAATATTCAGCGGAGTGCGCCTCGAGCTACGTTTCACGTACATGTACGAAAATTGGTACACTCATGTAACATAACAATACCTACAAAAAAGTATCTTGGTACGAAATCAGAAACCAAACAGGAAGTTGGTTATTTTGAATTTTCTTGTCATATTTTGTGTCATTTTTGCCATTTTCAGGTGTCATACTTTAACAAACTCCTCCCAGAGATTTATTCGGATGAACACCAAAATTGGTCATTGTAATCTAAAGCCCTTTGTGACGTTAAATTGCGAAGATCTAGAGTTTTCATCGGAGGGCGTGTCCGTGGCGTCCTGTCAAATTTCGATGATTCGCCATGAAACAGGAAGTTGTTACAACTCAGGCATGCAATGTCCGATGTGCACCAAAATTCACATGTTTGATAAGACTCCTGACCTGAAGAGATCTAGGTGACCACATTCATATAAATTCATAGTGCCACCTGCTGGCAACAGGAAGTGATATGTTTTACTATGCAACTAACTCCTCCTAGAAATTTAATGACATCAACATAATTTTTAGTTCAGTCTAATCTAAAGGCCTTTGTGATGTTAAATTGCGAAGAGCTTGAGCTTGAGTTAATGGGCGTATCCATGGCAAAGTGACAAAATTCGATATCTCGCCATGGGAATAGAAGCTGTTGTTACTCAGCCATAAAATGTCCGATCTGCCCCAAACTTCACATGGTTGATAAGAGCCATGGCCTGAAGACATCTACGTGCTAATGTTTAGTTATAGACATAGCGCCACCTGCTGGCTACAGGAAATTACTTGTTTTACACTAACTTAAACATGCAATGTCCAATCTGCACCAAACTTCACATGTTTGATAATAGTACTGGTTTGAAGACATCTAAATGCCAATGTTCAGTTAAAGACATAGCGCCACCAGCTGGCAGCAGGTTTGGCACATATAAATGACTTTGACATATTCCTCTATATTTACCTTTTTAAATGCATATTGCTCACCGTTCCCTGTCATTCTGAAGCCACCGGTCGGCGGTGCCGGGTGCGAGGTCCCTTCCATCGCTGCTTGCAGCTTTAATTTTATTTATGATTTATTTTGAATTTGAATTGTGAGTCATTGCTTCTCGTGTCTTGTTTGTACCAATTCTTATTCTTTTGAAATATTTGTCCTTTGATTAAAAGTCGTCTTACTATTTTTGATCTCTTTTTTCTTTAAATCAGGACTGACAGGGTGCCCACGGCAGAGAGGAGGAATAACTACTTGGTCATACCACTGTGCTGTGTTTGTGGTCTTCCAGACAGAGGTTGGATACACCCTGTGGACTATCTAATCTTTCCCTGTTTCACTCCAACTTGGAACAATTGGGGGAAAAAGGTTGCTTGCCAGAATTTTCTCTTTAAATGAAGACATTACTGAAGAAATCAAAAAGTGGAACCATTTTATTCAGAAGTTGTCAAAGGAATATACCAATATCAAGAAAGAAAAACATTCCCTAGTTGCTTCAGTTTTAATTGGGCGTATCCATGGCAAAGGATGGTTTGCTTTTGTGAAGTACATTTTCATATGATATTGGTAGACATGTTTTAACTGTAGATATAGTAATTTTAAAAGACTAATGCAAACCTGTTTATTGCATGGTATTGTAAACAACCTTTACCCTTTTTTATATTTATAGAGGATTATTTAATCCAAGACTTCCAGAGTTTTATTACATGCAGTGGCCCACTACCAAAACTCTGTTTGTTTGGGATGAACAGTCATAACATCAGATAAATTAATCACACACAGGCATTTCTTTGTAAAAACTGGAGCTGCTAGCAGATAACTTTAAAGCTTTATATTTAATATAAGTGGCCCTAGTGTTAGATATTTTTTCTGCACATCTTTTAGGTTAGATTACATTGTCCACTTTACTGCAGTAACAAGTGAACAGGGACAGAAAAAATCCTAGGAACACTGCTCAACAGTGCGAGGGAGATGTTCCAGTTTGGAAAGTACCCTATGGACATTTTAGAAATGCTCAGTGGACACCAGGCGCACCAGTTCAAAGGACTGGGGCTGGAAAGACAACTGCAGCACCAACAACAGGTCCAACTTCAGCACCAGCAGCAGCTTCAACAGCAGCAGCAACAACAAAGTGAGGCATCTGGTGGCCTACTGTCTGGGCTTGGCCTCGGTTCCCTTCAAGGGTCTAGAAGTAATGCATTTGCGGATTCTTCATCCTTATTTGCCAAAATGAGTGCACCCCCTCCACCTCTTCCACAACAAACTCAATCCTCATCTTCACAAAGCACACGTAAATCCAGCAAGATGAGCAGCAGCAGCGGGAGTGGCAGTTCTGCCTCTGGCTATCCACAGTTTCTACGCACATTTCACCCTGCTGATGCTGTTCTAGCACAGGAGCAGCTTCACTCAGGAATGGGGCGTTTCGATTTTGCAGCGGGAAGTACTGGAGGAGGCTCTGGGGTAATTGGAGGAGTTGTAACATCAGCACCACCACCACCCTTGCACCCTGGCCTCTCTGTTCCTCAGCCATCTCCTGGGCCATCCTCGTCATCGCCCTCCCCTTCGAGTTCAACCACCACTTCTAATAATCCTCCCAGCAGTAGCAGCTCAGTGGCTGGATTAGTCGGAGCCCAGTCTGATGCAAGAAGTTTACACCAGCAGTTCAGTTGCATGCTCGCTGCAAACCAATACCTGTTTTCTGGAGTGCCCACAAACACCAGTTTAGAACAGTTTCTAGTTCAGCAGGGTCCCCATAATCATCTCGGACTTTCGGATTCAAATACAGGTCTTGCTCCACCTCCAGCCCTCCATCCTTCCCACACCCATAGCCATCCAACTCCCCAGCCCCAGCAGCAGCAGCTGCCACCTCATGTGTTGTCCCACCCTCACAGCCATGCACATCCACACCATCATCTACATCCTGCCCCCCAACCTTCACCTCTTGGTGGTTTTGATTTCCAAGGTATTCCTGTTCTTTCATCTAATCAGCTGGCTTCTCTAATGCAACAAGAAGCAGGCCTGCCTTTGCCACTCCCACTCCATCTCTCCATACCAAAAGATGATGGGAAAGGAGATAGTGGATCTGGGGCTGGAGGAAGTGGAGGTAGTGGCAGCAGGAGAAAGAAAGCCATGGCTGGCTACCTGCCCCAGAGGAAGTCAGAAAATAACAGTAACAGTAATACAAGCAGTGCTAACTGCCATGCCAGCTCTGGGGCACATGGTCATGATGGGTCCTCTGGTCTTGTAGGAGGAGGTGGAGGGGTTGGTATGAGGGGTCTTGGTGGTGACCCCTCCTCCATCCTCTCCTCGTCAACACCGTCCTCCTCTTCTTCAACTGTCTCCTCCTCTTCTTCCTCTGCCCCATCTTCAAATTCTGCTTCTGTGCTGGTATCCAACATCTCTCAAAACCCCAAGGCCGAAAATCAGCAATCATTGACTCCCAATATCACACAGCCAGAGCAAGAGCCTCTCTTTCATTGTGGAGAGTGTGGCAAGTCTTTCACCAACCTCCCAAGCCTTCGCCGACACATACGCTGCCATGAACAAAATGGTGGTGGTCCCAACAGCAACACAAATACAAGTCATCAGCATCAGTCAGATCTCCCCCACTCAACACAAGATGGAATTTCGCAAAATGCTCACCATCAGCATGAGAATATGGACCCCATGTCTTCCACTTGCTCAAGTCCAGATAAGTCATACTGTTGCAATGAATGTGGAAAGGGGTTCAAGAAGAGAGGGCACCTCCTTCAGCATGGCGTTATCCACTCTGGGGCTCGTCCATACGCTTGCTCCGTCTGTGAGCGTTCATTCAACCGCAGAGAATCTCTCACTCGACATGAGAAAATTCACGAAGAGAAGCCCTACCGCTGCCCTGCTTGTGGCCGCTGTTTTAGAGAGAGCACTTCTTTGCTTAACCATGCTGCATCAGGTAACTGTGGCAAGCCAGGGAGGAGATCTAGAAGCAGCGATGGTAGCTCAATAAGTTCAGTAGAGGGCAAGGTTGAAAGTGACTTTTCAGGTGGACAAATGGATGATAGAAAAGAATTGGTATTTTGTAAAAATGAGGATAGCACAGCAACAATGTCTTGTGACAGTCTGTATTCGCAGGGAAGAAGTGTTAATCAAAATCCTGTGGGCAAAACTGAAGAGAAGTATAATCCTGAGTATTCAAGAGATCCTTACCAAACTTCCTACAGAGTCGATGACTATCGTCATCAACGGGCCAACGCATCATCCTACTCTGGAGACCCCTGTAGCAACAGCATGTCGAGTCCGGCCCTCAGAAAAGCTCCTTTGGCCCCCACACTTCATCCACACCCTCAAAATCAGCAGCACCATCACCAACCGCACTCTCATCTACCTCTCTCCTCTCTTTTGGATGACTCTGAGGATGAAGTCACCAGTAGTGCCATGTCTGCCATTGCTGCAGCTGCTGCCGCCTCTGTTTTGCCCGCTGAGATGAATAATACTGGGGGACGAGAGGAACGGAGAGACATTATCGGAGGTCTGTTAGGAGGGCTTGGCTTTGGGTCTATAGGTTCCTCTTCATCTACATCCGCAGGAAATGGCAGGAATGAAGAATGCCTGAGTGGTTCAATGATACCTTTATCTCACCCCACCCAACAGCAGCAGCCTAACTCACAGAATGACAACAATCCTAATGCCAAACCCAAGCGGCCACGGAAGCCCAGACAGAAAAGAGAGCCGAGACCTGGTGGGGTTCCTGGAGAAGGAGTGAAACGTCGGAGAAGCAATGGTGCTGCTGGAGATGGTTCTGAAAGGCCTTATTTATGCACTGTTTGTGGGCGGGGCTTTAGCAGACGTGAGACCTTACGTCGGCATGAACGCGTGCATACAGGGGAAAAGCCATTTCATTGTGACATCTGTGGTAAAGACTTCCGGGAGCCGTTTCACCTTACCAAACATCAGACTGTTCACTCGGGGGAGAAGAACTACAAATGCACCCTTTGTGGAAAAGATTTTGGATATGCACAGAGTCTGAAAAGGCATGAAAAGCTGCATCTACGGGGAGATTTCAAGCCGAGGCGGAGTAAAACCAAATCTTCAGCAAATCAAGGGGCACCCTCTAATCAAGATCAACCCGATCAAACCAATCAGACTAACCCTGGCGCTTATTACTCTTATTCACAGGATAAAGTTCAAGGATCTAATGCTAGCACAAGCAACCAACCCCCTCCTAAGCTATATACATGTGAGATTTGCTGGAAATCATTCCGCCATCACTTTCACCTGACTGCCCATCACCAAGCCATTCACGAACACGGAGGGGAGAAACTGTTTTCGTGTGAAGTGTGCGGTAAGGCGTTTTCCTACTCGAATAGCCTGACTAGACATAGATTATCTCAACATGGTTTGACTCGTACTGGGCCAACGACACAACCAACTGGAAGTGAATCTATTGGAACTGCCCCATCTGTCTCCGAGAGTGAGGCTGCAACCAATGCACTCCTCCATATAACACCCGAAAGTGGAAGTCATGGAGTACAACAGCCCCATTCAACCATTGCTCTCACGCAGCATCCTCAGCCTGCTGGTTATTCTCCGCTCTTCTACACTCCAGAATCAGGACATCACAGTTCAAATGTGACTTCACACCCCCAACATCTGCACTACTCAAACCCCACTATGGGTCCCCTCCAGCTTCAACAACCAATCAGCGGGAAGCAGCTAATTTATTCAGGGGTTCCAAGTAACACTGTTCATTCCACTCCACCTCATATCCACATTTCACCACCCCTGCACTCTCAACACCACCAGCAACAGCACCCCTTTTCGATGCAGTCTCAACATCTACAGCAAACCCCTCAGGCCCAGGGAGACACCCAAAAAAAAAAAAAAAAAAAAAAGACAAAATATAAAGTGGCTAGTAGCATGCAGTTGTTGGCTGGATTCAATGCTTATGAAATTGCCAGGAGGCATATGCATTTAAAACGAAAGAAGTGCAGGCTTCAGCAGCTGCTAAAGAGAAAGAAGTGGATAGCTCAGCTGAAATGGGCCAAGTTTACTGGAGGAGGGCTTGGTTTAAATGTAGGTGGAGGCACATGGCGTGTAGGACGGTTATGGTTTAGAGGCCTACAGTCTCTCATCGCTCCCTTAAAGTCATACTCTTGCCCTGTCTGTCCCTTTACCACTTTCTCAAGCCGCATAACTCTTTCAGTGCACAGTGTGACCAGGCATCCGCCAAGAAAACATGGCCGTCAGACTCGCCTGCACTGCATAGTCTGTGGAAAACGTTTTAGAAGGCTACTTAAAGCTCTCCGTCATCGGGCCCACCACCTGTCTCAAGGGACGTTCTCTTGTTCTCGATGTCCATCTCGATTCTGGAACAACACCCTCCTGCAGCGCCACAAATTTGCTTGTCGGCATGTCAATAGAGGAAACAAAATGTCAATAAAGGGTACTGATGCTCAGAAGGCAGAGGACCAGAATGAAAGATCAACAGTTGTAACAGGTTACCGGCACTAAGTAAATTGACATCTAAAAAAGTAGAAGGCCTTAAAAATTGATGTTTTCGAGGCATGGATCATGTGAAAGTAGGCATAGAGGACACATTCAACTCCTTAACCATGGTCAAACTATAACCAAGGGAGTGCCTCTTAAAAATAAAAGACTCAGTTGATGTGAAAACAAGCCTGTACCTAAATAACCATCCATTATCGACATGGATCTCTAACATGGTTTCTCCAAAGGGGAAGAATATTCTAGATTATGGAACAGTTTTTTGGTAGCACCTTTGTTGTAATGGTAGCATCTCTATTCTCTAAAAATGCATTCATTATGTATTTTCGTAACTTTATTTGTGCTGCAATGATGGATGCATACCAGTGAAAGTGAACTAATTTAAACGGTAACAATCTATTCTCTAAACTAGTTTCCCCCCCAGTACTCAGAGCTTAACGATATTGCCTTCGTTTACTCTCAATTATACATAGCATTTTTTGTTCCTTGAGGTGTTGTTTTGTTTCCCCCCTTTTGCTGTCTTCATGTTAAAATGAAAATGTTTGACCTGGATCTGAAAGTTACTGGTTTTGGGAAGAGAATCAAGTACATAGTGTGTATATTCCCTATGAACAACCTCAATTATGACACTCCATTGTTGAGTTGAAGTGTCTCAAAGAGGACTCGCTGCAGTGAGACTGTCAAAACGTGCAAAATATTCTGCTGAGCTGATGTGGAGGGGACTGAATGGTGTTGCTAATGCCATGTTCCTGTGTTTAATGCCATCTGTTTTTAAGACATATGTAAAGAAACCTTTGCAGCTGTTTCTATGGCAAGTGTTAAATGTCTTTGGTTGTGAGTTTGGCTAGCGGGAGTGAGGAATAGCCAGTCTGTACTGTACAATGCGTCTTATATTTTATTATGTAACAGTTCTTTCTTTTTTATTATTCAAAGTATGTTTTTTTTTTATTTTATTTTTTACTATTTTAGGGGTGGGTGGGTTTGTGGCAGGGTCTGTCATTGTAAGATGTGGGAATATATGTATCGGTGTGACTTTTGTTCCCTGCCCCTTTGATCTGTTTAACCCAAACCACAATTTAGCCCAGTTTTTCCAACACTATTGTATTCATTCTCAATACTTTACTTAGCTCTACTGTCCCAATGTTTCCCTTTCAGTAAACTAAAATATAAATACTAAACAACTGTTTTCTTTTTCGGAGTCAACAGAAATGTTGAGTTTCTCAGAAAGCAAATAAAAAGATAGAAAATGTACAGTCTTTGATCTGAGTGTTTCCTCTGAATGTTTATGAGAAGCAGAGCATTGCCTCTTCGTGATGTAAGCAGATTTGTGTTTGTTGGTTATTCATGGAATAAAAGTTAAATGAGTTATAAACCTCAAATGAGAGGATATGACCAGGTGTTACGCACCTGGTGCCTAGTTCTGCTGGATGGGGCTGTTTACAGCTCACATGTGTTGGCACATGCCCTATGCAGTGCCATACACTATTAGAGGTGGAGGGCAAAATGCCCTTAAGGGTACTTTGGTTTGGTGTTCAATTAGTTTCTCTCGGTTGTCTCCAAGCAAAAGTGTAATGAGTTCGATACAGGACATCATCTCACATTAACTTAATTGAAATTAACATGAAACTGCAAGCTGCGAACAATGTCCACCAGGTAGCAGTAATGTTCTCTGTGTGGATGAGGCCTCAGAAATCGAGTCAACTCGATTTGCTTTGCAAGGCTTGTGCAGTGCAGGCTGCTGAACAGAATCATGCACAATACCAACAATTCTGCAGTTCCCCCCTCCCTTACAGGATCACATATATTAATCTAATTCGTTTTCAAATCTGTTACATTGTACTAATATTTTCTGAACACGAGTATAAGGAATTTTCAGATTTAAAGTTACTGTAACAGCCGTTGTATTCTCATGTTTTGTTTTAGAACTGTTCTCCTTTACATAATCTATATACAGATTTCCTAGTCAAATGAAACCTTGATGTATCTGAAATTTCAGGCAAAGTTGTGATGTATTGGCCTAAAAAAGTTATACAATTTACATTGCCAGTGTATATTTTTTATAGTTTTGCTCTGTTAATTATTACACCATCTCACCATCTATGTATTGGTTATTCTGAGTGCTCTTACAACATACTTGCTTGTAAATCAGGATGAAACGTAAGTCTATCTTTTGAGATTCTTAACCTCAATACTATATTTTTAATTAATACAAAAGACTGGTGCCTGCCTTATGAATAGAAATACACCCCAGTCTCTATAAATAAAGAAAAATCAAATCAATAATCCTTAATTTAATCTTTTTGCCAGTAATTTTCCACAAGCTTTTCAGTTGTTTATCACTGGTTAAACGCCTTTCAAAACCCACTTATGAAGAACAATTTATATCCAATTAAATATTGAGATGAGCAGAACTAGCAATAAAAAATGTCCTATATAGACATTCCCATGCCTTTAAAACTTTTAAAAATGGATTCGGACTACGAGGCCTATACGTCACAATTTCGAAATTCTCTAATATTTATAGGTTCTCTGTGAATCTGCAAAGGCTGAAAGCCATGAAAATGTACTTGTCAAAAGTTATGGGGGTTAGATATGTATATAAGTTACAGTTGTAAATCAGACCCAGAAAATGTCTTTACATCTTGCCCTTTCATGCATACAATTTAAGTATCAGATATTTTAATATTACTTCAAAAGTGTATTATCATAATTGTACACACTTTAAACTGTACATAGTAAATCTATCAGCTGTGTGATCAAAAACTGCAGTCTGTGCAAAAGAATCCCTGTGGATGGAACCTTCTTCGTATTTGTTTTCATTTTTAAATACGCAAAGGCAGATTCCGTTTGATCTCTGCATCTGACAAGAGTTGCCGGGACTAATCCACAAAGATCTCACCAAGCCGCATTTGCATGTTGTTTTACTCGCATCTCACGCGGCACTAGCATGGGGAGAACTCTGGGAGGAGCGACTGACCTAGTTTTGTCCAATCGGATCTGGCGAAGGGCAGATACTGACCTACTTTAGACCAATCGCGTGAAGGAGAGGCCGCCGGTAGGTAGCGATCGCGCGTGCCTGAGCCATGTGCTTGCTACGAGGTCTAGTGCTGGCCTTAAGGTACTGTGAAAACATATTTGTGTCGGCCAAACTGACATGCTCACGTTTTCTTATTTATTCTAGCCAATGACAGCTAGCAACAAATTAGAGAATGAATGAATATGATGATGCTTAGAAAAAGCAACGTTACCAAGAGCTGCAGTTTGAACTTAGACTGACAAGACACATGTTATTGCAATTCCAATAGTAGTCTTTGCATCTATTGATTCTGTCATATCTGTTTACATTCGCAGGCACATTCTCATTGACAATATTGCCACTGTATACTCATCACTGCAGTCCAGCAGATCTTGCAAGGCAACTTCTGTAGCGCATTTATAGATAAATGATATGACGCTGTGTTAAAGTTACACATGATTCTTACGTACACATTTATCATGAATAGTGTCAATTCAAAGTCTGAATTCAAAATAATTTTAACATTTTAGTGGGTCTGTAAAAACGCATTAGTATGATAAAGATTGTTCAAGGAAAAAGTAAGAAGTAAAGCATTCAAGCATTTTTTGTCATGTAATCAATATTTTTGCTGAGAATGCTGAAATTTTTTTTCAAACAGCCAACATACACACAAAGTATACATTTATAAGAACTAAGCACTTTTTAAAATTCCCTTTTTGTCATTGACACACATGTATTATATCGAGCTTTGTCCTGCTGTTTGGATGCATGTAGCCTCCTGTTCAAATTATTAGGTCGATCATTGAAAATGTAACGGCACAGAAGAGGCTAGTGAAAAACAGGGGTGGTCTGATAATAATATGTAAACAGGGGCACTTTCTATTGGCCAGAGTGACTAGTTTGTCATATTGTGGGCGTAAATCGAGGAGGTGTGTATAATGAATAATTAATAGCCCCGCACTTCAGTGCCGTTCCCCCGTAAGAGGTGATGTCACGAGCGCTTCACCGAGCGCCTGAAGAAAAAGAGAGAGAGAGAGAGAAAGAAAGAGGTTGCGGAGGTTAGCTACAAAAATAACGAGAGAGAGAGAGAGAGAGAGAGCAACAAAGAAGGCAGAGGAATAATAAAAGCCATCCGTCTTGACCGTCACCGCTCACGTTTAATTGGTTATTATATTTTGAAGAGGGGAACCATTTTTTTATTTGCACACGGAGTTTTTGTACAGCTCTCTCTTGATTAAATTCAGTCTGATATTATAGTTTACTCGCAGTTTCCTGCCGACTGTGTGGGATTCAATTGTATCTCTGCCTCCATGGACGCCCGTCTAATCCAACTCATTCGTTTTTTCGGGGAATATTTCTGTCCTGGCCGCGAGGAGCACCAATTAAATGCGATGACATACGTCAACAAATGAGCGGCGACCCCACGGAACGCCAAACAATCGGCACGATCTTTAAAGGGAGCCAGTGCATTTGAAGGGGATGAAGTAAAACTCCGGTATCTTTCTCACTTGAGTGGACCATACAGGACGTCAGTTCACATCAGATTCCTAATGGGAACGCACTAGGACTTTGAATTCGAATTTAAATGCTCATGAACTTCCATGCACACAGCACTATCCAAGGTTCGTTCAACTGCCAAACTCTGTATTTTTGTACATTTCTATTTTTGATTGGAACACTTGATTCAGTCAACCAGCGCAACTGTCCAGTGATCTGAAAAGTTATTAACTGGTTAAACCTGGACTAGGTGTTACACCAAGGAATGTCCAGGCCACTTTCTCAGCTATTGCCACCTGACCTTCCAGCAGGGACCAGTCCACAGCTCGGTCCTGCTAACCCTGCAGGTACCACCACCAATGGCCACCTGAATAATTCCATGGCCAGTCTGAAATCCCTTCTTCAGCTGCCTATTAAAGGGGACCAGAGAGGGAAAGACTGCTGTGCTGAGATGAAAGGTGACACTCTCTCTATCTTATCCACTTTTACAGTCTTTTAAATAGTGTCTCTGTTAAGATAATCTGTTATCCACAATGCCATGTTTGCTTATAGTGTTGTGAAATCACCAATAGACTGCAGCAATATAACTTTTGTTGCCTCACAAGCTCTAGGCTGATCTTCCTCAGTTCAGTGCAACCAGGAAATATCTTCTATTCTTCTCTCAGTTTGGCTTTTTTCTCTACTCAATGGCTGAATCGTTGACAAATTATGTGAATTAATGGCTTCACTATAAATTAAAGAAATTAAGGGCCTCCCCCTCTCTTAAAGGGATTTTTGAAGCTCCCATGGCTGCCATTAAAGGGATGCCATCCTAAAATGCATTGAGGTGTTGTCTTAATACGGATGTACACATTAATATTTGCTCAGTTGCGCACTCTTGTGGATAATACACGTCACTTCAGGTTTAGAAAGGATAAATGTAATCAGGAAAAGGACGATAAGTACCGTGACAGCACTTTTAGTAAACGGCCAGTGTTGTTTTATCAAAATGTATTTGTTCATTCTTTAAATACGAGTTTATTATTGGTAAATTTTCCAGTGTATTGACACCTTCGCTGCTGTGCTTTCTTGAAAACTCCCACTCTTCATTGATATCCTCTTTCTCTTTCCATTTGTTACCGTTGTTTCCTTCTTCCAGTTTATTGGTTGCAACCTCTTGAACATTCCTCCACTTCCTGTTTGTCAGGACACTGTTGTTGTAGAGTAAAACACAGCTTTTCCCCAGCTATCACTATACAGTGCATATTCCCCAGCTCTGTCTTCAAAAGCCCCTGTGCTGGAGATGACAACTCAGCTGTCTGCTTCCCTCAGAAGCTCTCATGCAGCACTCTCACTTGCCAGCCAGATCCACCCCCCCCCAATCCCTCACAACTCTCATCTCTTCATCTGAGCGACGAGCAGAGAGAAAGAGACTTCCATCTTAGTCCATGGCATTCCAGACATGTACATGGCATTGTGTGTTTCTAAGCCCACTGCAGCTGTGATACTGCAGCAGTTCAAGGGTCATGTACTCGTGAGATTTGTTTATTCATTAAGCACACTGTGTTCCTTTATGCATGGGCAGATTGTTTATTTGTGGAAATACGTTGGGATGCACCAGTATTAAAACGGTTTATTTTCATGTTATGGTTAAAAAACCGATAAACGTTCAATTAAAATTCTATACTGTTTTGTCTACATAAACAAATTAGAAAGCATTAAAATACAATAATTTTAAACGCTACCCAAACGGCACCCAAACATTATAATGTACAGTATCTTAAAATGAAATTAATCTTGAGATTTGCTTAAGATTACATTTAACAGTATTATTAGTGTTTTAAAGATGGACTTTAAGTGAGTTTTATGATGGTAAAGATAATCTAAATGTAAATAATAATGGACATGAGCATGCGGAATTAAACAGTCAGTATTATCCAGCAGTGTTGTTGTTGTTGTCAACTAAAGCTAAAACTACTGATAATTGTTTGTGGTAATTTATAATAAATCTACATAGAAATTACTAAAATAAACTAAAACTTTAATAAAAATAAATTTTAACTATTTAAATTAAAAAATAATAAATATTTCAATTAAAACATTTAAATAATATAAAAATAAAAGCTAAAAAAAATAGATTTTCCTGATCTAAGCTAAAAGCTAAAATAATAAAATTATTAATTACTTTTCAAATAATGTTTAATTAATATTAAAATACTATGTTCTTTTTTTGTTAAAGTTTACTAAATTTATACAAGTACATCATTATTCAATCTTCCAAACCCTGTTTTTGTCTTATCCTTATGGGATGGCTCGATACCCCTTTTTCAGAACCAATACCGTTCCGATACCAAAAAATCTGAGTATCTGCCGATATCGATCCGATACCAGCACAGTTTTTTTTTAAACCAGTTTAGAATTTGTATATCTCAGTGTGTGTTGACCTGCTCAGCACTCTTTTGTGTTTTAAAAACAATCTACTAAATATAGACAACTTTACTGTAAAGAAAAACAACAAATGAATGGATATGTAATTATAATCTATGACAAAATTGCTTTTATAAACTAGGTTAGTGGATAATTCAGTAGCAAACGTTACTCTAGACAAATCATGAGTACACAATAATTTTATAAAATCTAAAAGTAGTGAAACAAAATTATTGGGAAACAAAGAAAAGTTAATAAGTGTAGGAATAAATCTGGTAAAAAAACTATATATTGCTCTTTGTATTTTAAAATGCATTCATGGAAAACAAGTAATATATTTATAGAGAAATATACATGCTGTAAAATTTAAAATACATTTATTTTAAACGTACTGCACAGTAATGAGGCAGCACCATATAACAGATGAGACCAACAAGAAAGGCTATTAATAATATTTTATTGTGCAAAAATATAAAACTAAAGGCTCCAATACAGAGCGGCATTAAGCACTTATGCACATCCCATGCACAGAATGATGCGCTTGAAGCAACACTGTGTCACAGCGCGCAGGCCCACAGTGCGTATGCGCATCCTGTGCGCAGAATGATGTGCTTGAAGCAACACTGAGTCACAGCGCGCAGGCGCAGCGCTCCGGAATCCGCATAGAGAAGTTCAAAGCACAACGGAAATAGGTATTAATGCGTAGTGGCTTTTGTGGGGCTTAACAATAACATAATATTAGCTATGCAGAATATCGAATTTGGATCGGTCTCATCTGGCCGATACCCCGATCCAGCAGAAAATGCCAATATCGAAGCAATACCGATCCTGAATATCGGATCGGCGCACCCTTAATCCTTAATCACTAAAGAATGTCTACATTTATATGCAGACTATTCTTTCGCAAGTCACATGCAGTTTTGTTTATTAACAACTAGAGCTCCAAAAGTTGCATAGTGTACCCTTAGAAATCCTGAATCTTGCTGACAACCTGAAACTTGCTGGTACTGATATATCATGCATCCCTTGACATTTTTATTTGCACAAAATGTGAGCTTTGTGCTATGGTAAATTTAAGTTTTATTGTGTGTTTAAATCCAGAATTTTGCAGATGTTCTTCCCAATGACATGCAAACCGAATTCTATAAAATGTTGGATTTGAATAATTTTTTTTAATAAAACGAAAACTAAAAGAATATCAAATCACATGAGCCAATATTTTTTTCACAAAAGAATATAGAGAACATAATAAATGTTTAAACTGATAAATTTTACAGTTTTATGCACAAAATGAGCTCAATACAAATTTGATGCCTGCTACCGGTTTCAAAATAGTTGGGCATGTTTACCATGGTGTAGCATTCCCCTCTTCTTTTCAAAACAGTTTGAAGATGTCTGGGCATCGAGTTTATGAGTTTCTGGAGTTTTGGTGTTTGGTGTTTGGTGAATTTGGTTCCATTCTTGCCTGATATAGGTTTCCAGCTGGTGACGTGTTCGTGGTCATCTTTGATGTATTTTTTGTACAATCATGCGCCAAATGTTCTCTATAAGTGAAAGATCTGGATAGGGCTGCCACTAACGACACATTTTTATTTTGATTCATCTAACGACTCATTTATCGATTAATCGACTAATCTAAACTATTAATTTTCCACAAAAAAACAACAATTTTCCATAAGAATATTTTATGAAATCAAACGAAATCCTAATTTCTATGAAATCCTTTTTTAGATCAAAATTAACGTGCAACATTGAGTGCCAGAAGCAAGTTTCCATCTCATAGTCCAAATCACTGAAATCAGTTCAGTATCATAGTGTAAGAATGACAACATATCCACCTGTTCTAGATTAATAATAATACAATTTTAATAAAAAACACTTTTTAAAGGAGTATTTACCAGAAATATTATTTACCAGAATTTATTTAGGTGAAAAATGTCAATGTACAGTATTTCTTAAAAAATTACATAAAATAAAATAGGAAGAAGATACAGATTTTCCAGAAAATAATGGAAACCAGAATTTGGTTAAGATGAAACTGTAATACTCAATTAATTATACAGGCTTTTTAATTAATTACATTTTATTTAACCATTAAAAGAGAGTATAGAAACATTTAAATGGAAAAAAATGCATTTGGAAATAAAACTGATTTCATAGGGCCCTATAATTACAATATGTTTTTTTGTGGTAATACAAATAGATGTAAGTTAACAATAGCTTTTAAAATGACTTAAAATACATATATAATAGCAATGATGCAATAATACTTGGTCCAAATAAAGTATCAAAAGCAAGAAATCATATAGATGTATTGAACAAATCTGTTAAAATACATAAACAATAGAGCTAATGTTCATTACACAACAAAATCCTGCAGGGGGCGCTGGCCACCTGATAATTATTTCTACACATTACTGCGAGATCTAATCCTTGTTTAATATTGACCAAGCACCATTTAATTCAAATGTCCACTTAATCTTTAATATTTGGCCATTTCTTTAGGAAATAAATGTTATAGCCGCTGTAATTAGATGAATACGTGGACATCAAAAATGTGTAAACTCAGAGTGAGGGTTTGAGATTTTATTTTGAAATCGCTATGTATCCTGTGTTTGTGTAGGTTTATAAATGATTTACCTTACACATCTGATGAAATGGCGCACGTTACGTTCCCAGATGAACGTTATAATAAACACAAACTTACAACAACATGCAGAGATGGAGTTTGAGAAGCTCCACATGTAAATGATAACCGTTTCTGTGGAGCTACTGTGAACGGAGCCGCTGTGTGACGCACGTACTTAACCTGCACACATGTGAATAATTAAAGAACATATAATTATTTAATTAAATCATAGCGTTTGGGAATTCACAATTATGCTTCATAGTGATTTTTAAATGGGTTTAATATGTCATGCAGCCTTGGAAATCAGTCAAATAGTATGTTTTATGGATTCTCGTCCGTGAAATGTGCCACTTTGTCGACGTGAGCAAAATTAAGTCTACGAATCGCAACAGCCCTAGATCTGGACGGCAGGCAGGCCATTTCAGCACCTAGACTCTTCTACTACGAAGCCATGCTGTTGTATTGGCTGCAGTATGTGGTTTTGCATTGTCCTGCTGAACTACACAAGGCCTACCCTGAAATAGACGTCGTCTGGAGGGGATCATATGTTACTCTAAAATCTTTATATACCTT
Source organism: Oxygymnocypris stewartii (assembly GCA_003573665.1). Classification (NCBI taxonomy): domain Eukaryota; kingdom Metazoa; phylum Chordata; class Actinopteri; order Cypriniformes; family Cyprinidae; genus Oxygymnocypris; species Oxygymnocypris stewartii. Next base: position 51,837 of record QVTF01019454.1, read on the forward strand.
TGAACATTCATAGTGCCTTCCAAAACATGCAAGCTGCCCATACCGTATGCACTTATGCATCCCCATACCATCAGAGATGCTGGCGTTTGAACTAAACGCTGATGACATGCTAGAAGGTCTCCGTGATTTCCAACAAGAATGTCAAATTTGGACGCATCTGTCCATAGAACACTTTTCCACTTTGAAACAGTCAATTTTAAATGAGCCATGGCCCACAGGACACGATGGCATTTCTGAACCATGTTCACATATAGCTTCCTTTTTGCATTATAGAGTTTTAGTTGGCATCTGCAGATGGCATGGCGGATTGTGTTTACCGACAGTGGTTTCTGGAAGTATTCCTGGGCCCATTTAGTAATGTCAATGACAGAATCATTTCAATAAGTGATACAGTGTCATCTGAGGGCCAGAAGACCACTGGCATCCAACAAAGGTCTTCGCCCTTGTCCCTTATGCACAGAGATTTCTCCAGTTTCTATGAATCTTTTGATGTTTTGCACTGTACAAAATGAGATTTGCTAAACCTTTGCAATTTGACATTGAGGAACGTTGTTTTTAAAGAATTCTACAATCTTTTTACGCACTTTCACAGATTAGAGAGCCTCTGCCCATCTTTACTTCTCACAGACTCTGCCTTTCTAAGACATCCCTTTTATAGCTAAACATGTTACAGACCTGATGTCAATAAACTTAATTAGTTGATAGATATTATCCCAGCTGCATCTTTTCAAAATGTCTTGCTTTTTCAGCCCTTTGTTGCCCCCAACTTTTTTGAGACCTGTAGCTGGCATCAACATTGAAATGAGTTAATTTAGTGGATAAAAAGGTCAAATGTATCCATTTGAACATGTATATTCTCAATGTTCTATTGTGAATAAAATATTGGCTCATGTGATTTGAAAGTCTTTTAGTTTTCATTTTATTCTAATTTTAAAAACGTCCCAACACTTCCAGAGTCCTCTCCGCGCCATCTGGTGCATGAGGCAACCTGTTGTTTCCATAGCAAAAGGTTTTTAAGGAGTGGGGTTGCTAGCCCCATGCCCTACCTTCCTCCTTTCTCAACCGGGATTTGGACCGGCTACAGCAGATTGTATAGATTTATTTTCAAATTTATTTATGATAAAATAAAAAAGTGAACATATTTGATGGATTATTGTTCTTTTTGCCACTCTCAGATAAAGACAAACCTCTGGACTCAGATGAGGATTCATTGGGTGGAGTTGGGGGCATAAACGGTGGGAACGGCGCCCTGCGTTCCACTAACCAGTCTGCCTTCCTCGGCCCATTGCTATGGGAGCGTACATTGCCGTGTGACGGCGGACTGTTCCAGCTACAGTACATGGACCTGGAGGAGTTCTTGACGGAGAATGGGATGGGGTGCATGCCATCGGGAAACACCTGCAGTACGGCCGCTCGGGTCCCTTCCCAGAGCACGCAATCGGCCGTACCCAGCCAGAGTTCCCAGTGCCCACCTTCTTCCTCTCCGCCCTGCTCTTCCTCCGCCTCCTCTATCTCTTCCCTCTCCTCATCATCTTCATCATCCTCTTTACTGGGTCTGGACGTGCCGCAGGGCCCTGGACCGCTGGGAGGTCCGGAGTGTCTGCATGGTAAGGATGTTTTTCATTCTAATTTATGAGGAATCATAATGGTTTGCTAATGGTTATTTGCTGCATGCTGTATTTTTTATGAACGGTCTAAAATAGTTGCATATCACAGATTCATTAGTACGACAATGTTATTTTGTTTCCACCACTGTTTTGGTGTATTTTAGTGTGTCAATTGGTGTGAACATGAGCAGGACGGTCTCAGCGACTCGTGTAGACTGCAGTGAGGCATGATGGGATGTCTAAAACCGTTGGCCTCTGAAGCCCAGGGCAATGCAGGCTTTGAAGCTTTAAGGGCACAGCTGTGTGTGTGAGTGTGTAGAGTGGAAATGTTTATTTACAGCATAATCATCAGAGCAGATAATAACCTCATGTAGTGACTGCACATAGTACAATCCTTCCGATGTGTTTTTTTCTGTTTTGGACATTTTTTAATTGAAACTAATATAAATTATTGTACAGTATTCTGCACTGTATTCACAAAAAGATCTATTAGAATTTTCTGAATGCTGCACGGAATAAGAGCGAGAGAGGACCGCTGGAGATGTGGGTGCATTTCTATTGCATGTTTTGAAATCTCTCTCTCTCTCTCGCTCCCCCTCCCTCCTGCTCTCTCACACGTTGGGGCCATGTGCAGTAGACTTGTCACGTGCTGATGCAGAGAGCAATGGAGAGAGAATCTGAGGGGAAAGAATGGACAGGGGAGGAGAAGGAGGAGCAGGAGGGATAGAAAGAGAAAGATATACGTTTTCAAATATATGTATGCCGATGCCTGGAATTTGGCTTTTCTTTATGGTAAAACCAAAGTTTGATTGTGTTTGAACATCTGAAACAGATCGAGTTGTCTGTATTGATATGTGTGGTGCTGAAAATGTGGTTATAATTGTATATTTAAAGTACATTAACTTTATTTACATTAACATTAACTGTGGGTAGATAGATAGATAGATAGATATAGTGAGAAAGATGCATTGGTCTGAATAGATAGCTAGATCGATAGATATAGTGAGAAATATGCATTGGTTTGAATAGCTACGTAGGTAGATAGATAGATGGGCTTGCTTTTGTATTGCAGTATAAACACTGTATGTCATTGTGTGTGTTTGTATAGCTTGTAGTACTATGTGAATTGTGCACACAGCTGTGTCTCTTGTTTATGTCTCCTCCTGCATAGAAAGGAAGAGGCCCAAAGGACAGCTGGTCATGTACATGCTCATGGGGAAAAAAAATAAATTTTTCCCTTGCTAGACTTCAGATAGACGAAGATTAGTACAGGAACTGGACAATAGGTTGGTTTGGTGGGAGCACACTTTACGTAATGATCTTCATATATCACTTTGTGTTGGTCTTTGTTTGTTGTCTTAGGGTGTATTCACACCTGTCTTGTTTGGTTCGATTAAAACGAACTCTGGTTCGTTTCCCCCTTTGGTGCAGATCTTTTGGGCAGGTGTGGATACAGCAATCGCACTCTGGTGCGCACCAAACAACCGAACCGAGACCCAGCTGAAGAGGTGGTCTCAGTTCGGTTCCAAACTAACTCTGGTACGGTTCGTTTAAGGTGTGAATATCAGAGGTGGAAAGTAACGAATTACATTTACTCGCGTTACTGTAATTGAGTAGCTTTTTTGTGTACTTGTACTTTTTTAAGTAATTTTTTTAATCTGTAATTTTACTTTTACTTAAGTATATTTTGTGTGAAGTATTGTACTTCGCTACATTTTAAAACACATTCGTTACTGAGTAAAAAAAAAAACGCTCCGTGGAAACAACTGCAGTAAATAATGAGCAGAAGAAGAAACTGGCGCTAAAATCACACGAAAGATGCAGACGGACAAGACAGGCGTTATGTTGCAGACCCAGCTGAAAACCAAACCCCGTCGTATTCTGCTGAAGTTGAACTCAAAGGAATGAAGTGAACCCCTGGCCATATATTCATGCTCTATTATGCAGTGTTAGCTGTGTTTGCCTCGGGAGACCGAACTAGCAGCTTATAACATCTCGACATCAACCCTTCGCAAGCATGTAGAGATAAGGTAAATACTTACATCATTGCATTGGTGGTTAAAATGAAGCTTTGACGGTTTAGCAAAAGGTTTTGCACAAATGAGCCAAAAAGACAGTGGTGCAGGGTGTGCAATATCATCTGAGATAATATAGTAATTGTTGTTTTAATGATGTGCGATTTGACATTATCAGTATTTTGTCAAAAACCAAACAAATCACTCTAAACAGTGTGCCGTGAAATCTAGTAACGTTAGATTAGACTAGTCCGCGTGCATATGGAGTGCTTTCTTTCACTGCGTGATTCGGTCTGTTAAAATGCGTTTAGAATGATCACAAAATTGAAGATATAGAAGCAGAAAATGTATATATTTATATAATTTAATATAGTAAGTCAACATCACATGAAGAATGCCGTTTTTCTCAAAAAAATCACAATGATTATGCCTGTAGTTTTGCTTTTTACAACAGTTCAAAAAACAAGAAGTTAATTAAGAGACTATCGTTTTAGACACCATATTGCCTGTTTTTGCTCTATTTCGACAACAAAAATAATACCAAACACAGCCATCATGCACAGTTTTGCGTCTCTGACTATGAGCAATGAAGGTGTTTTGTTCCTGAATGTATTAACCGTTTAAATGATTCTGTTCAATCGCAATGATTCACTTATCAGTGACTTGCTGACACCTACTGGTGGTTCTAATTTAACATTTAAAGTATTTTTTTATTTATTTATTTTTTAATTTCAAATGACTATTTAACAGTTGTGACCCTGGCCTGGAGCACAAAACCAGTCGCTGGGGTATATTTGTAGCAATAGCCAACAATACATTGTATGGGTCAAAATTATAAATTTTTCTTTTATGCCAAAAATCATTAGCATATTAAGTAAAGTTCCATTAATATATTTTGTAAATTTCCTACTGTAAATATATCAAAACTAAGAGCTTAATTTGAACAACTTTAAAGGATATTTTCTCAATATTTGGATTGTTTGCACCCTCAGATTCCAGATTTTAAAATATTGTCCGATCATAACAAACCATACATCAATGGACATATTATTTATTCAGCTTTCAGATGATGTATAAATCGCAATTTAGGAAAATGGACCCTTATGGTTTTGTGGTTCAGGGTCACATTTTATGTCTTATTTATCAAAACATTATTTCTGCATTTGTAACTGCAGGCTAAATGCATTCATGTCAGTGTGTAATACATCTATGCCACTTCAGATGAAGCTTCTGCATTTCCTCTGCATTGCAAAGATGAATTTTGTTGATACTGATTTAATTTCCCTGGTAACAGCCTAAATGTGTTATTATTCTAAATAACTGATTCCTTTAATTAAAAACACCTAGTTCGAGATTTATAGGCCCATATCCCAGGTGTGTCAAACTCTGGAGGGTGTTACTAGAGGGCCACAGCCCTAAAGAGTTTAGTTCCAAGTTCCAACCCTGCTCCAACACACACACACCATGTAGTTTTCAAATAAGCCTAAATGATTAGTTTAGCTGGATCAGATGTGTTTAATTAGGGTTATATCTACACTGTGTAGGGCGGTGGCCCTCCAGGTACTGAGTTTGACACCTTTGGTCTATCCCATGTTTTCCTCCCTCCCACTGTTAAAATGTAACTAAGTAATTTTTACTCTGAGTAAATTTTAAATGAGCTACTTTTTACTTTTACTTGAGTATATTTTTAGACTGGTACTTTTACTTGTACTTAAGTAAAATTTCAGTAATGTAATGGTACTTTTACTTGAGTACAATATTTTTGTACTCTTTCCACCTCTGGTGAATATGAACCGGCCTCGATCCGACCCAATTGCAGAGAGCACCGCGCCTTTTGGGTTAACAGGCTCCCGTAGTTGGAGTTGCCTTAAGCCTGCAATCGCTCTCTTATGCGTGCATTTTTTTTTTAGGTTTCACTTTCGCTTTCTTTATACCTGATCCGTGTTCTGCGCAGTGCTACTGTCAGTATGCCATGGTAGGCGCACATAAAAGCAAGCTCTTTCCGTCGGAACCGTCTTGCAGCACTTCTTCGTCTTCGCAAAATCCTTGTTACAACATGGTATAGAGGACATTGTCTCATCTGATGTTCATAGGTGTCTGCATATTGCGTTTGTAGCTGATAAAAGAAAATCAGTAAAATAATAACAATTGCACTACGAAAAATCTCCCAATGAATTGATGACCTTAGCACACGTGTGGTTTTGTTTACAATTTCTGGTTCACTTGAAAAAAGGGCAGTGTGAAAGCGAACCGAAAACATTCTATTTGGTCCGGACCAAAGCAAGTGAACTATCGGAATTTCCTGGTGTGAATACACCCTTAATGAATGGAAAAACAAATCTTTGTTAGGCCTCCTGAGTGATCAGGCTTAGAATCTCATTATTAAATTACAAAGAATTTGATTATGTTTACATGAGCAAATTGGGCTTTCGAGAGACGTTTTAATTCTGGAGCCGGATTGTTCTGTTGTTGAAATAAACAGAATGATCTTATTTCAACATTTACATGCAACTTTTAAAGGTTCATACAACAGCAAATGCTACGTGCATATAATTAGCTCTTAATTATGTGTGTATCCTAAAATACATTATATCTGTGTAAGAAGTTACTCAGGAACAACTTAAAGCAGCAACTCAGAACAACTAAAGCATAAAAACTGTCATTACAGCTAATGTATAATAATTAACATTAAGTGCTCGCCTTTCAATCGCAGCGTTATCAGCTGCTTTAAAAGCATATTTCACACTGAAAATAATAGTGTGGAGGAATAATATATGAGAAGTAAGCAATGTAAAGTGCTGGAAAACGAGGCCCAATGAATTTAAACGATCTCGGCTGTGAACAAAAAGTGAGCGTTTTCAGGGTCAGTTTTATGGGGTTTCTCTGGATGTTTATAACATGAATTGAAACTGCAGGTTGGCTTGTCGACCTTGCCTGCCAGCTGCTGAAATTGGCAAGTCTCAAAATAGTTTTTCTTGCGGAACCTTGTGGCCAAAACAAGCCATCTAGTCAGGGAGCATACTCTTGTATTGCATTTACATTTATGCATTTAGCAGACGCTTTTATCCAAAGCGACTTACATTTTCAGGCTTTAAATTTTTTCATCAGTATTGTTCATAATCCTCTTAGCTTGTATCCCAGACATGTGGTGTTTTCATCTGTCTGGTAACATGTGGTCTGTGACATGTGAGACAAATATTTCCTGACTTTTTCTTTTTTTTTTTTAAAGGGGCTCAAACTGTACCGCCTGACCCTTCTCCGAGCCCCTCCTGCCCACCTCCGCCGGTGGTGCCGCCCACCAATGTGGCTGATGTCATGGTAAACTTTGATCCCGACCCTGCTGACCTTGCCCTGTCCAGTGTGCCAGGCCAAGAGGCGTTCGACCCGCGCAGGCATCGCTTCACAGAGGAAGAGCTGAAGCCTCAGCCCATGATTAAGAAGGCCCGCAAGATGCTGGTGCCAGATGAACAGAAGGTATTACAGATCATTTTATTTTTAGAGATTGTTTGCCAAATTTCTTATCATGCTGCTGGCAAGCATATATGAATAATCAATGAAATAAAAAAATTGAAATTAAATATTATAAAACATCTCTAAAGTATAATATACAGTTTTAAAGGGATAGTTCACCCAAAAATTTAATTTCTGTCATTATTTACTCACCCTCAAGTAGTTCCAAACCTGTATGAATTTATTTGTTCTGCTGATCACAAAAAATATATATTTTCAAGAAAGTTTGTAACCAGGCTGTTTTGGGCCACCTTTGACTTCCATAGTAGGAAAAATCAATACTATGGAAGTCAATGGTGCCCCAGAACTGCTCCGTTTCCCACATTCTTCAGAATATCCTCCTTTGTGTTCAGCAGAACAAAGACATTCATACGGATTTGGAACTAATTGAGGGTGAGTAAATGATGACAGAAATTAAATTTTTGGGTGAACTATCCCTTTAATCAGCATCCTAAGAGAAAACAAAACCGTATTGTTATTAACATTGTAGAATTCTGTGCTTAAATAAGCTGTTATTATTCTGATTATGATATATTATAGTAAATGATGCACTGAAGTTAATATGAAGCCAATTTTTATATTTAACATTTACATGAAGCCAATAATTATTAATTATTATGGTAAATAACAGGCAAATGACCAATGTTAACATTTTATAACATTTGGTGTAAATAAATTACAAATAAAACACATACACCCCCCCCCCCCCCCCTCCAAAATCAATCGTTTTAAATGCTAAGTGAATTCATGTATGCATTTATTTACGTATAGAATTAAAAATGGATATTCATTTTATGAGGATTACATTTAACAGTGTAATTATTAAATTAGTCGTTTTTGGGAGCACAAACTGTGAGCAAGATGATAAATAATCTAAATGTAAGAATTGGTGGAAATTAGCATGCACAATTAAGTATCGAATATCAACTGAAATGATTAAAAAAGGTAATATTGTCTAATAACCCATATTGTACTCATATATCATGTATCTGTAATTATGATCTGACCCTTTTCCCAATTTTTATCCTCCAAAGGATGACAAGTACTGGAACCGACGCTACAAAAACAACGAAGCAGCAAAGCGCTCTCGCGATGCCCGCCGACTGAAGGAGAACCAGATTTCCGTCCGAGCGGCGTTCCTGGAACGGGAGAACGCCACCCTTCGCCTGGAAGTTGCCGATATGCGAAAAGAGCTGGGCCGCTGTCGCAACATCATCAGCAAATACGAGAGCCGCCACGGAGACTTATGAAAAGGAGAAAGAAAGAACAGAAGGAAGAGAAAGACACAATTACTGATTTTGAAATAACGATTCAAGGACTGTTCAACTCATCCTGGAATAGCATTTTCTTCTCATAGCGTTGCTTCAAATAAGTGACTACGATACTCTGTTCACTGATATAAATTTCTTTCCGTACGTGCAGGGATCGTTTGAATTAGCTGGTGTGGTGCTTGGTTGAAACAAATACATGAAAATTGTGGTTCAAATTTGAGCACCCCCAGCACGAGTGATGTGCACAAGGTCTATCTGTACTGCAAGCACAAATGTATTTCATAAGCATCGGCTCTTCTCCTACGATACACCCCAAACCTTGACTGAGGATGTGCAATCCAATCTCCCATTAATACTCACGGATCATAAAGGCAGATAATTTATAACGTCACGTAGCTCTTGTGAACATCCTCTTTCTATATACGGGATGATTTTCTCAGAGAGAGAGCTATACAGGAGGCGGTAGAGATGTATTTTTTTCTATGACAAAAAACACATTGTATATTTTTTAACTGTTAGGGTCAGCTGTAATAGAGTAGATGAAGGCGTAGGAGGGAACGCAGATGGCGGCTAGAGGAATATTGACATAGGAAAACTGTATATTTTTATATTGCAGAAGCAGGCAGGCGATGAGATTTTGGAAATAAGATGTTTTGTATATTTTATATATGGGTGAGAGGGTGCGTGGAGCTGGACAGAAAGAGGGCTATATGAAGAAAAAGTCAGGATCTTTATCATTAAATGATATATTTTCATCATCAGGAGCAGTCAGGCTGGTCAGGAAGAACAAGACTAAAGGGATGGATGTCAATAAGAGTTACAAAAAGAAACGGAGCTGATGAGAACCTAAAAATAGTGAAGATGAAAACTGTATAGTTTCACATTTTTATCAAGAGTTTTTTCGAACACTTGTTTTGGTATCTTTGATTCCTTTTCTTAAAATTCAGTGTGTGTGTTTGTTTTATCCTGAGGTGAGAGAGAGACCAAGAGAGAGACAGATGACATTACATCCTGTCACTATGTCTCGGGAGCGAAATGTGTACAAGATTTTTCTGTGTATATATTTAAATGTTAAAGCAAATATGTCCACATACACGCACGCACGCACACACACAAACTGGACGTGGGTTTTCATGTCCAGTAATATATATATATATATAGACAGACAGACTCTTTGAAGACGTGAACCACAGAACTTTTAAACACAGCAATATCCTTTCTCTCTCTTTTTCTCTCTTCCTCAAGCTTTTTGACGTTGTGATCGGTGCTGGTTTGGCATTTCTCACCCAGGTCAAGTCGGCAGCGAGTGGGTTGCATGCTGGTGCATGCTTGCGTATTTTTCCGCCGCAGGAAAAAACACTCTTCGTGTTTACGACCGTCATTTTATATGGTGCTCACCCAGTCTCTTGACCCAGATGCACATAACCCAACAGTTATAAACTGTTTGCCTATAACCTTTGCTCTTTTATGATTTCTTATGATTATTGTATGAGGGATCATATACATAGACCTACACAAGTATATCTATACATTTCCTCGAAATTAACCGACCCCCCCCAAAAAAAAAATCATGCTCCCTAATACTACTGTACCATACAAAGTACTATATTATATATTAAATATTAAACTATTCTCTCACTAGATATGTGTGTACATGAGTATATGCTTGAATATGTGATTATAGATGTAATTTGCATAACTTGAATATATAAATGTAGTATCTTTCCGATAAAAAAAGACAGATCTGATTTCTTATCCGTTTTCTCAGGTGTCTGGGATGACTTTAAAAAAACACGCCACGCTGATCAGTGATACTGTGGCTTTTTTTTTGCTTGATTGTTGTCCAATTTTTTCCACAGAAATTAATAGTGCCCTACCAACTATTTTTGGAAGAAGATTCTGTTAAAAAAAGAAAAGGACAAAAAAAAATTCAGTGCTGGATATATACATTTATTACTTTACAGATAGGAATTCAATGTCTTTTCCTTTTGAACCTTGATACTCTATTATTACAATTGCTTGCATTATCATTGCTGTTGTTATGATTATAATTCTCATGTTTCTTTTCAGCATTTCAACTTGTTTTGCGAAGGAAATTAATTGCTCTCTTACCTCCCCTGTAACTGCAAGACTATCTTGAATTACTCAGTCGAGCCCGTTCACTGTTGAACTATCCACTGAGACTGTGCAAGGCCTCAAGTGCAATGAGGGGGCCGTAATCTTTCCGTGTGTGTATGAGTTTGATATAACCTGAAACAAACAAATAGTAGACTGACTGTTCCTTTCTCTTGAGAGAACTTCTACCACCTTTGACTCGCTACTTTTTGATGCCATGTCAAAGACGTACAGTTTGTTTAAAAGAAGCTTAAAGCACGTGAAGGTTGAAACCTTAAAGAGCTTAAAAACTTTTGACAGTGCTATTTTTCTATGTAACTGTGTGCACATACTCTTTCATGGGCATTGGTAGCCCGTCGTCGCTTTTGCGGTGATGGCGTGCTGTTAAATGTTATTGCGGGTATTCATCCTTTTATCCCTTTTCCACATGTGGATTATGAACAGCTCCCTGTTTGTGACTGTTATGAACTATGAATCTCATGAGTGCACCACTACCAAACATCACTTGGTAATGTCTACTGTTCCTGCCTATAGGGATGCTGGGAAATATGGTCTGCCAACCCCCCCCCCCCCCCCCCCCCCCCCAAAAAAAACACTAATAAATAAGTACCCCTGTTCACTGACAATGAATCCCTTGTGCTGTAAATACCAATTTATTTCATAATTGATGGTTGAAAGAAAAGTCATTTGTAAATAGTAAATTTTGATCGAATGCCTTGGAATCTGATTAGAAGCTGATTTGTTAAACCACAGGTAGACCAGAACATTATGCCAAACTCAGCTCAGCCCTTGCTTGTGCGTTTTGTTTACTCGCTGCTATTGTCAGTCTCTAAGCTAATTGAATGAAGGTTAACAGCAGCTGTTTCACACACCCCATCAGCCAACTATCCAAACCAGTTTCAGGCATCCAAAAGGCTCTTTAAGCCTGCTTGCATGCCATCTGTTTGGCCTTGCACGTCGAATGCTTGCATCAGTACATGGCTATTATGCTTCCGAGTCTTCTCATAGATGTATCTTAAACTGTAGGTGAAAGTTTGAAAACGTTCCTATCCAAAACACTCCAAAAGGTCACATAAAGTTCAACCTTTCTCTGCCTTCGTCTCTGAGAAGCATTCAAATATAGGATCCATTCTCCCAAGTGGCCTTCAACAGACTGCGGGTAAAAAGTTTGACATTGCGTGAACATTGAGTGAAATGTTTTTGCTTACTGAAAAATCTCACTGTGACTCTAGTTGCGTCTAACTTTAAGTTAGGGATATGTATGAGAAATGATGTCTGTACAAATCAATTTTATAGATGTATTGAAAAGGTCTAGACTTTGTATTGGATCACCGGCTCTCGTCTTCAGCATTGGAGACTAAACAAAATGTACTTTCTCCAGTGTGAACATTTAGCATAAGACAGGCAACATTAAACAGTAAATAGAAATAGAAAAAGAACATTACCAGGAATGGGCAATAATAAATGGGACATTAATATGAAATGTAGTACTCAGTATAGTGCATTTTTGCAGTGTTGAAGGGAGAATTATTGCACTGAGGTCGATACTGTAATTTCATATACATATGCAGGACTTTTGGTGCCTAGTAGACTTTTCAGGTGGGAGGTTGGGGGAGGCGATGAGTCAGTGATATTGAGCAGCTAGATGGTCTGAGGAAAAAGCTATGTTGGATCTGGTGGTTGTAGTGTTATGCGTATAAAAATTAGCGTTTTTGTTGGCTAACATTAGACGACTAAAAATAGTAAACAGAGACCAGCTCAGTGGTCAACTTGCGTTGTATTCGCCAAGAGGCCGGGGGCCATAGTTGTCAGCTTGTTGTATATGCACCAGCAACCCTGCTGCTTGTCTTTTTTTTGTCAGTCTCCAGCCTCAGTCCCTGGGGCTCAAGGTCCATAAACCAGGCCTGGTTTCACAAGCTTCATAACATGTCAAAAGCCTTTATGTTTGATTACAATAACATCCCAGAACAGGCTGGTCTTGACAAGATTCTGCTTACCTATGTATATGGTAGTGAAGCTCAGGCCTCTTGTGTTGATATTTTGAGTTATCTTATGGAGAAAAGGTGTAGGAGGTGGTTCTCCATTATAAAGTTCCTTTATGGTATGTGTCCACAATAATTGAAAAAGACAGAATATTAAAGAGGTATTTGTCTAAAAATGAACATCTTTTTGTGTAACATTTGAGAAATGAGTGCAAGCAAATTATGACAGATTTTGGGTTAACTGTCCCTTTAACTAGCACATTTTTGGGAAGGTAAATAGAAATTGTTTTAATTTTTTATTTGAATATATACTGCAACAAAACCTTGTTCCGATTGTATAACGTTGTGCGTTGACATATGATCGGACGTAAGTCTAATAACATTTGAAACCGGTTCTGTTAACAGTTCCTGTCCGTGAACACAAACTCCTGATACTGACGGAATACCGTCGTACAAGATAAAGACGCCATCCCCGGTGAAAAAAACACTGCTAATTCCATATCTATCAATAGATAATCATTCTGAGAATAATTTTGCATGACAACATTTCATCAGTCATGTGTTCTCTGTCAGCTGTTTAGAATTGGACGATGCCAGATTCGCGAATAATAAATCACTCTTGATTCAGTCGGTCAAACTGAGTGAGAAAAAGGTCTGAAATTGTTCATTTATTCGAAAAGTCCACTCACACATTGAATATTTTCAAGTGGTTTCTCACTTTGAAAACAGGATACAATGAGACAGAAAGCAAAAAGAGATACATAATTGATTTATGAAACATCTTGGAAAAAACTTCTATCCTTTTTCAGAGATGAAGCACATCTTTATTTCGCATGAAGTTGCAGGACGACTCTACAGCAGGTAAAGACAATTGATATTATATGCAGTATTAGAGCATTAAAAGAGTATCAAAATATGGGGATGCAGAAATAATGAAAGGATTAATATAGCTTAGATTCATAAGAAAGGCTTGTAATTAATAAATTATAAAGACTCTTATGAACCAGATCTTTTTAATGAGTTGCTCAAAAAGAATGTGAACTGGACTTTTTTTTTTTAAACCAAATAGTTACTAAAAAAAAAACACTGTTCATACCATGTGGTTGCTGTTTCATGCAACTGTGAGGAGAATGCAAAAGGAAGATACCTATTTATTTTCTTTTATTATTTAATTGCACGTAGTCTTTCTCTTTCAACATATTTAATTCAAACTGCAAGCTCACAACTCATTTATTTTGCCGTGGTGCTGCAGATTCAATAGCAGCGCAGTAAACACTGTCAGAGTGTTTTACCATCTTTTCACATTGGCAAAATAACATAGGCATTCAAGATCTATTAATGTCATGAAAATCGTTGGTTCCACTACTGTTCTAAGGAAGAACTGGTTCTAAATTACTAACCCTCACTGTATGTAATGTGCAAGCTTGACAGATAATGGTTTTGACTTGCAGTGAAAAGTCTAAACAGCTCAAATGGATCCTAAAGGGGACATTTTCACACAGAAGGCCAAATCTAAACAGTATGAAGATTTTTATTATGGGCAGATGATTGTGAATGTATATAGGCCTGCAGTGGTGTGGAAGCAGAACTGATTATATGTGTGCTTTTGTATGTATACGTTCTTAAGAGACAGGAATGAGTGAGAGGTCCTATTCATTAGAAACATCTCAACATCTCTTTCTGTTACTTCATCTCTCTTTCCATCTCACACCTCATTCAAGTTCTCTGCCTCAAATTCCTGTCTCCTTAGCAACTGCTTGGTTAACAGTTGGCTTTTAGGAACCCACGGTCATTGCAAGAGAGCTCGGACAAACAGAGCTTGATTTTTATCTTCAAAGTTGTTTCACAATGTGACCAACCGACCATGTTTGTGTCACAGTGTCTTATGTGTGACACACTATCACACTTGTGTCACAGTGTGATATCATCTAATATTCAATATTATAACAGATTATCTCTCAAATGACATGAAGAAAGCAGATTTAGTACTTTTATTAAATTTGAGTGTAACCCTCAAGCAATGCTCAGCTGTCTGCATGTACTTCAATCATGTGATTTCATAATAACTGACTTTTCAAAATGACTCATATACTGAATAATTTGAAATATTTCACTGTATGCAACCTGTTCACAAGGCCTCATTCATTCAGTAGCAGAATCTAGATTTTTCACCGTACATTAATTTAAACAATTACCTTATTTTTTACAGTTCTACGTCTGTATATATTGCATTATTATCAGCATTATTATTTTTCTTATATTAGTGTTATATTCCATTTCTACTGTGTTATTCCTATGTATGTCTGCATAAACATGTGTTGCATCATAGTTTCCCAAACTAAATTTGTGAAGGAACTTCAGGGGATTTATTAGTTTAATGAAAAGCTAATAATTAATTAAATAATAAGAATATTAAATTCAAATAAATTTACCCTTACTGAAAAAATGAAATATTTTGTTTGTTTATCTGCATGTCATGTGACAATAACCAATATCATAGAGCACCATAAACATGCAAATGTGATACTTCATTATAAAAATATTTACAACCTGAATTCCGTAAATGTTGAGACGTTTTTTAAATTTGAACAAAATAAAAACTAAAGGAATTTCAAATCACATGAGCCAATATTTTATTCACTATAGAACATAGATAACATAGCAAATATTTAAACTGAGAAATTTGACAATTTTATGCACAAAATTAGCTCATTTCAAATGTGCTGCCTTCTACAGGTCTCAAAATAGTTGGAACGGGGGCATGTTTACCATGGTGTATCATTCCCCTCTTCTTTTCAAAAACAGCGTCTGGGCATTGAGTTTATGAGTTTCTGGAGTTTTGGTGTTGGAATTTGGTCCCATTCTTGCCTGATATAGGGTTCCAGCTACTACAGAGTTCGTGGTAATCTTTGACATATTTGTCGTTTAATGATGCGCCAAATGTTCTCTATAGGTGAAAGATCTGGACTGCAGGTAGTCCAATTCAGCGCCTGGACTCTTCTACTACGAAGCCTTGCTGTTCTAATACCTGCAGTATGTGGTTTAGCATTGTCTTGCTAAAATACACGTCGTCTGGAGGGGAGTATATGTTGCTCTAAAATCTTTATATACCTTTCAGCATTCATAGTCCATAACATGCAAGCTGCCCATACCGTATGCACTTCTGAATCCCCCATACCATCAGAGATGCTGGCTTTTGAACTTAACGCTGATAACACGCTGGAAGGTCTCCCTCCTCTTTAGCCCGGAGGACACAGCGTTTGTGATTTCCAACATGAATATCACATTTGGACTCGTATGACCATAGAACCGTATGACCATATGACCATTACTCTTCCGGTGGCGCTGCTGAGTTCAGTCGCCTGTGAATTAGCTCTGCTCAGAATTGACCAGAAGAACACTTTTGGACATTGGACAGCGCTACACTAACCTGATTCAGAACACTTTATCCGCGGATCCAGCGTGGCCATTGGAGATACTTCGGAACAACGAGTTGAACAACGACCACCTGAACAACCGCAGGAGGCGAAAGAAACATCGCGGGAGACGCGCTGGAATACGCAACAGACTGAGGAAAAGGGCTCACAGTCCTCCTCTACCAAGTATTCTGCTCTCTAATGTCCAATCCTTGGAGAATAAGATGGACGATCTTAGAGCCAGGATAAGTTTCCAACGGGACATTAGGGACTGTAACATCTTTTGCCTGACCGAAACATGGCTCACGCCGACGGTCCCGGACACCACTGTAACGCCGTCTGATAACTTCTCTGTTTTACGGATGGACAGAACAGCCGAGGCCGGTAAAAACAAAGGTGGTGGAGTGTGTTTCTTTATTAACAAGAAATGGTGTGACCCCAGAAATATCTCCATTCTGTCGCGTTCCTGTTCGCCTCATCTGGAACATCTCTCCATTATCTGCCGCCCATTCTATCTGCCCCAGGAATTCTCATCAATCGTCGTCACTGCCGTTTATATACCACCACAGGCAGATACCAGCTTGGCTCTGTCTAAACTCCACGATGAGCTCAGCGGCTACATCAATAAACATCCTGACACTGCATGTATCATCGCGGGGGACTTTAACAAAGCCAACCTCAAGAAGGTCATCCCTAACTTTCATCAGCACATATCCTGTCCAACCAGAGGACTGAATACACTCTATCATTGCTACACTCCGCTCAAAAATGCCTACAAAGCCCACTCACTGCCGGCTTTTGGCAAATCAGATCATGTCGCCATTTTCCTCACACCGGAATACAAACAAAAGATCGTTCATGAACCGCCGGTGGAGAGGGAAGTGACGCGCTGGTCCTCCCACTCTGAAGCTATGCTACAGGCGTCTCTTGATGACGTCGACTGGGACATGTTCCGGGCGAGTTCATCTGACGTCAGCGAATTCACGGATGTAGCATTAAGCTTCGTAAACACGCTAACCGAGCAAGCCACTGAAACTGTAACAATAAGGACATTTACTAATCAGAAACCGTGGGTGGACAGATCAATCCGTGATGCGGTTAACCATCGCACTGACCGCATACAACGCCGGTCTGTTGTCAGGAAACATGAGCGAGTACAAAGCTTCGTGCTACGCTCTCCGTCGTGCAATAAGAGCCGCTAAGCGCCAGTACAGGGAGAAAATTGAGTCACATTTCTAGCTCAATGACTCTCGACGCATGTGGCAGGGACTGAAGACCATTTTGTTCCTCTGGAAATAACTCCTCCGCAGAGGTGAGAGCAGATCCATTGCTGGCCGAAGAACAGCCAGCACCTTCTACGGCCGCTTTGAATGTAATGGCGGCGCAACTCTGCCGAACAGCCCGTCAGGAAGCAGCAGACAGAGCAGCGATGATTATGCTATCACCCTGTCAGAGGACGATGTCCGGAGGGAACTAAAGAGAGTGAACGTCAGGAAAGCTGCAGGACCTGATGGGATTACTGGCCGCCTTCTGAGGTCCTGTGCTGATCAGCTTGCTGGTTTGTTTACATCCATATTTAATGAGTCCCTTGCTACCTCTGTTGTTCCCACCTCTTTTAAAAAATCTGTCATAATCCCTGTGCCTAAGAACAGTAAACCCTCTTGCCTGAATGACTATCGTCCAGTTGCCCTCACATCAACAGTCATGAAGGTTTTTGAGAGACTTTTAAAGAAACACATTTGCTCCTCCATCCCTGCTACTTTGGACCCTCTTCAGTTTGTCTATCGGCCAAATAGGTCTACTGATGATGCCATCTCCCAGGTACTGCACTCCTCCCTCACTCACATCGACAGCAAGAATGGCAACTATGTCAGGCTGCTATTCATTGACTATAGCTCAGCTTTCAACACTATAGTCCCCACCAAGCTAGCTGTCAAACTCTCAGACCTTGGCCTAAACACTTCACTCTGTGATTGGATTCAAGATTTCCTCACCGCCAGACCACAAGTGGTGAAAGTCGGCAAGTTCACCTCCAACTCCATCACTCTGAACGTAGGAGCCCCACAGGGCTGTGTCCTGAGCCCCCTGCTCTACTCTCTCTACACCCACGACTGCGTGTCCTCTCACAGCTCCACTTCTATTGTCAAATTTGCGGATGATACTGTGGTTCTGGGCCTCATTAACATCGATGACGAGGCCGCATACTTGGATGAGGTGGAGAGACTCACATCATGGTGCCAGGACAACTGTCTCTCTCTGAACGTGAGCAAAACTAAGGAGCTGATCGTGGACTTCAGGAAGAGACAGCAGCGGCCCTACACTCCTCTTATAATCAGTGGGACCCCTGTGGAGAGGGTGAGTAGCTTCAAGTACCTGGGTGTAAACATCTCCGAGGACCTAACTTGGACTACACACATTCAAACACAGGTTAAGAAAGCCAGGCAAAGACTGTACCATCTGCGACAGCTGAGGAAATTCAGGGTCTCACCAGCTATCCTGAAAACTTTCTATTCAGGGGCCATAGAAAGTGTATTGACTCAGTGCATCTCAGTGTGGTATGGTAATTCCTCAAACCAGGACTGCAAAGCTCTACAGAGAGTCGTGCGCTTAGCTGAGCGCATCTCAGGGTCGGCTCTCCCCTCTCTGCAGGACATCTACTTCAAACGCTGCAAAAGCAGAGCTGCTAAAATCATCAAAGACTCAACTCACCCCGGTAACCATCTTTTCTGTTTACTGCCATCTGGCAAGCGCTTCAGGAGCATGATGGCAAAAACTGAGAGACTGAGAAGAAGCTTCTTCCCTCAGGCCATCAGGCTCCTAAACACAAACCCAGTCTCATAAACACTTACAAGACTCATTGTTAACTGTAAATATTCTCATATTCTCAAATATTGCTGCTTTATGTACAATACCCTGACCAACCCGACTGCACATCCCTCTTATTCACATTACTATTTATTAAGTCCCAGTACACTGTTTTTTTGTCATCTTATTGTTTTTTGCACATCTTATTGTTTTGCACATCGTATTGTTTTGCACTTTTTATTTCACTGCACATTTTACTCTTATTTCTTTTTTTTTACCATATATATGCTCTTGTGTTGTTACTTTATATCATTTTTATTTTTATTATTTTGCACTGTCCACTGAGCGGACCTGATTCGATTACATTTCACTTCTAATTATACCCTGTATAATTTATTATGTGACAAATAAAGAAACTTTGAACCTTGAACCTTGAGAACACTTTTACAAATACCAGCACCATGTTTTTTGCATTTGAATGGCAGAGGCGTATGGGTAATGTAGTTTAAAATGTTTAATAATAAAATGGGGAAAAATACTTTATTGAATACATTACTTTTTTGAACAAAGGTATATCTGAACATGTTAATTGTGCAAACATTTATGACATATTTAAGAGGCAGGCTGGAATGTTTTATTTTACAAAAAAAGAGACCTTTTTTTAAACACTTTTAAACCACCTTTCCATAAATGTTTGAAAATGTTGTCCAGCATTATTTAAGTAACATAGCAGTAGTTGTCCTGCTAAATTTGTACTTCAAACTATAATCAGACTTTGATTTACAGCCACTTGAAATTGTAATTTGTTTTGCTCTCCAAGGGGACTCTACTGGGCTCCTGGGGATGGAAGGGCAGTACAACATACACAGATCTATTCTCAATATCACAACAAATTGTGCTGAGTCACATTTTTTTTGTCTTTTCATTAACTTGCCAATATGTAAATTGCAAGTCATAGTAATCTTAGAATAAGAATAGACCCCAAAACATATACATATAATCCTATTTGGAATGGGCTCCATTTATTTCATTAGATCAGGAGCAAGAATACAGTGTTGACCGTAAACAAAGAAACCAGTACATACTGTGACACTTCATTGTACTATTACACAAGCCCAATGTGTCATTCAGTAAGACAAGGTACAGACAGTGTGTGGTTTGTGGTGCAAAAAACATATAATTCATGCAATACAAAGAATCATAATATAAAATACCTAATTTGTATCTCTGTGTCAAACATTTCTTATCTTTGTCCTCTTCAGGTGCTAAACATCAGTAATATACATGCTCATCTTGCTTATAATACAGTACAGGATTCATGTAGATTTTTCCCTGGTGCATCACCCTCAGTTGTGCATGTAGTGCCTGTATAGCAATATAGTCCATGCAGTCTCTTCTAATACATCTTTCAGCATTCCTTTCATTACGGAGTCATTAATATGACCACATGTTCATGTCTTAAAACATTAATAGTAATTATATGTATTGTTTACAAAATCAAATGGTGTATTTACCAAACACCAACCCTAATACAGAATATTCACCATACTTTATTATCCAACACCATGTGCAATACTTTACTGGAGAATACAGCATAAAGACAGCTAATAGCATATAAAGACAGATCATATTGAAGAGGAATAAAAAAATAGTTATTTTAAACCATGTTATTTTAATCAGATGAATCCACCAAAATGCATGCATAGTGAAATGCATGCATAGTGAAATTGTATTTGTATTGTATTTGTATTTGTATGTCCTGAGCATCATAGAATCACATTCAGTTTCCTGCTCATCATCAGAGCTCTCATGGTTTTCTTCTTCTTGCTTGTCCAAGTCCCTATCATAATCTTATTCTTCCATGACTTAAACAATTTATAGTTGTAATCCAGCACCCTAGAGTACAACATATGGTAAATATTATACTATGCAGAGAGCATGAAATGTAAACAATAATAAACACAATAATCACAGTACACCTATATCTTTGCAGTGCAGTACAGTATGAATAAGTGCAAACAGAATGTCAGGGTTCAGAATAATAGTGAGTCCAGTCAGTGTAAGTGATAAAGAGGTTGGTAGAGTGTGTGTGGTGTTACTGGTGCGAGTTCAGTTTATTCTGATTGTCTGTGGAAAGAACTTGTCTTGCTGGTGAAGGTTCTGGGATGACATCTGCCTGATGGTAACGTGAGAGCAATCCATGGCTCGGGTGGCTGGAGTCTCTGACGGTACTCCTCACACACCACCTGGTGTAGATGCCCTGGAGGGACAAAATATTTATTTAGGGTGTGGTAAATTAGTAAACAATGTATAGTATTTTTATTTATAATTGTTGTACTAGACTTACCAATAAATCAACAATAACAATATAAAGAAATAGTGTTGGTGAATAAAGGTGCAGGTATCAGTACTCACCATATTCAGTCATTTCCTGTCCAAAGTCCAGAGATGATGCACAGCTTATTTGCTCATTCTACGAGCTATAAAAAGATGTGTGTGAAAAACTATAACTGCTGTCTTTTAAGAGATCAACATCAATGCATCATCATCAATCAGACATTTCACATCTTTTTTTCTTCTTCTTGCTGTACCACACATAACTGCATTGAATACATGCATACCAATGTAAATGTGCAACTTCCCAGCTTTCTCTTTTCTGTTTGAGCACAATAAGACCATGTTCATTCCTCATTCATCAGGACTGGTTTGACCGGCTTGCTGTGATTGAATTTCTTTTTTGTTTTTGGTCCAACTGTAAAACAAAGAAATATCTATTGACCCCGTGTTTAATTATTATTGTTGTTTAAACATAAATTAGGCAGCTATAATAGTAAACTTTAAGCTCAAATTCCCTGGAAACTTTAGCAGGCACCCGAGTTCATCTGCATACATCAGAGTCTGAGAAAAGGCTATCATGCAAACTCTCAGTTTCTACCTTACAATAGAGCATGAAAGAATGTGTGAGAAGTGAGAAGGAGTAAAGGAATAAGATGAAGAGAATTTGGCAGAGAAAGGTTAAATTTTGTGTGTAAGTTTAACAGAATGAGAGGAAAGCAGCATTAGAAAAAGCTGTATTCTTCAATAGCAACCTATATTAATATGAATTATTTTACATTTAAATTACATGCTGCCGGTATTGTTGTAAGAAATTTAAAGGTCTCTTTACACCAAGGATGAGTCCACATTGCAACTATTTAACGTTTAATGACACAGAGGAACAATATCATTGGAATCTTTTCCAAAACAACCTTTTTCAAGCTGATGAACAATAAAAACATTGACAACAAC
This sequence comes from Oxygymnocypris stewartii, assembly GCA_003573665.1. Classification (NCBI taxonomy): domain Eukaryota; kingdom Metazoa; phylum Chordata; class Actinopteri; order Cypriniformes; family Cyprinidae; genus Oxygymnocypris; species Oxygymnocypris stewartii. The sequence continues at coordinate 73,846 of QVTF01019454.1, forward strand.
AAATAGCAGACAACAAAATACTGTAACTGCAGCGTGCATAACAGTAAACAGACCAGTATTGTCTGTTGGTGTGGTTGCTAAAATTATATTTACCATTATATTTCTTGTTCTTGCTGTGAACAGCTTTAAGTGATCTGAATTCTCACATGAGAAGTTAAACTAGAATTTCCGGACTCTTGCTTCTTAGACAGATGTGTTTAATAAAAATGAACACAGAAAGAAAGACAGACTGTGAGGGGTGGACAGATATAATTTACTGTTAGAACGGGAAGAGACGGCGCCAATTTGTAAAGGTTAATAAAGAATACAATGGACTTAATATAAGCTTTATGATATAAACACTCTGACTACTTACTATGGGCACAAGCTGCATGAGAGTTAAGGCAAAGGACCAATGTCAGCAGTAGGAGTAAAAGTTGTAGAATTTTGTATGAGTACGCTTGTACAATATCATATGAATTTGCTGATTTGGTAAATTGTATGAATTATTACTACTTCAACATGACACTTTGTTGAGGGTTCTTCCTGACGGGGCTGTGGGGTATGTAAACCAAAGTTAAAGAAACATGAAATGCAAATAGTCAAGGTGCTAAGACCAACACAGACGTACCATTGGAAGTGTTTTCCTTTGCAGCTTTTGGTCTTCTTCGTAAATGCACAATATGGACAAATTCAAATCCCATGACAGGCCTTCCTTTGGTCTTCCCTTTCAACTGAAATGAAGAGAAATATTTACATGTTGAGACAGTGTGTTGAAAATGATCTGTGAGCAAAATATTTGAGAAGGACTATAAGAAAAGATATGATCAACACATAATATAAGGATGTGTTCATGTGTTCAAGCAAATCCATTATTACGAAAAGTGTTCAACAAAACCTGTGAAGGGTTGAACCTTTGAAGGACATGTTTAGCCTCATGAGTGTAAGGTCTGTTTTTGGTTCCGTTCCAGGTTCTTGTTTTCATGTCTTTTATTTTGAAGTTTGGTTATGGTTCCTGTTTGTGTCATGCTTCCATTGTCCTCATGTCGTCTTTGCTATTGGTTCCCTTGTTCAATGTGTCATGTGTTCATTGGTTGTCTTAGTCATGTGTTTTGTTTCCCATTGGTTTGTTCTTGTCATGTGACCCTCATTGTTTGTTATAAGTAGCCATGTCCTTGCCTTTTTTTCTGGTTGTGTATTAATGTTGTTACCTGCTGTCAGTGACTCTAGTTTGTTTCATGCCCCGTCAAGTCTGTTCCATGTTGAGTCTGGTCAAGTCAAGTCAAGTCAAGTCTTGGATTATGTTTGGATTACACATTGTAAATAAACTGCACTTGGGTCCATCACTACGCTCGCCTTCAGTGGACTCTTTACAGTTGGCAGCTTCAAGTTCAGCATTGGGAGCTTCGAGTTCAAGTGTCCTGTTAATTCCAGCAGCTTTCTGAAAGATCTGGTCAAAATTTGATACTGAGTTTTAAAAGTATGCCATGATGAAGCATAGAAAGAGAGAGAGCAAAATATGTATAAATGAATTAAGGATTACGGTTTGGGAAAAAAAGGAATGGAAATGAATTTGTTGATGCAACCGTGCCATTTCAATTTACTTATATGCAAATTTGAACTGCTCTGTTGAACTGTGATTACATGGGATTCGAACCGGAGCTCCTCGCCTCCTAAGTATGTCTCCATACTCCGAGAGCTACCAAACAAACTTACGGTTACTCAAAACCCATAGATATGAAGCTGGATATTTGCGATGCTAACGTTCAAAAGCATCAGTTTTCAAATCTCCCAGGATATTAATATTGTTCTGAAGTGATATTCTTGATGTTATTATGATATTCTTCAAGTAATTGTGCGAAAATTTAGCTTTATTAATAAAAACTCTGTAAATTTGTGTGAAAAGGAGTAAAAGGTGTAAGAGTTTTACTGCCACTATTGTTTGGTTATTTAGGGAACTGCAGTAATATGTAGTTATTGGTATGTATTTGGTGACTCGCTAAAAATTGCACCCAGGTACGTAAATGCCATGAGACCAGGTAGAATTCATCCACGCTTTCCGAATGTTGGGATTAGAAGGAAGGCAATGCAAAGACAATTTTTTTTTCCAAAACTTGGCACTTCACACTGTCTTGTTGTCTTCTGAGCCATCTTTATTGTTTGGTTTCAGCATAGACCTGCGCATTCACCTCTCTCGTAAACACTATACATGTACGAATCGGTGGGCAGGGCTAAACAGACAGTGATGTAGAAGCAGGCATTGATCTTGTTCTGCAGAGGCGGTCCTTATTCACACTATTACATCATAGCGTAGACCAGGGGTGTCAAACTCAAGGCCTATGGGCCTATTCCAGCCCGCCACATGATTTGATGTGGCCCGCGAGATTGATTGTCTTAAAAAAAAAATATATAATTTATATTGTACATTATGAAAGTGCATATCAATACCACAAGTTTCTGTTTCTAGTTGGTGTTCTATTTATACGCAGAAATTGACTTTAGTATGCATATGATACGCAGTGGTTAGGATTAGGGGTGTGAGGTTTTTCGGTTGATGATGACAGCATGGACGGCTCAAAGGAATAAAGCGGACCTCATCAAGTGCTCGAGCACCACCGACGGAATAACACGATGTTCTCCATCCCTTTAAAGAATTTAAAAATCGATCGACGCTTTCAGACACAACCTTTTTCTGCAGAGATATTTTAATGACAAATGTCCAGAGCACATTACAGCCTGCAAGAGCGCATGAAATGCGCGACCGCAAATCTCTCCGCTCGCAGGTGGATTCCCACTCTCACAGAAAACGGACACGCTCTCTATCGGTCAGACATTACATGTGTGTGCTCAAAAATGATCTTCTCTCCTGAATTTAATGTTGCCATAATTGTGGGCATGCACCGGAAGAAACATAAATTGGCGCATATGCCAATGAATGTAAATCAGGATTTACATAGCATAACAGTATAAATTTACCTATCTCTCTCGCACGTGTCCTGTGCATTAGCCGGTAAATCACATTTACTGTCCTGAAATAGATCTATAGCCAGGTGGTCACCCTAGCACAGAGTAGTAAAATAATTTGAATCAGTAAATTAAAAAAAACTAACAATACTTACATTATAAAAATGAAAAGAAGCAGTTTTTTTCGATCAGATCAGCCGTTAAACTCCTGGAATGTCAAAGGATCCAGAAAGTGAATGCATTCAAACAGTTAGTTTAAAACCGCTCTAATGCAGATAAAACAGCGGATTTCATCAGAGATGATGGAGATAACAGTAGGCCAATCACGTACAGATGTCAGTAAAAAAAAAAAAATCATAATTTGGCTTAAAAGCATGGGTGGTTTATACTGGATGCTGGCTGAAGGTGTTTTAGATTAGGCAGTAGTCAGTGGTTTAGTAATTCTGGAACAGTCAGGTCAAGGTAGCTCGTTTAGTGGTCTTTTGGCATCCCCCTGTGTTCCTGTTTGGTATCGCAGATTGACTTGTGCCGTAAACTACTAAATGTAATGTAGAAATGTTCTGTGAAGCTGCTTTGCAACAGTGTATCATGAAAAGTGCTATACAAATAAGTGTGAATTGAATTGCAAACTATTGTTAATTAATTAATTGTGGCACTATGTGATGTTTTATAAACAAGTTTCGGGAGGAGCACGCGCGGATAATTAACACAGCCAATTCATCATCAGTAATCACATCACTTATCCAATAAACGCTAGAGAGAACCTCTATAAATAATCAAGCAGCCTTACCTCCATTATCTCTAGGCTTCCAGCGTTGGTACACTCATCTGCCGAACCATGTCAGAGATTGAAGTTTTCCAAGACGAAAGTCTTACCGACTCATCGGATCCGCCCGCCGCCGTCCAAAGCACCAGCGTTCTGCAGGACAGCTCAACCGAGCCCGCGGCTGGAATACGGGGCCGCCGGCCTTCCCGTACCACCGCGGCTAATGCCTCCAAGCGCCGCAGCCCGCCTTCACCCTCGCCTCCAAGGCAGCAACCACCTTCTCCAGCCTCCTCCTACACGTCAGTCTTCTCACACGCTCCATCGGCAGAAAATTGGACCGTGGCAGGACTACGTCAAGTTCTCACCAGCGCTGGCATCATTATCCCACGTCGTTCAAGCAAGCCAGATCTCCTCGCCCTTTACAACTCTCTCCAGTCCGGGGAACTTCAAAATTCCTCCCCTCCACTCAAATCAGCGACCACAGCGAGCAAGAGCCGCAAATCACCCTACTCGCGGCCCGGCCCAATCTTCACTCCCTCAAGGACCGGCTTCCGGCCACCGAACCGCAGCAGCAGGCCCTCGGCCAGCTTGGGCCGCGCCCCGGATGCCGCAGCCCTCAGCCCCCACCTTCCTCGAGCTTCCACCGAGCGCCAGCTCGCAACTCAGCCCAGCGAAGAGCCAGCCTTCGCCTCCACAAGCCGCCTCACCAGAACAAGCACGCCTCCGTCAGCGGCATACAGCTACACACAGCCTCGGACCAACGAACCCCTCCCCTACCCATGGCCCGCAGCTCCGCCACTCACGGCTAGCCCTACTCCATCAGCGCAAGCCCCGGCGCCCGCCTTCCCCCCCCCTTTTCCCCCTCCTCTCTCCGTTCACCAAGCCCTTTCAGGCTCAAACTTACCCCAATCATTGACCCAAACACCAGCCATTCCCCCTCTCTCCCACGCAGTCAGCTCCGTCCCCGGAGCCCCTTTTTCTCTTTCTACCGCCTCGCCTCTACCCATCCCTCCAAACGCACTCGCACTGGAACCACCCCCCGTAGCCAACTCCATCAGGTCACAAATCCTATCAGGTACAGACATAGATTTATTTTCTTTATTGTCACCAATTTCACCCCCGTCCGCAGATCGGCAAATCGACTGCGGCGAATTCTCCGTCACCTTAAAAAACTCAGCCAACAATCCATCACGCATTTTGTCTTTCACCGAATTCACTATCGCATTCAATCGCTACACGGAAGTCATTTGCACCACCTTCCCTCACAGGAGACGCGAGCTCGGCGACTATCTCGGGCACATTCCCGGATCAAAAAATCAGATAGCTGACTCTCTCTCTCGTTTTTCCTTTCAGAAATTCAGAACATTGGCACCGGAGGCGGATCCACTCCCCACCCCAGTACCTCCCTTTTCAGAACTGATATTCCCTTAAACCATCCCTTGAAACCTCTCCTCGAAGCTTCCCTCAATTCAATTCTCCAAGCAGTCTCCCCAAGGACCCTCCAGTCATACCTGACAGCATGGAAAAGCTTTAAAACTTTTCACTCCGCTTATAACTTGCCATTCCCCACCTTTTCACTACTGGCCATCACCTCATTCATCTCCCACCTCAACATAAACAAAAAACTCCAAACCACTTCCATTAAAGGTTACCTAAGCGGACTACAATTTTTTCACAAACTTTTATACGGTTCCCCTTCCGCCCATATAGCCAATTCACAGACCTCCCTACTCATTAAAGGTATCCAAAAAACCAATCCCACCCGCCCAGACTCCAGGCAGCCCATAACTTTAAAAATTTTGACCAAATGCATTTCCACCCTCCGCAGAGGCTACCATTCTGCCCACACCGCCCGCACGCTCGACGCCAGGTTTATCCTGGCCTTCTTTGGCTTCCTCAGATGCTCTGAGCTCGCCATCTCATCCAGTTTCGACCCAGCCATCCACCCCACTATCTCAGATCTAGCGGTGCTGGACGACGAAACCATTTCTTACACCATCAAGCAAAGTAAGACAGACCAAACAAAGAAAGGCCACTTCATTTACATTTTCAACCTCCAATCGCCTATATTACCATACCAAACCCTCCTAGCTTTCCTCCACCTAAGGAAATCACAGTCCAAACTCCCATCCGACCCCCTTTTCACAGACGACTCCAACCGCCCCGTCACTCGCTTCTGGTTCCAAAAGCACCTCAAGGCAGTCCTGCACCTATCAGGTACCCCAGCCGGAAACTTTTCCAGCCATTCATTCCGAATAGGCGCAGCAACCACAGCGGCCCACAAAGGCCTTTCCCAACAGCAGATCCAAGAACTCGGTCGCTGGTCGTCAGAGGCTTTCAAAAGCTACATTCGATCAGACCGCTCCCACATCAAGGAAGCCCACCAGACCCTAATCGGCCATCCCCTTTAGAATACACCTCCGAAACCCCATAGCAACCGCTCCTCTCCATCACCCTCACCCCCCCCCCCCCAACCCAACTGTTTTTCCCCACTGCCGCAGCAGTGCCCGCTCCCGCAGGAGCTTTCTCTGTATTTCCCCACTGCCGCAGTAGTGTCTACTCCCGAAGGAGCCTTTTCTGTATTTCCCCTCGCCGCAGCAGTGACTGCTCCAGCAGGAGCGCTATCTGTATTTCATCACTGCCGCAGTAGTGACTGCTCCCCTCAGGAGTGCTATCTGTATTTCCCCTCGCCGCAGCAGTGTCTGCTCCCGCAGGAGCGCTATCTATATTTCCTCACTGCCGCAGCAGTGCTCGCTCCAGCAGGAGCCTTTTCTTCTCCCGGCCCCTCCCCTGACCCCCCCCCCCCCCCCCCCCCCCTCCCCACCAGCCGTCTTCTTCACTGCCGCAGTAGTGCCTGCTCTAGCAGGAACCTTCTCTATATTTCCACTGCCGCAGTAGTGCCTGCTCCAGCAGGATCATTCTCTATATTTCCCCACTGCCCCAGCAGTGACTGCTCCCGCAGGAGCACCTTCCGTTTTTCCCCACTACCGCAGTAGTGTCCGCTCCCGCAGGAGCTCTCTCTCTATTTTTTCCACTGCCGCAGCAGTGCCTGCTCCCGCAGGAGCTCTCTCTCTATTTTTCACTGCCGCAGCAGTGACTGCTCCCGCAGGAGCGCTACCTGTATTTCCTCACTGCCGCAGTAGTGAATGCTCCCCTCAGGAGCGCTACCTGTATTTCCTCACTGCCCCAGCAGTGTCTGCTCCCGCAGGAGCGCTACCTATATTTCCTCACTGCCGCAGCAGTGCTCGCTCCAGCAGGAGCCTCTTCCCCCGCCCCCCCCCCCCCTCCCTTTCACCACTCACAACGGCCCTTCTCTATATCAGGAACCTTCTCTATATTTCCCCACTGCCGCAGCAGTGCCTGCTCCAACAGGAATCTTCTCTATATTTCCCCACTGCCCCAGCAGTGACTGCTCCCGCAGGAGCACTATCTATTTTCCCACTACCGCAGTAGTGTCCGCTCCCGCAGGAGCTCTCTCCATTTCTTCCCACTGCCGCAGCAGTGCCTGCCCCCGCAGGAGCTTTCTCTATGTTTCCCCACTGCCCCAGCAGTGTCTGCTCCCGCAGGAGCGCTACCTGTATTTCCTCACTACCGCAGTAGTGACTGCTCCCCCACGAGCGCTACCTGTATTTCCCCACTGCCGCAGCAGTGTCCGTTCCCGCAGGAGCCTTCCCAGTATTTCCCCACTGCCGCAGCAGTGCCCGCTCCCGCAGGAGCCTTCCCAGTATTTCCCCACTGCCGCAGCAGTGTCCGCTCCCGCAGGAGCGCTATCTATATTTCCCCACTGCCGCAGCAGTGTCCGTTCCCGCAGGAGCTCCATCAATAGCTCCCCACTGCCGCAGCAGCATCTACCCTCACCTCCTCCCTCCTCTCCCCACGCTGCCACAGCAGCACACCTCAGCAGAAGCCGCTTCTTCCTCCAAGTTGCCGCAGCATCATTACAAGCGGTGTCCAGCATCCCATCAGCCCTAAAGCCATGCAATTTTTGGGGGGTCTCTTAGCCACTATTTGGCTGCTGTCCCACGATAAGCATTTTTTGGGGAGCTTTTGGGTCCGGGCCAAATGCCCAGCTCGGACCCCTCTCCCCGGGCGAGGGAAGTACCCCGGGCTCGGGAACTATTACCGAGCTCGGAGCCCTCTCCTCGGAGAGCACGCCAAATACGCATACCGTTTATTCAGTTCATTATTAAGTAAGTGTGAACTCATGAAGTGATGTTTTATAAACAAGTTTCGGGAGGAGCACGCGCGGATAATTAACACAGCCAATTCATCATCAGTAATCACATCACTTATCCAATAAACGCTAGAGAGAACCTCTATAAATAATCAAGCAGCCTTACCTCCATTATCTCTAGGCTTCCAGAATCCCTCTACCACCCCAAACTCCTCACTTCCAGTCCGTTTCCACCCCAGCAGGGGGTAGGGGGGGGAGCTTTTGGGTCCGGGCCAAATGCCGAGCTCGGACCCCTCTCCCCGGGCGAGGGAAGTACCCCGGGCTCGGGAACTATTACCGAGCTCGGAGCCCTCTCCTCGGACAGCACGCCAAATACGCATACCGTTTATTCAGTTCATTATTAAGTAAGTGTGAACTCGTGAAATACATTCATTGCAAATTAAGAAAATTAAAAGTACTTTAGTACTTTTTTAGTACTTTAGCTTGTATTTATTTATTTATTTATGGGTGGGGGAGTTGGGTTGAGTATAGCCACTTATTTTTTTCTACTTTAAGCATTGATTGTACGCCAAATACGTGCGTATCATATGCACGCCAAAGTCCATCTCTGCGTATAAATCGCACGCCAAATAGAAACAGAAAATTGTGCTATTGATATGCATTTTCATGAGACCGGGCTCATTTGTTTTATCTTAAATGCCATATCTGTCACACGTTTTTAGCAGTGCACAATTGTTTATTGTAGCAAAAATTTAACAAAAACGTTTTTAACAAAGTTTATTTAATGACTTGTGTTTGATGATATTTGTCTTTGTTATTTACTTTGATTTCTGGAGTAATGTGGATTTTTTAACCTGATAAATGAAAAGTATTTGTTAAAACAACACAGAGTAATAACATATTTTTACATCTATGCAAATGCATATTCAATATTTGTAACTTAAATAAGTAGCTAATAATAAAATAAAGAGGCAGTTATTTAACAATATGTGAAGGAGTGGTAACGTTTGTACAGTCTTACAGTTACAACCGGCCCTTTGATGGCAGCCATAATGTTGAAGTGACCCTCAGTGAAAATGAATTTGACACCCCTGGCGTAGACCATTCCAAAAGCTGTTGTTTTGGCAGATAAAGATGGAAGAGATGTGTTTTAGCCGATTCTTGAAGATGGCTAAGGATTCGGATTGAGTTGGCCAGGTCATTCCACCAGGAGGGAACATTTAATTTAAAGGTCCGTGAAAGTGAGTTTGTGCCTCTTTGGGATGGCACAATAAAGCAATTTTCACATGCAGAACGCAAGTTTTTAGAGGCACATAAGTCTGAATTACATTTACATTTAGTCATTTTGCAGACGCTTTTATCCAAAGCAAAATTACAATTGGGGAATACATAAAGCGATTCATCTTGAAGACGCAAACAGACAGAGGAGACAGAGTCTCAGGAATTAATTAATTTAGGTAAAGGGGTGCAGACCCAGAGGTGGTTTTGTAGGCAAACATCAATGCCATTAATTTTATGCGAGCAGCTATTGGTAGCCAGTGCAAATTGATAAACAGAGCCTTTCAAAGAATACTCCATTTGATGTTGTCCTCTAACGCAGGCAGTCGACACATGCACTTTTGAAAGCTTCATCCATGTATAGTGTCTGCTCTATTTTCCCCCATAATTTCTGACTGATAACAAATACTTTTGAACTCTTTTAAACCAAAGCTGGGCTATCCCATACCCTCTCACTCACAAGCGCTTGTCGATGCAGCCGTCTGTTGTTGTTGCAGTCTCTGCTATTTTTATTGTTGTGTTCCGTCTCTTAAGTTTCATTTTCTAGCATGAAACAATGGCCCGGGACAGTGTTGCCACCTTGTGGAACAACTGATTACTGCAAAATAAATTCAATGCACATGTGCGACCTGCCTGTACCATTCTGATGACAAAATTAGCTTCACGTGCACTGTACGCTTTCCCTCACCTATGCAGAAAAAGAGAAGTTTCATGAACTGAAAAAACAAAATTCCCTTTTGGCATATAGGTCACTTTACTATAAAACAGTGGTTCTCAACTCCAGTCCCCAGGACTGAAATTAAAAAAATATTAATAAAAATTATAATTAAAGATTGTAATAAATAGATCACCTCAGCAAACCTGGCAACCACCCTCAGCACTTTTTCATTTTGAGTAAAAGTTAATATATAACTTTTATAATTATTGGTGGTAATTTACATTATTTTATATAAAAATAATGAGACTAATAATAATTAAAAAATTAAAATTATAATAAAAAAGTCATTTTAAAATATTTTAAATAAGCTGTATTAACCTTATAATCTATACATATCAGCAGTACATCAGCTTGTGTTTTAGATATACACTGGCCAACCATGTTCTACAAATCAACTTTTGCCCTTTGACCTCAAGCTTTGCCTTGTTGCTTCTAAATAATTACTCTCTCTTTCAGTCTCTTTCCCGACCATCTCGTGCTTTTTCTCATCTCTTATTCTACTGGCAGGCCTGTTCAGAGACATGACTTGATTGGCTGTTGCCACGGAGACCAGAATGGTAGTAGGCGGGGCCTGTTTCCCTCTAACTAGGTGGATGAGGTGAAGTGTGTGAATGTGTGTTGATGTGTGTATATGAGAGTGTGTGAGAGAGAATGAGAGAATAAGAGCCAAAGAGAGCAGGAGAGGGGTATAATGATGATTTGTCAGCTGATCGCTGTTGCTCAACAGTATGAGTGAAAGCGTGTGTGTACGTGTATGTGTGTGTGTTAGGCTGCCTGGAAATGTGGTAAGGTGTGTGATTGTAGAGATCTCGGCATGCAGTTTAATGAAGCACTATCTGATTTTTTTTTGCACCCCATGTGACCTGAACGAGAGGTTTTCCTGAGTGAGAAATGCATAAGTGTGTTTGTGTGGGTGGCAGCTGCAGCTGAGCAAGGCTCGGTGCCTGATTGCTCATTTAAAGCACCATGCAGCTCTCCTCTCACTCTATCTATCTCTCTTTCTCTCGTTCAGACACACAAACACACACACACGTTTACACAGGCACACACACTAGTCAACGCAACCCAGCCCGTACTGACAAGATAAGTACCAGAGCACATCAGTTCTCTCCCCGTCGTCTCTCAGGAAGATATAGTGCATTTAATTAATAAAGCTATCATGGGCTTGTCAAAATGACTTATGATTAACCTATGATAATTATGATGTCCTTCAGCTTGGCACTCTGCTGACATGCCAAGACACAACACACACTGTCCCAGTCTATATCTCTCTATTTTGTTCTCTCTCACATGCACATCTTTCTCTGCCGTAACACTGGCAGTGGTTGGCTAAGCTACAGTGCTGTCAGCACTCAGGTTCACTCCACCTGCACACCCAATATTTGGTGCTGCAGGTACCAACAGGAAGCACTAGTTGGTACCGTGGTCTAGTGATTAGCTTGTGCTCCAGATGGATTGAGCTGTGGTGCTCACATGGGAGATACAGTTTTGAATCATGTTTTGATGCCCCCTGGCCAAATCCTTTCCACCTTGGTTCCCATGAGAGTTCATTGGCTGTTTTAGTTAATGTTTAGGAAAATACAATGAATGAATGGTTCAACAAATGAGCGAATTAAATATTTCTCAAATTTTTAAGTTTAAAATATTCACAAGTTTGTACCCTAAAAACATTAAATTTGATTCTCAATGTTTTCAGGTAGATTACAAACTGATTAGATTTCTAAGTTAACATATTTAGTGCAAATTACTTGCAATGATCAAACTCTACTGTTAAAAATAAATAAATAGAAACGTTTATGCAGCAAGGATACATTAAACTGTTTAAGAGGGACAGTAAATACATGTATAATGTTTAAAATTAGCATTTCAAATAAAAGCTTTAAAAAAATTATATTGAATAAAAATGGGGGGGGGGGGGGGGGGAATGTATCATGTCTCCACATAAATATGACTCAGCCTAACCTTTACAACATTGATCAAATAAAAAATGCTAAATGTGCATCAAATCAGCATATTAGAACGATGTATGAAGGATCGACTCTGAAGACTGGATTTCCAATGCTGAAAATTCAGCTTTGCATCACAGGAATACATTTAATATATTCAAACAGAAAACTATTTAAAAAATGGTATAATATTTTACAATATTGCTGTTTTTACTGTTTAAAGGTTTTGATCAAATAAATGCAACCAAATTGTTCTTATAGGTCTGAAATTAATTGTTTCTTTAACCCTTAATCGCCCCTCAAGTTGACTTTACTCTTAGGTTCTTCGAAGTCATATGGACCCTAAACTTTTACAGAGCAATTGCATAAGGAAATATATATATTTTTATATGATAAACTGTATATAATTATTATTTTTTTTTACTTCTCAACTATGCATTTATGCTGTGTTTTTGTGAATATTTTGTATTTTTTTTTACCTATTTACTGCACAATCACTCAACTACGCCATACATTGGCTTATGAAAAAATCCCTCAAATGATGACCTAAATTAAATATAAAAGGTTTCTAGATATTGGCCCATGTGTTAGGGATAGAATACTGTCGTCTGCAGGTTAGAGGAAAAACTTTAGGAATTACAGTTAAAGAAAGAAAGAGCCATGACCACATATATCCAGCAGAGGTCCATAGGGACTCATTCATTTTCAGTTCAAGTAATTTTTTCTTCATGTTTCAACTTCTCCTCGCAATTTTATGATATATATTTTGTGAATATATTTGTAAACATTCTAAAATATATAAAAAAATATTTTTTTTGTCAAAGGTTTTTGCAAATTATGTTACATAAATTTGCACAAATGTGTTTCTCTCTCTCTGTGTGTGTGTGCATGTGTGTTATGTCTACCCCTTCATATTGTTATGCATTTATTTTCTGTGCATTTTATTTGCCAAAATAAAAAAAAGCCCTGCGCACATATGCCACACCTGCGTATGTGTGTGTGTGTGTGTGTGTGTGTGTGAGTGAACATGCTTTTTCCACATTGCCTTTGTGCTTTAGTATTAGTCCTTCATTTATGTATGGACATTTTTCAGTTTTATGCCATTTTTGTTGATTTTATTTGCCAATGTCTATAAAAATGTTCTCTGTTGCAGTCCCACACGTGTGTGTGTGTTTGTCTGTGTGTGCAAGAGATAGACTGTTCGTTCCAATTTGCATTTGTGCTCTAGATCCAGGCCTTTATAGAAATGTAAAACATTCCAGATTTATACTGGGTTTACTAATTTATTTATACAAATGAATAAAAAAATTAATTATATTTTTGCTTTTCCCATTCATTTTCAATGTGGGGTCAATCTGACCCCAAGGACCCTAAACACCTTTAGAACAACCAAATCAAGCCATTTTTTTGTGTGTGTTTTAGATAGATTATCAAGGAAAATAATTTAACAGGATTTCATGCCCCTGAGATAAAGGGAACACTTTAAAAAAATAAAGGAAACTTCTATTGGGGTCAGCCTGACCTGTGTGGTGGGAAACCTAGGGTGTGTTTCCCAAAAGCAACTATTGTCGCAATATAGTTCAGCAGAACTTGTGACCATAGATGCTAGTGATGCTTTTGGGAAACACACCCCTGATTTACCCTTTTTCTGCTAATCTGCTGGTCATTGTGAGCAGATGTACAGGAAGACTATAGCGTCTATGAAGCATAGAGTAGCTAAAGTAGAACTGCATCTGAAATCACATGCTTCCCTGCTATATTAGGCGATAAACAATTTGTCAAAAGAGTAAAATGTCCAAATTCACAGTATTAATAAAAAAGTAAGTGAAACATTCCCATATGACCTATTACTTCTGGCGAGAAATGCGCATCCAATAGACACTTCACTATCCCATGAGGTCATAAGAAAGGATTTTTGAATGGCAATGAAGTATACAACTGACACTGGTAGGTCACATGACAATAACAACATGACAAATGTAGTTTGTCCAGTTTTACATGCATACTACACAATTAAAAGTAGATCATACTATTTTAATGGTCACAATTTACTTGGTCAAAATATGTACCTACTCAGAGAGAATGTAATTTTGGACACAGCCTAGATGCTGGTGTTGTGACTGCATTTTGCAGTCTTATTTGTGGGTTAGTGATTTTAAATAATATTTTCACTCATGGGGCATTTAAAGAGGCTTGAATGTCAAACAAACAAACTTCTAAAAGAGCATGTTTGCCATCATTTTGTCTACTGACATTCAGCAATGCTAAAAATAATCCATGAGAAGCTTGACCTATTAAGTAAACTAATTTAAAGCAGCGCCATGACAGTATAGTAATAGCAAAACTAATGTTGTTACACTGATTTTTTTCCTTTTAACTGCATCGTAAAAGGGTTATGCAAATATTTTAAACACTGTGTATCATTGCCAAAACAAACTTTATATTCACTTATGGAACATTAAATCGGTCCTATGATGTAATTTCTTTTTTTCCTTTTCTTTAGTGTGTTATGTAGCTGTTTGTGCATGTATAAGATCTGCAGAGTTACAAAGCTCAAAGTCTCATACAAAATGATTTATTCTATCTAAAAGAGAAGGCTGCAGATCGGGCTAAATCGCCTCATTAAATGCCACCAAAATGTGTACTGCAAATAAAGAAGGCGTGATTTCAGGAACCTCAGTAGTGTTGATGTAGCCATGCAGCTATGCGAAAGCAAAAGCACTTTATTTGGCCTTTCCCGAAAGTAGATGCAATTAAGAATCATTGGTTAAGATCTGTTTACAACAGAACTGCACAAATTTTATGGACGACCGTTTCATGAACCTCAGAGAGTACAAGGCAAGCTGTGCACGAAGGCTATTTAAAAAAAAAAAGGTAAATTCTGACTTTGCTATGACAATCTGGCGCTTCTGAATCAGCGACTGGAATTATGCTTTCTTATTAGTTTAAGTATTTGCTATTGACTAATACTGAGCTTTGCGCGTAACGCGTCATGTGTGTGAATGAGTGTGTGTGTGTGAGGGGAACAGGGTCACATCACAGCGGAGTGTAGTCTGTGATCATCTTGTGTACTGCAAATACATACGAACATCATCACTGTGTCTGTCACGCAACTCTGTTCCACTTTCGGCCTTGAACTGATGGAAAAACTAACTTGAAAGCTAAAGCTTGTGATTATGGTAAGAGGCGTTACATTTCCGATGTGTGCTTGTGGTGTTCAGCCAATCACAATGCACTGGGTCAGTTGGCCAATCAGAGCAGACTGCACTTGTTGGAAGGAGGGGCTTTGTAGAAAACAAAGGGTTTTAGACAGGCAGGGCATAGAGGACCTACAGTAATGTACAGTATTTGAAAAATAATGTGTTTTTTAAATATTAAAGCTTGTCAACATATTCTGTTACACAAAATAAAGATCTTTAAAATAGCATAATAGGTATTGTAAAGTATTTTTATACTTTTAAGAATAAGAGTAAGTCAGTAATTTGGGTGTGGCACTAAAACAAATCAGTTAATTTTGAAATAAACCACATTCAGCTTGAAAAATAAATTTAACTTAACAAGTTTGCTCCTTTGCACGCAGATTTAGTTGAAGTCCGCTTCAACAAAATCTGCGTCCAAAGGAGCAAACTTGTATTATAGCAACAAATACATTGCAAATGATAAACAACATTCTCAAATTATTTTACAAAAACACTCTCTATTCAACGTAGTTGGCAATACAGATAGGATAATCGCATATTGCCTAATTAAAACCAATAATGCTGTTCGATTGACAAGAGAAAGCCTACGTAACAGGAAGGCAATATATTCAATGTACATTCAGTATGTGAAATATATTATCCACACTTAAGTACTGTTTAATTATGAGAATATTTATGCAATCAGTTACAACAGGATGATGCAGCAGACATTTCTCATTAGGTATGGCTACCCCTTGGGGTCCAAGAAGGATAGGAGTCCGTATTACCAGCCTGATTTGTTTTCCGATCCTGTTCCCCATGATGTTCTGTTGACTATCCGCTTTGACTACCAATAAGATAAACACAGAGAAGCTAGAGTAATTGTAAATGTCAGGACATTGTAAATTTGTAATGAGCATTATTTAATTTCAAGTAGTTGGCTGGATACTGTTATTGACATTTCAATGATATTACAATTTTGTTGTCTGATGGTATTTCGAGATGCAGGGAATTATTATTATTTATGCGTTACAACTGACTGTTCTAACGCACAATTTGCGTTGATTGACAGGCAATCTGACCAATCAGAACAGAGATGATGCATGGCTTGAAGCGCTAAAGTTAAATGCTGAGTGCTAAATAATAAAATAATATGTGGACAAAATCCCATGAACTTGGCCTCAATCAGGAGCTGTATATGCACATGTGCGCTCCTCTGTTTTCAATGCAGCTAACCTCGCATCGCTTCATGTCTCCTCCCCCTCATTAAACTATGACAGGTCCTTTAATGCAAAAAGACCGTAACTGCGACACTCTTAAGCAGGGCTGTCCAAACTCGGTCCTGCGGGCCGATGTCCTGCAGGCCGATGTCCTGCAGAGTTTAGCTCTAACTTGCCTCAACACACTTGCATGGAAGCTTCTAGTATGCATAGTAAAAGCTTGATTAGCTGCTTCAGGTGTGTTTGATTAGGGTTGGAGCTAAACTCTGCTGGATACAGGTCCTCCAGGACCGAGTTTGGACAGCCCTGCTTTAAAGTGATGAAAATATGACGCTATTTACTTTAAAAAAAAACATTTTTACGTTATATTGACGGCTCAGAAAATATGTAAATACGCATGCCAAGTAGCTGTAGCTGTATCACTTCTAGCCTTTACCAGAAATTAGACAGAAGAACGGATTAACTTCGGTGGACTTAAACTTGAAACATTGTGTGTTCCACGGTTTAAATCAAACACTTTCTGGTGTTTCACATTCATTTCGTACTTTAAGTGAATATGAAAAGAGTTCACGTGTTTGAACTGGGTGTGCCTTACACATCTTTAAAAGTTAAGCTGTGGGATCTTTGATCGCCCCCTGGTGGCTGGCTGCAATAAAGGCCATAAACCCCGCCCTTTCCATGTAAATGAATGGGACTGGAGTCAAAATAAAAAAAAATATTACACTTCCAATACAATTTTCTGAAATATGGTTTTGGTCATTTTAGGTAGGTGTTATCACATTGATTTATGTTAAATTGTTTGTTCTTGTGATCAGTTTGATTTTAGCTAGTAATTTGATGCTATAAAAATGGGGCGTATTGTTATGGTTGATTGGGTCTGCGGGAGTTTGGGCGGGAGTTTGATACTGCAGCTCCACCTCGCGACACTACTGCACAGACTCGGGCTTCAAACGAATCTCTACTGCGCAGACTCGGGCTCCAAATTACGTAATTTACTCACGATGGCAGCGGCCATACTGAGGCCCTGTCGCAAATGGAACACTTCATGTGCACTTGCGGTCTTATGGACTTACAATGGCCGCCGCGTGTCCGTTAAGTCCACGAGACCGTAGGGTGTCCCATTCCTCATTTTAGCATTCAGAAGGGTGCTCGCGAGTGCCCTCTTTACGGCCATTATGCGCCCTCGATCCGCACTTCTGCCGAGCCTGCACTGGTGCAAGCTCGCAGCAGACTTCTACCCGACAGTCAAAGCGGCATTACGTCATGAAAGTGCGGACTCAGAGGAAGACCGCAAGGGTTTAGGGTGCCATTTGGGACAGGGCCTGAGATGTTTTGGCTTCACTTTTCAATAGTGGAAGGAAGCAGAGACGTGTCGTCCATCTTTTTTTACAGTCTATGGTTTGAACTAAGGCAACTGATCTGTCACGACACATTGAAGAGCCACAAAACAATATTTGTTGTTTGAATTTCTTCTAAAATTACAGAATTTAAAAGCTGAGGGTCCGGAGACCTTCTTTCATATCAGAAGTAACCTGCTCTGTCTTGTCTGTCGGTGTGTTGTCAATTTCCTCTTTGAGTCAGCGATGTATTTTTCTCTGCCTGTGACCATGTGGGTAGTGTGAGAGCAGCATTGTATGTTGGGCATAGCAACAGTAACTAAGGGTAGGCGGGTTTTGTGAACGGTCAATTGCCCCTGTTAAATTCAATAATATGATAACCATGTCTTTGTCAAAGTAAACATTTTTATTTGCTCTTGGAATACATATACATATACATATTCACACCCAAAGAAAAATTGTCATTCTTCCCAGCAGTTATTTTACTCTCCGTAACATAAGTAAGCCAGCTTCATGTTCTTGGCTTTGGCTTCTTATTACTTACTGAGAGGAGTGCTCTACTGTACCCCATAGAGTGGAGGACAGAGAGTAAAAAAAATAGTTTGCAGAGGGGAAGGTACATTCACCATACATTCCCTTTGAAAAAAAGCTAAACGAAAAGGGGAAAAGGGTCAGTGAAAGAAAGGTCAAAGTATCAAGAATGAAAGGCAAATTGGTAATACAGTGCTGCAAGCAAAGCAAAAAATAGCTATCTAACTTTTAACACAGTGTTTTTATTCTAATTTGGACTTAAAATGGGCGGATCGTAGCAAGTGATTCTGTTTCTCTTCAAAATGTGTTGTGCCCCAAGAAAAATATCTATCGACTGTATTACAACAGTGGCAGTATTTATTAAGGTTTTGTTTATCATCACCTCACTTTGACAAATACACCAGTTCTTTCTCAGCCACAGGAAAAAACGTGGAGAGTGGGATTTGATTTTGTTGCTGCCAGATGGTGAATTAATTTTAAGTTCTGGTTCTTGTAATTCCCATTTGTGCATGCTGCTTATTTGGAGATCCACCGTATACAAATCAGGTTTGAGCAACGCAACATCACAAGTCCCCTGTGTAGTTTTCCATGCAGTTATTTTCAAAGAACAAGGAAAATGCGGTTGCTATTGTAATTCAATTCCCACACAAAATGTAACTCATTATTTTAATGCAATCAAAGCATTTAACATAACAAATAACATTTTGCATGCTTTAATAAATACTAAGCAGATTTTAAAAGACTTTCAGAGAGTTAAACTATGCAGTGTTCCAAATATAAACATCACTTTCAGTTTGTTTGAAATTCGTTGCACCAAATCAACAATTCTGACATGGAAAGCTTGAGAATAAAAGCACTGATGAATGAAAGCAAGGTGAAAATGCTGACTTCTCAATGAGGAATGTGTAAATATACACCGGCGTGTATAAATGAGCTTGTTGTTGGTTATGAGGGTGTTGTAAAGAGATAATTTGTGTGGCTGTATTGAGATGTAACATCTTTCCTAATTATCTCCACTGAGAGTCCATGTTTAATTGGAGTCCTGTGGCATGAGGACCAACATACGCACACACACATTCACATAAAACACATGCACAAGTTCAACATAAACATAATAAGAGAGTTTGATTAGAAATCTCACATCTGACATTGCAGGAAACTGCAAATTGGAATCAAAGGAATTGCACTCTGCTGAGCAGTTTCTTTCTCCTGTAGGTACTGTCTGGTCCTACATTATTATTTAGGTACTCAATAAACTAGAGCATAGTTTCCCCACCTTCTCTATCTTTCTGGACAAACAGAAAGCAGTGATTGAACCAAAAAAGGAGTAGAACTGTCATGTAACCTTTTTTTTGTGTTAGCGTTGCCACTTCATATTGCATTATTGTTTCAATCTGAGTCTGGATTTCAAACAGTTGAAGCAATAGTTATCTTGTTATTTTCCCACCTATTTGTTATTCTCTCTTCTGTGGAAAACAAAATGAGTCATTGTACAGAATGTTCTGAGTGATCTTTTCCATAATATGAAAGTGCATGGACTGTAAAATTATATTCTACAGTTCAAAACACTGGGGTCAGTTATGAAATAACTGAAATTGACCAAAAATTGTGGCACAAAGGACATTTATAGTGTTACAAAAATATATTAGGTATTACAGCTGTTTTCAACACTGATAATTATAAGAAGTGTTTCTTGAGCAGCAAATCAGCATATTAGAATAATTTCTGTTGGATCATGTGACACTGAAGAGGGGAGAAATGATGCTGAAAATTCAGCTTTTGCCATTACAGTAATAAAGTATACTTTACTATAATAATCTTTTACAATGTTACTGCATGTATGTTATTTTAGATTAAATAAATGCATCCTTGGTTAGCATAATAAGAGACATCTTTCAAAAACATTACTGACTTATGTACGCACAAGAAAAAATTACACAAATTCACTGTTTTATAAATAGTACATTTAAATCAGTGGCATTTCCTCCGAGGCGGCACGGGAGACAATACCTCCTCCAAAAATTGGATGAGAATATAAAATCATTGTACGAAATATGACAAATTATGACATAAAAAGTGTATAAATCACTTAAAAATGTTCTAAAGTAAAACTGTCCAACAGCGACACCAGTGGGTAAAGTTACAGTGGGAGTCTGTGTCTCCCTTGCCTCCTATGAGCCAATTGAGTTTTAACAGACCCCTACAGTGAGTCTGGTGTGGGGTAAATGAGAATGAATGGGGGAAAGTCACATGAGACGAGGCAATGCCTCCATCGCTATATGATTGAATATGACTGGTTATGATCAGCTATGACTGTTTCACGCAATAAACCCTGTCACTTGTGTTTGTGAGCGTTCTGCGTTCGTGAATCTGAAAATACAACATGATGGCGTTAATGGGAAGTCTAACTCAATGGTAAGTAAGCAATACAGACACTTATATATCACATCAAAATCAAACTTAAAATGGCCTGAAAATATGATAAGCGTTCTGATTTTTTAGTAGTGTTTTTAAGATAAATTGCAACAATAATATGGACTGTCAAAGTGGAAGTCAGTAATTTAAATAAAAATCAGAATAATATTTGTAAGTTGATTAGTCTATCTTCTAAAATTAGGATTTCAAATTCTAGTAAACGTGGAATACATAAAATGTACAAATGTACATTCAATATGTACTGCTTAATCTGAGCAGTGTTTTGTGTATTTGCGCAGGAGTGCACATACACAAATATTTCCACTCTCTGGCTCAGCAACTGAACTGAATGTATTTAGCAGACGCTTTTATCCAAAGCGACTTACAAAGCGATTCAGGCTATACATTTATTGATTACATCACCATATAGATTGTGATGTATGCTCAGGTGTGTGCATGTGTATTTGTCTATAGCTAAGTGAGCATTGCATTGTTTGTCTTTGTTCGATTGTATGCATGTATCCCTCCAAGCCTGGGAGAATGATGTAATCATAATGAGAGAGCTCTCGTAGAGTATGTAAGGGCTGCTGTGGGCAGATCCCTGGTGCTGAGGAACTACATCAATAACCACACAACATAAACCACAAATGTCTTCTCAACCAGTGACAGCCAGTCACTGCAGCCTCCCACAATCCCCTTCAGGCGCAATGATATGACGCAGCGCCTGAAAGTAGTCCCCTGCTATATCATAACTAGTAGGGGTGTAAATCGGATGGTTCGTCACGATATGATACGATATCGATTATCATAGCCAGCGATACGATATTTGCCGATACCTCAAAAAATTCTACGATACGATTCGATACAGGAGTATATCGATCGATATATCTGTATTATGATATTATATACATATTTTAAACAACCATCTACATTTTTATTAACTCACAAATGCAACCAAAAATATATAACATGAACATAAACCTAAAAATGCTACTATGGGCTCAGTGTTAAAAACCTTTTCTACAGATACAGACCCTGTATACAAATATATTAGCCAAAACATTAATTTTGATAATTTTGACTATAAAATACTAAAATATTTTAGTGCCTAAAACACAGTTGAATACAGTGAATTTCTTCTTAATTTTACTTGAGATATTTGTGAGTTACTGTATCACATAATATGATAATTTTTGTATTATTCCTCACCTCCAGGGATTTTAATAAAAGGGCTCACTGTAGCTTTATTGATCTGTCAGTTTGGTTCTGGTTCTCAAAATCCCCCAAAACGTGTTCTCTAACATTACATACTCATGGATGAGAGTGAGACATGTTAATGATAAGAATGTGAAAAACAACAGCACCTAAATGCCAGAATGTAAAATGAGTTGTTTTATGCATTTAAATTATTTCATTTTCGTTTGTAATTTTAAAATTTATGAAAAAAGCGCATATTTTCTAGTATAAGTGCACTGTGTTCATGTTACACACCCCGCACAGAAGGTTGTGTTGACAGATCAGAAAGTCCTGCAAAAACAGGAATAATTTAGGAGACAGGAGACAGCGTGTCTGTGTCTCACATAATCTCCCGCAATTGTTTATTCAATGTCTTTTTTTCACATTGTAATCCAATGAAGCTTTCTCAATAAAGTATTTATTTTTGCTTATTAATGCACACGTCATTCTTTTCTCTCTATTGTCAAAATACTGCACAATGCACATATCACATTCATGTTTTCCTATTTTTACACAAACAAATCAGATCTGCCATCATGTTATATTGACATTACTTTTTCCTTCTGCATTAGCATGAAATATTACTGCATTTGTTTGCACTAAAATGTTTGTTTGAAACATTTAACTGGAGAAATGCTTTACTATTTATGTCACACATGAACTCTAATCAAACACAAATATAATAGGATTAAACCAACAAAGCGCATAACCTGGTAACTGGAGCCTGTATAAATCAAATGAAAGGCATTTCTTGAGCACATGCGTCCATTTCACAGCTTCCACAAAATGGCAGACGATATACATTTTTTCCCCCAATATCTTCACGAACCAGAACATTTATACTTTACATATTTACAACAAGAACATACACATCGAAATTATACGATTCATGCACATATTGTTTTGTTCCTTGGAAAGTCATACCTGCAAAAACAGGAATAATTTAGGAGACAGGAGCAAGCGTGTCTGTGTCTCACATAATCTCCAGCAATTGTGAAAATGCTGGGGCAAGCACAACACTGCTCCTCTGTACCAGTCCTCCGTTTATTTTCAAAACAGGAGTCCCACTCAAAAATCTCACTCAACAATAGAAAATGATTTTCACTTGACATTCACTTATGTTTTTCAGCTTCCCCTTCACCTTCAAATATCTGTAAAATTAAAATCTGTATATGGAAAATAAACTTTTTCTTCCAAAACCAAAATACCCAAAATGTGTACATACTTTAGGGTGTCACACTCACATTTACTTGTGCATTGAATAAAAAATTTAAATACATATCAGCTTGCGCCTTATTGTGATCTGCAATTGCAAAATAGCCTATATTTTAGTATGCATTTGAGAGACGTGATGAAATTTTATGTACATACATGCATGCATGCACAGTTTGCAGCTTTAATCGCATTTTAGTAATTTCATGACTTAACTGACGACAGAACTGCGTCGTATGCTCATAGTTTTTTATGTGCTTATTTATGATGACGCGATCAGAGCATGCGCCGTGAGCACAGTGACGGCTAACAGGACAGGAAAGTTTGTTTTACTGACATATAGCCTAACAGCATCTGATTGTTCTACCGATTGTGGTACCTTTTCCGTGCTCATTTTACTCGCGCCTGGTGCTGAGGCAAAGCTGCAGTGCGTGTCTGAAAAGTCTCGTTTGATGTGGATGCAAAAAAATACACCGTTTCCGAGTCTTAATAAAGGCATTTCTTGTCAAGAAAAAGGGGACAAAAACTGCAGTTTTGAACAGGGTGGCCAAAGGGGTGGCCAAGCTTAGATCAGTGGCTCCGCGAGCTCCAGATGTG
This sequence comes from Oxygymnocypris stewartii, assembly GCA_003573665.1. Taxonomy (NCBI): domain Eukaryota; kingdom Metazoa; phylum Chordata; class Actinopteri; order Cypriniformes; family Cyprinidae; genus Oxygymnocypris; species Oxygymnocypris stewartii. Next base: position 97,398 of record QVTF01019454.1, read on the forward strand.
TGCGCAGAAATCTTCTCACACAGCGCTCGACTGTTACTTCAACAATCCCGAGCGTTTTATATGCTCGCCTTGTGCCTTCGTGCAGTCCTTATATCGAGTCCTGAATGATACGTGAGATTGAACGAGAATGCACGTGTTGGTGGCAATGCATAGACGGACATTATGTGAAAATGTGGACAGTGCCAAAATAAAGGTGCCTCTTTATACTAGATATCGATATTTTACGCGTGGCATCGATGCATCGTATCGTCATACATCGTATCGATATATCGATCCATATCGATGAATCGTTACACCCCTAATAACTAGTTCCCTTTCAGTCGGTTTTAAAGATGTCTTATCACCCGTGCGTTTCTGGGTGCGGTCGATCTCTGGCACCTCAGGACGGTCACGATCGCTGCCTCACGTGTCTGGGCATTCAGCACGCTGAGGAAGCTTTCGTGGATGGTTCATGTTCTTCTTGTGGGGACATGACCATCTCGGCGTTGCGCAATAGACTCCGTGTCAAACATGGCGGGGTCCCTCTGCCTCTGCCGCGATCTGGCGTTCGCCCTGGCACACGGGGCGGCACAGCACCCGGTGGAGTCAGAGGTGATTTGAGGATTACGGTGAGGGCTTCCCCAAGTGGAGTTCCTCACCCCTCAAGCACTCCGCAGCCGGCGGGGGTACAGTTGGTTCGGACTGGGGCCTCTACAGAGTGGGGTACCCCACCCGTTTCCTTCGGTGCTCCCCCTGATGACCGGATGTCGATCGCTGCATCGGAGGGCGAGCCCTCTCTCTCCGGGGATGACGACTCGGCTGCGTTGCCCCCTTCGGGTGTGGTAGCGTTGTCCGAGCCAGACCCAGAGATGACGGCTATGCTTTCCCGGGCCGCCGAGAACGTCGGGCTCGTGTGGAATCCTCCACCGCGTCCCGACCCTTCTAGGTTGGACGAGTGGTTTCTCGGGGGGGGTCGTGCTGGTTTTCAGCGCCCCCCTCCGGTGCCATTCTTTCCGGAAGTGCATGAGGAGCTTACAAGATCATGGAAGGCACCTTTTACTGCCCGAAATAAATCTTGTGACTCCTCCCCCCTCACCACCCTCGATGGTGGAGCCGCTTTGGGGTACACGGGCATCCCCTCTGTGGAGCGGTCTGTGGCCATGCAACTGTGTCCAACAGTCGCTTCCACTCTGCGGGGTGAACCGTGTCTCCCCTCACGGGCCTGTAAGTATTCGTCAGGCCTCACTGGCGGTGCTTATAGAGCCTGTGGGGAGGCGGCTTCTGCCCTACACGCCATGGCGTTACTGCAGGTCCATCAGGCCAAAGCACTGAGAAACCTGCACGAGGGTGGGCACGACCTGGCGGTTCTACATGAGCTGCGTGCTGCGACGGACCTCGCGCTCCGAGCGACGAAGGTGACCGCACAGTCTCTGGGTCGTGCGATGTCCACGCTTGTGGTCCAGGAGCGCCATCTCTGGCTGTGTCTCACTGACATGAAGGAGCAGGAGAGGGTACAGTTCCTGAATGCTCCCATGTCACAGACCGGCCTCTTCGGCGACGCTGTCGAGAGCTGTGCCCAGCAGTTTTCGGCAGCACAGAAGCAGACTGAGGCGATCAAACACATCATGCGCCGGAGGAAACCCGCTGCTGCTTCCACTCCGTCTGCAGCCCCTCAGCCTGCTCGTCGCCGTGGGCGCCCCCCTCTGGCCGCCCCCGCTCCCACGCCGCGGCAGCAGCCTTCCACCGTGCGGCGTCGTGGAGCCGGTCACAGGCAGGACGCCCAGCCCGTCCAGGCCCCCGCCAAACCTGGCGGCAAGCGCAAGTGCAAGAGGCCCTGAGACGGGCAACCCAGAGATGGAGGGAACTGCTCGTTGGGAGATGGTGACCGCACCACTCCCTCCCCCGGAGGAGGGCCGGGTGGAGAATCTTTTGTTTCGTTTTGTTTGTGTTCCGCCGCTGGCCCAGCAGCCAGCGGTACCCAAAACTTCAATAAAAGAGCAGTTTCCTCAGTCTCTGGGTCTCAAGAGGAGGAGAGTGGTGTACCGTGCATCACGGGATCACTTCCCTCCTCCTCTCTCGCCAGGCAGTGGGGGGTTGCCCAAGAGCACCCCTCCTGCCCAGTTGTGGAACCGGGTAAGGGCAGTAGCACTCAAGCCCCCGCTACAAGTCGTCACACGCAAGCCGGGCTCCTGTGTTTCCCCCCACACGAGGAGGAATCAGGTGAGTGTTACACTACACACCCAGACCCCGCCCCCTGCCATCACAGGCCAGGCCGTCACAGGCCCCGGGCCGGGTCCCTGTGTTCCACATCGCTGCCCCACCACGGGTACGTCGGTGACTCCGTTGGTGCCGCTGGCACGGTCTCTCAGAGCCTGGCTAGCGCTCCCCAGTCCGTCTCGGTGGCTCCTACGGACCATCAGACTCGGCTATGCGATTCAGTTCGCCCGGCGTCCCCCCAAGTTCAGGGGCATCCGGTTCACTTCAGTCAAACCCGCCGATGCTCCTGTCTTGCGTGCGGAAATCGCAGTCCTACTGGCGAAGGACGCGATAGAGCTGGTCCCTCCAGCCGATATGAGGTCGGGGTTGTTCAGCCCCTACTTCATTGTGCCCAAGAAAGGTGGTGGGTTACGACCGATCTTGGATCTACGAGTTTTGAACCGTGCACTTCACAAGCTGCCGTTCAAGATGTTGACGCAGAAACGCATTTTTGGATGCGTCCGTCCCCTAGATTGGTTTGCAGCAATCGACCTGAAGGACGCGTACTTTCATGTCTCGATCCTCCCGCGACACAGGCCATTCCTGCGTTTCGCGTTCGAGGGACAGGCGTATCAGTACAAGGTCCTGCCCTTCGGGCTGTCCCTGTCGCCTCGCGTCTTCACCAAAGTCGTGGAGGCGGCCCTTGTCCCCCTGAGAGAACAAGGTGTGCGCATTCTCAACTACCTCAACGACTGGCTCATACTCGCACAGTCTCGCAGGCAGTTGTCTGCACACAGGGACCTGGTGCTCAAGCACCTCAGCCTGCTGGGCCTTCGGGTCAACTGGGAAAAGAGCAAACTCGTGCCAACGCAGAGGATCTCTTTTCTCAGCATGGAGTTCGATTCGGTCAACCAAACAGCATGCCTCACCCAGGAACGTGCTCAGTCAGTGCTGAACTGCTTCAAGACCTTATCAGGCAGGACGGCGGTTCCACTGAAACTCTTTCAGAGGCTACTGGGGCATATGGCTGCAGCCGCGGTGACAGTTCCGCTCGGTCTGCTCCATATGAGACCGCTTCAGCACTGGCTCTATGGCCGAATCCCGAGGTGGGCATGGAAACGCGGCACTTACCGGGTTCAGATTACACCGGCCTGCCGCAAGACCTTCAGGCCGTGGTCAGATCCCTCGTTCCTTCGGGCAGGAGTGCCCCTGGAGCAGGTATCCAGGCATGCTGTGGTATTCACAGATGCCTCATCCACAGGCTGGGGAGCCACGTACAACGGGCACGCAGTATCAGGGATTTGGACGGGTCCCCAACTGCATTGGCATATCAATTGCCTCGAGTTGCTAGCAGTACGCCTTGCCCTGAGCCGTCTCAGAGGGCGCCTTCAGCGCAAGGACGTTCTGGTCCGTACGGACAACACTGCGACCGTTGCGTATATCAACCGGCAAGGCGGTTTGCGCTCCCGTCGCATGTCGCAACTCGCCCGCCACCTCCTCCTCTGGAGTCAGAAGCATCTGAGGTCCCTTCGTGCCATCCACATCCCAGGAGTGTTCAATCGGGCAGCCGACGAGCTGTCCCGAGCAGCACTTCCAGGCGAGTGGAGACTCCATCCCCAGGCGGTTCAGCTGATTTGGGGACGGTTCGGAGCTGCCCAGGTCGACCTGTTTGTATCTCCAGAAACCACCCACTGCCAAGAGTTCTACTCCCTAACCGAGGCAACGCTCGGCACGGATGCACTGGCACACAGCTGGCCCCGGGGCCTGCGCAAATATGCGTGCCCCCCAGTGAGCCTACTAGCACAGACACTGTGCAAGATCAGGGAGGACGAGGAGCAGGTCTTGTTAGTGGCTCCATATTGGCCCAACAGGACCTGGTTCCCGGAACTCATGCTCCTCGCGACAGCCCCTCCCTGGCCTTTGCAGTCAGTCGAATTGAAGTTTCTATCTATGAAAACCCTACTCCTGACTGCATTGGCCTCGATCAAGAGGGTGGGGGACCTGCAGGCATTTTCGGTCGACGATTCGTGCCTTCAGTTTGGGCCGGCTGACTCCAGTGCAACACTGAGGCCCCGGCCCGGCTATGTGCCCAAGGTTCCTACCACTCCCTTCAGGGACCAGGTAGTGAATCTGCAAGCGCTGCCCCCGGAGGAGGCAGACCCAGCCCTAGCTTTGCTCTGCACTGTGCGGTACGCGCACTGCGACAGTACACGGATAGAACTCAGAGCTTTAGGACCTCAGAGCAGCTCTTTGTCTGCTACGGTGGACAGCAGAAGGGGAAGGCTGTTTCCAAGCAGAGGATGGCCCACTGGATAGTGGATGCTATCACCTTGGCCTATGAAGCACAAGGTGTGCCCTGCCCGCTCAGGTTGCGTGCTCACTCCACTAGGGGTGTTGCATCGTCCTGGGCGCTGGCTCGTGGCGCCTCGCTAGCAGACATCTGTAGAGCTGCGGGTTGGGCGACTCCCAACACGTTCGCTAGGTTCTATAGCCTGCGTGTCGAACCGGTTTCCTCCTGTGTTCTCACCTCAAACGGGTAGTGGCACTGAGAGGCCCTGTTCAGAGTCGGCTTGCGGCGTCCCTAAACGCCTTATTCTCCAGAGAGTTCCCTAACCGGGCAAACCCTGTCGAGTCCTCCAGCACTCCGGTGCCCAGACGTGGCGGAACGTACGGTGCCAGGCCTTTCAGCCAATGAATTCTTGAAATCTGGTGTGAGGCTAGTGCCCATATGAGTGACCCTGTTGGGATCCCATATGTGTTTTACACGGTATGCTTATTAGAACCGTGTTCCCCAGGTAGACCATGTTCTGCCATCTCTAATGATGCAGCCTGAGCCATCACAGAGACTTCCATGTGCATTGGGCCCTACGGGGTTACTTCACGTGAGTAATGTCACTTAACCCCCCTCTGGGAGGAGGTGACTCCGCAGTGTGCCTCTTCCAAGTGGAAGGGCACACTTTCCCAGTGTTATTCAAGTCCTACTGTTTGGGTTGCTCTAGGGACAGCAGTAGTCGACCTTCTCTGTGTAGCCCGGTCCTATCGTCTGCCTTATAGGAAGGATCAGGAGGTCTACACAGGGCGCTGGAAGGGGCAGCTCCTGTGGCGCTTTGGTAGGGATCCCAATTCGTCGGTCATCCGACGTGACTCGGAGTGACCGACTGAAAGGTAACGTCTCGGTTACGTATGTAACCCTCGTTCCCTGAAGGAGGGAACGGAGACGTCACGTCCCGTCGCCACAGTTGCTGTACCACCGCTGGGCGGCCGGGTCTCCGGCTCGGCTCCTCAGCGAAAACATGATTAATGCGGTGCACCGGCTGCCTCTTATACTCACGCTGTGATCAGCGGCAGCTGGATGCAATGATCGCATGCCAATGTCCATTGGCTCGTTTAGTTACCCTCGAAGTGGATAGGTCTCTCTGGCGAGATCCCAATTCGTCGGTCATCCGACGTGACGTCTCCGTTCCCTCCTTCAGGGAACGAGGGTTACATACGTAACCGAGACGTTACCTAGCTGGGGACTACTTTCAGGTGCTGCGTAATATCATTGCGCCTGCTGCACCCATGGTACAGCAGCAAAGTTATTTGATTATTATGCTGGAATGAGAGTATATTGTTCCTAGCCATATCAGCCTAGAAAATCGCAACTTTTCATTTTCCGTCAATCTTAGTACACGATGTAACTACAGAAGAGTCAAGCTTTAAATAGAAAAAATATTGGAAATCTTTGGTCATTTTTGAGCGAGATGCTAATGGTCTAATCCGAATCAATGATCTATGCTAAGCTAAGCTAAAAGTGCTACCGCCAGAGCCAGAGATCAGTTGAATGGATTCAAAAACTGTAAAACTCAACTGTTTAACTCTAGGGGAGTTGTAAAATGAGACTATTTTCAAAACAAGTGGAGTGTTTCTTTAACCACAAATCAGACAGAGAGCAGATTAACTTCGGTGGACTTACACTTGAAAAATGGTGTGTTCTGCAGTTGAAATAAAACACTTTCTGATGTTTATTCATGTTCATTTCATGCTTTAAGTAAATATGAAAAGACTGATCTGTCACGACACATTGACATACCTGCCAACTTTTCACAAAACCTTGGAGTGAGATTTTGTCAGGGGTGATCAAAATTTTACCGCACATGCAGCCTCACAAGTTGGTGGCTCAGATATCAGAGAATTGGAATTAATTTGATGTTGTACCCTGCATTCTGGTGGTTTGTGGGGAGGCCCAAAGCCATTGATAGGGGCAGCCTACTGGAGATGGACAATATTGGTTACAGAGGGTGGGGGCGGCTATGCATACAAAAAAGGGAAGCAGTGAGCTGACTGCTGCAGGCTGCAATTGAAGGGTTTTAATCATGTTTAATCATTTTCAAAAGTTTAAGTGTGTAATCAATAGTGGAATGTGCACACACACACATAACAAGATTAGATCACTTAGAATAGTGGAATGTGCGGAATGTGCATACACACACATAACAAGATCAGATTACTTAAGAACAGCTAGGGGTAGGGTTTCTTTCACATGTTGTGTTGCAGAAACTGGAGAACAAAGAAGGAGATGCTGATTGGAGGAACCTAGGGAGGATTCCCCCAACCAATGAGAAAATGACACACGTCGACACATACTATAAAATGTTGTGAACTTATTCCTCTGGGTTGTTGGTTCTTTGTAAGACGTCTTGTCTAGAGACAACCCAGCGCGCTGTTCTGATCAATACATTTCAACACTTTGATATTTGAAGCCTTCCTTCGATTTTTGAACACTCAGGACATTTGAAGTCCAACAGTACTCACTCTCTTAAACTTTAAATCTTGAAATAAATTATTTGTTTGTGTTTGTGCGTGTGTCTGTGAACATGATTTAGTTTGGTGAATGTAAACTGTCATAACAAGCAGCAGGAGAGTACCCTTTTAACTTCGTGGTATACAGCATGCTCACAACATCAGTTTATAGCATTTTTTATTTACTCACATGGCATTTGTCTTTTTATTAACAGGCCAAAGAAAAGGACTCACTGTGGATGAAGACTTTTTTCTGTAGGACTAAAACAGCACTTCGAACAGGTAAGATGTATTCCAAAGAATTTAACATAAATACAGGAAATTTGTGCAATAGAAGTAGGCATGTTTTTGTAACTGAGAGTAGAGTTATTAAACCAACATGACCATAAATTATTTAAGGTTTCAAAGATGTCCCGTAAGAGACCTTTGCCAGGACAAAAGCAAAACCTTTTATTTTATTTAAACAACCAGCCAAGTGAGAAAAGACAGATGGATCAACCTACAGTATACTTACAGTATTAATCAATCAAAAATCAAGGTATGTTTTTCCATTGTGTTCTTGGTGCATTTTCCATAGGTGACAGGAGCCAAAGAATTCGAGAGGCTTGCTGCCATCGCCAAACTGGTCCTGGTGTTGCCCCATGCAAACGCAGATGCTGAGAGGGTGTTTTCAGTTGTGGGACTGAACAAAACCAAGAGAAGAAACAGCCTAGCATTGGATGGCACCTTGTCATCAATAATGACCATAAAGATGGCCAATCTGGAGCCCTGCTTCAAATGGGAGCCCCCCTCAGATATCATCAAGGCCTCCAAGAAGGCCACAGGCCAGTATAACAATGCCCACAGATCATAGACAAGGACTTTACCCAGCTTCTGATCTGCATCTGGTACTGATTATGCCTCATTTTTTGTTATGTTTGTAATGCATTCATCTGTATTATTGCTTGAAAAAGGTGTACTGTTTAAGCACTTTATTTGTTGCACTTTATTTGTTTCTGATGGACCATGTGGTGGGAGGATTTTAATTAAGAATAGTGTCCCTCCCTAACTAATCTTGTGTTGTTTTTGGCTGAACATTAATCATCAAGTGCTCTTAAGAATACAATCATTCACAACATAGGCTAGGTTTCAGTTAAGAATTAGTTTAACACCATTCTAATCAAAATATCAATCAACCTACCTAGGTCAAATCTTAAACACTGGTCTATGAATAAGGCTTTATTGTGGTACATAGGCGTCATTTAGGCACAACAATAGTTTTCTGGTTGAATGCTCAGCTCAAGTTTAGAAGGCCCTACAAGTCATTATGCCGAACATTATACACATCTTTATCAGACCACCCAAAAATCCACTAGAATGCAGCAAGTCACATCTACTTAATCCAAAATTTCCTGGGGGTGGACCTTCAGCTATGTCTGCTTCAAACGAACACATATTAATATACTTTCGTATCCCATTACATGCACATATTTATTGATTACTTAATACTTAAAGGAGGATTATATCCTTCAATCCCTCTCTTGACCTCTCAAAGAGGTCACACATAATTTTCCTCTTCATGAACTATTCTTTCCCAGACAATTAAAAACTGAACATATATCAAATGTAAACAACGTGGCTGAATCTTCTTCATAGTCAAGTTCTATACCACCATATTTTGTCAGACACGTGTCCCTCTCTAGTGATCTCTTAGGCCTGGTTACGTTTGAGTCTTGCTGTAATTTTTCTATGCCTAAAATTATACCTACGATAGTGATGGAGATGATGAGGAGGAAACCCATACCTGGCCAATTTTCCCACAGTCTCATTTTTTGTACCTTCTTCAAACACAAAATCAGTATAAAAATTTAAAACATTAAAACCTTAAATCATACACAGTATAAAAAATTTAAACATTAAAACCTTAAATCATACACTTGTAATTAATGAAAACGTGATTATATGAAATTAAATAAAACTCATAAAAACTTGTGAAATTAATTATAATTTATATATGGTTATAACTATGTCTACTCCTGTGAAAACTCCACTTAACATGTTCCGGACTCTTTGGGAGTCTAGTTTGTCCAGACTACGCCCCAGCCGGGGTACAGAAACACTTTTCACTCTGTGTTCTACACACCAATCTCTCATGTGTTTTCTTTTTGTGATTAAATTTAAAAAAAATTCTGCCGTCTTCTTCCTGTGTCACTGTACATTCACCAGGTTTTTTGTTTTGTTGTTTCACTTTCTCCACCCCATATTTGTCTTTGAATGTCACTGCAATACCTGCACCATATGTACAATCTGCACTCACACAATGTGCCAAAGGTTCGTAATTTTCCAGCACTTTTACCCCCAGCATCCACAGCATCCTCCCTCTCTTGGACCTGAGACCCCAGGTCCACAGCAGTTTGTGTTAGGGACCTACTTGGGGGATCACATGCAGCACAAGCAGAAAGATGATACCATGTGTCGCCTTTTTCTGCTAGGCGAACACAATGCAATGTTCTTGAGGTGACTCTCAGGGGTTCAGACCATCTGGCTTCATTCCATTTTCTGCGGAATTTTTTCAGTCTGACCCACTCGGTTGGTTGGGGAATTGGTTCTGGTTCAGTGTCTGCAGTGACCTGCTGGGAAAATTTTAATCAGAGCAGTTAGTTTGTCAAAATAAACACTGTGTGATAAAGGTGTGATTTGGTCAGGTCTCAGTGGCGTTGAAGATCCAGGGAAAGAACGACCTGTAAGCAACTCAAAGGGTGTAAAGCCAGAAATCCTGTTTAACAGAGGAACGTACAAACATTAATATCAATGGAAGGGCAGATAACCACGTCAATTTGGTCTGTGCACAGATTTTAGCCAATTTCCATTGCCGCAGAGGTGAAAAGGTGAAAGCTGCCGAATTTACAAATAACATGACAGAATGAGCTGTGATTAACCTTCCCATAAATGTAACTGATGGCCTGCTGACTTGCAATTTTTCTCTGCTAACCTTAAATCCTGAAGCATATAGCAGTTGCAATATTAGGTTAGTCGCCCGTGGGCACTCTTCATTTGTTGTGGCAGCGAGCAACAGGTCATCAACATACATTATCAAGACACAGTCTGGGGGAATTGGCATTTTGTCAATTGTTTTTTAGTATTTGATTAAAAATCCCTGGTGACAGGATGAAGCCTTGCGGCAATCTGTTATAAGAGTACTGGCGGTCTCTGTAGGTGAACGCTAAACATGACTTACCACTACACTCATTAGGGATGGGGAAATGTCTAATTCTACCCAATAAATGTCAGCTGCCTCCTTTAATGGCCCTCCTAACAGAACATTCTGTCTGCAACCTGTTGGAGCAGTCTGTGAGCAATCAACCTGTGTGCCATCTGGAAAAGTCACTATCACCCCTTGTGGTGAACATAAAATACTAGCCCCAAATTTAATAAGTAAATCCCTTCCAAGCAGAGGTACAGGAGCATTCGAGGAGTATAGAAATGAGTGTGTCAGGCTTTGATTCACAACCTGGACGGTTAATTTTTTTTATTTTTTTTTTTTTTTTTGCCAATGTTCCAACCCACCAGAGAAACCCATGACTCCCACTGTTTTATCACTTAGATCTTTGTCTGTGATTGTGCCTCTTGTTACAGTGGAGTATGTAGCTCCAGAGCCCTTAGTGGTTTGTTGTCAACCACTATTTCCATGGTGGTCCTCTGTGGGCCCCTTCAACAGTCCCCCGCGTCTCCCTCCGGGCCCCATGTTGGGTGCATAGGCGCCTGTAGGTTGGCTGGAGACGGGTGCTGTTGCCCCGGGTATAGTGAGGCATGTGGTCCCCTGCCACGACCACCAGGTCCACCTCTGCGAGGACCCCATCCCTCCGCAGGTGGCCCTGTGAATTGGCCTTCCCTTTGCTGTGAGGGGCAATCTGCTTTCCAATGTTCACTGCTGCCACACACATAACAACCCCCCTCCTTGCTGTGTTCTACCTCTGCTACCTCTATATCCCATATTTCCACCCCTCTGGACTCTATTTCCTCCCCAATCACCCATCTGTGACCATGGTGTTTGGTATGTTGACCCCTGGTCATACCCAAAATATGGGAAAATAACTGAAAGGGGTAGGTGGGTCGTTCACAGACTGCTGAGATACTGCTTGGTTTTCTTTGAACCACTAGCTCTGGCTAAGTCTAATTGCAACTTGAGCAATTGATTTTTTGTCTTCTCTATCTCTTGTTCTTTCTGCTATGGGGGATGTAACTTCCCCGTCTACATTCATGGTGCCTTTAATTACTATTCTGAGACCTTCCCTTCCCTCATCTTCACTTTCATTCTCACTTTCCTCATCTCCCTCATCTTGTGATCCTTCCCTACTTTCTAGTTCTCCCTCATTAGTCCCCTCTGCCTGGTGAAATCTCTCACTCTGTCGTGTTCCTGATCGCTCCTGTGGGTCTGGCCCTGTAGCGCCATCTAGCCTAGCCGGGCTGTTAGTAGTTTTATTTGTTCTTTCATCATATCTAACTCAGCCATCTCCGCCTCCAAAGCTGTTTCCTTTACAGTCACTTGAACTTGCTGTAAATCTTGGTTTGGTATGTAGGGCGGTGGCCTTACTGAGTGTAAGTCCGGATACAGGCTTGGAGGCGGGGCAGATGCGGTCGGGTCAGAAACACTACCCCGTGTACTTCCTGACTTTTCTGTCATTTTTTCTCTGACTTCTCTGCCTTCACATGTTCTCCCCCACCCCTCTTAGTGGGACTCAAGGCGGTTGCAGTAAGTGCAATTCTGGTCCACAACCTGACCTCAGTTCTATATTCTTCTTCTTGGTTGGAGTATTTACCCCTTTTCTCATTTTGGAGGTGTAATTGGTCTTGTAATTTTTTATCAAGACCTCTATTTCTTTACACATTGCCACATCAAATGTTCCCCTATTATTATTATTATTGTTGTTTCCTTCAGTGATTTACCTCTCTAATCCCAGGCCTTAATTAATTGTTAATCTTCACCAGGCTCATCAGACGAGGATCACTAAAAGCATCCGACCCCTGATTTCCACTTGGATTTTTTCTGGGCGGAGGACTTATCACTTTTTATAGAATTGAGACTTTCTCAAATATTTTAAAATAATACCAATGTGTTTTCTAGTTAATAATTAATCTTTCTTATTGCTCCATTCATTGGATTACCATAATATTCATAAACTTTGTACATTTTACTCTGCTTTGGATGAGATTTTTCATCCTTTTCTCTCCTTCTCCCCTTTGAAATTCACTGCCACACACATTCGCTCACACACACACAGTCACTCACACACTCGCTCGCTCGCACACACACACACTCAGTGGGGCCCCCCTTTCTCTCTCTCTCAGTCTCTCACACATACACAGACACAGACAAAGGAAAAATACTAACAGGTCTCATTCTTTTTTCGGGAATGAAAAATCAATCAGTTTTTATCTTTTTCTTTATCAATAATTTAGTTTCACAATTTGGATCACAACGTCGGCAACTTGGATAATGTCCAAATAGCCGACAAAGCCAATTTCATAGTATATTCTAGTTTTTTCAACTCTTATATAGTTCTTAACAAATTTTTATTCTCCATAGCTCTAATTTTGGTGCTAATAACACCGACATTTTGTCGGGATTATCCCATCCGTTTTCAATACATATCTGACTCCATTTATTTTTCCCAAATTTTCTTTTCTTTTTATGATTTTTAGGCTCAGATTGAGCCAGTAACATATCTACTATATTGCCCACTGCTTTGTTATTGGGGGACATCCATACTCCTCACATTCTCTCTCAAACTCAGACATTTTATATAACAACACACACTATAAATCAACAATTTAATATATACAATATTTCAATATACCAATATACACACTATTCTATTGTCCTATTTCTAAGTGCCGGGGAACTCTAACCACCCGGGCTGGAGGACTCAAACCTCACAGACTTCCTTGCCGGAGGATTTTAAAATCCACACGGACTTCCTTTGCCGGAGGATTTTAATCCACACGGACTTCCTTTGCCGGAGGATTTTAATCCACACGGACTTCCTTTGCCGGAGGATTTTAATCCACACGGACTTCCTTTGCCGGAGGATTTTAATCCACACGGACTTCCTTTGCCGGAGGATTTTAATCCACACGGACTTCCTTTGCCGGAGGATTTTAATCCACACGGACTTCCTTCCTTATATTTATATTCTGATAAACATATACCAACACTTTGATTCACTAAATGACTATGACACGGAGTACAGTTCAAATTCAACACATAAATTTAGGATATCCAATTTGGCAGAAATTTGATTTAACAGGTTTCTGCTTACCTTATTTTAGAGTGCACTCTGTGTTGAACTCAAATTCGCTCCGTCCCTGGTTTTCAAGTCTCCAAGGACCTTCTAGGTTTACTGCCTTTTTCTTCGATCACGTCGGGGTAACCAAATTGTTGGACTTCAAATGTCCTGAGTGTTCAAAAATCGAAGGAAGGCTTCAAATATCAAAGTGTTGAAATTTATTGATCAGAACAGCGCGCTGGGTTGTCTCTAGACAAGACGTCTTACAAAGAACCAACAACCCAGAGGAATAAGTTCACAACATTTTATAGTATGTGTCGACATGTGTCATTTTCTCATTGGTTGGGGGAATCCTCCCTAGGTTCCTCCAATCAGCATCTCCTTCTTTGTTCTCCAGTTTCTGCAACACAACATGTGAAAGAAACCCTACCCCTAGCTGTTCTTAAGTAATCTGATCTTGTTATGTGTGTGTATGCACATTCCGCACATTCCACTATTCTAAGTGATCTAATCTTGTTATGTGTGTGTGTGCACATTCCACTATTCTAAGTGATCTAATCTTGTTATGTGTGTGTGTGCACATTCCACTATTGATTACACACTTAAACTTTTGAAAATGATTAAACATGATTAAAACCCTTCAATTGCAGCCTGCAGCAGTCAGCTCACTGCTTCCCTTTTTTGTATGCATAGCCGCCCCCACCCTCTGTACTCTCATACTCTGCTGAACCCTACCCTATTAAACGAACACATATTAATATACTTTCGTATCCCATTACATGCACATATTTATTGATTACTTAATACTTAAAGGAGGATTATATCCTTCAGTACACAATTGGACGAGATTTCATTGTTACACACCTAGTCTCAGGTGAGATTCATCATCAGACTTCTCGAGGTGGTAGTTTCTCTCGTTGTCTTTCGGGGTAACTTATCTCTTCTTCTGTTGCTAACTTTGGGGTGCAGCCAGCCATAGACGCAATCAGCGCCATCTAGTACCATCGGGGAGTTTGAAAAGGAACAAACGAGTCTCGGCCCAAGATCGTATTTCTTTTTTTTTTTGCGTGAGTAATTGGATGTGTGGCGTGAGTGCGTGTCAAAACAGTCAAAATCGTGTGTCACACGCGAAAGCGTGAGAGTTGGCAGCTCTGCATTGAAGATTTAATAATTGTTTGAAATTCTTTTAAAATGAATCCCTTGTTTCATAACAGAAGTAATCTGCTCTGTCTTCCCTGTCAGTGTGTTGTCAGTTTCCTCTTTGCTTTGCGATGTATTTTTCACTGCGTGAGAACATGATGTGTAGTATGAGAACGACACTGTTTGTCGGTCATGGCAACAGTAACTAAGGGTAGGCGGGTTTTGCGAACGGTCAATTGCTTGGTAACACAAATTGCTAATTAGCCAATCACACGGCAGCAACTCAATGCATTTAGGCATCTAGATGTGGTGAAGACAACTTGCTGATGTTCAAAGCGAGCATTAGAATGGGGAAGAAATGGGATTTAAGTGACTTTGAACGTGGAATGGTTGTTGGTGCCAGATAGGCTGGTCTGAGTTTTTTTTTTAAATTGATAATTGATAAAACTGAGTTTTATGTTGGTTTTTATGGTTTACGGGGACTCTCCATAGGCGTAATAGTTTTTATACTGTACAAACTGTATGTGCTATTGCCCTACACCTACCCTACACCTAAACTTAGCCCTCACAGGAGATGGTGCATTTCTATTTTCCCTCAAAAAACTCACTCTGTATGATTTATAAGCGTTTTAAATTATGGGGACACTGAAAATGTCCTCATAAATCACCTTCTCATTGTAATACCTATGTCATACCCATGTCATTATACAAATTTGTGTCCTCATAAACCACATAAACATGCCCACACACACACACACACACACACACATTAAATATATATTACAATTTTACTAATACTGATGATTGTTTTTCAAGAGTATGTTATTAAATAGTTTTTCAAAAATATTTTTGTGTGCATTAGATAAGCTATTAACAATTTTAATTAAAATAAGTTAAATTAAAAAAGCTAAATATATTGAAATGCTGTGGCAAAACAAGTCTGGTTATTAAATAAATACAAATAACAGGTGTGTGAGAACTATCTTTGTTTTGGGCCTTGTGCATCAGATTGGATTCAGAATATTTATTTACCGGTGCTTATTATGATAATCCTATAAATGTTGTCATGCAATTTGAAAATCCCATCAGCACAAATGCAGCATTTTGCAGCTTAATATCACATTTATATATCCTGTTTCATTACAATTACTGCCAAAGCAGCTCTGCAACAATACTGAATGAAAAGATAATCCTTACCTCCCCTCAAAGATTTCTGAGGACATCATCAATTATAATTTATTTATTTTTTATAATTACGATGTAGAAAACATACAGCTATTGATTTGTTGGCTGTGTGAAGACTGACCGATCAACTATCACGATTTTCCACTTACATGTGTATTGTCAGAAAAATACCCCTATATTTCACCAAAGCCTCTGTTTCTTGCTTTTGCTCTGTCTCCATGTATTACAGACTGGCGTGTCATCATGATATCCTTCAATCACACTCTCTCTTCCTGTTCTCTCTCTCTCTTGCTCTCCTATCAGATAGTGTTGTCCACTCTCATGGGAATTCAAGCTGGCAGTGGCCTGTCCCATCTGTCAGACAGAGGATGAGGAGGAGTGAGGGTGTGTGTGTATGTGTGTTCACGCTGGCATGTGAATGAATGTGATATATATATATATATATATATATATATATATGTATGCAAAGAATGTCTGATGGGACGTATGCATTGATTTATTTGGAAATGGTCTGCTGTGCAAATGTTAATGCAAGAAGTTATGAATTATGTCTGTGCTTGTGTTGGATAGAAAGACAGATACGAGAAGAGATTAATGCATTCGATGGAAGAGAGAGATGGAGAAAAAAAGAGAATTAGTTATAAACCGTCACCTTTCTCTGCATAATTAAACTCTATTATGGCATGCCTGAGCACTGAGTGCACAAATGTGTATGTTGTTCAATGCTTCCCCCTGCTGTAAGTAATACGTCAACGACACCTCATCCAGACAGAGGAAGGTGTGCTTTTGTACATAAAGAGAACAGGCTGTTCTGCACAGCCGTCTCTCTCTCTCTGCAGTCTCTCTTTTGAACACTGGAAGCAGAATTCATGTTTTTATTTTTGCTAGCAATGCTCTTCGCACATTTTGTAGTTCAAAGAGAATACAGCAGTCTCAACAATCCATGCCTGAAAACATGTGGTTGTATAGAGAGTGGTGTGACTAAAGCCAAAGGATACACGGCATGAGAGACAGCAAGAGACGTGGCTGTAACATAACTGAATAACTTTTGAAATTAACGCAAGCTTTTAAAGTAAAATATGGTGTTCAAATGTAAACGATTCATTGCATGATGAAGTGTGCTGGCTTGTTTAAAGTGTGACTCAGCACTTGATGTTCCAGACTCAGAGCAACAGCAATATCAAAGAATCTTAGAGATAATTCATCTAAGATTCACATCGGTTTTGGAGGGCTGTTTTTATTGTGATCATTTTAAATTTCAAGATGACAGAAAACCCAATAAAGCATCATTACTCCCACTCCCCGTATTGTTCAGAACATCTCTGCTCATCGTTCCTATCCATTTATAATTTTCACGGAGGAAGAATAAAGGATTACATTGCTCGCTGCTGCCAGCAAGAAAGCAGGCTTTCTATATTAATTTTAAACTAGTCCACTTTTTATTTTGGACCGTTAGAATCACACCAGAGTAATCTACAAAAAAGACCATAAAAGAGGAGAGCCACACTCACATGATGTCCATGTCTATTGATTTTTAGTTAATGCAATTAATTCGACATGTTTACAGTGTATTTGCTGCATTGCAGCTGTCTGGCCCTATATGGTGCAAAATAAAAGTCAACGTTATAGACTTAATTTGATTCTTAGCATTTTGGGAAGACTCTGGAGGAACTTCAAAGCAATTATATTTTATGATCGATGGGAGAAATAATTAGAATCACACTGTGGAGGAAAAAACCACTAAGCCTAAGTGAGAAGATTGTAGATTTGAATTATTCAGAAGCTGTATGGAATCAGAAAATAGTTAGAGATGCATGGACTAGTCATCGACAGCTAGTATAGTTTGGGACAGTAAATATTCAAACACTGCACTACCGTTTCAATCAGTTGTACAAGTCACTTCACAGATTATAGAAATAGTACTGAGATTCATGGAAGAAAATGAAACCACAGAGGTGAAATTCCCTCTAGCAATACATAAGCAACTGTATGTGGTTGATGCACATCCGAGCAGGTCAGTTCCCCAGAGCCACCAGACAGAATTCCGGAATAGTTCGTAAGCAACGCACAGATTTGCTTGAATTAAAAAGTGAGTCATGATATTTTTAGATTAGCTTCTTCATTTGACAGTTAATTTATGACTACAGCATGTGAAGTCTATGGCTGTCTAATAGCTCTCATGTGTTTCTTGTATATTAAACACTCTACCCAATGATCCACTTAAAGGATCACATTTTAATAGAGCGATGATAAGACATTGATCACATTGTCGCCCTGTGAATAGATGAACAAGGCAGGCATTATCGAAACGTGTCATTCTAACCAACTAGTATGAAGGGAAAATGTTAAACGTTATCAATGCGCCAGTGGAAAAGCTCACAGATGCCTGCGAGTGTGACAAAATCTCCCATCAAACCATCACTGTACTCTCTTCACAAGATATCTGTGCTGTTATCTGATAATGACAAAGGATATCGGCCCATCAATCACAGCTAGGATGCCTCCAGCAACTGTCAGAGAGAAAGACTCAGTGAGAGAGAGAGCGGGAGGGGGGTAAACATTATTGGGGACTGTGAGATGAGAGATGGAGGTGACACATGCATGATTACGTTCTGCTCTGTTCCAGTCCCCTCACACAGCTACGGCCAATCGGCCTTGCGAGGAGATGGAGACGTACTCGAATCGCAGGTGCATGGAGGTAGATGCTAATGAATCTGTTCCAGCATGATATTAATTAAGATTAATGAGGGGGAAAGGCCTGGGAGCGAACAATGTCCAACAATAGAAAAATCCTGTGAATCATGTGAACAGCCATGTGTATAAAAGAGTAGGCTGTGGCAGAGAGTTTACACTGTCTCTAAAGAAGTGTAAAAAATTTAAATGGAACATGTTGGAACAGGCCTCAAATAAATATTTCACTCAAAAATGACAATTCTGTCAATACTCACCCTCATGTCATCCCAAATATGTTTGCTGTTGTTTGTTTTTTTCTGTAAAATACACACACAAATTTTATTTTTTTAAAGAACCTTCATATAGACCACTGAATCTCCTGCAGCTCTAGAGCATCACTCCCAATTTAAATAAAGTGTCGATACAAATGTGAGTAAATTACACATATTTACATTTTGTGAACATGCAGGCCATTTGGAGATAAATCTAATATGGGAAGTTTATTGTAAAAAAAAAAAAAATTGGAAACATACTAAAGTTTATTGCTGTATTGTTAACTAATTTTTTTTTGGTAATTAAGCTAAAATAAAATACTATAAATATTAGATGAACAACTCAACAAAAAGAAAATGAAAAATGTTGTCTTGGCAGCTATCTTTAGTAAGTTGAAATAATAAAAGGACTAAAACTTAAATAAAAATGAAATATGGCTTTATATAAATATAAAGCACATAACAAAATTATTAAACTAAAATAAAAATGAAATATACAAATAAAAGCTAATTTACAATATTAATAAATACTACTAAAAGAACACTTGTTTATAGTGAAACTCTTGGTGAGTTGAACTTGGCTAAAACAGTGAATGACAGATGCCTAAAAGACCTGATTCGATTTGAAAAATCCAATTTTAGATTGGCTTCATAGAAATTGTATAGGTGTATTTTCTTTTTATCACTGGCAGATGCTAAAATGGACTCTGAGGAAAATGACTTCTCACTGAAGGGGTGAGCTGAGGGAAGGGCTGTTGCTTTGAATATGAATTATTTAATTTAGGTATTCTGGCACTAACTGGCACTCCCCTAAGTACTGTAATCAATATAATTAATTGAATATGGCTTGACAAAACACACACTGGAGTGGAGACTAGACCTTTGACAGAAAAGCTTCCTTGTAATAGCACCATTTGAAGGAATGTACTTTTATATTGTGCAGCAGCTTTGATCTGCTGTCTGTGATCAACAGTTCAATACACAAAATACTCTTTGAGTGGTGTGTTGCTTTTTATTTAAATATATTATGAAGTAAATAAGAGGTAAATAAAATATTTAAATGTACCTCATACTTTCAACATCCACAATGCAAAGCTCCTTTCCCCAGTCCACACAGCTGATTTATGGAAATTAGGCTGCCAAAACAGGTCATTTAGAAATGATCATAGTTATGATGTCACAACAATGAGCATATTTAAAAGATAGATAGAGAGAGAGAGAGAGAGAGAGAGAGAGAGAGAGAGAGAGAGAGAGAGAGATAGGTAGATATATAGATAGATTGATTGATCTAGATTCAGGTAAAAACATACAATGTTATATGAAAGAAGAATATAGCCCCTTTAAGGAAATGCTAATTCTCTAACTCACTTGTCAGGGTTTTCAGTTTAATTCTCATTTGACAAACTTCTATTCAGAATATACTTATCTGAAGACTTTCTTCATTAACTTAAATGAGCTCTCTCCTAATAGAAACCACAGCAGACGGCATCATAAAGATGAGCTCTGCTCTAAGTAAAGAAAGAGAGATAGAGAAAACAGAGGGAAAGGGGCAGATTAAGCTGCATTCCCTGAGGGAACCAGCCTGGGTCTTCAGCTCGATGGGCTAATCATGAAGCCCATCAGGCTATTACAGCATACAGTTACAGGTTCAAGACCTTCGAGACTGCCTCTGATTCATAAAGCTGTGAGCGCCTTTGACAAATATGGCTTCCAAGCTCCGTGTTGATTTTCTAAGACAAATTATCAGGGCAAATCACTCTCTGCAGTGGTGCATTTCATTACACCAGAGCACTTGATTGCTCTTTTTCCGCGCTCATTGAATGTGATCATTGGTAGTTAGCACTGGGGCGGTGACAAGTCGGAGCATTTCTGGGAATATGTTTGGACGTGCAAAAGACAGAGAAAAACATGTCTTTGCTCAACTGAAACTCTAATTTGAAACAACTTTTAATTTAGGAAATAAAACTCCTTGTTTGTAAAATCAATCACACAGCTAAAAGAGGTTAGAACAATTATATAAACTGTGCTTGTATAATTTAAAATGAATTAAGGATTTAGCCATACACATTGCATGTGTAAAGTATTTCTGTGTGGCTCAGTTGATGTTTCTTTAGGTTAATATGTTAGATATACAACCCGAATTCCAGGAATGTTGGGACGTCTTTTTAATTTTAATAAAATGAAAACGAAAATAATTTAAAATCACATGAGCCAATATTTTATTCACAATAGAACAAATATAACATACATGTTTAACTGAGATATTTTAAAATGTTATGCACAAAATGAGCTCATTTCAAATGTGATGCCTTCTGTGTGGCAAATGTGACAGGTCTCAAAATGGTTGGGACGGAGGCATGTTTACCATGGTGTACTATCTCCTCTTCTTTTCAAAACAGTTTGAAGACGTCTGGGCATCGAGTTTATGATTTTCTGGAGTTTTGGTGTTTGGTGAATTTGGTCCCATTCATGCCTAATATAGGTTTCCAGCTGCTGAAGAGTTGGTGGTCGTCTTTGACATATTTTTTGTTTAATGATGCGCCAAATGTTCTCTAGGTGAAAGATCTGAAGCACCTGGACTCTTTTACTACGAATCCATGCTGTTGTAATAGCTGGAGTATGTGGTTTAGCATTGTCCTGCTGAAATACACAAGGCCTTCCCTGAAATAGATGTCGTCTGGAGGGGAGCATATGTTTCTCTAAAATCTTTATATACCTTTCAGCATTCATAGTACCTTCCAAAACATACAAGCTGTCCATACCGTATGCACTTACGCACCCCATACCATCAGAGATGCTGGCTGAATGAAACTGAATGCTGATAACATGCTGGGAGGTCTCCCTCCTCTTTAGCCAGGAGGACACAGTTTTCCTGATTTAGTAAAGTTAATGACAGAATCATGCCGATGAGTGATGCAGTGTCGTCTGAGGGTCCGAAGACCACAGGCATCTAACAAAGGTCTTCGGCCTTGTCCCTTACGCACAGACTCCCTTAGAGTCTCTCTGAATCGTTTGATGATTTAATGCACTTGTTGTAAACTCGGTTCTTCTAAAGTGTAGAAAACTCAGAAGAGAAGACCAGGAGACTTCGGATTGGATCAGCAGGATTCTTTTATTGAGAACACAAGCTGTTGTGAACTGTAGTCATCGAAATCTCATCTTAAGTAACTTTACAAGGTTATTTTATAGGCATTTTTGGAGGAGGGACTTCTTGGAGGTGGAGACAAACATCAAACAAAGCAAACACATGTTGGTTTTGTTACCAGACTTCCCGTAATCAAATCTCATCAACATAACCAAATGCATAGACACTAATTCAATCAACCTAAACAAATCAACGTCTGGCCAGAACAAAGCCATTTGCAGAACAAACGTTGAAAGCCTCAGTAGTCTGTCTCATTGATCTTACCATTATCATAGAGACAAAAGGCACAGCTGTCTCAAGCTCAAATGGTCAGGAAACGATCTCAAACACCTGAATTTGCCTGACACTTTGTTAGTCAGGAAGTGATAAAATTTGTAATCCCACACACTGTAGATGATGAGATTGGCAAAGCCTTGACGTCCAATTTGACGTTGAGGAACATTGTTTGTAAAGTATTCCACAATCTTTTTACGCACTCTTTTACAGATTGGAGAGCCTACTTCTGAGAGACTCTGCCTCTCTAAGACATCCCTTTTATAGCTAATCATGTTACATACCTGATGTCATTTAACTTAATTAGTTAATAGATGTTCTACCAGGTGAATCTTTTAAAAATGTCTTGCTTTTTCAATCCTTTGTTGCCCCCGTGCCAACTTTTTTGAGACCTGTAGCAATGAGCATCAAATTTTAAATTAGCTCATTTAGTGGAAAAAAGTTTAACATTTCTCAGTTTAAACATGTGTTATGTTCTCTATGTTCTATTGTGAAAAAACATTTGGCTCATGTGCTTTGAAAGTCTTTTAGTTTTAATTTGATCATAATTAAAAAAAAACATGCCAACATTTCCGGATTTCGGGTTGCAAATATAAATTATATATTAATATACTAAACCAAGAATATGAGAAGTTGTCCAACAATCAACTATAAGGTGTTGCTTGAATCTCATACCTGTAAATCACTTTTATGCATGTAAATCAGGAATTTATGTTCATGTAATGCACATGAGGCCGTTATGGAGTGTGGAAAATGAGAGCTAGTTTTGGTTGGCTGTCCATTATAGAGGTGTTTGAGCATAAAACTGACTCTCTTGAGAGCACCTCAGAAATAATATACAGAGAATAAGAAGAGTTCTTGAGGAGAATTTATGCTGGAAGATGGGTCAGAAAGACTGAAGTAACTTAATATAATTATAATTATTAATAATTGCCTCGGGATTAATCGCAAATAATCGCAAATTTTTACTTGTTCTAAATTTACCTTAAATTAATAGTTTTCAAGGTTCAAGGTTCTTTTATTCATCACATACTCAATTATACAGGATATAATCAGTAGTGAAATGTAAATCAGGACAGGTCCGCTCAATGGACAGTGCAAAAAAATGAAACATAAGACAAGAGAGTATATATAAATATATATATATATTTGTATATAGTTTTTAATGCTCTAATCAACATGGGTATGGACGAATATGGATGCTTTAAGCAAATGTATGTTTATTATTATTGAAACCTAGTCAACATTGAGCATGAAGTCTAGACATGTTTCAAGGGTCATAGATGTTTTTCAAAGAATTTGTTCATGTCTATTAGACTCATAAAAAATAAATGCCAGGTTCCCATTACTTCTCTTTCTTTGCACTGAGCAATTTACTGACACAACCCTGTTTACATGTTTGCACGACAGGGCAGCTCATATTTCTGAACATGCTAAATGTACATTTATTATTGCATTTGTTTGCCTCTCTGTGCCCACACACTGTATTTTGATTAGTGGTGGGCCGTTATCGGCGTTAACGTGCTGCGTTAACGCGAGACTCTTATCGGCGATAAAAAAAATATCGCCGTTAATCTATTCTCAAAGTTGGGTTGGGAGCTGGGTCTATACTACGCAAGCTATGATGACTTTCACCCTGATATTTTAGCGCGGATGTATACCTAGCCGAATTGCACTGTAGGGGGCGAGAACGAGTCTTCGAACTAGAGGCTCGCAGTCCGTGATGGACAGATTGTTAACAGCTGGTCTATGTGGTAATACAATCGGGCAGGACATCCAAACGCTCATCTATCATTCATCAACCTCAAATATGGCTTTTCATCTGAAAGATGTATGTAGTAGCAACTTTACATGGCCGCTCAATATGATGTTAACCTAGAGAAACGTGCGCTATTGAAGTGTTTGTGTGGAAGCGCGTTTGCTGCAGGACAGGCTCCGGTGCGCTCACTTGCTCTTACATCTCCGTCATTCTTGGTCATACAGATAAAAGTAGCCTAATACATCTTTCGAATCTGTAAAGACTCTACGTTTATTTGTGTGCACTCAGAATAACAACGAAACGTTGCGCTTTTAAGCAAACAGGATGCGCTTTAGGTCTCATGTGAACTTGAGCGAGAAACTTCGAAACTCCATCTTTGAAAAATATATCTATAGAGAGTGAAATGTCTAAAAAAAACAACATTAGAAGACGTGTGTGTTAGCATGGATGATATACATGAAATTGAATCTGTGCAACACTGTGCATAAGATGGCTTTCAGTTCAATATAATAACAAAAAACGACATTTTGGGTTTTTATTCAACTAATAAGGTGGGCACGCTGTGATCTGTACTATATTTTTACTGTAATTGACAGTTATCGGCAAAAAAAACAAAAAAACCCAACAACACGGGAGTGGGAGGGAATGGGAGTCATTCTTCCGGGAGTGGAACGGGATTTTGCTCCAGTTTTTTCGTGGGATTGGGACGGGAAGAGATTAAAGTTTGTGATGCATTTTGGAAACAGGAGATGGGCCCCTGGTCTAAAGCGCCACCTGGCTTGAGAAACCCGTTCTCAAAGTCTTACTTTTAGTCATTATTTGGGTAGCACACATATTCTGAATGCCTTCGGCAGAATTCAAATGAGCCATTTTAATATAGATTAATCTAGATTAATTCCAAAATTAATCTAGATTAATCTAGATTAAAAAAAATAATCTATGCCCACCTCTAATTTTGATGCAGCTAAATTCTCAATAAAACAGTTTTTATTTATATATTTGACTGTTTCTGTTGTCAGACAACGGAATGCATATGAAAAATTACTGAAACGCGACCCATTAAGACATTAAGACTGGCTACATAACCAGCTCTCCTTTCCAAAATGTTAATCTGCACAAAAATGCTGATAAACCGCAAATGCTTGTTTCCGCTTCCAGCGCTGCATTGTAGTCGACGTAAGGGATGGCTCCGCTCAATTTGTGCTTTTATATACTTTTTTACATATTTTTACTTTCTCTTTTTACATGCATAATGTCTGCACTATTTATATACGACAAAAGAACACTTTTGGACATTGGACACCACTGCACTAACTTGCTTCAGGACACTTTATCCACGGATCCAGCGTGGCCATTGGAGATACTTCGGAACACAGAGGTTAACAAAGGCCGCCTCAATAATCCCAGGAGGCGAAATAAACACCACGGGAGATGCGCTGGAATTCGTAACGGACTGAGAAAAAGGGCTCACAGTCCTCCTCTACCGAGTATTCTGCTCGCTAATGTCCAATCCTTGGAGAATAAGATGGACGATCTTAGAGCCAGGATAATATTCCAATGGGACATTAGGGACTGTAACATCCTTTGTTTGACTGAAACATGGCTCACGCCCTCGGTCCCGGATACCGCTGTAACACCAGTTTAAGAATGCCTACAAAGCTCGTTCCCTGCCGGCTTTTGGCAAATTGGACCATGCTGACATTTTCCTCACACCGGGATATAAACAAAGGATTGTCCAGGAATCCCCGGTGGAGAGGAAAGTGATGCGCTGGTCCTCCCACTCTGAAGCTATGCTACAGGCGTCTCTTGATGACGTCGACTGGGACATGTTCCAGGCAAGTTCAGCTGACGTCAGCGAGTTCACGGATGTAGCATTAAGCTTTATCAACATGCTAACCGACCAAGCCACTGAAACAGTAACAATTAGGACATTCTCTAATCAGAAACCGTGGGTGGACAGAACAATCCGTGATGCGGTTAACCATCGCACTGCCGCATACAATGCCGGTCTTCTGTTGGGTAACATGAGCGAATACAAAGCATCGTGCTATGCTCTCAGACGGGCAGTTAGAGCTGCTAAACTCAGATACAGGGAGAGAATTGAGTCCCAGTTTCAGCTCAATGAATCTCGACGCATGTGGCAGGGACTGAAGACCATCTGTTCCTCTGGAAACAACTCCTCCGCCGAGGTGAGAGCAGATCCGTTGCTGGCCGAAGAGCTAAACACCTTCTACGGCCGCTTTGAATGTAATGGCGGCGCGACTCTGCCGATCAGCGCGTCAGGAAGCAGCAGACAGAGCAGCGATTATGTATTCACCGTGTCGGAGGATGAGGTTCGGAGGGAACTAAAGAGAGTGAACGTCAGGAAAGCAGCCGGACCTGATGGGATTACTGGCCGCGTTCTGAGGTCCTGCGCCGATCAGCTTGCTGGTTTGTTTACTTCAATCTTTAATGAGTCCCTTGCTACCTCTGTGGTTCCCACCTCATTTAAAAAATCTGTCTGAATGACTATCGTCCAGTTGCCCTCACATCGACAGTCATGAAGGTTTTTGAGAGACTTTTAAAGAAACACATTTGCTCCTCCATCCCTGCTACTTTGGACCTTCTTCAGTTTGCCTATCGCCCAAATAGGTCTACTGATGATGCCATCTCTCAGGTACTGCACTCTTCCCTCACACACATTGACAGCAAAAATGGCAACTATGTCAGGCTGCTATTCATTGACTATAGCTCAGCTTTCAACACTATAGTTCCCACCAAGCTTGCTGTCAAACTCTCAGACCTCGGCCTAAACACATCACTCTGTGACTGGATTCAAGACTTCCTCACCTGCAGACCTCAAGTGGTGAAAATGGGCCAGTTCACCTCAAACTCCATCACCCTGAACATAGGAGCCCCACAGGGCTGTGTCCTGAGTCCCCTGCTCTACTCTCTCTACACACACGACTGTGTGTCCTCTTACAGCTCCACTTCTATTGTTAAATTTGCTGATGATACTGTGGTTCTGGGCCTCATTAACAACAAAGACCGCATACTTGGGTGAGGTAGAGAGACTTATATCATGGTCTCTCTCTGAACGTGAGCAAAACTAAAGAGCTGATTGTAGACTTCAGGAAGAGAGAGCAGTGGCCCTACACTCCTCTTATGATCAGTGGGACCCTTGTGGAGAGGGTGAGCAGCTTCAAGTACCTCGGTGTAAACATCTCCGAGGACCTGACATGGATTGCACACATCCAAACACAGGTCAAGAAAGCCAGGCAAAGACTGTACCATCTGCGACAGCTGAGAAAATTCAGGGTCTCACTAGCAATCCTGAAAACTTTCTATTCAGGGGCCATAGAAAGTGTACTGACTCAGTGCATCTCAGTGTGGTATGGTAATTCCTCAAACCAGGATTGCAAAGCTATGCAGAGAGTCGTGCACTTAGCTGAGCGCATCTCAGGGTCTGCTCTCCCCTCTCTGCAGGCCATCTACTTCAAACGCTGCAAAAGCAGAGCTGCTAAAATCATCAAAGACTCAAATCACCCCGGTAACCATCTTTTCATTTCACTGCCATCTGGCAAGCGCTTCAGGAGCATGATGGCAAAAACTGTGAGACTGAGGAGGAGCTTCTTCCCTCAGGCCATCAGGCTCCTAAACTCAAACTCAGTTTCATATCATAACATCTACATATCATCATAACATCTACAGGACTCAATTTAATAAACTGTAAAAACATCCATTATTTTCCATAATCCATATTGCTGCTATATGTACATACCCGGTACAACCTGTTTGCACATTCCTCTTGCACATCCCTGTTTATATTAATATTTATTAATCCACAGTATACTGTATTGCACATTTGATCTCATTGCACATTTTACTCATTTTTTTAATTATTTGTTCCTATTTTTTTTTTTTATTCCTACCTATATTTATATATATTCTCGTGTCATGTTTCATTGTTTTATTTTTATTTCTTTTGCACTGTCCATTGAGCGGACCTGTCCTGACTTACATTTCACTACTGATTATACCCTGTATGATTGTGTATGTGACGAATAATAAAGAACTTTGAACCTTATCGAGCCGTCGTCTGATAAAATCAAATACACATAAGATAAAGACAATAGCTGTGCTGTGATCTCAGCTATACTTGCATGTAAAACTAGAGAAGTAACTTAACTGACAGTGCTGCTCTTCTCAGTGCGCTGGGACAGCAAGTCTCAGAAACTAAATAAGGTTTGGGCTCTTTTTGAAGGGAAAAAGTCAATAAAGGCGTCTGCAATGTTGCTAAGTTGGCAACAATGTGCATCTCCATTTCTCCAACTACAGGTTGGGCCACGGGTCAAAAAGATAATACGCGCTGCGTTAATAAAATTTGTGCCGTTAAAATGAATTTGCGTTAACTTTGACAACACTAGTTTGCACACATTTCTTTTAACCCTAAAACACAAATTGATGCAATCCATAAGTCAAAATACAGGTAAACCACTTGTGAATACTCAATTCAGAACATTTTTTCACATTAACACAGTACATTGGGCCCTATTTTTTTACAGACTTTTCTTAGAGTGTAGGGGTGTTAACACTTGCAATTATCACTGTTAATCCTTTTTTTTTCTTTGATAACACATTTATTAAACTTTAATTGTTTCGTTCTCTGTGATTTCTAAAAACTGATTGGTACTGAACAAACCCATAGTGCAAGTGTTACAAACACACAAAGTGAAATACCCAAGAGTGAAATGCTGTGATTTATCGAAACATGAATATCACTCTAGGATTGCACGTCAGCAGCCATCTTTATAAAAAAATGGCATTTGAAACAAACAGAAACCTGTTTAAAAGCAATAATAATTTTTTATTATTCTGTTGGCAAGGATACCGAAATTACATATATTTCTTTAAAAAGAAACATTTTAACTACTAATATATATATGCAACAATACTCAGGTAGGCTGTGGCATTTAAACTTCTCAATTTGTACTGAGGGGCCCAAAGTGTGCCAAGAAAATATCCCCCACACCATCACCACCAGCCTGAACCGTTGAGACAAGGCAGGATGGATCCATGATTTCATGTACTATGTCAAATTCTGACCCTACCATCTGAATGTCGCAGCAGAAATCGAGACTCGTCAGATCAGGCAACGTTTTTCCAATCTTCTATTGTCCAATTTTGGTGATCATGTGCAAATTGTAGCCTCCGTTTCCTGTTCTTAGCTGACAGTAGTGGCCCCCGGTGTGGTCTTCTGCTGCTGTAGCCGATCTGCTTCAGGTTTCGACGTGTTGTGCGTTCAGAGATGCTATTCTGCATACCTTGTTTGTAACAAGTGGTTATTTCAGTTACTGTTGCCCTTCTATCGTCTCTAACCAGTCTGCCCATTCTCCTCTTACATCAACTAGACATTTTCGTTCACACAACTGCTGCTCACTAGATATTTTCTCTTTTTCGGACCATTCTCTGTAAATCCTAGAGATGGTTGTGCATGAGAATCCCAGTAGATACTAGATACCTGTTACGGGAAGTAGACCCGACACAGAGGATATGGAATAACACAGTGATGTTTATTTGAATTCAGCAGTCGGGCAAGCAGGGAAGAATGGTGAGTAAGTATCCTTAAGTACTTAGAATGTTAAAGGATATACTGATGATGGTTTTCTTGCCAGGAACTTGTGGATGACGTGGTTGAGCACACACCTCGGACCAACACCGAATATGAGCTGGGGTGACGGACGAAGACAGGCAGACGTAGGAGACCAATGAGGAACAGGAGGTAAGCCATCTTGAGGTAAGTAACTGTGTAGTTACTAGGTAGGTGTGAGTCCACTTCGTGTACACGAGATCGGACAACTGACTGAGGTGAGGTGAGAGCGTAAGTAGTACTGGCTTAATTGAGTGTTGATGAGGTGCAGGTGGTTTGAGTTAAAACTCAGGTGACAGTGATCGCTGTGAGAGATTGGTGGTGGAGCCTGGCTGATCTGTGACAATACCCTTAGTATGTATATATGAATCACAATTTTTCATTGACAGCCCTTGAATATGTCTTTAATGTAAAAATGGCAATACATATTGAATATTGTTTTCAGATCTCTGAATACATGCAAAAGTTTTATCTATGAAAAATACACTCTTGCCAACTGCTGCCTTATCCAAATCAAATCCACTTCTGGGGATTCTGTCTGCAATCCCAAGGTTTATAAATAATATAATCACTATAAACAAGATAATATGCACATGATTTGAGAAAAGCCCTAAAGCCCCCTAGCTGTTTTTGAGTAAATCAATCATCTTAAAAATACATTTCTGCCATTTCTAATAAAAGGTGACAAAATTTATAATTGGGTTGTGAGGCTGTAACTCAAATCACATATTTCCTGTCTGAGTGTGTAAAATAATAAAGCTAAATTGCAAGGTACAAGTGATCTGAAGGAATGTCAATACATATTCGAAAATGTCACACGTTTCTATGAAGTATTAACAAGTACATTTAGGCATCAGCATATTACTTTTCATATTACTTTGCCTTAAAGGAATAGTTCACACAAAACTGTAAATTCTCTATATGTTATGCTATGTATGACTTGTATGACTTTGTATATTTTTTTAATAGTCATTGGTTATTTTTTGTTGTATGAAACAGTTTGGCCATTCTGCAAAACAACCCCTTTTGTGTTCCACAGGATAAAAGGCATCTTATGGGTCGGCTAATGTTGGCAAAATACATTTAAATATACAACTCAAACCTTGATCTATTTCTATGCCCAACCTTAAAGACTGCATGCATCAAGAGACAGTGGTGCTGATTTGGATTACATTTTCCTTCTGTACATAGCAGTGACTCTTATACAGAAACAGCACTCTCATTCTTTACTTGAATGTAAGACTGCTGATAATATGGTTCTCCACTATAATCCTGGAAAGTTGCTGAATTAGCTATTGGCTTGAAGTAATGACTTAAAGCTTCAGAGATGAACAAGCCATATAGATTGCACGAATGGACATGCATTCAATAGCCAATGCCACTGAAAATAAGATAAGAGCCATTTATACCACTAATATTTAAATGAGTATCTATAAAGAATGATTATAACATGAATGATTCATAATGATACAGAGACCTGCTTACTGGACTGTATTATTCACTTGCCTCTGGTGGAAGCTAAAATAATATAGCAGGGAAGCTGTTAGAAAAGCCTTGTATACAGATTTTATGGAAGCAGACTGTAATTTTCATAATATTTACATTAGTTCTACACAGTTTGTCCAGCATAATCCCTTTTCCTGGTGCCACACAGGGACTTCATCTCAGAACTGTATACTGGGCTGACTGTACTAATATTCGCTGATTTATCCATGTTTGGGCTCAGTTTCCACTGTACACTGTATACACTGTTCGGCATACCGCTACTGCCAACAGAGGTCACTGCCCTGTCCTCCAATTACTGGCTAGACCATAGAAAAATGGGATTTGAGTCCTGGGCTTTTAAATTAAATAGAGCTATTTTTAATATTTGAAGGAAACTGAGGACTGTTGAGTATTTATGGACAAATATAGTGTCACGGTGCACGGGGGTTCCAGGAACGAGGAGACGAGGAACTTCCTTTAAACACTTTAATTGCAACACAGAACAGAGCTCGCTGGAGACAGGTACACACACACTCAGGTAATGACGTTAAGACTGGACACAGAGGCAGGGAAACACAGGGCTCTTAAAGGGGAAACTAAACTAGGTAATTGATAACACAGGGCTGGGGACTAATTAACTAAAGACACAGGGTTGGGAACTGATGAACACAAATGAGGACAGGAACAGGAACTAACCATATATGGGCACAAGAGGAGGGGAAACACAAGACACGGAGATACACAGTCTGACATATAGACACTTGGAAATAAAATTTTAGCCAGTGTGTATTGTGTATGTTTGGTTATAAAACTATCTACAAAGTTACAAATCTCAAAGTCCACTCCAAAGTGATATTTCGTTTTTTTTAAATCGCTTTTCAAGAACTACAACGAACGGCTCATTTGGAACTACACAGATGTTTCCCTCTATTTGTGACATCACAAATTGTAAATCCCGCCTACTGAAATTTGACTGGTTGGCAGCTGGGGAGAATACTTGGTTGAGCTCTGCACGTTTCAAAGTTGAAACCTGTGCTGGTGTTTTTATATCACTGTATTTCTGATGGAAACCAACTGTTTTCAGAAAATGTTGGATGTCATTTTCATTTCATCTTGCAGATAATGTCTGAAAAAGCAGCGTTTGTGAGCGGAGCTCTGATTTGTGTACAGCGTTAACGGGGAAACCTCGCTCTGTACCACTACAACAGCTCCACTTGCTGGCAGAGATTTAATCTTCATATATGCGGCCACAAATAGCAAGTAGGTATCGCTGCAGCCCGGAGACCTGCAAGTGGGAGGAGCTTATGCCAAGAACCACAAGCGGGAGGGGCTTGAGAACCGCAAGTGGGAGGAGCTTATGCCGCTAGGCTGGATTTCATCTTAGTTTAAAATGCTATAAATATAACGCATTTTCATAGTAGTTTCAACTAAAATTCTTAGTTTTGTCATTATTGTTTGTATCCTATAGCATTCACTGTCAACATTGAAAGCATGTCTTTACACCTTTTGACATGCTTTGTGATGGTCTCATTTTAAATACTTTAACTGTAGTAATTTAAGCATATTTCTGTTTATTACATTTTACTTCAACAATTCTTCTACAGTAGCCTACCGAGGAACATTAAAGTGAGATGCAATTACACTTAGGAGGTAAATGTGTGATACATAAAGAAAATGTTGAGTACTGTTAAGAAAATGTAGTTAACATTTGCCTGTGATGCACATTTTCTATTTTGCATATTTTTTTATCAAATTACAGTAAATGACAGACAAATCTTCTTCAGAGCATGTTACACCAACCAATGTATTCATTTGAAATCTCAGGGTGGGTAAATAACTTTATTTCTGATTAGTCAAATTATGTACAATCATTCATTCAGCACAATAGACATGCATGCAGTGGACACTGCTAAATCCCTAATGCATTGCTTCCGAGTAACTTCCACGGAGCTCGCCTCGCTTGCCCTTCGCAACATAACCTGTGGTGGGTACACAAGAAGCACAATGCGCATTAGAGTTAACCCACATTTAAAAAATTCTCCCCATACCATCCAAGATATGCATGACTTTATTCTCTTGTTGAACATGTACAAATATTTCAAGAATAATTTCACAGCTCTGTAGGTCTATGCTATGCAAGTAAATGGTGTCCAGAAATGTTAAGGAACGACATTAGGCCAAGTAAATTAGACTTTATAACAATTTTTTAACTAAGTATTCCTTTTTATATTCTAGTTTATTCACCATTAATTGACACAAAACTGATTATTGATCATTATTAGTATGAAATATAATTTTTTTTAATTTAAACCATGTTTCAATTATATTACATTGTGGATTAAGAGATGTGTACTAATGCTTTTGAAAATGTACCTTATTCTTTAGAAAATTACACCGTGAAAAATGAACAGTTTGATCAACTTAAAAAAATACTTCAATTTGTACTGAATTTGTAATATTTGTTTAAGTTGATCCAACTGTTCACTTTTTACAGTGTTTCTATCATAGACTGTATAAAAACAGGTATCTATTTAGAAACGTTTAAGACATTTACACTTTATAAATCAGTGCAGTAAAAAAAAAAAAACACTTTTCATGAAGCCCATATTTATAATGCATTATATTCTTAAGGCATTATAATGAATGCATAATGCATTATAAAAAACGTATAAAATGTTATATTGTCTTATAAATAATCATAATAACAATTATAATACATTATAATGCTTACGCATTTGTGCTTATAACTTTTACGATTAGGATTATATATAACACAATGAATACCATATTAAATCTTCTTTAACATTGACAATGGGACTATATATTTTGAGATTATTTAAGATCTGCATAGTATCTTACTACAGTACATATTGTAAGTGGTTAGGTGTGGAGTGGTATTTGAGTGTTCCCTGTCAGGCTAATTTTGATGTGAGCTAGTTAATAATTTCAGCAAAAAAAAGCAATGTTTATATGTTAGGTTACATTTAATTTTGATGTCCCCTTAGTCCAGCGGTTCTTAATTCCAGTCCTTGCGCCCCCCCGCTCTGCATATTTCGTATGTTACTCTTATCGCTTCAGATGTTTATTTTATTCGAACGCAAGTGCCCTGCGAAGTGGACATCACAGGATATTCCGCCATGATTCCAGTTCGAAGCGAACGTATATATTCCATTCAAAGTGCATATAAGTGTGCAAGACGTGAATTAAAATTTTATATATTTACAGAGGTATATGATGTCACACTCGTCCGTGCGTGAAGACGTTGCGTAGCGCAAATCCATGAATGAATGTTCCGAAATGAAGTAAACTTCAGTGGATTTCCCCTGCTCAGGGAGTAGGGAGCAGGGAGCAATGGACCCTGTGTAGGGAGCATGTCAATCGGCACACAGTTCAAGCATGGAGCGCACTTCTAACAAGCTGATTATCTGAATCAGGTGTGTTAACAAAGAGAGACATGCAAAACATGCAGAGCGGGGGGGGTGCTGGGGCGCGAGGACTGGAATCGAGAACCTCTGCCTTAGTCTATTGACTACAAAGCAACTTTGCAACTATATGTCAACTAACTCTCATTAGAGTATTAGTTATTTTTGTTTGAGGTTAGGGTAGGTACAATGTTGACATACTTGCAAAGTTACTTACAGTCAGTTTGTCTGTTGGGGAACCATCAAAATAAAGCGTTAGCATATATTTATCAGACATACTACTAATACTCCAATGACTGCTAGTTGACATGAAGTTGCAGAGTTACTTAACAACAGTTGTCTAACGGGTACCATAAAAATAATCAAACTGATATTACAATAAAAATAGTTCAAAGCAATCTGATCTGATCTCATGGCTGTTTGAGAGAAAAAAGTATTACTATTATTACTATACTTTTAAGTGGTCATTGATGGCTTTAAGTAACATAAGAAAGGTGGCAATATATGAGACTTATAATCCATTATAACTATGAGAAATATAATCCATTTTAACTTAAGTGTATGCAACGTGTTCACTGTGTATTATAAATCATCATACTCTTAAAAGTTATAACCACTAATAAGTAAATATTATAATACATTAAAACTGTTCTTATGAATATTCATAAGATCAAATATTATACGTTTCTTTTTTAATGCATTATGCATTCATTATAATGCCTTCAAATACCCTTATAGTGTATTGTATTGGGCTTCATAGAAAGTGTTGCCAAAATGATAATGCCATTAAATTACATTACCTGCTTATGGTCTTCGATATCCATAACCTGGAGAGAAAATTAGTTGTTTGTAGAAAAAAAAAATATTGTCAGGCACATTACAGATTGTAAGCTGTGTGTAGTACTAAGAAAACGTTGTACAAAAGTCCCCAAGAAAAAGCACTATTCACAACTTGTAATACTTTTTAGTTTTACAAAACAAAACAAACAAAAATTGTACATCACGCTTACCTCTTCCACTCATCTACCGTGCCGTCGCCGTCTTTGTCTTGTTCGTTTGTTGTTTTGACGAATCGCAAAAAAATTCGGCGTGAACCGATAGAACAACCCACATGACATCCAACAAACCAATCAAAATCTTCTGTTGGTTTGTACAGCCCAGTTGCAGCTTAAGTCCCACCCACTTGCGGCTTGCCCACCCATTTGCAGCTGGCTCTGACCATTTGTACCCATCTCACAAATAGTGCAAGTCTGTGGGACTATGGTATAAATAAATTAAACTGTATAACGGTTTCAGTGCAATTCATCTTATAATGATATAATTAAAGAACAATAAACATAATACATATTACCGTTGCACTTATCTGTACAAACAATAACATTACCACTTTAATATGTCTTGTAATATCCGTGCATGCAAAGGTTCTGCACGATCCTCTTGTTCAATATTATCGGTCTGAATTGATATGGCAATATTGACAAACTTGCTGTTCTGGCAAGGGCAGTACTGAAGCACCGTCTTTAGGCCCTGTCCCAAATGGCACCCTAAACCCTCGTGGTCTTCCTCTGTGTCCGCACTTTCGTGACGTAATGCCGCTTTGACTGTCGGGTAGAAGTCTGCTGCGAGCTTGCACCAGTGTGGGCTCGACAGAAGTGCGAATCGAGGGCGCATAATGGCCACAAAGGGGGCACTCGCGAGCACCCTTCTGAACACTAAAATGAGGAATGGGACACCTTACGGTCTCGTGGACTTAACGGACACGCGCACGCGGCAGCCATTGTAAGTTTGTAAGACCGCAAGTGCACATGAAGTGTTCCATTTGGGACAGGGCCTAAACTGTTCGTCAATCACAACGCACTGGGACAGGCTGTCCCGGACAGCAAACCAATCACAACACATTTAGTTTTCCGGAAGGCGGGCCTTCATCAAACCCGGAACTAATCGAGCCGTTTGTGTCAGGCTGGGGAGAGAGGTATTGTAATAATGTAAATAATGTGAAAAAAATTCGATTTTCAAACCACTGAGCATGAGAGCATATTCGAGTACACCCCCAAAACAAAATCAAGACTTTGTAAAAGAGCATAATAGGACCCCTTTAAATTCTGAATAGAAAACGAACAACAGGATTCAGAAATGCTATTTGAATTTAAGGAAGCAGAATTAAAATGAAAGGAACTGCAGCAAAAATGTATATAATTTTTAACTAGAAGAGAATAGTTAATCATGAAAAATTTTGGCTTGACAGGTTTGTTTGAAGGTTTTTTTGTAACCTTGGACCACAAAACCAGTCATAAGGGTCAATTTTTTAACTGATATTTAGACATCATCTGAAAGCTGATTAAATAAGTTTTCAATTGATGTATGGTTTATTAGAATAGGAGAATATTTGGCTGAGATGCAACTATTTGAATATCTGCAATCTCACTATTGAGAAAATCACCTTTAAAGTTGTCCAAATGAAGTCCATAGCAATGCAAATCACTAATCAAAAATTAAGTTTTAATATATTTAGAATAGGACATTTACAAAATGTCTTCATTGAACATGACCTTTACTTAATATCCTAATGATTTTGACAAAATAAAAATCTATAATTTTGACCCATACAATGTATTTTTTGGTTATTGCTAAAAATATACCTGTGCTACTTATGACTGCTTTTGTGTTCCAGGGTCACAGTTTGTGAAGGTTTTACTGTACGTCTTACAAACAGACCAATGAACAGATAAATAGACCAACAGATATACACAAATATGCTGATAAAAAGATTGAAATATTTCAGTAGATAGATGTGGCATGACCTGAAATTAAGTAAAATATAAATAACGCTTTTTTTAGTTGGTTGCCAAGGCTCCATTTCTCAACAATGTACTAAAATAACTAATATATATATATATATATATATATATATTAAAAAATACAAAAACACATACAAATATTAAACATTAAAATTAAAACAGAAAATCTAAAAACAAAAACTGATTCAAAATATGAATAATATTAGGCTATAACAATATATTGATTAAATTAAAATAACACTGATATAGGCAGATACATTGTACATTTTTAAAATCAAAATTGTATAAAATCAAATAAATAACCATTTATAATTTCCCCCTAAGGCGAGGCTGACTTATTAGCCTACCAACTGTAGCATTTTTATTTTTTATAGTAAAATGCTACAGCATTTCTGTGTAAAAAAAAAAAAAAAAATATCAGTGTTGAAATGTTTGAAATGCCAACAAATAGATTTAGTAATTATATTAGCATATTAGTGTATTTCATCGTATTTATTTTATAAATTAAAGTTTCTCTCTCTATTTGTTACGTTTAATTCCAATTCAATAAATGTATCTTCATGTCAATTCAATTCAACTTCATGTGGGGTGTGGCCAAATGAAATTCAATTTTACAAACTACAAACTTTCTCAATCTCCAGAACTCGCTCTGAGTCGGCATCTCCCAGTCCGTCCACATATAGGCTACAGCATAAAGTGATTACCTTCAGACAGGACATGCGGAGTGCTGAGCACTCACTTTCTCTGCAGTATTCAACACACAGCTGTCCAGCAGAGGACAACAAAATGACCGGCTGGGTGCGGAGGAGGAGTACGATAAAACAGACAAAAATCCTCAAGAGTTTGCTATGCTCTCAATACAGCTCACCATTTCTCCTTGAGCCAGGCAAAGCCCGTCTTGGTTGATAAAAATTTACGATTTGTAAAATGACTTTGTTAGTGTTCTGTGGAACTCAATGACACCAAAAAACGGTTAATCGAACGTTTTATTTCTCTGGTGCCTATCCTTTTTGGCGCCTAAGTTGCGTCTGCGGGGTCTGTACGTTCCCGGCTGGGGTTAAAAGGACGGGAGGATGCGTGTGAGGAAGCAGGCTATAATAACTAACGTTATCTTGATTGCATAGTGATACGCCACTGGCGCGTGTACATGCGCTTTTAAAATATTCCTGCAACCGTCCACACCGGCAAGTTTAGCATTCAACACGTGTCGCGCGAGTGATGAAGAGAGAGATGTAGGTTGCTAGGTGACGGGGCGTATATACGGAATTTTAATAAAATAACAGGAGAGAGAGACTGAGTGAGTGAGAAAGAGGGAGGGGGGGGGGGGGGAGCTAGTCAGCAACATGTAACGTTAGGCAGGCTGAGTATAGAGAGGTCGAAACTGTGTACGTACAATTTCTTTTTACGTTTTTTTTTGTTACGTTACCTCAGAGAAACATACCGGGTGGAAACGTCGTGGAAATGGGCAGCTGTGGAATGGATATAACGTTACATGTGACGAGGTGCCGCAGGGAGAGCAGAGTGTCTAGATCCTGAAAAACAGTGAGTATGCTTCTTTTTTTTTGTTTGCTTGTGGGGGTGTTCGGTCAAGTCCTCGACGGATTTTTGCCCTTCAAATCGGCAAAAGGCGGCAAGTGCGAGACACGCTTCTACGTCAGCCCCTGAACGCTCCCGCGTCTCGCGCGCGTATCCACTTTGATAGACAGGAGACAACCAGCCGGTGCGCGAGGGGTTTGACCCCTCTGTCATTGATGCGCCTGCACATAAGCCAAGGTCTCTCTCTCCCACTAACCTGACTATTACCTAGACATCCTAAACACATATAGAATAGCACTGACTTTCACCATAAAGGCTCACGAATAGGGTCTCAACTTCATCTCACTGACTAGGGTAACTTAGAGCCTGGTACGTTATGCTTCCTCGGGGAGAGCAGCAGTCCACCGGGGAAAGCACATAAGTCATTCCTTATTCCGGTGTTATTTCTGATAAGTGGTCGCACGAATTTCCTTGACAGACTGTTCTAAATAGTATTATATATTAACTGTTTAATATTTTAACCTTCCTGTGAAAACATTGCAGTTTTAATGCAGCCATTCGTTTCTCCTTGTGTGTGTTTTTTAGTTGCGATCAAATTATTCATAAGTTTTCGTCATGTTGTGTGTATCTTCAAGTGCAAAAATACGCCGACATTTCTATGTTTTTTTTAAACGTGTTTTTTTCCTCGAAAAAAACAGAAATGGTGTCATTGCTGAACCTCACAGTAACATAGTTTATTTAGAAGTGTTGTAGCATATTAAAACAGGTCACAGATTAATAAACACAATGCTTTTCAAATGCGAGAATCAAATACATGTCATTAAGTCTGTGATATCAGAGTCAGTGTGCTGAGTTTAGTAATTGAGGTGCCTTCTTTCTTGTAGCTCAGATTGCCTCCTTTTGTGTGCCACTTGTTACTGGGCAATCAAGATCAAAGGAATCTGCATGTCCTCGGCTTATTGGGAGGAATAAGCTGACTTTTATTGTTCAGCAGGCTTGACATTGCTGCAAATATCAGAACGCTTTGATTGCTGTGAATGCCATATGTGTCGTTTGTGCTATTACTTTTGGTGTGGCTGCCGTTCTCCTCATTTCTCCCACCCAGCTCTCAGTGTCCAGATTTTATATAGGGTACTCAGTACATTTGACAGCGCTTCACAAAGCCTTCACCCACCTCCTACCTAAATGTTAATGTGCTACTGGTGACCTGCCTGAGACATTAGAGTTGGTTTGACAGCCTTAGACGATTCCCCATGCCTTGGGAAAGCCAGGGTTTTTGCAAAAGCCACCTAAAGGTTCGTCTGACAGGTTTGAATGTGGCAGGAAGGTGCTGGTGATACTGGAGGAGGGAGCACCGTTTGGTCTGTCTCAGAGATTGCTGTTAAGGACTTTGCTGTTGCAAAGTCCTTCCCAGGTTATAGTTGTTGACTTCAAGAACATAACCACCCACCATATAAACACACACATACACAAATAATAAAAAAAAAAACCTAACTTGTTTCAGTTGAAGCAGCACAGCTTGAGGGCATTTTGGGACGACTACACAACATGAAGCTGGCCTACAGGTCTTGAAAAGGCACATCCCAGGGAGAAAGTGAGAGAGAAGCCAAATTGCGTCCTGTTTTCTCCTCGCCTTTTCAAGCCCCCTCCCTATGGGATTCGGTGCTTGCCAGACCCCAGCTGTTCTGAGGAGCCACCTCCTACGTCCAGCCCTGTCATGTCTATGCATCAGAGCTGTGTTACATCACCTTACTTACAAGACTGAGACTGACTGATATTTTTTCACAAGACTTCAGAGTAGTTGGAAATTGTCACGTAGCAATCGTTGATTTGTTTGCAGCAGGGCGATATCTAGATCTGAAGCCTGAACTGAATGAAGATGTCACATTTTGACGTTTTTTAGAAAAATCTTTTTGATCATCAGTCATTATAATTTTGATTTGATGATTTTAAACTGCTTGTCTGACACGCTTATTTTACAGAACGTCATTTAATTGTGTGATGAACTGGAGCGTTGTGCTGGATTAGGGTGTGGATACTCTTTTTAATGCCCGGTCAGAATGCACCTGTATTTGCCTCTAGTCTGTAGTATGTTAATATCGGTCAATATTAGTGTTGTCAAAAGACATGGTACTTCGGTACCAAAACGGTACTAAAAAAATGAAAACGTCACTGTACCAATGTATAAAACTCACCGTAGATTTCATCCTAAAAGTGTATGTACGCACAAAGCTAGATTTTGCGTACGC
This sequence comes from Oxygymnocypris stewartii, assembly GCA_003573665.1. Lineage (NCBI taxonomy): Eukaryota > Metazoa > Chordata > Actinopteri > Cypriniformes > Cyprinidae > Oxygymnocypris > Oxygymnocypris stewartii. The sequence continues at coordinate 138,187 of QVTF01019454.1, forward strand.
ACAAAAGTTTTCAGATTTATAAAACCACGCGTACGCCAGAACCTGTGCAAAAATCCCTTTATAAATCCCAGTCAGGGGAAGTCAGCAGTACGTGCTTAGGGATGGGCATTTTTGGCAATTTCTTATTTCGATCATCGATAGGTTATAAAAACGATTTATTGATTACTCGGGGGGTGGTGCATGTGCATCTTGTATTGCCGTTTTAAATTTATGCATTTAGCAGATGCTTTTATCCAAAGAGCCTTACAGCCTATAGGCTATACCCTACATTTTTTTTGTCAGTATGTGTGATCCCTGGGAATTGAACCCACAACCTTTTGCGCTGCTAATGCAATACTCTACCACTGAGCCACATGATTGTTTCTCGATTGTTAACATAATATAACTGGTAGGCCCTTTTTCACAAAACCATTAATTTAGTTCTCAAAACAAAGACACATTTCTAAAAAAGTTTAACAATGAGTAAGGTAAACAATAGGTAGCAAAACTGATGACACCAATCAGAATCTCTGCATCCTAGCAACGGAGAGAGGAGAGAGCTGAACGACTGAACGAATAATATACATGGGTTTTAGACTTGCACAATCAGTATAGTTACAATACAGTACCAGTAACATTAGATGATGGAAATTTCACTATTCTGTATTTACAGTAAACTGTAGCAAATGTTGTACACCTTCAAACGTGTGACTGTCAAATTTTATTTGTGACAGTTTTTTGTTTTTTTTGTGTACTGTGTGTTTGCAGAACTGAAAAATAACTGCCTAGAGATATACAGTGCCTTGCGGTTCACTTTTTGTTGCTGCCTTATGTAAAACTGCTTTAAATGACTTTTTTCCCACATCAATCTACACTCCATACACCATAATTGCAAAGCAGAAAACATGTTCTTAGCATCTTTGCAAATGTATTAAAACTAAAAAACTAAAATGATTCCATTGCATAAGTATTCCTACCCGTATATGGGACAGTTGAGATTTAGCTCAGGAGCATTTATATTGCTTGTAGATGTTACTAGACTTCAAGTGAAGTTAACATGTGGCACATTCAATTGAATGGGTATGATTTGGAAAGGCACACACGTCTTAATAAAAGGTCTAACGGTTGAAAATGTATATCAGAGAAAAAACCAAGCCCTGGGGTAAAAATAACTGCTTGTAGAGATCAGAAACAGGTTTGCGTCAAGCCACACATCTGGGCACACACGTTTCCCCAGAAAAAAAAATTCTGCTTCATTGAAGGTTCACAAAATCATGTAGTCTCTGTTACCCTTAATGGAAGAAGTTTGAAAGTCCTCCCTATATGCAGTATATGCAAGCTTCGTAGGGCCCCCGAAACACCATGCTCCCTTGCTCTCAACAATGTTTTAATTTTAGTTTCGTTTTGAACTTGGCCAGCGGCTATGAAAACATGAATGATAATTTAATGTAATGCGGCGCTGTCGCCCTTTCTACGTAAAAATCTGTCAAATCATTTAACGTGAATGCAGGGGTGTGAAGTAGCAAATTACAAATACTCACGTTACAGTAATTAAGTAGTTTTTATCAGTGATTGTACTTTTTTGAGTAGTTCTATTTCAGATTTCTGCTTACTAAATGATTTGTATATATGCTTGCCTATCTACAAGGCCTGAAATTTGGTGAAAGTTGCGGGTATTGCGTTCAGTTCCGCAAGTGCCACGTTCGGTAAAATTTCCACTCACGAGATGCGCGATGTGCGCTGCCTCGTCTCTCTTGCATGCATTCAGCAGCAGTCAGTTGGATAACTCCTTGTTGCTTGTTGACTTTTGATGAGCACGTGATGCGCGCTGTGAAAAAGTGTTTTGGAAAAATGAAAACACTTGGAAATAATGTACTCAAACTGAGGACCAATAGACCCTTTTTCTGTTAGTAAACATTGTGACGTTTTTTCTGTTCGGGACCTCTTCGCTTTGGTTTTTCCTCCTTTCAGTCATCTTAACAACAACAAAAAACTGTTGAAAAATAAAAAATTTCATGTAAAATTTAATCTTAAAATTACAACAATAAAAACATTTTATTTATAAAAAGAATCCTCAGCAATACTGATATTAACAATAAGCAAAATAATGTCTAATGTTTTCAAATGGAGAAAATAAAGGACAGAAGTCATATCAACTTCATTTTAAACTACAGTTTTAGTAGGTTTATAAGCTGTTTAATAGGCTAAAGAGTGGAAAATAATTCACTGAAAAATATTCTCTGGAATATTGAAATAAGCTATAACAAACAAAACATCGTATTTTATTGCATTTCTTAACTGGCACGTTTTATCAGAATTATTACAATGTTTTTTGTCATTCTAAATTATAAAAACTGCTGACAGCACGGTTTATCTATGCATTTACACAGAACTATACTCAAACTGCGATCGCTTGTGGAGAAAATAAATAATTAATTTCGATAGAGATGTTTATTGACGAAATAATGGTTCTATAGTAAATGTTAATATAGTTTAGCGTGTTTCAAACAAGTGGATCTTGTTAAAAGTTACATGTGGTGGCCGTGCTGGAGCTTCTCCTGAATGAACTGTGCCCACTGCTCCAAGTGTGTGTGCACTTGGATGGGTCAAATACAGAGAACACATTTCACTGCTAGTTATACTCTGTATAATTGTGTATGTGACAAATACATTTTATTTTATTTTTTACCGATAACCGATTATGGTGAAATGCTTAAATATCGGGAAAAATATCGGTAAACTGATATATCGGTCGATCTCTAATCGTATTCTTTATTGCAAAACGCTAAAACTGGCACCGTTTTGCAGAGAAATGGGCTCTAATTTTAATCCACATCATGGTGTGTGATAGTGAACTATGAATTTCGAATGGTGTTTCAGGGCTCTAGACTAACTTTTTTGCACCAGCACAAAAGTTAGGTGCACCCAAATTTTCATATAGGCAATATTGACTAGTAAACCATTAACTAACAATCTGGTCAACATAAAGTTTTTTATTTGAAGCACAGCTCTGCAAGAAAGGTAACTTACTGAAAAAGTGTTGGTGCTGAAAGTGCTTCATTGAACTGAGATTTAAATTTAAAACATCTCAAGATAATGAAATAAAAATAAAATCTAAATTAAGTGTTTTAAGGGCGTCAAACTGAACATATCATGGCTCAATGTCTAATGGACTATCCTCAATTGCAGTCACATGCCCCTCGGATGGCCAACTCATGTAGTTTTTCCTTCTTTATCTTTGGCCTTGGCTAAACCAGCTGGCCACACTCTCTAGCATCAAAATCTTTCAGACTTGGCCCCTCTCCACTGATTCTTATCAGATCTTCCACTGTGGAATTAAGGGATGCTCTAGTGCAGTAGTTATCAAACTTCTTTGGTCCCCTTAAACCTATAAAAAAAATCCGTCGCCCCTATCCCACCTCAGACTACCAAATAATTTCACTAAACATTATAAAAAAACAACAACAGAAATACAGAAAAAAACCCTGTTCTGTCAAATTGTCTCTATGTACTCATACTGTATTTTAATGCAGCCAAATTCTCAATAAAACTGTTTTACTGTATTTTACTGTTTCTTTTGTCAGTCAACGGGATAAATATGAAATAGTGACTGAAACACATCCCTTTAAGAATACATAACCAGCTCTCCCTTCCAAGAAGCTAGTCTGCACAAAAATCCTAATTTATAATTTTATTGAGCCGTTGTCTGATGAAATCAAATAATACACACAGGATAAGACACGACAAAGACAATTCTTGTACTGTGACTTTGGCTATATTTGCATGTAAACTTAGAGAAGCAATAATATCTTTTTTAACTGAATGGACTGCTCCTCTCAGACGCTCACTGAACAGAGCAAATGCAGAGAAAGAGCTGCGTGTGCACTGATCTTGCGCCGTTGCGACAGTACCAACAATCACAGAGACTCGCTAAAGTTTGTCCAAGAAGTTGCTAGATTTGTCAATAGTCAAAGTCAAAGTTGGCAACACTGCGCGCATCTCTACTACTCATCTCTCTCTCTGTTTGACTGCAGCAGCACATGCATTTTCAAACGTACACACACGTACAGAAATATCTGGACCACTGCCAATCAGAGGGGGAGGGTCCGCCCTTCACTATCTCTGATTGGTTTAGACCACGATATGAGCCTAATGTGTGTCTTTTGTTGAACCACAGGGAGACTTTCAGAGTCGCAGAGTCGTTTTTTTTAACGACTGGTCGTTAAATTTTAGATTGAGATTTTTTTTAGTCGCACCATTGAGAAATTAGGTTGCACGTGCGAGCCCTGTGTATGTATTTGCACTGTTTTAAACATTAATATTTTATGTGCAACAACAGCATGCTGTCTCAGTGGCCTTACACATGCTTTGAAATTATTTTTTAAATGGGGATGATTGTACTGAGAATAACTTTCACATTTTCTTCAACTGAATTCTGTTTCTGTTCTTCAGACTTCTGGAGGAGATGTAGATTTGTAATAGTGAGTGGAAGTAGGCGGGCGCTGAGCCTGTGGTTGTTCTATATGCAAGCATCGGTGTCTTGAACTGGATGCGAGCTGCAACTGGTAGTCAGTGCAAGGAGACAAAGAGAGGTGTAACGACTGAATTCTGAATCATTTGTAGAGGTTTGATTGTGTTTGATGGAAGTCCAGCCAGAAGAGCATTGCAGGAGTCCAGCCTAGAAATGACAAGGGCCTGGACAAGAAGTTGTGCAGCATGCTCTGTCAGAAAAGGCCTGATCTTTCTGATGTTGTGTAGTGCAAACCTGCAAGATCGAGCAGTCTTTGCAATGTGCTCTTTGAAAGTCAGCTGGTCATCAACGATTACACCAAGATTTCTGACCGAAGCTGATGGGTAATTGTTGATGAACCTAACTGAATCGTAAAGTCATGCTGTAGAGTTGGCATGGCAGGGAAGACAAGAAGCTCAGTCTTTGCCAGGTTGAGCTGTAGGTGATGTTCTTTCATCCATGCCGAGATGTCTGCCGGGCAGCCTGAAATCCGGGCAGCTACTGTTGGATCATCTGGTTGAAATAAGAGATAGAGCTGTGTGTCATCAGCGTAGAAATGGAAGGAGAAGCCATGTACCTGTATAATGGGAGCCAGTGATGTAGTGTATGTGGAGAAGAGGAGGGGTCCAATAACTGATCCTTGAGGAACCCCAGTGACCAATTGATATCAAGTCAAGTCAAGTCACCTTTATTTATATAGCGCTTTTAACAATACAAATTGTAACAAAGCACTGCACAATATCAAAATAGGCAAATTGTGTCAAAAATGTAAAATGACAGGATTTAACACTCAATTATCAGCTCAATGCATTTCATTATTGAATTTAGCAATTGCATTGTCCAGCTTAGTTCAGTTTAAATAATATCTGTGCAATCAAGTCGATAATTGTGCTGGAAATGAAGTGTCCCCAACTGAGCAAGCCAGAGGCGACAGCGGCAAGGAACGAAAACTCCATCGGTGACAGAATGGAGAAAAAAACCTTGGGAGAAACCAGGCTCAGTCGGGGGGCCAGTTCCCCTCCGGCCAGACTAATCAGTAGTTTGTTCCAACTGCAGCAAAGTCAGAGTGTAAGTGGTCCACTGGTTCCAGTGGTCTTTCCCCGATGGATGTCTAGGTGACGAGGTCCTCACTGGAGATCTGTCTCTGGGGCTCATCTATGTGTCCTAGACTCCTCTGATGGTCAGGGCTGTAGAGGTTGTCTCCAGGTGCTAATCCTCCATTTATGGCAGACTTTGGTTAAGTCAGTATAATCGCTGATGGTTGGCTTCCTCTGAGGTCCTCCGAGGGGTTGTCATCGTCTCTTCTCAGGTGTTCGGTCATCTCAGATCGTTTAAGGGTTGGATCCAGACTGAAGCTTGTGTAATTCCTAGCTACCACGGGATGTTAATCCCATGGCAGAAACATAGAAACAGTAAGACAATTAGCGTAGCAGTTGTTCCATCCAGGAATAACCCTGGATGAAATTATCAGTATAACCCAAGCTAAAGCATAATAATGTGCATTTGTTCAGATAGACTGGCTGTACAAGATTGTGAGATGCATTATATGAATGCTTGGCTAAAGAGATGTGTCTTTAATCTAGATTTAAACAGAGAGAGTGTGTCTGAACCCTGAATGTTATCAGGAAGGCTATTCCAGAGTTTAGGAGCCAGATATGAAAAAGTTCTACCTCCTTTAGTGGACTTTGCTATCCTAGGTACTACCAAGAGTCCAGAGTTTTACGACCTTAGGGAGTGGGTTGGATTGTAGCGTGATAGAAGATTAGTTAGGTACCCAGGAGCTAAATCATTTAGGGCCTTATAGGCAAGTAATAATATTTTGTAACTGATACGAAACTTAATAGATAGCCAGTGCAGAGACTGTAAAATTGGAGTAATATGATCATATTTTCTTGACCTGGTAAGGACTCTAGCCGCAGCATTTTGTACTATCTGTAGCTTGTTTATTGAAGATGCAGGACAACCACCTAGTAGTGCATTACAATAGTCCAGTCTAGAGGTCATGAATGCATGAACTAACTTTTCTGCATCAGAAACACTTAACATGTTCCGTAGCTTGGACATGTTTCTAAGATGGAAGAATTCTGTTTTTGTAACATTGGAAATATGATTTTCAAAAGATAGGTTGCTGTCTAATATAACACCCAGATTTTTAACTGTAGAGGAAGTAACATTACATCCGTCTAGTTGTAAATTGTAATCCAAGATATTCTGTGTACTGTTTTTAGGTCCAATAAGTAATATCTCTGTCTTATCTGAATTTAATAGGAGAAAATTACTGGTCATCCAATCTTTTATATTTTTAACACACTCTGTTAGCTTAGATAGTTTAGAGGTTTCATCTGGTTTTGTTGCGATATATAGTTGAGTGTCATCAGCATAACAATGGAAACAAATCCCGTATTTTCTAATAATATTACCAAGGGGCAACATATATAATTAAAATAATAACGGACCTAGGACAGATCCTTGTGGTACTCCATACTTTACTGGTGATATTTGAGAGGACTCCCCATTTAAATAAACAAAGTGGTAGCGATCGGACAGGTAGGATCTAAACCATCTTAGAGCCTGCCCTTGAATACCTGTATAGTTTTGTAATCGATCTATCAGTATGTCATGATCTATAGTGTCGAACGCAGCACTAAGATCAAGTAAAACTAGCAATGAGATGCAGCCTTTGTCTGACGCAAGAAGCAAGTCATTTGTAATTTTAACAAGTGCAGTTTCTGTGCTATGGCGGGGCCTGAAACCTGACAGAAATTCTTCATAGATATAATTTTTTAGCAAAAAGGAGCACAGTTGAGCAGACACTACTTTTTTAAATATTTTCGACATAGATGGAAGATAGGGCAGTCGTTGGCCTAGTGGATAGAGCGTTGGACTTGAAACCTGAGGTAACCCAAAGTTGTGGGTTCGAATTCCGGCTCTGGCAGGAAGTCCACGACTGCTCCCCGGGTGCCGCAATGTCGGCTGCCCACTGCTCCAGGTGTGTGTGCACTTGGATGGGTTAAATGCAGAGAACACATTTCACTCCTCATTATACTCTGTATAATTGTGTATGTGACAAATAAAGCTCATCTGAGCTTAATTTGTTTGTTGTTGTATTTGTAAAGATTTGAGATGGGCCTGTAATTTGCCAGTTCACAAGGATCTAGTTTTGGTTTCTTAATAAGAGGCTTAATAACTGCCAGCTTAAATGGTTTTGGGACGTGACCTAAAGATAACGAGGAGTTAATAATATTGAGAAGCGTTTCTTCTGCTACAGGTAACAACTCTTTCAATAATTTAGTTGGTACAGGATCTAATAAACATGTTGTTGGTTTAGATGCAGTGATAAGTTTATTTAGCTCTTCCTGTCCTATAGTTGTAAAGCAAGCACTGCAGTTTTTCTTTGGGTGCGATGAATGAAGCTGAAGTACTAGACGCTGTAAAATCTACATTTGTTATTGTATTTCTGATATTATCTATTTTATCAGTAAAGAAATTCAAAAAGTCATTACTATTAAATTGTGAGGGAATATTTAGATCGGGTGACATCTGTTTATTTGTTAATCTAGCCACTGTGCTAAATAAAAACCTTGGATTGTTTTGGTGATTATCTATGAGTTTGCGGATATGCTCGGTCCTAGCAGCTTTTAGAGCCTGTCTATAGCTGGATATACTGTTTTTCCACGCAATTCTAAAGACTTCCAAGTTAGTTTTTCTCCATTTGCGCTCAAGAATACGAGTTTCTTTCTTGAGAGAATGGGTATAACTGCTGTACCATGGCACAGCACTTTTTTCTCTAACCTTTTTTTATTTGATGGGGGCAACAGTTTCTAACGTATTAGAGAAGATAGTTACCATGTTGCTAGTAATTGTGTCTAGTTCATCTGTATTTATGGGTACACAGAGCAGTTGAGATAAATCAGGCAGGTTATTTGTGAATCTGTCTTTAGTGGCTGGAATAATAATTCTGCCTGGACGATAACGCGGAGCCATATAGTTAATATCAGTAATATCCAGCATGCATTATACAAGGAAATGGTCAGTAACATCATCACTTTGAGGTAGGGGTCGACCAATATGTGTTTTTCAGGGCCGATACCGATACCGATTATTACAGATCAAGTAGACCGATAACCGATATTTTGAACCGATATACGTGTCTGGTGTAAAAATGAAAATTAATGCCAAAATTAATAATAACAAGAGCTCTGACAAAAAACGTTCTTTAAATGCTTTTAAACATGTCTTTAATTCTGAAAACTGTTAATAACAACAACATTAAATAAACAGTAATATTAATAATAACATAAGTGCAGCGATCACCCAGAAGCATTCTGTAAACATTTTGTAAAACTTAAAGTAAACGTATTTAGCGTATTGTGTGATTATTCTCAACAAAAGTTGTAATAATTGTTGTAGTTGTATTACGTATATTCTACTGCACCACAGTAATATATTCGGCTAAACCGAACTTATATTTTGACAGGTTGCCATGAGGACATTTTAGGTTTCTGTAGCCTATGTATATATGATATGACGATCGTTTTACTCAAATGAAACGGTCAAATGCTCATGAAGTGACTGTCTGAGCAGTTCTGGGGATGTTGTTCATGTATTTATGTCCTCATTTAGTGAGACGGCAGATGCTGAAAACACCGCGAGCATCACACGCTCTTATGTGTGCAGTAAATGAAACCGCACGTCTGTCATTCATTAACAGAGATGCATGTTGCAGGATTCATATTTAAATAGTGTTTATGTGGCTTAATATTTATAGATACTAGTCCATAGCGCGAGTCGATTTAAGTGTACTGACCTACTTTTGATTAATTCATCCAAACTTCGACACAATCCGTGACATTCCGCATTATACGGTAAATTCCATTATATGACTGCATTCCGCGATTCCGCCCGCATTTTCCGCATCGCGGACATCATAGTGGATTGTGATTTATTGCAACTTCAGCAACGTCTACTGCTACCTTACCTTTGAGAGACAACTGATGCGTGATCACTGAGGCAGCTCCAGTTCAAGTGCTTTCGGTGTGAGACTGCCTTCAGTTTTCCGCGTTGATTGGTCGGACTCGTGACTCTCTACATATCAGATGAGCGGTGGGCGGAGATTGCTCTACACAGAGTGTTGAGCTCAGACAGGCTGCATCGAGCCAAATAGTGCATTTAAACATTAAATAATTGCACCCGTATTATTTATTCACCAATAAATAATGTCACCTGTAAATAGTATGTTTGTTTGCATAATAAAAAAAAAAAAAAAAAAAAAAAAAAAATTTCGGCAAATCTGTTTTGAAAATGGCCGATATCGATAATCGTACAAATGCTTAATATCGGCGCAGATAATCGGCCAGGCCGATAATCGGTCGACCCCTACTTTGAGGTATGATATCTATATCAGTTAGATCAATTCCATGCGATATTATTAAATCTAGCGTATGATTAAAATGATGTGTCGGCCCGGTGACATTTTGCTTGACACCAAAAGAGTTTATTAGGTCAGTAAACGCAAGTCCTAACGCATCATTTGTATTATCAACGTGAATGTTAAAATCTCCAGTCTGACGAGGCTCGTGCTTATAACAGTAGCTTGGTGGAGTAGATTCATTTAGACCAAAATAATCATTTGTTTTAAGCCAGGTTTCAGTCAGACAGAGTACATCAAAACTATTATCTGTGATTATTTCATTTACAATAACTGCTTTCGGTGTGAGTGATCGGATATTTAGGAGCCCAAGTTTTAAAAATTGTTTTTGTTCATTTATTTAGCATTTTTCTGGTTTAATCACGATCAGATTTGTTCTAGATCCTGCATTAAATGTATATTTTGAACTCACTATTCGGGGAACAGACACAGTCTGTATAGATTGGACCCTGCAAGTACCTTTATCATTTAAGTGGGTAGAACAAAAGTCATCATAGCTGTTATTGGAGAATTGGCTTACTAGTCAGATGGAGCGTAGCATCCTGGAGATGTTGTCCGACCGGAGTTCCGCACCGACTCTGCTGGGGTGCAGGCCATCAGCACGAAATGTGCTGATGTGCTTTGAATATCTCTGAAGACCGACTAGTGAGATAGGATTCAAACCAGCGAAGTGGAATCCCAGTGATGTCCAGTGATGAGAGGGTGGACAAGAGGATCTGATGATTGACAGTGTCAAAAGCAGCAGACAGATCCAGCAGAATGAGGACTGATGATTTGGAATTGGCTTTTGCAATTCGCAGGGCTTCAGTGACTGAGAGTAGCGCAGTCTCATTTGAATGGCCACTCCTGAAACCTGACTGTTTAGCGTCCAGTTTGTTGTTCTGTGAAAGAAACAATGAGACCTGGTTGAAGACAACTCGTTCAAGTGTTTTGGCAATGAATGGAATGAGAGAGACATGTCTGTAGTTTTCTATAGTGTTTAATGTAGTTTTTTGAGCAGTGAGGTTACCCGAGCCTGCTTGAATGCAGTGGGGAAGATGCCTGTGAGGAGAGATGTGTTGATAATGTGCGTGAGTGCTGGTAAGAGTGTGGGAGAGATTGCTTGGAGAAGGTGCGAGGGGATTGGGTCTAGAGGACATGTTGAAGGATGGCTGGAGAGCCATCAGATGATACTGTGGTCCTGGGCCTCATTAACAACGATGACGAGACCGCATACTTGGATGAGGTGGAGAGACTTACATCATGGTGCCAGGACAACTGTCTCTCTCTGAACGTGAGCAAAACCAAAGAGCTGATCGTGGACTTCAGGAAGAGACAGCAGCGGCCCTACACCCCTCTTATGATCAGTGGGACCCCTGTGGAGAGGGTGAGCAGCTTCAAGTACCTCGGTGTAAACATCTCCGAGGACCTGACATGGACTGCACACATCCAAACACAGGTGAAGAAAGCCAGGCAAGGCATAAACTTTCACAAGACTCATTATTATCTGTAAAAAAAAATAACAAAAACATTCATATTCTCATCATCCGTATTGCCGCTATGTGTGCATACCCAGTACAACCCGTTGCACATCCCTCTCATCCCTCCTGTTTATACTAATATTTATTAAGTCCCATATACTGTTTTTGCACATCCTATTTGTTTTGCACATCTTACTGTTTTACTGTTTTGCACTTTTCTTTATTCTATTGCACATTTTACTTTTTATTTCTTTTTTTACCTATATATATATATATGCTCTTGTGTGGTGTTACTTTTATATAATAATTTTTTTTATTCTTTGCACTGTCCACTGAGCGGACCTGATTTGACCTACATTTCTCTTTTGATTATACCCTGTATAATTTATCATGTGACAAATAAAGAAACCTTGAACCTTGAGGAGAAGTTTGTTGGAGAAGAATACTTATGCATAGGGGTGTGCGATATTGACAAATTATATCTCGATATTTTGGGGGATGTTTTCGATAACGATAATTGGACGATATTTTGTAGAGTGTGTTATTGTGCTAATATCTGACTACCGTACATAGCTGCAGTTTTTGATATTCGTCATATTCTGTGTGGTCAGTTCACTTCAGTGATATAAATTTATCTTTTAATTTAAGTTTAAATAGATTTTTACCTTTAATAAAGCATTTTTTTTTCTAAAAGTGTACATCCTTTGAGTCAAATTGTAGCTTTTAATCAGTAAATTAAGATAATACAGATTTAGGCTGTTACCAAACAAATGAAACCAGTATTATCAAAATTAATCTTTGCAGTAGTTGCATCTGAAGTGGCATTTAGATGTATTCACACACGGTTTAATGCAGCTTAGAGGGATATGGAGTGCTTTAACCAGTTACAAATGCAATTTTTTTTACATTTTAAACATAAAACATTGAATACTGATATTTAAAATTATTTTAAAAACGAAAATAGACTTTAAATGTGCCAGTAGGTGGCAGAAAGTAACTGGTAATAAGTGAGTCACTGCGACTGAACCGATTCATTTAAACGATTGAATAGGGCTGGGCGATAATTCGATAACGATAATTATCGCGATATAATTTTCCTCTAAAACGATATGAAATGTTCGAAAAATGTTCGATATAATGTTTATGCGCCAAAAGCGGAACGAAACCACGGGACTCATTTGAATCGCGCCACACGGACCGTTTATCCGCTCGGATCACAGTTCAAACTGCCGCGCGGCACGAGCTCACTAGAGCAGATGCGTTTACACGGTCACGTGATCACTAAGCAGTGCTGTGAGATCCAGTCAGTAGGCGCGTTCGACTTAAAGCGGCGCTGCACAGAATGGTCATTGTAAGACATCAAAGTACCGCGAGAGCCATTCGAAAGCATAGTTTTCATCTGCTCTTATTGCTCTCGCGATACTTTGATGTCTTACACTGACCATTCTGTGCAGCGCCGCTTTAAGTCGAACGCGCCTACTGTGAAAACACAAGCCGAACATGAGAAACACTGTGCAACGAGAAAGTCTGAAGGCTTTTCAATATGCACATCGCCATTATTTACCATGGATTTACTGTAGTAACATTCACTGCACTATGGTATTGTGGCAGAAATGTAGGATATTCACATTTAATATTATTACAGGAGTAATGGTATATAATTATAGAAAGTATGTGTGGTTAAGGCAGCTATAGCATGTGTACATTTATACTGAATGGTTTTAGACTACTGTCTTTCATACAAATAGACTACTTAAAAACCATTTAGTTATATTTTGACCATGTTATTGAGGTGCTATATGTGTGGTTTTAACTGTTTATCATTATTTAAATGTATGCTACTATAGGAGACCAATGCTTAATAAAAATAAAAACTTGGTCAGAATACATTATACCATATAAAACTGAGGTTGCTACAGATGTTACTGATGTAAATATGTCACTGATTTTGATAATGAACAAAAATGTTACTGCATCCTAACTCAAGCTACGATCAAATGTGTATTTCTAAGAGACAAAAAAGTGATATTATTATCATTCATATTATGAGGCAACCCAAACCGGTTTCTTGATTTTGAAACAATATCAACTCATTAGAACATGCAGAAACTAAGAAATACATATCTATTTAGATAATTATTGTGTTAAGGAAAATTAGTGGTCTGGTTTCTTTCACTTTGGAGCAAAAATCTGGCTTTAAACTTGAAAGAAATAAAGATTGGACATTTATCGTGATAATTATCGATATCGACTGATATGAAAATAATTATCGTGATAATTTTTTGGGCCATATCGCCCAGCCCTACGATTGAATCATTCAGTAACAAATCACTCTCATGTTGCTTGGAGACGCAAAACGGCGCTGTGGCTGTTTAGAATTATTTTTTTGTCGGCGAAATGGAGCAAAAACAGGCAATATGGTGTCTAAAACGTAAGTATCTTAATATTAACTTAGTTTATTGACCTCTTGTATTAAATCAATATCACATTTCTAATAATGCTTATTTTGAAGAAAAAATGGCACCCTTTGTGTGATTTTAACTATGTGAAACATAAATATATACATTTTCTGCCCCCTTTCTTGAATTTTGCGATCATTCTTAATGCATTTTAATCGACTGAATCATGCAGTGAAATAACACGCTCTAATTGCGCACGTGCACTGTTTAACCCGCTTCATCACCACGTAGACTACATGCGTGCACTCGGTAGGCGTTTTGTTTGGTTTGTGCAAAATACTCGATATTGTCAAATTGCACATCATTAAAACAATAATTAAGATAATATCGCAAACTATATATATCGCACACTTATGCAATGTACTTATTTCAGGTTTTTATTTTTAATACATTTACAAAGTTGTGACAGTTCTGTTCTTGCTTTGTCTGTATAGTGTATGGAGTGTAGATTGATGTGGGAAAAAAGTAATTTAAAGCAGTTTAACATAGGCAGCAACATAACAAAATGTGAAGAAAATGAAAGGGTATGAATACTTTCGCAAGGCACTGCAGCTAGTCTTGTGTCAGGAGACCAGGAAACTGCTATAGTATTGTATACTGTAATTACATTTTACCAAACGTGCAGAGGATGCAGAATTTACTTTTTTATTGTTTTATATTTTTACTGTACTGTATTGTGGTGCATACTAAGTTCATATACAATTCTTTGGTATTTGAACTTTTCAAGCGTTTTCTCATCTACTGCAAAATTACTTTGCAGTAGGGATGGGACGAGATCTCGTGGCACAAAATATTGCAAGATCTGATTTGTGGTGATATCCTCCCAAAACATTTTGCAGTGTTTACATTAGAGCTGCACCATTAATCGTAAAAAATTGCAATCTTGATTCAAAAACCCACGCTATCTTTTTCTATTTTTCTATGTCTATTGTGACTGTTTCACATGGCGAGTGTCAGTGGAGCACGAGAAGCACGTTTTGTAGCTGCCCATGTGTGAACTCTGTCATTCACTGATATGGGCTGTGACAAAACACACCATGCTCATGCTCCACTGATGCTTACGATGTGAAACAGACATTCAAATCTGCATTCATACTGCTGCTGTCCAGAAAGAGCAACACAGTCTTTTCAACCACACATAATTATTTCTGTGTTACAAACATTTAAATAACAAGTACTAGGGAATAGGGATGCACCGAATGTTCGCCAACCGAAAATAGGAAAAAAAAAAAGGTCTTTCGGTGTTCGGCTGAATAAACGAGAACACCAAATAAATTGTACCGAACAATGATGTGACACGATCAAATAGAGGCGTGCACTAATGCAGCAGACATGTCTGCAGTATGGAAGTATTTAAAACTGTACGAGAAAGAACTGTACAAAACTCATTACACGCAAGAAGCAGCGACTGCGAGACTGTTAGCACTGCAACTCATGTCTCCGATGAGAAGAGGAAGGGTGGATAATGCTGGTTACTGTATGAGGAATGAAATCGCGAAATGGCCTCAAACGATTATTAAATAAACTGCAGAATGTTATGTTTTCTAATACACGCACAGATAGCATGTAATGCTATTCAAAAAAGCACTGCACGAGCTCGCGGCACCAGGGTTCAACGTCCAACACGCGCTAAAACACTGTTACTCGTCAGCTGCTCATTAACATTTTTATTAGTTTTTATTAAAGGCATGTGCCAATGCCATACGTGCGACAAACATCTTCCCAAACTCGTCAGAATCATTTATAAATCTGCTGTCAACAAAAAAAAGCACTGAGGTCTTTCTGTGGGTTTCTGCCAAAATAAAAGCTTCATCGACATTCATAAATGTTAGTATTGTAATCTGAATGGTGTTCTGTAAAATAAAATAAAAAAGCAAGACAATAATAATGATAATAATAATTACTCTACAACAGCTATATTAATACATTTATTATAGCATTCACACAGTGTACAAATTGGGATCTGTAATATATCATAATATTTTAAAAGAAGTCTCTTCTCAGCAAGGCTGCATTTATTTGTACAGAAAAAAAAGCATGCCTGATTTAAGAAGGGGGTCCAAAAATTGTGCTTTGTTGGTATAGAATGTCTGATAGAATTTACTTTTTTTTTTAAGTGTTCAGTACATATTTGTAAATAGTTGTTTTGTAATTATTTTTTTTATCTAACAGTAAAAATCACTTTTTGGCTATTTAATTTATGCAGTGGTGAAAACAAAATGGCAAACTAGGCCTACATTGGGGAAACAATGCAAAACTCTTCGGCACAGAATTTCATTTTGTTCGGCTTCATCTTTGGCCAAGCAATTTCATTTTGGTGCTTCCCTAAAATGTACCGGGATAAAAGTTTATAGTTTGGGTATAAATACTTATTGTCTACAGTAGCGATCAAAAATTTAAGTATCTTAACACTTATATTGTAAACGACAACCTGTTTAAAACGTATTTATCATTTAATCATTAATTCAGGAGATTCCAATAGTGAAAGAAGTCTTTATGAAGTGAGACACTGACTCCTTTTAATTTTTATTTTGTTCAAATTAATATAAAATTTACATTTAGTCATTTTGCAGACGCTTTTATCCAAAGCGACTTACAATTGGGGATTGTATATATATTGAATATATATTTTTAAAAGTCTTAAGCAATGAACATTTTGTCAGAACCACTAGTACATAATGTTATTTTGTTTATTTTTCTTATCTTTTTTTTTTCAGAATCGTGAGAGAATCGTGATCTCCAATTTATTAAAAAAATTGTGATACTCAATTTATCCAGAATCGTGCTGCCCTAGCTTACATGTTGTTATTACTACATATAATTCCTTAAAATATAAGTTTAATTTCATAAAGTACAAGTTCATTTCAAAATGCACCATTTTTTGCATTTTGTGTTTTTCAGTAGAATAAAAGTCTATTTTTCCCTATATATTTAATTATTGAGGATTTAAAAAAAAAAAGTCTAAAAATCTCGTCTCATCTCGTTCTCGTGTATTCAGTCTCGTGTCTCGTCTTGTGGGATAAGTGTCTCGTCACACCCCTACTTTGCAGTAGTAAACTGAAAATGATCGGTTCACCAAAGTTCATTGCTGAATTATTATTATTATTATTATTATCTGTAATTTAATTTATGTTGTATTGTAATAGACATTGAGCTGCAAAAATTATTCCTGACTCCTAATACAAACTTTTTGTTATGTATTCACTGAGCAGGAAAGTCAAATCAAGTGCATTTGAATTGTGTGTAAGATTTAAGAATACCTGTAATAACTAGATTGAAAAGTTTAAAAGACAAATTTATGCTGGCTTGTCTTGAAGTCTTGTTTAAGAAACATAAATAGTTTGGTCAGTTAGATATTCTAGATGTTTATTAAAGTGTTCCTAGTTGGTTGCTAGGATATTCTGGGTGGTTGCTAGGCTCTTGCTATGCAGTTGCTGTGGTGTTGCTAGACTATTGATTGTGTGTTCTGGGTCATTACAGACATGCCCACCTCTGGTAATAAAAGAAAATCAAACACTCCGCTCTATCATTCTGCTCAGTTACCGCTCATGCTCACCGGAAAAGCAGAGTCCGCTCAAATAACGCGCCGACAAGAAAGGTCTATGCATTGTTAGTATACTTGTTGCTGTTTGCAGTAGCGCTGCTGTGCTGTGAGTGACATGCTTTGGTACTAGGGATGGGCATTTTAAGCAAAAGTAATATTCGATAATCGCTGGGTATTATTCGATTACAATTCGAAAATCGCACCCCTCCTGTGCATGCACCCGCCCACCCACGCGCGCACACACACAAACAGAGAGAGAGGGAGAGAGAGACCATCCAGGCTTTCAATCTGTATGATAACAAACTGTTTAATTCATTAGATAATAGTCTATCTTAACCCAAGAAAATTAATGGTTGTAAAGTATGAGTGCTGAAACTTAATATAACATAACCGAATGATGGCATTTATTAACAGAACAGTCCTTCGATTATCAACTGCTCATAAGGCTAGGACATTTCTGTTTTAAAAATGAGCATGAACATTCATATTATTAAAAAGAAAATCTTAAATTTGATTAATGTCTCAATGAATATTAGGCTTAAAACTTATTGCGCGCTAAACAGACTATCATTCTTAAAACATATTACGTGCTAAAACATATTGTGAACCGCCTGAATATATATATATATATTAAATTAACATGTTTACATGCTCGGGAAGAAGACGGGAGTGCAATCTGTTCACAATTAGTCCGGGGAACTTTTAATTGAAACAAGGGAACGAATATAGAGCCCTGCAGCTTATCAGAATTCTCCGCCTGAGTGTGAGCCCGTGTCTCTCTCTCTATCTCTCCTCTCCATTAAAAAGCTGCTGCTGCAGCCATTAAAATAGTTCAGTTTTGGTTTTTAATAGCAAATTGGTCATTATTTCGTTTCCTTTTTTTATTAATTTAATTTAGAAATATGATTGGAACATTTTATATTTGTTAAATTTAAGTTTTCGTTTTTTTAAATACCACGCGGCCAGCGCAAGTTTGATCAGTTTATCCTTCTCAAATAAATAACTAAATAAATAAGATTAACATCATAATATTTTAAGAATAAAGTCAAAATTACGATCATAAAATTATGTTACACTGCCTGAAGTTAAAGTTAAAATTACACCTGTATACTCTGCCAAAGAAAATATAATAAGTGTGGCATCCAACCTGTCATTCTTCACATTTAACATGAAAAACAGCACAAATATTTTGCATATAAATATTTATGGTTATCATCAACCAGTGGAATATTACATTATTCTTTCAACAAAAAACTAATAATTTGAATGCAGCGAGCTCGTCACGACTTCATAATTGGGAAGCCTGACGTTTCCGATAGCACGCAAAGGTGGCAGAGAAGCGCTCTCGTTTTGTTAACTTTGTGGTTTAATATTTTGAGTTGTTTGGGACGCTGTAGCAAACGGCCCTCTCACAATATATTGCTTAACAAGTCTATTGTTCACACAATCAGACTGCACATATCAGAAGTTCCGTTCTCCAGCGTGGTTAGTACTCACACTATGTGTGCCGCGCCCGAGTGCCAACAGTGTAGCTTGTGTGCAAGCACGGAACAGAAGATGCTCTAAAATAAAACAAACAAATATCCTGTGATCGGTGCATCTGTACTCCAGTATATAAATTCAATATAGATTAATTATTGCTAAAGCCAAGAGGGGTAGTTTGACATACTTCATGTATTTGCCCGTTCAGGCGGCTCGTGCGTGTCAGAGACGTGGCTGTCTGTGCTCGCGCGGTTCACACAGAACAGAACACGGTGCGCATGTACTGAAAGGAGTTGTCTTTCGCACCCAAATGCTTTTTAATTGCTTACATTTTTAAACAAACAAGGCTTAAAAACACATGCAAATGATACAATTTCATGATGACGCTGCAGTGGCCCAATCTGGCAAGTGACAAAGTGTCAAGCCCTGGTACACCTTTAGAAAATAATTGCACAACCTAATCGATATTCTATAATTAAATCGACTAATCGTTTATTAGAAAATCGTGACCCATCCCTATTTGGTACAGCTGTAAAATCTCCTTCACTGACCTGCTCCCTGCTATACTCTGCTCACATTCGCTGATAATACATGTTTACTAGATGTTTCTTTATACAGAATCATAATTTCTATTAATTTCCCACTGATTTATGCGATCTGATGAGCATTAACTCATATTATACGCGATCATATCTCTGTATGAATGAAAGACACAGACGCGCGTTTTCCTTTAGCACACACACACTGAAGCGCGTGATGTCTCAATGAGGACATAAATACACGATCAACATCTCCAGAACTGCCCTGAGAGCCACTTCATGAGCGTTTCACCAATTAATTCGAGGTAAAAGCGTTTCATATCCTCATATCATATATACACAGACATGTAAAGGTATTCACGGCAACCCGTCAAAATAAAAGTCTGCTTTTTTGAAGACAGTGCAGCAGAAATATTTGTTCAGCAGAGTGTACATAACACTACTACTAAAATTATGAAAACTATTTTTTTAATGAATGATCACACAGTGAGACCCCTGTGGAGAGGGTGAGTAGTTTCATGTACCTCGGTGTAAACATCTCTGTGGACCTGACATGGACTACACACATTCAGACTCAGGTTAAGAAAGCCAGGCAAAGACTTTACCATCTGCGACAGCTGAGAAAATTCAGGGTCTCACCAACAATCCTAAAAACTTTCTATTCAGGGGCCATAGAAAGTGTATTAACTCAGTGCATCTCAGTGTGGTATGGTAATTCCTCAAACCAGGACTGCAAAGCTATGCAGAGAGTCGTGCGCTTAGCTGAGCACATCTCGGTCTGCTCTCCCCTCTCTGCAGGACATCTACTTCAAACGCTGTAAAAGCAGGGCTGCTAAAATCCTCAAAGACTCAACTCACCCCGGTAACCATCTTTTCTGTTTACTGCCATCTGGCAAGCGCTTCAGGAGCATGATGGCAAAAACTGAGAGACTGAGGAGGAGCTTCTTCCCTCAGGCCATCAGGCTCCTTAATACAAACCCAGTCTCATAAACACTTACAAGACTCATTATTAACCGTAAAACATTCATATTCTCATCATCCGTATTGCTGCTATGTGTACATACCCAGTACAATCCGTTTGCACATCCCTCTTGATCATATTACTACTTATTGAGTCCCAATATTCTGTTGTTGCACATCTTATTTGTTTTGCACTTTTTATTCGATTGCACATTTTACTCTTTATTTCTCTTTTTTTACCTATATATATGCTCTTGTGTTGTGTTACTTTTATATTATTTTTATTCTTTTGCACTGTCCACTGAGCGGACCTGATTTGATTTACATTTCACTTCTGATTATACCCTGTATAATTTATTATGTGACAAATAAAGAAACCTTGAACCTTGAACCTTGCTTTGAAGCACATAAAGGCAAATGCTTGCATGCGAGACATTTATTTATGTCTGTGATATATTTGTACATAGATATTGATGCCTGAGGCTGGCCCACTGCAAAATTGAGGAGATTTGTCTTTCTTTCATATGATTTCAGCATTATGGATGCACCAAGCAGAGCAGATATTGTCCATTTGCTGCTAATGAGAATAAATGTAGTTAAGTTAATTGGTATTATGTTCAGTGTGATGTAGGGCTAAAACGATTCCATGAGTTACTCGAGTAACTCGAATACAAAAAATCACTGAGGCAAATTATGTGCCTCAAATAATCATTATAATCATGTCGGCGCGTTATTTGAGTGGACTCTGCTTTTCCGGTGAGCATGAGCGGTAACTGAGCAGAATGATAGAGTGGAGCGTTACACGGCGCAGTGATTAGGGCTGAGGGAGAATGGACAACCATTTACTAGGGATGCACTGAATTTTTGGCAGCCGAAAATATATACCGCACCGCGCAACTGTGTTCAGATTCCCCTCTCCCTCAGCCCTAATCACTGCGCCGTGTAACGCTCCACTCTATCATTCTGCTCAGTTACCACTCATGCTCACCGGAAAAGCAGAGTCCGCTCAAATAACGCGCCGACAAGAAAGATCTATGTAACGTTAGTATACATGTTGCTGTTTGCAGTAGAGCTGCTGTGCTGTGACATGCTGTGGTACAGCTGTACTGGGCAACGCTGGTAAAAATCTCCTTCACTGATCTGCTCCCACTTATGCTCTGATAATACATGTTTACTTGATGTTTCTTTACACAGAATCATCATTTCTATTCGTTTCCCACTGATTTACGCGATCTGATGAGCATTATTATGCGATCATATCTCTGTATGAATGGATGACAGAGACGCGCGTTTTCCTTTAGCACACATACACTGAAGCGCGTATGACATCTCAATGAGGACATAAACACACAAACAACATCCCCAGAACATGCTCTGAGAGTCACTTCATGAGCGTTTCACCGTTTCATTTGAGTAAAATCATTTCATATCCTCATATCATATATACACAGAAATGTAAACGTATCACGGCAACCCATCAAAATAAAAGTCAGTTTTTTTGAAGACAGTGCAGCAGAGATATTTGTTCAGCAGAATGTACTACTACTACTAATACATTTATGAAAACTTTATTTTTTTGAGGAATGATCACGCAATATTTCCAACATGTTTTAATTTTAATAGTAAATTCCCTTTGTTTGCCAAAAAAGTTTAATTTTCAAAAATGTAAAGATAAATTAAATTGATGTGTTATGCCTTAATTTGATAACCAGATACACAATACATCATTTCTGAGGAAAAAGAAAACATTTAATTTGGCTATTTTAAAAAACAAATAACAATAAAACATTGGGTGAGAGAAAATAAAACATAACTTGTCATTTTCTTCAATCATATAATTATTATAACACCTAAAATACATTGCATGTAAAAAGTGTTGAAGGGTACATTGTGTGCACATGATCAGGATGGTACCACCTCTGCTGCATTTTGAGAAAGAAAAAAACGTCTCAGGTTACGTATGTAACCATGGTTCCTCGAGTGGGGAACGAGACACTGCGTCCCCTAGGGGTCGCTATGGGGGAACGTCGTCAGCGTGACCCGTGCTTGAAGTATACATATGTAAAATCACCACTTGTTGGCCGGCGACAGCCTCTGACGTCACTACCGGCGCGACCGCAATATAAGGGACGCCGGGAGAATACATCATTCGCTTCGTCGTCTGAAGCTTGCGTCCGAAACATGGCCCAAAGCCTAGGGGACGCAGTGTCTCGTTCCCCACTCGGGGAACCATGGTTACATACGTAACCTAAGACGTTCCCCTTCATGGGAACTTCGAACTGCATCCCCTAGGGGTCGCTATGGGGAACGTTATGCCCACGCCACCATGCTGAGGGGAGTGCAAGCCAAATTCCCACAGGAGGCGAGCACTAGTCAACTCTACCATTTGCTCAGGGAGTTGCCCCTGTGGACGGTTGATGCTGTCAGTGACATTATCCCCTTTGACCAAAAGCCCGAGCTGCATACCTTACTTACCTGCTAGGTGCCGGGATTACCGGACCCAGGGTAGAGCTCACAGGTTTGGAATCAGTCTTTTATAGAAAGATTCCTTTAAGGGGATAGGGCCAAGTACCTAGTGGTAGCCACTAGGTCCTGGCCAGTCATCAGGGGATACCGCTTGCTCTGCACAAGCTTGCTGAGGGAGCTGTCTTAGCAGACCCCTTGGTAGCATTACCCTTTTTAACCAAAATATTGGGTTACAGGGAGTGGGGTCCAAGGCACAAACCGGGGCTTGACCAACTCAAGTGAGGGCACAAAGCTGTGCGTGTAACCCTACCCTATGGGATTTTTAGAAAGAACGCAGAACATACTATGTGCGGACTTACCACTGGGTGGATTTTTAGAAAGTGCCCAAAGACTAGCGTGTGCACTTACCATAACATGGATTTTAGAAAGAACGCAGAACACTTGATGTGCGATCTTACCACTGAGTGGATTTTAGAAAGTGCACAGTGCTTTAGCGTGTGCACTTATATATGGTTTTATTTACGTTCTATGCTCGGGGGATCTAGATACTGAGAGGGAGCAACATGCTCATAGATGACCCTGTACGGTGAGGGGAGCAATGCTAGCTCGACCCACAAGGCGAGCGATCTACACCGAACTCTGGAAGTGGAGAAACTTCAGATGCTCAAATAGGAGCGGCATGCTCATATGTGACCCTCTGTGTGAGGGGAGCAAAAGCGAGCTCTGGAGAGCGTAGAACTCATTCTTGAGAGGGAACTCAAACACTCAGGAGTGGGGCCCAAGGCACAAACCGGGGCCTGACCAACTCAAATAAGGGCACGAAGCTGCGCGCGTAACCCTACCCTACGGGATTTTACAAAGAAAGCAGAACATTCGATGTGCTAACTTACCACTGGGTGGATTTTTAGAAAAGTGCCCAAAGTCTAGCGTGTGCACTTACCATAGCATGGATTTTAGAAAGAACGAAAAACAGTTGATGTGCGATCTTACCACTAAGTGGATTTTTCACTTATATATTGGTATTACGTTCTATGGCTCGGGAGCGGAGAACTACTCATCCCTTGGAGTGAGAGCCTCAGACGCTCAGAAGGGAACAGCATGCTCATAGATGACCCTCTATAGTGAAGGGAGCAGTCCTAGCTCGACCCACCAGTTTCGAGCGATCTACACTTTCCGAACTCTGGAGAGTGGAGAACTTCAGATGCTCAGACAGGAGCGGCATGCTCATAGGTGACCCTCTAGGTGAGGGGAGCAATGCTAGCTCTACCAATAGCGAGCTCTGGAGAGCGGAGAAGTCATCCCTTAGAATAAGAGCTCAGACGCTCGGGCTGTATCTCTCTTTCTTATAGCTCAAGCAGCAAGGCAAGTGATCTATTACCGAGCTCTGGGGAGCGGAGAAACTCAGACGCTCCGAAGGGAGCAGCATGCTCATAGATGATCCCCTAGGTGAGGGGAGCAATGCTAGCTCTACCAGTAGCGAGCTCTGGAGAGTGGAGAACTCAATTTCATAATGAGAAGGAACTCAACGCTCAGAAGGAAGCGGCATGCTCATAGATGACCCTCTTTAGTGAGGGGAGCAAATGCTAGCTCAACCAAACAGGAGAGCAACCTATCACAGAGCTCTAGTGGAGCGGAGAACTCATTCCTTAGAAGGGGAGGAATTTTAGGCGCTCAGAAGGGAGCGGCATGCTCATGGGTGACCCTCTAAGTGAGGGGAGCAGTGCTAGCTCGACCAACCGGCGACCTATCACAGAGCTCTGGGGAGCGGAGAACTCATTCTACAGAATGAGAGGAACTCAGATGCTCAGCAGGGAGCGGCATGCTCATAGATGACCCTCTATAGTGAGGGGAGCAATGCTAGCTCGACCAGCAAGGCGAGAGACCTATCACAGAGCCCTGAGGAGCGGAAAACTCATTCCTCAGAATGAGAGGGAACTCAAACGCTCAGAAGGGAGCGGCATGCTCATAGGTGACCCTCTAGGTGAGGGGAGCAATGCTAGCTCTACCAACAGTGAGCTCTGGGGAGCGGAGGACTCATCCTTCAGCGCTCAAAAGGGAGCGGCATACTCATAGGTAACCCTCTAGGTGAGGGGAGTAATGCTGGCTCTACCGACAGCGAGCTCTGGAGAGCGGAGAACTCATTCCTTAGAATTTTTAGGAAATTTAGGCGCTCAGAAGGGAGCGGCATGCGCATAGGTGACCCTCTAAGTGAGGGGAGCAGTGCTAGCTCTACCGACAATGAGCTCTGGAGAGCGGAGAACTTGTTTCTCATAATGAGAGGGAACTCAGACGTTCAGAAGGGAGCGGCATGCTCATAGGTGACCCTCTAAGTGAGGAGAGCAATGCTAGCTCTACTGAGAATGCTCAGAAATGAGCGGCATGCTCATAGGTGACCCTCTAGGTTAGGGGAGCCAATGCAAGCTCTACCAACGATGCTCAGAAGGGAGCAGCATGCTCATAGGTGACCCTCTAGGTGAGGGGAGCAATGCTAGCTCTACCGACAACGCTCAGAAGGGAGCGGCATGCTCATAGGTGACCCTCTAGGTGAGGGGAGCAATGCTAGCTCTACCGACAACGCTCAGAAGGGAGCGGCGTGCTCATAGGTGACCCTCTAAGATGAGGGGAGCAAGGCTAGCTCGACCAACTGGCGACCTATCACAGAGCTCTGGGGAGCGGAGAACTCATTCCTCAGAATGAGAGGGAAAAAGTCAAACGCTCATACAGGAGCGGCATGCTCATAGAAGACCCTCTAAGGTGAGGGGAGGAATGCTAGCTCTACTGACAATGCTCAGAAGGGGCAGCATGCTCATAGGTGACCCTCTAAGGTGATGGGAGCAACACTAGCTCGACCAGCAGGGCTAGGGCGATTTAAGTGGAGCATGAGAGGCCTAATCCATGGGATTGCAGACCAGAATGACCTGAGGACCGAGGATGTTCCCACGGAAACCTCCAAGGGGGCCTCAGCCCGGACCATCAGCAAGGCAGTTTCGTATGAACATAGAACCTGACCGAATTCATCATAGGTCCAGTCTGACTGCAATCTTAGGTTCCCACCTAACCTCGGTCAGGTGGGGTATGGCAGTTGCTGGGGAATTAAAGATGGGAAGCTAAGGGCCGGTGTTAAAAGCCCCCTGAAGGAAGTGAGTAGATGTTAGTTACTCTGGTCCGGACGAGAATGTTGTTGAGGACGTTTCGCCTGGATCACCTTCCTCAGGTCTTGCCTACCTCTTTTTGACTTGTACCTTCCTCTACCCCTACCCGCCGGCGGGGGAGGGGCACGAGTCGCAACACTAGCCCTCTGTGCCCGTCTCCGATCCTCAGACCGGGACGGGCCAGGACCCCTGCTCTGTTCGGGCTCAGACCTGGACCTTCTCGGAATGAAGGTTTTAAAAGCCGCCGACCGCGGCCTCGCCTCCCTGAACTTCTCGACCACCGTATCGACGGAGGTACCGAAAAGCTTGGAAGGCGAGACTGGAGCATCAAGAAGAAAGCCCTTCTCTTTCCTCTCGAGGTCTGCCAAGTTAACCCACAGATGCCTCTCCGTTACCACCATGGCTGCCATAGACCTGCCCATAGCAGTGGCAGCCTGCTTGGTGGCACGGAGGGCTAAATCTGTGGTGCGGCGCAGCTCGGCTACTTCGTCAGGTGACAAGCCCTGACCGTTATCCAGGTCCTTCAGCAGATCCGCCTGGTACGCCTGGAGCACCGCCATGGTGTGCAATGAGGCAACCGCCTGACCTGCTGCTGCGTACCATTTGCCATTTAAGCGAGATGTATCCTGAAGGGGCTTAGACGGCAAGGAGGGAACCTTTAGAGAAGCTGTCTTACCCATGGAGAGATAGCTAGCTAGCATCTCTTCAACAGGGGGCATTTTCTCATAGCCGCTTTCACGCATCCTTTCAATGTTCGCATAACTGGTATGCTGGAACCTATGGATGTGAGAGGAAAACGGCTTCTTCCATTCCTTCTCGATGGGATTACCGGACCCAGGGTAGAGCTCACAGGTTTGAAATCAGTCTTTTATAGAAAGATTCCTTTAAGGGGATAGGGCCAAGTACCTAGTGGTAGCCACTAGGTCCTGGCCAGTCATCAGGGGATACTGCTTGCTCTGCACAAGCTTGCTGAGGGAGCTGTCTTAGCAGACCCCTTGGTAGCATTACCCTTTTTAACCAAAATATTGGGTTACAGGGAGTGGGGCCCAAGGCACAAACCGGGGCTTGACCAACTCAAGTGAGGGCACGAAGCTGTGCGCGTAACCCTACCCTATGGGATTTTTAGAAAGAACGCAGAACATACTATGTGCGGACTTACCACTGGGTGGATTTTTAGAAAGTGCCCAAAGACTAGCGTGTGCACTTACCATAACATGGATTTTAGAAAGAACGCAGAACACTTGATGTGCGATCTTACCACTGAGTGGATTTTAGAAAGTGCCCAGTGCTTTAGCGTGTGCACTTATATATGGTTTTATTTACGTTCTATGCTCGGGGGATCTAGATACTCAGAGGGAGCAACATGCTCATAGATGACCCTGTACGGTGAGGGGAGCAATGCTAGCTCGACCCACAAGGCGAGCGATCTACACCGAACTCTGGAAGTGGAGAAACTTCAGATGCTCAAATAGGAGCGGCATGCTCATATGTGACCCTCTGTGTGAGGGGAGCAAAAGCGAGCTCTGGAGAGCGTAGAACTCATTCTTGAGAGGGAACTCAAACACTCAGGAGTGGGGCCCAAGGCACAAACCAGGGCCTGACCAACTCAAATAAGGGCACGAAGCTGCGCGCGTAACCCTACCCTACGGGATTTTACAAAGAAAGCAGAACATTCGATGTGCGATCTTACCACTAAGTGGAATTTTCACTTATATATTGGTATTACGTTCTATGGCTCGGGAGCGGAGAACTACTCATCCCTTGGAGTGAGAGCCTCAGACGCTCAGAAGGGAACGGCATGCTCATAGATGACCCTCTATAGTGAGGGGAGCAGTCCTAGCTCGACCCACCAGTTTCGAGCGATCTACACTTTCCGAACTCTGGAGAGTGGAGAACTTCAGATGCTCGGACAGGAGCGGCATGCTCATAGGTGACCCTCTAGGTGAGGGGAGCAATGCTAGCTCTACCAATAGCGAGCTCTGGAGAGCGGAGAAGTCATCCCTTAGAATAAGAGCTCAGACGCTCGGGCTGTATCTCTCTTTCTTATAGCTCAAGCAGCAAGGCAAGTGATCTATTACCGAGCTCTGGGGAGCGGAGAAACTCAGACGCTCCGAAGGGAGCAGCATGCTCATAGATGATCCCCTAGGTGAGGGGAGCAATGCTAGCTCTACCAGTAGCGAGCTCTGGAGAGTGGAGAACTCATTTTCATAATGAGAAGGAACTCAACGCTCAGAAGGAAGCGGCATGCTCATAGATGACCCTCTTTAGTGAGGGGAGCAAATGCTAGCTCAACCAACCAGGAGAGCAACCTATCACAGAGCTCTAGTGGAGCGGAGAACTCATTCCTTAGAAGGGGAGGAATTTTAGGCGCTCAGAAGGGAGCGGCATGCTCATGGGTGACCCTCTAAGTGAGGGGAGCAGTGCTAGCTCGACCAACCGGCGACCTATCACAGAGCTCTGGGGAGCGGAGAACTCATTCTACAGAATGAGAGGAACTCAGACGCTCAGCAGGGAGCGGCATGCTCATAGATGACCCTCTATAGTGAGGGGAGCAATGCTATCTCGACCAGCAAGGCGAGAGACCTATCACAGAGCCCTGAGGAGCGGAAAACTCATTCCTCAGAATGAGAGGGAACTTAAACGCTCAGAAGGGAGCGGCATGCTCATAGGTGACCCTCTAGGTGAGGGGAGCAATGCTAGCTCTACCAACAGTGAGCTCTGAGGAGCGGATGACTTATCCTTCAGTGCTCAAAAGGGAGCGGCATACTCATAGGTAACCCTCTTAAGGTGAGGGGAGTAATGCTGGCTCTACCGACAGCGAGCTCTGGAGGGCGGAGAACTCATTCCTTAGAATTTTTTGGAAATTTAGGCGCTCAGAAGGGAGCGGCATGCGCATAGGTGACCCTCTAAGTGAGGGGAGCAGTGCTAGCTCTACCGACAATGAGCTCTGGAGAGCGGAGAACTTGTTTCTCATAATGAGAGGGAACTCAGACGTTCAGAACGGAGCGGCATGCTCATAGGTGACCCTCTAAGTGAGGGGAGCAATGCTAGCTCTACCGAGAATGCTCAGAAATGAGCGGCATGCTCATAGGTGACCCTCTAGGTGAGGGGAGCCAATGCAAGCTCTACCAACGATGCTCAGAAAGGAGCAGCATGCTCATAGGTGACCCTCTAGGTGAGAGGAGCAATGCTAGCTCTACCGAAAACGCTCAGAAGGGAGCGGCATGCTCATAGGTGACCCTCTAAGATGAGGGGAGCAAGGCTAGCTCGACCAACTGGCGACCTATCACAGAGCTCTGGGGAGCGGAGAACTCATTCCTCAGAATGAGAGGGAAAAAGTCAAACGCTCATACAGGAGCGGCATGCTCATAGAAGACCCTCTAAGGTGAGGGGAGCAATGCTAGCTCTACTGACAATGCTCAGAAGGGGCAGCATGCTCATAGGTGACCCTCTAAGGTGATGGGAGCAACACTAGCTCGACCAGCAGGGCTAGGGCGATTTAAGTGGAGCATGAGAGGCCTAATCCATGGGATTGCAGACCATAATGACCTGAGGACCGAGGATGTTCCCACGGAAACCTCCAAGGGGGCCTCAGCCCGGACCATCAGCAAGGCAGTTTCGTATGAACATAGAACCTGACCGAATTCATCATAGGTCCAGTCTGACTGCAATCTTAGGTTCTCACCTAACCTCGGTCAGGTGGGGTATGGCAGTTGCTGGGGAATTAAAGAGGGGAAGCTAAGGGCCGGTGTTAAAAGCCCCCTGAAGGAAGGGAGTAGATGTTAGTTACTCTGGTCCGGACGAGAACGTTGTTGAGGACGTTTCGCCTGGATCACCTTCCTCAGGTCTTGCCTACCTCTATTTGAGGCAGGCGGGGGAGGGGCACGAGTCGCAACACTAGCCCTCTGTGCCCGTCTCCGATCCTCAGACTGGGACGGGCCAGGACCCCTGCTCTGTTAGGGCTCAGACCTGGACCTTCTCGGAATGAAGGTTTTAAAAGCCGCCGACCGTGACCTCGCCTCCCTGAACTTCTCGACCACCGTATCGACGGAGGTACCGAAAAGCTCGGAAGGCGAGACTGGAGCATCAAGAAGAAAGCCCTTCTCTTTCCTCTCGAGGTCTGCCAGGTTCACCCACAGATGCCTCTCCGTTACCACCATGGCTGCCATAGACCTGCCCATAGCAGTGGCAGCCTGCTTGGTGGCACGGAGGGCTAAATCTGTGGTACGGAGCAGCTCGGCTACTTCGTCAGGTGACAAGCCCTGACCGTTATCCAGGTCCTTCAGCAGATCCGCCTGGTACGCCTGGAGCACCGCCATGGTGTGCAATGAGGCGACCGCCTGACCTGCTGCTGCGTACCATTTGCCATTTAAGCGAGATGTATCCTGTAGGGGCTTAGACGGCAAGGAGGGAACCTTTAGAGAAGCTGTCTTACCCATGGAGAGATAGCTAGCTAGCGTCTCTTCAACAGGGGGCATCTTCTCATAGCCGCTTTCACGCATCCTTTCAATGTTCGCATAACTGGTATGCTGGAACCTATGGATGCGAGAGGAAAACGGCTTCTTCCATTCCTTCTCGACCTCCGAATGGAGTTCAGGAAGGAATGGGAGGTTCACTTGAGCTGGGCGTTTATGGCCAGAAAGGTATTGCTCATCGAGACGTCCCCGCGGCGCTGCCATCTTGGTTCGCTCTTACGGCAAGTCAAGCCTTGCCGTGGCGCGTTCCATAACCTCCAGCAGCTCTTCGTACGCAGGGCAGGAGATTTGAGAGGATTCAGTCTCCACTTCCTCACCCTCAGCCATCTCCTGCTCATCCGGGGTATAACCCAGCAGAGCACTAGCCGCTGGATCAGATGATGTCAAAGAGATCACATTATCGTAATCCAACGGCTCATTCTCGTTCCTAGCCGACTCATGCGACAGGGAAAGCTCCCTTTCTAACTCATCGGCCAGATCCACCCGCGAACCCCACGATTTCATTCCCCTCCGTGCCTCGGCAACGGTGGGTCTCAAATCGCGGGAGGCAGATGGCTGACCCTCTTTACTCGAAAAGAGGGACAAACGAGAACGAAGCTTTCTCATAGAGAACAGCTCACAATGCACACAGATTGCCCCCTCAAGGACATTGCGCGCGTGCTCTTCGCCCAAACAAAAGACGCAATAATCGTGTGTGTCATCTGGTGTCAAATAACGAAGACACGGATATACACACTTCCTAAACGTCTTGCTAGTGCTCGCCATAATAACACAATGAAAACTGTATTCCTACCAGAATGCACGCTTCGAACAGACCAGTCAGTGAAGACGAAGAAGAGAATGATGTATTCTCCCAGCGTCCCTTATATTGCGGTCGTGCCGGTAATGACGTCATAGGCTGTCGCCGGCCAACAAGTGGTGTTTTTATATATGTATATTTCAAGCACGGGTCACGCTGACGACGTTCCCCCATAGCGACCCCTAGTGGACGCAGTTCGAAGTTCCCATGAAGGGGAACCCTGTTTGCAGGATTATACATTATTTGGATAATAGTCAAAAACAACAAAAAACAACAGTTATGTCTGATTCTGTTGCATAGAACTGAATACAAATTATATATTGATAGTTAATATTAATATATTTTCTGTCCAATTTTTTTAAAATAAATGTGTGGTTATTTTATTGGCTTGTGTTTTTTCAATTACGTGTCATTAAAATTGAATTAAGTTAAAAGTCTTACAAAAAATACTTTATAGTATTTAATAAAATAAATAATTATTATAAAGCGTTTTTGACCAAGCACATCCAGAATTCTCTGTTTCGGCCGAGAATTTAAATTTTGGTGCATCCCTTCCATTTACTGTAACTACATACAGAGCACTGTTTGCAACCACATGCTTTTTTAAAAGATTACACACACACACACACACACACACACACACACAAAGTATGCAGAGAGACATTTAAGAGGGTTTATTCTCCAAATAACTTTAAATTCATGTTGCTGAGAAATGTGTTAATGTTATGTGTATAGACTAGTGCTGGGCAGCATGACCAAAAATTTATATCACGGTACTTTTCTAAATTATACCGGTTTCACGGTATATGACGGTATTTATTTTTTTCATGCATGACCGGGTGTTTCTACCACATTTTCTACTGACTGAGGGAAAACTGCAGTAGATTGACTTAAAATGCCATATTTTAGTGTCATGATGAGTGAATATTGCAGACAAATTCCACACTAAATACAGGGGTTAAAGCAAAAAAATATTTTGACTGAAAATATTTCCTCGGCCAAACCCCATTCCACAGTCATACTAGCCGTATGTTTAACACACACAGTTTAAGAGCTGTGTTTTTCTTCTTGTAATTAAGAGCGCTTGTCCTCCTAATTTAAACAATTTAGACAATAAAAAATTCTGATAAAAAAATTAGCCTTCCGAATACGAGGTGACATTTGAATCCTTAAAGTGACTTACAGGGGTATTTTATTTTTATTTTTGCAATGGCGTCATTTTTATCTATGTCACATTAGAAAATGTATGTTTATAAGCTTTTTAACATGTATATTAAAACAATATTATAAGTACAAGACAAATAAGTTACCAATCATGAAATTAGTATTAATAAAAAAATATTTGTACTACAGGGGTGGCACAGAAGAACACAAAAAGGCTTGTATGTACATTTTCAGACGTTTAATGAGGCTTAGAGGTGCCATGAGTGCAATTAAATTCATAGATTCATGTGGACATTAATGTTTTAAATATAAATGTGCTTTTAGAGATGCACAATGGCTCAGCTGTTACTTTATTTGGAACTATTTGCGTTGATGATATAGAGCAAAATCCTGCAGTACTTGTTTATTGATCTGTTGTATTAAATCAATATATCACATTTGCAAACTCCCCTTATAATTATTAAAAGCTGTCTGACTCTCCTTATCGCGATCTGTGGACGCACAGAAAATGAGAGCGCGTGAGTGAGTTCTCAAGACTCAAAAGCACATGCAAATGTGATACATTCTGTCGGAACCTGCGGGAATGAGTATAATTATTATTAATAGCCACAATCGCATGCCCAAATTCAAGTTCTGCTCAGTGTTCTCTGCTAAGAACCCGACTGTGAATGATGCGAGCATTACTATGTTGTCAGTGAGAAACTGCAGCCGAGGCGGGGATGATTTTTGGTGTGCCAGCAGAACAATAGTGCGCTACATGTTTCTTTCCCCTCAGTAATCCCTGATAACGTTTAAATGGAGTGAACACGGAGCAGTTTTTCCGTAAAACCCGGAGTGGATCCAGAGAGGAGTGATTACAGAACTGTGATTACAGAATTTTCAGTAGAATACTCGATTACTAAAATATTTGATAGCTACAGCCCTAGGTGATGTACCAAACTCTTTTGGAAACCCTCATTGTGCACGTGGAGTGGTTAAATAATGGAAGCCACTGTCTCAATGACAATTCTAGACCTGGTTTCACCTTTTTTACACATGGATGCCAGGTTGACAAAGATAAGTATCACATTTATCTAGGGCTGTGACGATAACCGCTTCACCGCGGTAATGAGATGCCAACCGCGGTGTTGAGGTCATCACCGTCATCACCGCACTGTTTTTCGCGGTACCCGACCAGATTTCTTGCAACGCGGGAATAAAACACGGTAGCGGTCGGTAACTCTGGTGTGATTTGAATGGGAGTGGGCGGTCTAACAATATCCCGTTCCCGACATCCTTTCAGAACAGCATATCTGTGTGTTTTTACTCCCTCTTACCGCTCAGGCGCTGCACGCACGCACCAGTGCTTCTGTGTCATGTATTTTATTGCGCACAGTGGGCAGCATGTGCATAACGGCACCCTGACAGAACAGGCGGGCTGTCGATGAGCAGGGCCGGCGCGTGCATATAGGCGAACAAGGCAGTCGCCTCGGCAGCAACACAGTCAGGGGGCAAAGGGACAGATATTTGTCGTTTATATTTTGGGCATTCGTTATCACCGCTTAGTTATTCTACATCTAAATAAAATTTGCTTCATAGTAATGCCGCTCCCGCGCTGCCCCACAACTGCTTGGCATCAATAGGCTGCAAAACATAATAATATACATTCATAAATGTCATCAAAACGAAAACTATCCATACATGAATTCCTTTTGCTGTTGGTGCTGTCTGATGAGTTTTAAAGCCAGACATGTGCTTCTGAACGGTAAGATTATAGCCTAATGTATGTATTATTTTATCATATACAGTGTTTAATTTGTGTAATAAAGCGGGGTGATGGATTCACATCAGAGGATGGAGAGGTAACGATCATTCGCGCAGTCACTCGGTTGACGCATTTAAGTGATTACCAGCTTGCTCCAGTTCATTTTATAGTGTGCAGTGTGCACATATACTCTAAAAATCACGGTTATTTTATTTAACTTTTTTTTTTAAATGTTTGGGTAGTTTTTGTAACTCAGATCATAGGACAGTCGCAGCAACCCAGAGTTTGCATTTGCATTGAGTGCACGCAGATATTTTGTCTTCTCTTCTGGTGAGAGCAGTTCCCAGTGCAACTGACTTATTTCGTTTTTTTTTTGGTCAAATACAGTTTTGTTTCATTTAATATATAAAACAGTAAACGATTTTTACTGCAAAGCAAACCAAGTCACCTAAACCAGCCGCATCATTTTTTTTTTGCGACTATGAAATGTTTTATTTTTACTTCTAAAATGCTTGTTAAACGAATTTAAATATAAGAAAAGTTGTATACATGTTTAAACGGTGAAATATGTTGTGTTAAGAACTGTATTTGAGAAAAATAAAGGTATTAAGACAAGAAAAAAAGAAAGAAAGAAGAATAGATAAACAATGACAAGCTCAAACAAAACGAAACCAACAGCGACTATATAAAATAATCAAATTAATAATTGTCTAATCAGCATGCTTTAATTTAGTGTCGCTAGTGGTTTGCGTCAATAAGCTTAAATTAAAATGTCTTTGGTCTGTGCTCTGGAAGTGTTCTGTTAGTTCTGCTAAACTTGAATTACTAAAACTCAAATTAAAACCGAAACTAACCTGTAGCCTTTAGGGTAGAAAACTTCACAAAATAAAAACTACACTAAAATTAACCAAATTATTAAAACAAAAAACGAAACTTACATTTTTAGCGCAAATTGAAAGCAAAAAAAAAATAAAAAAAATACCAATTTAAAAATGCAAAACTACAATAACCCTGACACAAACGTATTTCTCTGGAGGAAGAGGATCCGCCAGATGAGATGATCGGAGTTCAGAGATGCCGATCCGGACCGGGTTTGTTCAGATGAAGCCCTGACTGCTAATAGCTGTGCACACCAGCTGTTTAGCGCTGCTCACCGAGGATTTCTCCCAAATCTACCCATGGTCACTTCAGTCTTGTACACTTAATCTGCGTTTGCAGCTTTAGTGGTTATTTATTATTTATTTTACATTGCAATAGGGGAAAAAATTATAATCAAAACATGCCCGTGCTTGCTTTTATTTTAATGTAGTTGTGTCAATAAACAAATGATCCAATCTTTCACATGCATCTTTAAAATCGTATTTGAGTGAAGTGGGGGCGGCACGGCAGGGTTTTGCCTGGAGCCCGGTCGATGAGTGACAGAGCAGAAAAAGGATGGAGAAAAAGGTGGTCCTTGAAGGATGTTCAACTCCGACTGCAAAATGGTCAGAAACCCACGTCAGGCAAGTCTGACTCGGGACATTCTTCTCAGGGAAGTTAAATTGTTTGGTTTCATGAAAAAGAGATTTCATTTTGCAATGTCTATACCAACGGTTTTGTTCATATTTTACATATACATTTAAATGAAAGATGTCTTATTTTTCTCTGCGACACTTTTCCGTGTTGACAGCAAAAGGTTAAACAAATTTAGTATTTTGACAAGACGAATAAAAATAACAAATATGCTATTTTTAAATTTACATTTACATTTTTTTTGTCAACATAATAATGTGTCGCAGAGAGAAAAAATAATAATAAACTAATTTGATTCTGGACAAGACGAATAAAATAAATAGCCTACAATAAAATACATTTTGTGCAGACTACATTTTTAGATTCTGGAAACGAGATATATTTAGCGGGAACGGTCGGGTCAGGAAGAAGAAAAAGCCTGTTTTATGTTGCACTTTAAAAATATTGTTATCATAAATGTAGCCTAACAAATCGTCAAATAATATTAATTACATCCTAATTTGCTGTTACAACCTATCCGTTTCAACAAATACAGTTTTCAACAAGTTGTGTTTGGACAAGTGCGTTTATATCCACGGACTCTTACCCGAAAAACAATGTCTAAAGAAATAGGAATCGAAGTTTAGTTAACTCACCAGAACAAAGCATGGGGCATGTTGAGCTCGGTTTGTTGTTTCTGCAGCTTGCTCAGGTTGTTATTCTTTTAATAATATGTTGTACAAAGAATAATATGTTGTACAAAGAATGGGTTACAAACAATGACAAAAACTGTTCCATAATTCCTATTAAACTCAGAAGATATTGAAAACAAAACTATAGAGATTAATATTATTTTGTTATTATTGTTCATTTAATTTGCTGTTTTAAGAATAAATAAGACGACTTTATTATTATTCATTTCCATGTTCATTTACAAACTTACAAGCTGCATTCGTTCTTAATCAAGTCATTCAGGGCTCTATTTATGATAAAAGTTCATCAGCATGCATTGATTAGTCTAGTTTATAGCAAATAAAACTGTTCAACTTTCAACACGTTCTTTTTCATCAGTATTATTTGTGTCGCCTTCTCTGGTTTAAGAAGCAGTCTTTTACTTTAGTTTGAAAACCAAACCCTCCATTGCTCAGTCGGCTGCGTGCACCTTTGCGCTCGTGCTGATGCAGTGAGTGTAGGCTCTACCCATGAAGCGCTCGCGCTGAAAGTGCTCCTCTTCACGTGATCAGTGAAATCTGACTCCTGCTACAATGTGCTGTGGCTCTGCAGCGCGCAGGAGCAGCAGACCATGCATTTGCACAAGTGCAACCACGTCAAAAAATTTTTTACTGGGGGGGGGGGGGGTCGTGCGATTAACCGCCAAACCGCGATGTTTGTTGCTGCTTCACCGCGGTAATAAAAAATCCAATACCGTCACAGCCCTACATTTATCAGATATTTCCATATTGAGCAAGGGGGAAGCTCTTTTTCTGTGACTACGTCTCTTTATATCAGGCAACCAGTAGTGTTCCACTGCGGCCAGATTAAATGGATGTTAAACATTTTAAGCTGTGTTCATGTATTCAAATTAAGCATGGTCCACTGCTGCACACGTGCCACAATATCGATACAGGGCCAGCTGTATCGTATCGTCAAATCTCTGGAATGATACATCGTCGTGTCGATGTATCGACCACAGCACTAATCACCATATTGTATAACATTTAATCAAACCCCTGACTATTGAACCGAAAATTGGAAATAAAGCATTTTATAAAGAACGTAATGAATGATCTAACCTCTTGGTTCAATTTATCACCGATTTCCGACTAGTATTTCTGCTTCTTTCAATCTTTTCAATCTCCTGTTTTTGCTTCATTTGGCTGTGAAAACACTCGGACCCCCCGCTGTATGCCGTGACAGAGTGACATGATATTTAAACACAATCTCTCCCAATTCGCAACATACATTTTCTGTCTAATGGGCTGCCTGCCAGCCAGCATCGTTCCGCATGCTCTCTCCCGCCGGTCTTTTCTCCACCCCCTGAAGAATCTCGTCCAGACCCAGATGCGCTCTGCTCACTGTGAATTAATAACTCCACAATTTCTTCTCAATACCAACAGAGACTCCCCAGATGTATTTATTCATCTGATTTTTTGTTTTATTCCAGTAAGCACACTACCCTCATACTTCATCTTTATCACTCGCGCAAACTTGATGCCCATTGAGTTTTGTCCTTAATTTGTAGCTTTTTGGTCAATTTGTATTTTGTATCTCAAGTGATATGTGGTGGAATGAAGTCTTTGTCTTTCGACCGCTGGGCTTGATTGCTCATCTAAATAAGCACCTTAGTGAGAAGGGAACAAGGGCAAACTGCCATTTCGCACTCTGTTAACATCAGAGCTTGAAATCAGCCGTAAATTACCCTTGATTTTTTTTCTCCTTTTTTTCTTTCTCATGTCATTGATTGTAATTCCCTTTTTGTTTCCAATGTATACCGACATTTTATCTGTGCACTTGTGCTTGAAGTCTGAGCTGTGGAGTCTAGAGCCTCTGAAACTAAAGAATCAGAATGAATCAGAATGAGCTTTATTGGCCAGGTATGTTTACACATAAGAGGAATTTGTTATAGTGACAGATAACTATATCTAAATCTATCTCTAAATCGATCGAAATATATCTATATCTAAAGCTAGCCAAGCTCTTCCTCGGTTCAAATTAATCCAACATCATGTCTTGTGGGGGCGGGCGGATGGGAGGGTGGGGTTTGGAGGGATTCCCTCCTTTTCTTTCCCCTGAGCTAGACAGACAGATACCGACTCCCCGCAAGTATCCGAAATTAAATCTCAGGGGCCTCCAGAGGTGTGATTTTCAACATAGGGCAATATGGCTTGCTGCTGCCACTGCCACTTTTACTCTTTGGCTCTCCACTCTCTCCTCCCTCCCACTGGGATTTGGGATATAATTCAAATTAAGCTCCTCACCTTTGGAAGTTTTTTTTTTTTTTTGGTCTCCTAAGTGGGATACGGCTCTGTGTTTGATGAGATGGATGAGTTTTTTCAGCTCTTTTCATTTTGTACCTCAAAGAGGAGGCATTAATTTAACATGGATTCATAGCAAGATGCTTCTTTGTTTTGGACAGTGCTGTTTTCTGATGTTTCACCAATTTATGGGAAATGTGTTGTTTGCTGAGGTACAGCAAACACCAAAGAAAGATTTCCATAATACATTTGTATTGCTCTGAGGTTGCTCTGACTAGGGGTCGACCGATATGTGTTTTTCAGGGCCGATACCGATACCAATTATTACAGATAAAGTAGACCGATAACCGATATTTTGAACCAATATACGTGTCTGGTGTAAAAATGAAAATGAATGCCAAAATTAATAATAACAAGAGCTCTGACAAAAAACGTTCTTTAAATGCTTTTAAACATGTCTTTAATTCTGAAAACTGTTAATAACAACAACATTAAATAAACAGTAATATTAATAATATTAATAATAACATAAGTGCAGCGATCACCCAGAAGCATTCTGTAAACATTTTGTAAAACTTAAAGTAAACGTATTTAGCGTATTGTTTGATTATTCTCAACAAAAGTTGTAATAATTGTTGTAGTTGTATTACGTATATTCTACTCCACCACAGTAATATATTCGGCTAAACCCAACTTATATTTTGACAGGTTGCCATGAGGACCTTTTAAGTTTCTGTAGCCTATGTATATATGATATGACGATATGTCATCTTTATTGATCAAATGAAACGGTCAAATGCTCATGAAGTGACTGTCCGAGCAGTTCTGGGGATGTTGTTCATGTATTTATGTCCTCATTTATGCTGAAAACACAGCGAGCATCAGACGCGCTTCAGTAGCCTATGTATGTGTGCAGTAAATGAAACCGCACGTCTGTCATTCATTAACAGAGATGCAGAACATGCAGGATTCATATTTAAAGTGTTTTTGCGGCTTAATATTCATAGATACTAGTCCATAGCGCGAGTCGATTTAAGTGTACTGACCTACTTTTGATTAATTCATCCAAACTTCGACACCGTGACATTCCGCATTATACGGTAAATTCCATTATATGACTGCATTCCGCAATTCCGCCCGCATTTTCCGCATCGCGGACATCATAGTGGATTGTGATTTATTGCAACGTCTACTGCTGCCTTACTGATAACTGATGCGTGATCACTGAGGCAGCTCCAGTTCAAGTGCTTTCGGTGTGAGACTGCCTTCAGTTTTCCGCGTTGATTGGTCGGACTCGTAACTCTCTACATATCAGATGAGCGGTGGGCGGAGATTGCTCTACACAGAGTGTTGAGCTCAGACAGGCTGCATCGAGCCAAATAGTGCATTTAAACATTAAATAATTGCACCTGTATTATTTATTCACCAATAAATAATGTCACCTGTAAATAGTATGTTTGTTTGCATAATAAAAAAATAAAAAAAATATTATCGACAAATCTGTTTTGAAAATGGCCGATATCGATAATCGTAAAAATGCTTAATATCGGCGCCGATAATCGGCCAGGCCGATAACCGGTCGACCCCTAGCTCTGACACAGCTCAGGGGACTTAATGGGAGTCTCAGATTCTTTTAAAGGAATATTCCATGTACAAGTTAAGCAAAAGCATGTGTAGTATGATGTTCATTACCACAAAAATTATTTATGGCTTAGTTTTTTTTCCCCTTATAATGGAAGCAGGGGTGCAAACTTGTAACCTTTCGGTGAAATTCGCAGTTTTCAACTTGAAATAGGTCATACACGTGAATCGCGTAGATCTGTAAAAAAAATAAATATATACTGTATATATTGGGGAAGGGGGGTCGCCGTCGCTGTAGTATCTGCAAGTAACCTGTAGCGTCCCATGTTGGCAAAGGAATGGACCCGCCCTACTGCCTCTACTGATTGGCTTACCTTAATGTTCTTTCCCTCATCCAACCAATCTCACTCCTGAAGCCTAACTTTTAGACGCTGCAGGTAACTGTCCATATAGATTAGTCTGTGTGTAGCTAGCTAAATTAAGTCTGCCGTAGAGCAGGATGGAATGCATTTGTTTGTATCTGCTGTAAATTATGGTGTTCCAGTTTAAATGGTGATTACCGCGTGAGGTTGCTGTTTTTTTTTGTTCTTTTTTGCGTGAGGCTGCTGTTGCGATAGCTATGAAGTAGGGCTGTGCAATTAATCGCATGCAATTCTCATGCGCATCTCAAGGTTCAAGGTTCTTTTGTTCGTCACATACTCAATTATACAGGATATAATCAGTAGTGAAATGTATATCAGGACAGGTCCGCTCAATGGACAGTGCAAAAAAATAAAAAATAAAAATGAAACATAACACAAGAGAATATATATAAATATAGTTAAGAATAAAATTAAAATAAGAAATAAAAATAAGGGGTAAATTGTGCAATGAAATAAAATGTGCAATACAGTATACTGTGGACTTAATAAATAATAATATAAAGAGGGATGTGCAGAGGAATGTGCAAACAGCAAGAAGAATGTGCAAACATGGTTGTACTGGGTATGTACACATTATATTGAGTCCTGTAAATGTTATGAGACTGAGTTTGAGTTTAGGAGCCTGATGGCCTGAGGGAAGAAGCTCCTCCTCAGTCCCTCAGTTTTTGCCATCATGCTCCTGAAGCGCTTGCCAGATGGCAGTAAAATGAAAAGATGGTTACCGGGGTGATTTGAGTCCTTGATGATTTTTACAGCTCTGCTTTTGCAGCGTTCGAGGTAGATGTCCTGCAGAGAGGGGAGAGCAGACCCTGAGATGCGCTCAGATAAGTGCACGACTCTCTGCAGGGCATTGCAGTCCTGGTTTGTGGCGTTACTATACCACACTGAGATGCACAAGTCAATAGACTTTCTATGGCCCCTGAATAGAAAGTTTTTAGGATAGCTGGTGAGACCCTGAATTTCCTCAGCTGTCGCAGATGGTACAGTCTTTGCCTGGCTTTCTTGACCTGTGTTTGAATGTGTGCAGTCCAAGTCAGGTCCTCTGAGATGTTTACACCGAAGTACTTGAAGCTGCTCACTGTTGTGAACTCTGTTCTTCTAAAGTGTAGAAAACTCAGAAGAGAAGACCAGGAGACTTCGGATTGGATCAGCAGGATTCTTTTATTGAGAACACAAGCTGTTGTGAACTGTAGTCATCGAAATCTCATCTTAAGTAATTTTTACAGGGTATCTTATAGACAGAATTGGAGGAGGGACTTTTGGAGGTTGAGACAAAACATCAAATA
Organism: Oxygymnocypris stewartii; assembly: GCA_003573665.1. Taxonomy (NCBI): domain Eukaryota; kingdom Metazoa; phylum Chordata; class Actinopteri; order Cypriniformes; family Cyprinidae; genus Oxygymnocypris; species Oxygymnocypris stewartii. The sequence continues at coordinate 180,103 of QVTF01019454.1, forward strand.
AAGCAAACATCTGAGGGAGGCGTTAGATGGTTACGGGAAACTTCCCGTGGTTCAATAAACCTAACGAATCCACGTCTGGCCAGGACAAAGCCATTTGCAGAACAAAGGTTGAATCTCTCAGTAGTCTGACTCATTGATCTTACCATTATCATAGAGACAAAAAGGCCCAGCTGTCTCAAGCTCAAATGGTCAGGAAGCGATCTAAAGCACCTGAATTTGCCTGACACTTCTTAATCAGGAAGTGAATTTAAATTAAACATTAAACTAAAATTTGTAATCCCTCAATTCCCCCTTTGAGAGTTCTAATAACTCTCACAAAATACAAATTTAGACACTTAAAAGTTAATTCTTGTAACTTGTAATCGTTACAGGCACATATACATGTTCTGTGTTGCTTATATGTAATTGCATGCTGACACAGAAACAAAACATGCAATTAGGGTCCGTGAAGTTCTTACGGGTAATAATCTTTTCTGGTTGGAACTGTCATTTCCTTGTGAGAGGCGGGAGTCATTTGCTGACAGAAACACTTGACACTGTGGATGCATAGATAGTACGCAAGTAGGAGAAACAACAGCAGAATTGCTATTTCCTTGATCCACAGCCAGGGTTTACCTAACAAGTTTCCGAACCATGAAGAATTATCTTCAGTCATCTGGTGTAATTTTGCTGAAAGACCAAGAATGTCTTGTTGGATTTTGTTCATGTTCTCTGTTGGATCCATTAACCCGGTGCAGCATTCAGGACCGATAATGGTACAGGCTCCCCCTTGTGTTGCAAGAATGTAATCCAAGGCCACTCTGTTCTGTAAGATCATCATCTTGTGCGAGGCAAGAGTGTCCTTGATGTTGCCCAGGGCCAAAACCGTATCATTGGCCAATTTCTGTACTGAATCCGACAGGCTTCTGACCTGATCGAGAGCCTGCATGACACCATACGATGGGATTAATGCTCCAAGAGTTCTTGACCACCACGTTTGTACACAAGTGAGTCCTGGAATGCAGCCATCTTTGTTGGTAGAAGCTGAATTTTGTAGATGTGGAGAACTTGAGGTGGAGTGTGTATTTTCTCTGATAGCTGGTAGGACATAAACCAGGGTGCACCTGCCATTGAATTGGCTGGGTAGGATGCTGTAGACAGAAGTCCCACATAACCACAAAGTGCCAGTCGGTGGAGGAATCATACACCACTGATTTATGGCAAAAAATTTCGGTAGGGATAGGTTCCCGTAGAGACACTCTTTTAAATCATTCTCCTCTTTCTTATCTGATGTAGTAACGTACACATCGAATTCGGTTCTTCTTTCAATCACAAAGCTGCAACGTTCACGAGGAATTTCACCCAGTGTAGTCGATGCTGGAGCATGATTTTCCATGCACCAATAGAACATCCTTGGCATGAGTAGATCTGTCATGATGGGAGTAGCTGAAGTTAGGTTGCAGGATGGTAGTCCAGGAATGCAACATGAAGAAGCTGTAGGAATTGTTACGTTGTGACATGTATCCTTGTTGTATAATCCACTGGTATGATGATCGAATAAGGTACACGTATCACATTTGGAGATAGGGTGTGCCACCCATGGGATCCCTGCTCCTACTGAAGGTGCATGCGGCATGCAAACGTTCTTTCCAGCAAACAAGGCATTTCTTGACATATTCATCAGCTCTACGAATATGTTGTTTCTGGGGTCTACACTTTGCGTGATGTCCATGATGGTTAATAGTACGAAAATCTTGATCATGTTGATGGATGACTGTTCCCGTATGTGAGTCTCTGCGTTGTGTATTTTTTTTTTCTTCTTCTTCTTTCTTTTCTCTTTCTTGTGTGATAGTTGGCTCGGCAATGGGTCTAGTTGTTTTCTAGAGGTTGTGGCTTCATCCGCAGGTGAGAAGGGCGGTGCATATGGATCTCAGGACAGCCATCAGGTGGTATCTGCACAGAGGAAGAAAGAAACACAAACAAGAGAGACCAACGGCACAGAGCAGTATTTGTAGAGTCTGCAAACATTAGGGTTGTATCCTCTGTTCAAAATATAGTCTGCTATTGTTGTTCCTTCTTTCCCTATTTCTCAATTCCTGCGACACCTAAAGAACAGTGAGGAAAGGATGGACTAATGGAGGGGAAAGGCCTATGAGGAAATCTTCACCGCAGGGTTGGCCCCCGAAGCCTGTTGCTTTCGGTTCTTCCCTGGGCTCCTCACTGGTTCTTGTGTCTGCCCTATCCTATCACTGCAGGGGGAGGAACAACTTTACAGTGTGACACATGAGTCCAAGTTTTCCTTCCCTGACACAATACTGCAGCAGCTGTAATCAACATCACTTGATGTGGTCCGTACCACTTAGGCTCTAATGGCTTGTTTTTGAACGTCTTTATCATGACCCATTGATCTGGGACGATTGTGTGTCCACCTTCTGGTGGAGTCTGCCAACACGACTCAACTCTCTCTTTGGCACTCTGCACTGCCTTTGTGAGGTTTTCACAGTAAGCGATCAGGGCATCTGAAGCAATGTGCACATCAGCATTTCTAAGATCAATCACACCTGGCATCTGCATTGGGCGTCCAGTAATAATCTCATGAGGGCTCAGTCCTACTGATCTGTTAGGTGATGCTCTCATACTACACAGTACTGCGGGCAGTGCTTCAACCCATGGTACTCCTTCCTGATGCATTTTGCTTAGCCTGGTTTTGATTGTTCTGTTTGATCGTTCAACCTGTCCTGATGCTTGTGGCCTATAGGGACAGTGAAGGTTCCACTTAATCTTCAACATTCTAGACACTTCCTTGACTACCTGTCCTGTGAAGTGGGTACCTTGATCTGAGTCAATGCAATCTGGTAATCCCCATCTGGGAATGAAATCAGTGACAAGACATTTAGCAGTATGTGCAGCTGTAGCACACCCTGTTGGATAAGGTTTTACCCATCTTGAGAACTTGTCTATTACTACCAAAACGTCAGTTTTTCCTTTACAAGGGGGCAACGATATGTAATCAACTTGCAGATGACGAAATGGCCCTGGTGGAGCTGGGGTATGTGCTGCTGGTGTAGTGGCTGCTGGTACATCATTATTTTTCTGACATGTAACACATCTCTTGACTGTTTCAGTGGCTGCGTTTCTGAATTTTGGATTCCACCATTGATTTGAGAACCTGTGATTCATCGTTGCTGGACCACTATGACCCAAACTGTGTATTTGTTGAGCCAAATATGGCAACAGTGATTCGGGAGCAACATACTTTCCCCCTTTGGTCCAGCAGCCGGATGAATCCACAGTGGCTCCTTTGTCTAACCATGTCCATGCTTCATATAGAGGAACGTCTTTATACAGATCAACGATTGATTCAGGAGGTAGAATTATCTTCTGTGCTGTACTACCTGAACACACTTGTACAGTTGCATAGAAACAAGCCTGTTTAGCCGCTACATCAGCAAGAGCATTACCTTTAGCTTCCGTAGTATTAGTTGTGAGATGTGCTTTCACTTTGATCACCGCTAATTTCTTTGGGAGTTTCATGGCAAACATTAAATCTTTCACTAATCCAGCATGCTTAATGGGGGATCCAGCAGAAGTTAGAAATTTTCTGGTTTGCCAAATGACACCAAAATCATGAATTACCCCAAAAGCATACCTGGAATCTGTGTAGATATTTGCAACTGATCCTGAAGCTAGCGTGCATGCTCTAGTTAAGGCTACTAGTTCTGCAGCTTGAGCTGAAAAATGATCTGGAAGACGACCTGAAGCAACTACTTCAGTGGTGGAAGAATCTCTAAGTAGTCTGACTCATTGATCTTACCATTATCATAGAGACAAAAAGGCCCAGCTGTCTCAAGCTCAAATGGTCAGGAAGCGATCTAAAGCACCTGAATTTGCCTGACACTTCTTAATCAGGAAGTGAATTTAAATTAAACATTAAAATAAAATTTGTAATCCCTCATCACCCTCTCCACAGGGGTCCCACTGATCATAAGAGGAGTGTAGGGCCGCTGCTGTCTCTTCCTGAAGTCAACAATCAGCTCTTTAGTTTTGTTCACTTTCAGAGAGAGACAGTTGTCCTGGCACCATGATGTACGTCTCTCTACCTCATCCAAGTATGCGGTCTCATCATTGTTGGAAATGAGGCCCAGAACCACAGTATCATCAGCAAATTTAACAATAGAGCGGGAGCTGTGAGAGGACACGAAGTCGTGTGTGTAGAGAGAGTATAGCAGGGGACTCAGGACACAGCCCTGTGGGGCTCCTATGTTCAGGGTGATGGAGTTGGAGGTGAACTGGCCCATTTTCACCACTTGTGGTCTGCCGGTGAGGAAATCTTGAATCCAGTCACAGAGTGAAGTGTTTAGGCCGAGGTCTGAGAGTTTGACAGCTAGCTTGGTGGGGACTATAGTATTGAAAGCTGAGCTATAGTCAATGAATAGCAGCCTATTCATAATCTCATCAGTAAAGTTGTGTATTAACTGCCACTCCATCTGAAAACAGGTGATGGAGATTTACCGCCAATCAAGGAGTCAAACTTTACTGTTCTGTACAGAAATTTGCTGATGAGATGCGCATGAGAATCGCATGCGATTAATTGCACAGCCCTACTAAGAAGATTGTAAGTTACGTTATGACTACATTAGTTCGCTACCCTTTGCAAAAATGCTCCTCAGTCTCAACCTTAACATGTCTCACATATCAGTAAGCTATTACTCTGACATGAAGTCAATTTGAGAACTGTTCGACCTACAAGTAAAGCATAGCATTTAATGTACAGTAATATTAGTATTACTCAGCTCAAGTGTAAGCAGTCAAAACTGTTTCAAGATGCTTCAAAAATTTGAGTGCTGAAATTAAGATTTACAGTGGTTTATTTGCCCTGACTAAGTTCATGTAACATTTTAACAACAATCTTTGTTGATGGTCTTTTATATAGTCCAAATATCAAAAAATTCTTAAATCAAGAAGCATTTTAAGCAAGTACATTTATTGTCTTGTTTTCAGAAAAACAAAGTCAAAATTAAGTGAGTCTTTCTTTAAAACAAGCAAAATAATCTGGCAATGGAGTAAGCTAAATAATTTAATTTCAAACCGAAAATAAGATTATTTTAACTTTTTGTTCTGAAAAAAATTATTTTATTTAAGAATGATTAGATATTTGGACTGGAAACAAGACAATTTTTTGCAGTGTGTAATATTTTCTCCCTATAAAGCAGTTTGACTTGCCATTGTGTGTGAAATACGCTATGTCCCACATTAAAAAAATACTGTAGTAATTCATATAAATACTACAGTGTTTTTGAACCATAAACCAGTAAAGTACTTGCATTCATTTGTTGTGATAATTCTACAGTTGCTGTGGTAATATAATAGCTATAGTAATATAAACAAATTACTTTACCCAATGCTGTACTAAGTTATCTACAACTTAGATGAGGGTGTATTATATTGCAATACACTAAAGTTTACTGTAGTAAAAAAACTAAAGTATACTACAGTATACGGTTTATAATTTCACTATTGTTAATACTACAATATGCTGTAACATTCATTAACAAAGTGTTGTAAATAATATAATATATACAGTATAACACATTTTACTATAGTATGGTTCAAAAACACTATAGTATTTACTATAAATTATAGAGATGCACCGATTGCAATTTTCCGATGCGGATTTTTGACGATTCCGATTTTCTTTCTAAGAACTATAATTGACAGCATATTCAAACAAAAATCTATGGAAATTTCAACTAAAAATTATTTAGATAATAAAATAAATTATTCCCCCAATCTGGACTAATTTACAGTACAAAAATCTAACTTAAACAACTCTCAAAATAAAGTGCTCTGTGACTGGAAAGAGTAGTTATTTAAAAAAATTTTTTTAGCTTTCTGTATTGGTTAATTCTCCAATATGCGTAAGCTCTTAAAGTAACAGTTTAGGCTATTACTAATACTATAATAAAATGATTGCTGTTATCTATGAAAGATAGGCTTTTATAGTGTGTGTGGGGGGGGTTCAGAATCAGATACCCAATTATAGTCAAAATTATATAAACAAAGCCAGCAAGAATGCAAGCTGATGCGACTATAGGAGGCCATTTTTGTTATTGTGTGAATTAATACTATTTAGTTGTTTCAGTTTTTTATTTGCCCAATAAAGGACAATCATTTTTTTTTTATTCAAACTATTTTTTGACAGATTCCTAAAATATTTGTTTTCTCTTTGTAACAGGTGGTCTAATATATTAAGCACTGTATGTTTTTATAGTATTCAGTTGGCATGTTTGTTTGAGGAACATTGGACAGAATGTGGAATAGTGTGTTTTTTGTCAAGAAAATAAAACAATAATTTTAATCCCATTTATCGATTAATCAAAACAATAATCGGCCAACTAATCGATTATCAAAATAATCGCTAGTTGCAGCCCTAATTTAAAGTATAAGCATGTTTATTTTTACACATTTATTTTTTAATCCATTTTAAAATTTCATAAATATTAATAAAAATAAATACAATTATATCTGCTTTATATCGGCCATCTTCCACCCTGCTTTCCAAGATATCGCATTGGCATCGGCTGTTAAAAAAACAATATCGGCTGATCACTAATCAATAAATAAAAAAAATTCTGGAGTTGATATTATCAACATTGTTACAAATGCTATCTATTGAGCATAACTTGTACTGAACCCACAATATTCCTTCAAGTGCCAACTTTGGCATGTACATTTCACTGCTAGTTATATTCTATATAATTTTGTGACGAATAAAATTTATCTTTGTTTAGTTAAATTCCTTAAAGGAATAAAAATGAAATAAAATCAATTATTGCACAAAGAAAATATAGATATTTTAGATAGATAACATTGAGGCACTAAAAAAAATGGTACACAAAGGACAAATTCTGGCCATGTCAATTATGACAGTTACCCTGTTTGCCAAGGCTCTTAAATGAAGATGGTGTGTAACGGACTGGGCAGAAGCATCTGGCTGTGATGCTCTACTCCGAGACTATTGTTATGGCTAGATACATTGTTAGTGTGAGGAGGACTAAAGTAGATACTGTATCTGTATATCTAAAGTAGAAATATATTTTTGTAGATGAATATTTTTGTAGATGAAAAATGAATGTGGATGTCATAGTTTAGATAATTTTGTCTTGGAAGAATTAAGCTTTTAAATAGCAATTATTATAATACTTCGGTTTCTGGGTAAATCCGAGAGCATTGTGTGACATTGTTGAGATCTTTGTGAAATGCTAGAGGAGACACTTGAGAATGTTTGGGTTTTCTTCTTATAAGACTTTCACAAAAGTCTCCATTTGCTCCTTATTTAATCACATTGCTGTAGAAGTAAAGTATTAAACAATTGGGAGGCCTCTTTTTTGTTTTCTTTCTAACCAGCTAGTTCCCTAAACCTGTTATGGCTTGGAACATATGTCAGGCTAGCATTCAGAAGCCACACTTAAAGTGATTGTACAGAAGATGAAGCCCATTTGACAGATAAATCCAATGACATCAGTATCAAAGGACGAGAAGAGTGATTACGAAGCATTCAACTGTAACACTCACCCTGGGATTGTTTCTCATTAGCTCTAATAAAGTGCAGGGTCCTTGTGTAATGAAATAAGCCTTCAGGTGTGTTGTCAATGCTTTTCTGTTTATTATGTATCATCCCACATTTTATTACTTTTGTCCTCTTCACACTAACAATGCCCTTAGCCTTAACAATGCTCTCGGAGTAGAGCTTCACAGCCAGATGTTTCTGCCCAGTCCATTACTCACCATCTTCATATAAGAGCATTGGCAAACAGGGTAACTGCGCTGTCATACTCAACGTGGACAGAATTTGTTCTTTGTGTGCAATTTTTTTTTCAGTGCCTCAATGTCATCTCAGGATCTGGGAATGATATCTGGTCAGGGACTGATACAAAAGCCAAGTGTGTGGACTGTGTGTTTTTAGTAACTGCATATTGTCCATTTCTTGGAGATGCATATTTAGAGACAGTGTTAAGACAAGATAGGAGACTTCAAAAACAGGGATGTGATTGCAGGATGAAAATAGAGATTATATGAAAGTTGAATTCAAGGTTATGTATTTTACATCAACAGTGAAATGAAGTTGCAAGAAACTCTGTGACCACAGCTGGAATTTTGAGTGACCCACGTTGGCTTTATCTTAACATGCATTACTCGCTCTAATGCCATCAATCAATCAAGGCTTAAAGTGGAGAGCACATCAATCACTAAAGTCCCAGGTAGATTCACTTTTGTATGATGACTTCCTGATTGAAAATCTTGGCTTCCTGATTTTTATATCCATGTAGCAAATGCTTTGTGATTTGGGAAATGTGTGCTCATGTCAAGAAAGCCTTATTGTTTCACCAATGTTTGTGATGAATCAGACCATTTTTTCTTTTTTGAAATTCACAGTTAACACTGACTACAATGTTGAATTTGTATGAATCTCAGTTGTAGGAATTCTAGCTGAGCAGCTGCCAGTTTCATACACCAGTGAGCGAGACGACCTGCTCCGCTGATGCCGGGAAATGTATCGTTTCAGGTCGCCGAACCGAGATGGTAGGCTACTGGCAGGCCGTCTGTAAATTTAATGTTACAGCCAAACATAACAAAGATATAACACTCATTGATGGCACTGTTCCAGATTCAGTGGCATCTCTAATCTAGCTGCAGAGCCCATAAATGGGTACAGCTAATTTATTATTGATGCAGTCATAGTTATCTATAAAGCATGCATACATTTTGCATTTATTTGTGGACAAAGAAGAGCAAGGCAATAAAAGCAGCAGTGCTGATAGCGCATTAGGCATAGTTTTAAAATAGTGATATCATTCAATACAGGGCTCATTAGGCATCCAAATGAAGACAACAGATTTGATAGATCATATTACAGTAGGGAGTAGGAATATCATAAATATTATAATTTTTTTGCCAAGATGCTTTTGAAACTTGTCATGTGAATTTATGTGCATATTCTGTGAAGAGCACTTTTCATTTTAATGATGCTGGAACAAAAATTGTAATTCTGTAAAATACTGGATCTGTAAATGCAGCATATAGTGTTAATCAATGTTGTTTTAATCAAACAACAGTATTAACGAGAAAACAGCTCCCTGTTCTTAAAGTATTCCTCTATCCTTGTTTTATTTAAATATTTTTTATAAGAAATGCTTAAAGCCAAATTTTTCTTTCAGTTTAACTTTTTAAAATGGAGTGTTTAACATCACTAGTTTTTGTTGTAGTGTGGTATGTCTTTACTACTGAACTACTACAATTTTGGTATTATGACAACCATGAAAGGAGACAATAGGGCCCATGAAATCCTTTTTTATGTTAAAATTCCATTTTTAAAAAAAATGTTTTTTCCATTTCAAATTTTCTGGATTCCTTTTTTTTATTTCCCTTTTTCAGGACTCCTTTTTAATTGTTAATTTACATTGTATTAATCAAAATCATGTGTAGTTAATTAAAATCATGAATTCATAAAATCAATTTATTAAGTTTAAGTTTAACAAAATCTACATGTTTAGAGCCCTATGAAATGTTATTGTTACCAAATTCTGTTTTAGCATGTCTAATTATTTGAATGCATAAAAACAACAATTATTTATAAAACTATTTTTAATCAATGACAATTAAGCATTTATTTTTGGCAAATACAAATTTTGCTGTCCCCCACCACCGTTTAGATCTTTTAATAGTAATACAAATTATTTTGTTCAGTTAGAGGACACTACAGTTAAAACTGAACGCAGCTGCTCAATGCAGTGCACCTAACAAACGAGAGTCTTGCATCACAGCAGTCTAGGTCTGCATTGCCGTGGCTGTCCCGACCAGATTTCTTGCACCACGGGATTCATTTCCCGAATACAACGCGGTAACGGTCGGTAACTCTGGTGCAATTTGAACAGGAGCGGGCAGTCTAACATTATCCCGTTCCCGACGTCCTTTCAGTACAGCAGATCTGAGCTTTATTCTTATCGAGCACCGGTTCAGCCTGCACTCATGACCGTTATGTGCACGCTGCACGCATGAACCAGTACTTCATTTTATTTGCGGGGTCTGTACACAGCATGTGCAATGATGCTCAGAGCAGGCTAACAGATGTAATATATGGCTCTCAAACAGAACAGGCAGGTTGTGATGAGTGACAGAGCAGAATAAGGATGGAGCAAAGTCTGGATGCGATGTCCTTAAGGACATTCAACTCGTCTCCTTTTTTCTTTTTTGTATTATGCTTATCCTATCATTTTAAATGACAGACTGTGTCAAATTTTATTTATTTTTCTCTGCTGCACTTTTCACTGTGTTAACAGCAAGATGTTCAATGAATTTAGTATTTTGACAAGACTAATAAAATAGCTATTAGGCTAAACCTATTTTTTTTTCTATTGTGTTGTAGGCTGAATGTTAGCCTAAATGAATTATATCCTGAGAAAATGAATACAAATAAGGATTAAAATTTTTGTATAACTTTTTTTTTCTCTCTGTGACACTTTTTTCCGTGTTGGCAGCAAAATGTTATTGACATTTTTCTGTCAATAAATTCAAGACTCTTGACAAAACGAGTAAAATAAATAAAATTTTGTGCAGACTAAACTTTTATTTGTTAGCCTATCTCTCTGTCTTTCAGCAGAAATGTGAACAAACAGTGAATATGTCGCGGGGCGGGAGCGGGTGGGAGCAGAATAATACCTTGCGGGAGCGGGACTAAAAAAAAAAACAGTCCCGCGCAGACCTCTACATCACAGATCAGATTTAATTTATCACGTATAGAGAGATGACTCTTTTTTATTATTATTCACTATTCACAATACCATCAGTAGTTCCCTATCTGTCGGTCACTACGAGTTATGTCGTGACGACATTGAGGGATTTACCTGGAAGCCCCGAACATCTCTGACTAAAGAGAAAATGCCAATGAAATTCACTAGTGGATTTTGCATACCTGAGCCACTCCCCGTGCATACGCGTATAAAAGGGCGACAGGTGCATCCACTCATTAGATTTTTGCTTCGGAGCCGAGTGGATGAGAAGAGTGCTGATCTCCACAAAGCCGTTCATCTTTGTTTTGATCCCGGTTGGCGTAACGGTGCGATCAGCGGAGTCCCTCTCATCAGCGATTCCCCTGGGCACTTCAACTAAGAGAGCAAATTCTAAAAGATCAAATCATGGACAATCGCGTCTTTTTCAAGATGCTGTTTCGTCCGTGTCCTTCTGGTTGCGGTCGTTTCCTGTCTGCGGATGACGGACACGATCGTTGTCTTCAGTGTCTGGGTCTCCGACACGCTGAACCTGCGTTCGTGGATGACTCATGCGTCTGTTGTGGGCGTATGAGCATGATTTCGCTGCGATCTCGCCTTTCCTTTATGAAAGGATTGGCACCCTCTGCCGCCACCCGTGCTGATCTCTCTGGCTCGAGCAGAGGATCGCCGGCTGACGCTCTGGGAGATCTGAGGGTTACTGTAAGAGCCTCTCCGCCGGGCACGCCCCCACGGACCTCTTACTCCTCACGCAGCGAACATCCCGTCCGGTTCCCGGGTGATTTCGCTGGTCTGTCCCCCGGGGCGCCCAGCATTTCATTCGGTGCGCCATCTGTAGATAGGATGTCGATCGCAGCATCGGGGGATGGGCTCACGTCCTCTGAGGATGAAGGACAACCGCGCCCTGCCCCGGTGCCTTTCTTCCCGGAGGTGCATGAGGAGCAGACGAAGTCGTGGATGGCCCCTTTCACGGCCAGAAGCCCCTCGTCCGCCCCCTCCATCCTCACTACCCTCGACGGCGGGCATTCCCCAGGTGGAGAGAGCAATCACGGTGCACTTGTGCCCACGAAGCCGCCACTTGGAGGAACCGTCCGCGTCTCCCGTCCAAGGCCTGTAAGCTGACAGCCGCTCTCGCGGCCAAAGCTTATAGCGCTGCGGGCCAGGCAGCCTCCGCCCTGCACGCCATGGCTATCCTGCAGGTTCACCAAGCCAAGGCACTCGAACAGGTGCACGAGGGTAGTACCGACCCGGGGTTGATGCAGGAGATGCGCACGGCGACTGACTTCGCTCTACGAGCGACGAAAGTCACGGCGAGGTCCCTCGGGAAGGCGATGTCCACCATGGTGGTCCAGGAGCGCCATCTCTGGCTCAACCTGGTAGAGATGTGGCCTCCGTAGCGCCCTTCTCTGGAAGGCTCGCTTCCCTGCCGTTACGACAAGCTGTAACAACAAATAGGAAAGACCTGAAGCTGTCTTTCACTGAAGGTCGAAATCCCTTCCGATTCCGTGGGGAAAGGAACAGCGGCTTGGCTTTCTCCAGCAGCGATGTACTCAGTGGTCCCGGTGGGCACCAAGGTTAGAGAATTTGCACTGGAGCGGTAGGAAGGTTGCAACCTCTTGCATGGCATATGTCTGTCACGCACTCGCTTGTCAACATCTGCATGCCACAAGGTTGTGACGGGGTTCAGCTTGTGGCGCTTTCCATAGGACCCCTATGTCGTCACGACATAACTCGTAGTGACTGACAGATAGGGAACGTCTAGGTTACGTACGTAACCCCCATTCCCTGATGGAGACGTTAGACATTACCTACGTAACCTAGACGTTCCTCTGTAAGAACAAGCTGTTTGGAGCATCTGATGCCCGTATGCACATAAACACCACTGATCCTCACAAACTTCTCCAACACACGCGAGCATCCGTTATAAAACAACTACGTGAATATATACTGAGCTGTATTCAAGCAGAAATATGATGTTATAATGATCGAGAGCGCACATACACAGTTCGTTTGCACATAATTTATAACGGACATAACGCACGCCTAATGCATGATCATGTCACTCTAATCAGCTTTACCCTGATTGCAATAGTCGTCCATCAAAACTTGTGTCTAGAAGTGTGACACTGGCTTCTTTTATCCAGCCGAGAGCTGTAGTTTGCTCATACAGCTGGTTTTGAGCCACCGTTCAGTCTGTATTAGCCTACACACGATGAGATACATTTTGCTGCTCCGAAACACAGAATACGTAGAGAGGTGGTACTGTTATTTATTTATAGGCTATATCTTTTTTACATTACTTAGCATGCGAGTCATAATATTAGTGAATGTATTATCTTTGAGTTTTATCTCTCGCCCCCCTGGTTGAGAATCACTGACCGCGCGATCTTCCAGCATAGCCTTCGCAATCGATCTATTGGGTACCCCTGATCAAAGTGATAATGTTTAAATAAAACATTTAAAATACTTTTGTTTCTCATTTATTTAGTTCCACAGTATTTGCTGATTTTTAATGAAACATTTTCCCATTATTTTACATCAACCCTACAAACCCTGCAAACTTTTTTATAAATGTTTTTCTAATAAACGTTCTTCTTTTCATAATTGTTTGTTACTCATTCTAAACTGATTTTTAGTTTTGTATATTTAAACTTTGTGTACGTTTTTTGTAATTTTATATTAGGCATATAGCATGGTGTATTTTTATTAGTTGTGTTAATAAAATGTTCTACGTTGTATTTTGTTATTGCAAATTTAATTTCTTCAAAGTGAAGGTAAAATGTGCACGGTGCTTTTATAAGCTATTAATCAAAGGAAAGTTAGGGAAAGAGGGAAAACTAAAAATAACTAAAAACAAACAACTGCTTGATTCCGAATTGCCGCTGATATAAAAGTCAAAGCAAAACACACGGTGCTTACAGGCTATTTAAAACCGAAGGAAAGGGAAAAAAAGAAGGAAAACTCAGACGACCCCCCACCACGGTGATACCGGTATAACCGGTGTGACAACACGTTGATTAACCAGTGGGAAAATTTCCTCACCGTCACAACCCTAGTGTGAAAAGGCTTTATCATTTGCTATAAATAGAACTTCTTGTATTAAAAACAAACAATCGAGCCCTGCTCATATTTAAAAAGTAATTTTAAAGTAACGTAACACATTACTGTCCATAAAAAGTAGCTATGTAATAAGTTACTTTTTTAGGGAGTAACGCAATATTGTAATGTATTACTTTTAAAAGTAACTTTCCCCAACACTGCTTCTGGCAAGTTAATGTCTTCAAGTTAAACCAAACTTTACTTAACTGAATACCTTTAAATTTCTCTGTTTATATGGTATGATGCTATTTGCACTCAAATTAAAGGATAAAGTGCTCAGGAAGTGAGTCTCAGAGCAGTTCTGGAGTGCAGTTCTCTACATTTAGTGAGACGGCAGACACTAAAATCACAGCAAGCATCACGTGCGCTTTAGTATGAGTAGTAAACAAAACCACGGGTCAGCGCTAGGGGTGTAAATCAGATGGTTTGTCACGATTTAATTCGATATCGATTCTCATACCCAGCGAGTCGATATTTGCCGATTCATAAAAAATTATACGATACGTTTCGATTCGATACAGGAGTATATCGATCGATATATCGATATTATGATATCATATAGTGATCGACCGATATTTATTTTTTATAACCGATACCGATACCGATTATTTGTACGTTTATGTACCCGATAACCGATATGCAGAACCGATATTTATTTACTGTTATAAAGTAAATAAATAACAGAGTGAAGTAGGCTTGCCGCGATAGACGTGATGACGGTTATACCGGTGTTAAGCCGCAACACCGTTAAGTCACTTGCTCACCGTGGCACCGTCGTTTAGATTGTTTTTATAGTAATACAAATAAATTTGTTCAGTTGGAAGACACTACAATTAAAACTGAACGCTGCTGCTCAACGCAGTGCACCGAACGAACGAGAGTCGTGCATCACAGCAGTCTAGGTCTGCATTGCCAGCTGTCCCGACCAGATTTCGCCGCGGTATTAATTTCCCGAATACAAGGGGGTAACGGTCGGTAACTCTGGCGCAATTTGAATTTGAGCGGGTGGTCTAACATTATCCCGGTCCCAGACGTCCTTTCAGAACAGCATATCTGCTCTTTATTCTTATCAATCAGTTCAGCCTACTCTCGGAGCGTTATGCACGTGCCGCACACATGGACCAGTGCTTCGTTTTATTGTCTGTGCACAGCATGTGCAAAGATGCTCAGAACAGTCTAGCAAATATAATTAATATACGGCTCTCAGACAGAAAAGGCAGGTCGTGATGAGTGACAGAGCAGAATAAAGGAGTGTGAATGCGATGTCCTTGAAGGACGTGCAATTCTCTTTCCTTTTTTCTTTTTTTTGTATTATGCTTATCCTATCATTTTAAATGACAGACTGTGTCGAATTTATTAATTTTTTCTCTGCTGCGCTTTTCACTGTGTTAACAGCAAGATGTTAAATGAATTTAGTATTTTGACAAGACTAATAAAATAGCTATTAGGCTAAACCTAAATTTTTTTCCTATTGTGTTGTAGGCTGAATGTTAGCCTAAACAAATTATATCCTGACAAAACGAATAAAAATAGGGATTACATTTTTTATATAACTTTTTTTTCCTCTCTGTGACACTTTATTCCGTGTTGGCAGCAAAATGTTATTGACATTTATCAGTCAATAAATTCAAGACTCTTGACAAGACGAATAAAATAAATAAAATTTTGTGCAGACTAAACTTTTATTTGTTAGCCTATCTTTCTGTCTTTCATCAGAAATGTGAACAAACTGAATATATCGCGGGAGCGGGTGGGTGCGGAATAAAACCTAAAACAGTCCGGCGAAGACCTCTACATCACAGATCAGATTTAATTTATCACGTGAAGAGAGATGACTGACAAGAAGAGTGAGGTGAAACACACAAGATGATGGCGGAAGAGTTTCGAAACCAAATGTAAAAGCGCCCGTTTTAAGCCTGTTGACTTCTGAGTCTGACATTAATCAAAGTCAGGGAGAAAACTCACGGCGATCTATCAAGTGAAAAGTGAATAAATGATAAAATACATATTAAATAAATAATTAAAACGGCTTGTTGTGATGTATCTTTATGTTGCATTAATTTAATAATAATAAATAAAATTGTGTTTTATTATTATTCACTATTCACGTCGCTGTATTAAACTATATAGCCTACTGAGCTGTATTCAAGCAGAAATATGATGTTATAGTGATCAAGAGCGCACATACACGGATCGTTGCGCATCATTTATAACGGACATAACGCGCGCCTAATGCACGATCCTGTCACTGTAATCAGCTTTACCTTGATTACAAAACTTGCCCATTAAAACTGTACTAGTGTGACACTGGCTTCTTTTATCCAGCGAGAGCTGTAGTTTATGTATCATGTTCTCATACAGCGGTTTTGAGCCACCGTTCAGTCTGTATTCACAGAGCCATGAGGAGCTATTTCTCCTCCTAAACACAGAATACGTAGAGAGGTGGTACTGTTATTTATTTATAGGCTATATATTTTTTTTACATGACTTAACATGCGAGTCATAGTGTTAGTGAATGTATTTTATTTGAGTTTTATCTCTCGCCCCCCTGGATGAGAAACACTGACCTCAAGCATGAACGATCTATTACCCCTGATCTAAGTGATAATGTTTAAAAAAAAAAACATTCATTTCTCATTTATTTGGTTCCACAGTATTTGCTGTTTTTTATTTTAAACACTGCTTGATGCCGAATTGCTGCTGATATTAAAGTCAAAGTAAAACGCGCACAGCGCTTACAGGCTATTTAAAACCTATAAGGAATAGAGGGAAAACTCAAACAAAATGTCAACTTCATTTTAAACTACAGTTTTAGGTTTATAAGTGGTTTAATAGGCTAAAGAGTGAATAATAATTAACTGGATAATGTTAATTCACTGAATAATATTCTCTGGAATATTGAAATAAGCTATAACAAACAAAACATCGTATTTTATTGCATTTCTTAACTGTTTTATCAGAATTATTAAAAAAAAATTTCTCATTCTAAATTATGAAAACTGCTGACAGCGCGGTGTAATAAAAGTTTAATATTAATATAGAGCTATTGTTTCAGCTCCGGGAATTAGTTATTAAATATTTAATATGCTCGATTAAAGCCCTATTAATATTTAATTTACGATTTATACTTTGAGTGCTCGGCCAGCGAACTACATCAGTATATCTCTATTAAAATCTCGCTTGTGTTCCCGTGGCCCCAGGTAACAATAAACGAGATTAATAATTTCTCAAGTTTGAGCTAGGTTGCGTTATCTTTAGGGCAAATAAGGATGAAAATACTTAAAATCACATTCCAGAGACACTTGTTTATAAAATGGAAAAGGTTTATTCGTGATATTGCTATTCTAACATAAATGGATTACCTAATAAAGCATAGACATACACACACATACGAGAGTTTTGAGGTTAACTGTATGAAAGAATACCATTCTTTCTATTTCATAGCTTAACTAACCAGGAAAAAGATCACGAACAAATCTTTGCTTTGTTACTGCATTCAGATCAAATTTTACCAGTTCAGTCAGGATTAGGAATTCAGTTTGTACTTGCTTGGATTGGTTTAAAGCAGGCTCGAAGTTGGTTTCGTTTTCCCGCGTGAGTTCTTTGTTTCGGGTGTCACGTGTTCAGCTCGGTGCGTTGCTCTGGAAACTCTGCTGGCTCACGTTGCGTGACGTCACCGGGAAAGCTCTCCCCTCCTCTGAAGTCGTTGAGTTCGTTATTCTGTGGTGTTACGGCTTTGGCACGGTCTTGGACTTCTGTGGTTGGTTTCGTTGTGAGAGTCCAGCGGGCCGGCTTCCAGGTCAGCCTTGCGCGCGTTGGAGCGCGCAGTTACGAGTTCAGGAGCACCAGAGAGTTGCAAGAGAGAAGAGAACGAGCACGCGGATGCGCCTCGTCTTTTCAACTGTCCGGTTTGGACGCCGCCCACCGGCGGCTGATCGAATCAGATTGTCCGTATGGGGCGGAGCCCCACCCATGTCCATGGTTTTCTGGGGCCATGCCCACTCGTCATCTGATATTTAATTCAATGTGAAAGATAACGTACAGATATTTTATGTCTGTTGTAAACATACATTAGGATGCCAAAGCTTAACGGTCATCCACACAATTTTGACTTACGACACTAGCTTCTTTTAGAGACTAAACATTGCATTTGGCACAACCTACACACTACAGTTTATGCAGTTGAAGGCACAAAGGAAAGTCATCCCACATTTCTTATGTAATTCATATTCAAAATCACCACATCAAGCCTATGAGGGAAAGAGTACATATTAATATCCATATATTTCTTGGGTAGATAGTTTTAATAATCGTGAGTGGAATAAATGTCAGTAATCCTATATGTGGATCGCGTTCCTTTTGTCTGTCTTGATGCAAAGGGAGCGGTCTTGTGCTGGATGAGGGGGTGTCTTAAAGTATGCAGACACTGAGTCGCCGTGGAAGAGTTAGTGATGGGGGTCAGATTACCTTTCCCTTTCTGAAAGTAACCAAATTCCCCAACGATGTGCTGTTTTTCCATCGCATTTCTCTACACATTCCCCCTCTTGCTTGGTGATGTTCCCGATGGAACATCGTCAGGCACTGGAACAAGAAGCAGGGAGAACAGGCACATACAAGACACAAACATCATCTCTATCACTGACTGAGACCTGGTGCAGGGTAATTTGGGAAGGAACAGGTTAGAAACTTGAGAAGACATAGGGATGCATTGTTTATCATTATTGACAATTGGGTCATTTTTGACTGTTTTAATTGTCAGGGGCTCGACGAGGCGGTATAGGCATGATCTCAGTCGGGTTGGTCAAATTCTCGGGTTCGGGTTTACCACGTCGAAAAAGGCGAGGGACGCCTGACGTGCATTTGTTGAGAGACTCTTGAACGACGTTCACTCGCTTGTGTAGGAGGAAGGCCAGTGTCAAAGTCACAACATATCCTACGATAGTAGAGATACAAAGCGCCATGTCAGCGGCAGACCAGGACCGAATAATTGGCGCGCCGGCGGGCGGAAGGCGAGCGATAGCTTCTAGCGCTGTCAGCCGGTGTCAATTCAATAAGAGATTTCGATTTCAACCTGATATTCATCGTCGGTGAGGTGATACAATGCTAACTCGTCAATATGGAGGATCACGCCCTTCGGGACAGTGATCCATAACATTTGGTTGGGCAAATTAATGCGCGTGGCGTCGTGTTAATCGCATGTGAGGGTGGCTGTTCGTGCTGGGGTACTGACCAGCCATCGGTTTCTGATGATTTCGGCTTGCGTTACCTCAACTTGAGAACGTGGTGTTGTTTCGGCGGGGCACTAGTGTCGGGTTTAATGGATTCTAAACCACGGATGCCCCTGGTATTATCGCGTACGCAGAGTTTACTCGGGTAGGGGGGGAGTGAATGTCGTAAGTGAGCGTGGCCATCTTTAAGTTTGGGGCCGGATACAACTGTTCGTTGTTATCGTAATACGCAGCGACTTTAGGAGCGTGGATTTTGACATAGGTTTTCCCTTGCCGTAATCCCACATTCACACAACGTCTTTGAGCCGGTAAACATTATTAACGTCGATAATGGGCAAACTAACAACAACTAAATCACCTGTTTCCGGGTTTGCGTATATGGGAATAGCGCTACCGGGAAAGGGGCGAGATGGGTTTGGATGAGACTAGCGGGGCCCGCAGTGGCCGAAGTTACAACGTTTGAACAAGGCTAAGAGGTATCGTGTAGCACGGAATCCTATTCATGGCTACGTTGTCCATCGAGGAACTTACATCGTGTATCATGTCGTTCATGATTTTGGCGGGTGGCCTCGATCGGTCGACAGCGGTTCTCACAGCGAGTTACAGCGACTTTACTGACGGAAGTCGATCTCAATTTCAGGACCTGGATTCAAGGTTTGGTTAAGGGGTTCAAAGTGAAAGAGAGGAAAGGAAACACAAGGTGAGACACGAGATAAAGAAACCAAACGATAAAATAAATTAAAAAAAAAATTAAAAATTTAAAAAAATAAAAATAAAAAAAATAAAAAAATTATAATAAAAAAACAATTATATGATAATAAAAAATTTTTTTTTGAGAGTAACTCCTCTCTACTAGATTGGTCCTAGCAGTGCTGCGGAGGAGAGAATATGGGTTGTGTCTAAGCATGGTTGCTATATGTTTTCCTAAAATGACAATACGTATGCTTGTGTGGTGCATATGGTTGTCGGTCTGTGTCAGTCGGTTTGATCTTCCCCCTTTTCCTGTCGGTGGTTTGGATTTGCCGGTTGGCACTGGCAACCCATCATGGTGCATCGTGTGCGTGTGTCAGCATACTCCCCCTCTGGCCGTGAGGTACTACGAGCTGTGGCGCAGTGAGTGGCTCAGGGACATACGTGTGGACACCGTCTTGCAGATGCAGCATGTAGTCGACAGAGTGGAGCTTGCGGAGCTCGGAGGATGTGTTCAGGTCCGTATAGGAAATGGAATGTTCAAATGGGTTTGACAGGTGAGCTGTCAAGGTTCGTAGTGACGAATCCGCATGTGAGGGTGAGGAGATCGTCAGCAGCGAACTGAGTTGTTATGGTAATGCAGAAGGGCAGGGGTGTGCTCGCCAGTGGCGTGCTGGCGGCGGGTTACTGCTGCCACTGTAGGGTTGGGTGGGAGGGCATGAAAGGTCCAGGACTCTTCATGTGATGCACCTGCTGTGGTGAGGGCATCGTTTTGGTCATTTGAGGGGCTGGAGTTTGGGAGGAAACGTTTAGGATGTCAGACCTGATCTGGTGTTCTCCGGAGGAATGGCAGGTGACTGAGACAGCACTTTCAGGAACTTGAGGAGTTTCATCAGCAGGTGTTTGTTGGACGCTGCTGTGATTCGGAGTATTGGGTGTTGAGTTAGTGTTTAACTCTGTTGCTGGGTTTTCAGGTGGGGTTTCATGTCCATCTGAAGTCAGGGTGTTTACTGTTCTTTGAGAGTGGGGTGAAACAGTGCTGTCTTCTACGGCTGATTTGTTCAGCTTGTCACTGCCTTTTCGTCTGACAGCTAGTCAGGCTGAATCTGGTTCCTCTTCCTTTTCCCACTGATTCTCATGAGGCCTTGCTTGGTCCCATGACTTCTCCCAGTGTCGTCCAGGTGAGCGTTGACGTCCACGCGGTCCATCCCATCGGTCATACCTCTGTTCAGGTCGGGTGTCAGCGTGTGAGTATCGTTCTCTGTTGGACGGGGGTGCATTCCACTTTCTGTGTGGTGGCTTAGCGCTGTCTTGGCGTTGGGTGCCCTCTAGAGCCAGTTCATGGTGTTGCGTGTTGAAATCAAGAACTGCTGGGGTTTTTGCGCTCTTTTCTGAGGCCATCTTTTGTTTGTAGTAGGCCTTTTGCACCAAGTCTCGCAACTGCTGAGTGTTCATCGTTCGTGGACATGCGAGAACGCCAAGATGGTGGCTTATGCCAGGATGAAGGTTTCTTAGGAAGAGGGTTTTAAAGTTCAGTTCATCTTCCATGTCAGAATCATTGCGAGTTCCAAAATATACTTGTCTGAGTCGACTGTAGTAAGCTTGAGGAGGTTCGTGACGTCCTTGTCTCGTCTCCAGGGCAGCCACTGAGCCTTGATCGGACTCAGGGTCGGCGAACTCTTTAATGAGGGCTTTTCGCAGCCGTTGATAATCAGTCTTTGTGTTAACAGGCTGCCGGTCAAGGAAGCTGCGTACTTCAGGACTGGATGTCGTTCGGAGTAAATAGAGTTTATCTTTGTCCGTAACGTTAGGTCGCATTTCCAGATGGAAATCGATATCTTGCAGATACGCTTGGACCTTTTGGCTGTTTGGCACGCTGGGGTTGAATTTGCCAACGTTCCGGGCGAGCTTGTCAAGGTCTTTTAGGTCCAAGCCGTGCGACGATCTGCGGCTGGCTGCAGCAGATTCTTCTGGTTCTGTCGTGATATAAAGTTCTTCAGACGGCGCTGGTGACTTTTTTAACACCACCCCCTCTGTCTTATGTTCACGTGTCAGTCCAGGCACAGGTGACTTGGTCCTGCTTGGCAGGGGTGCGGTTGGTGCACGTCCTGTCCTTGACGGCTCATGGCGTAGTTCGTAAGCGTGCTTGAGTTCCTCTTGGAAACTTTCAGACTCCTCTGTGACGTAGTCGAGCTGTTGTGTTAGGCGGCTGATCTCGTTTCTTGATTCAGCCAAATGAGCTTCGAGGGCCTTGATTCTGCTGTTTTTGTCCCTGAAGTCAGTCTTTGCCTTCTCTAGTAGCTTCTCTGCATACTGTAGCTTGTCTGCACGATCAGCGAAGTCCTCTTTGAGTTGCTGCATTTCGTGGCTGGTAGCTTCTAGAGTTTCTTTTAGCCTGTTGATCTCCTCGGCGCCTTGCTCCACCTCATCGGTCCCTTCCTGTCGTTCACGTTCCAGCTGCTCTATGCGTCGTTGTGCGCTTGTCAGCTCCTGCTGGCGTTGTGCGGCGTGCTTGTCGCTCAGTTTGAGGGTGGCGATGAGTGTGTGACTTAAGCTTGAGGTGATCTTGGCTAATTCTTTGTGACTGTAGTTTTGACTTGGGTCTTGTCTCATGATGCTTGTGATGTTGTCATCTAGTTGGTCCTGTGTCTGATGTTGGAGTGCTTCAGCAGCTTTAGGGAGGATGCTGTTTGTTGTAGCACTTAGCCACATTTCCAGTCCTTCCCAGTGACCGACATGTTCTGTTTTGTGAGACATCTGGGAGATCTTGGACCGAACTGACACAGACCTTGGATGAGAAACAAAGCAAAACAAAACACAAACAAAACAAACAGGGGTGTAAATGTGCACAGTGTAGTGTATGCTAGTGTTGAGTGTGATTCTGTTTCTGTGGTCCTCTGTGGTGGGGTGCGTGTAATTTGCAGCTTCTGCGTAGAAATTGAGCACACGTAGAGGCAGCACAGCTGGGAGACAGAAAGAAAAGCACACTAACAGAATGAGTACACAGGGACAATAACACTAGACAGATCTCTCTTTTAATAGCAGATTCTCTCTTCGCTTTGTTAAGTCTGATTTAGAAGGACGCTTCTAATCAGAGGATTGTAGGCGAGTTTTCTCTTTTGTAATAAGACTGGTATTGCTATTCCAATTTTTCTCCTTGATGGAGGAAAACAACAGCAATGACAGTACTTGTCCCTTAATGGCAGGATTTTACACCGCAACGCTGGTCAGCGTGTGTCGCGCGTGTTTAAAATTTTTGCCGATGTCTATCTTCTCATTGCACCTGTTTTAACTGGGAGAGGTAGGATTTCACAATAGAGGGTAAATGATAAACAGTTTGAATGTAGTTCTCAAGTTTCATAAACATCTGTTCAATTGTGACATTTCGCTCTATTCGTGATCTTCCCCTGGCCAAGTCTTAAGCAAACAAGTCAAATTAGAAGTTAGTAACAGGGAGAAAAGAAAAGAGAAATTAAGATTTTTTCCCAAGATTTAAAACTAATACGTTGGCACAAGGTGGTGCTGTTGAGTCGCTATGCTAAGGTTGCGTTTTATGCTCCAGATTGGTGAGAAGTGACTTTGACTATGGTGTCACTGTCACTTCTCCAACACAACACTAGGGGGAGCGCTATCTACTCTCAGGCCTAAGTAAAGAGGACTTTATTTAAATTTAACTTAACAAAATAATTTTAATAAAATTATTATTAATTTTATTTGAGTCAATCAGATCACCTAAGGAAATGAAGTATGGCCTACAGATAGAGCCAGACTTGTATTTAAGTTTGAAATTAGAATTAAAAATTAGAATTTGGTTTCTAATTAAAATTTATGATGTTATAATTAAAATTAATAGGATTCACTTAGGATTAGAATTTACAAAATGCAATCTGCAATTGAGTTGACAAACCAATATTGTTGCAAAATGTAAACAGGAAGTGTAATTAATTATTAAATGTAATTAGAATTTTCGAATTCATAATTAATTATTAAATTAATTTACAGCTTCTAAATCACTAGTTTTGGGTTCCCATAATAGTAATTAAAATAATTTTCAACTTACTCATTCCTCATTGTCATTAACATCAAAAATAAATTGTTTTTTTCTTTAATAATTACTCTGTCCTAATTACTTGTAAATGAAATAAATTTCTGACCCTCTTGATAATACTTAAGGTTTTATTGTAGTGGTCAAATTATAAGAGCGTTTATGGTTCATAAATGGATGCTGTTGTTGCTGGAAGCAGGAATTAAAATTATTTTATTTAAACGAAATTAATTGCAAAATTAATTTGTAATCAATTGTGACATTCAATTAACAATTAAAAATTCCTAACAACAGCGCTTATCCATTGACGTGTTTTAAAATCATAAAAGCCATTATAATTGAATGAGATCAAACTCACCATATTATCAAGGTACTGGGATAATAATGGCTTATCTTCTAATAAACCCACCAACTATTCAACTACAAAACGTAAAATTTTAATCGACAGTATATTAAACCAACCTGTGAAAATGTCAGACAGATAAATGGGTATAACATTAACACAGCCAGTCTATTACATACGTTAGTCTTTTCAATGGGAAAATAGAGAGAGAAAGGGAATTAGTGTTAGCTCACACACACTGCATTCAAGCTTTAAATGCTATGTGCTAATCGCTAGCCGTAATGCTACCAGCATGGCTAAAGCTTCTTTGTTTCAGTTAGCTTATATGCGCTAGTGCTATTAGCTTACACGTGGCCAAGTCTCCACGTGGCTAAACTGGTCACTATGGCAACTCAGTGCCTGTAGGAAAAAGTGCTTCACGCTTCAGAGTCAACAAGCATTGTTCAGACTTGAATTTTCTATAGCACATATAATCCCACTCATTTAGGGCGAGATAAATTTATCTACGGGTTACTTATAAATCAAAGCCTCGGCGGGCTATTATGCGAATATTTATCTGTTCAGACAGCACACATAAGAAAAATAATTCAATCGATTGCAAAATTCCTTCTCCCTTTTTCAAACCGCCTGGTCACTCCTTCGTCTGAGCACCGTGCGTTTGAATTTCACTCATGTGAGATCAAGTAATGGCTGAGAATTACTTAAATAGCTACTTTAAAAATTCCTACAACCGGGAGAGTAACATTATAGCCGAGTTTGAAAGTGGGACGCGCACTTACAAATCAAACTATACAGGCCTTCAATCAGAGCAAACGAGGAACACGCTCATTTGTCTCTTTATGCGCTTTAGAGCGACTTTTAATTATTTACTGCAGTTTAATTACTTTCAACGAGCTCGAGTTAACAGTTACCATCTATTTCATTCAAAACGCACTGTGTTTCACAAACAAGAATGCAATATCACAAATAACCGTTTGTTTCTCTATATTTACTCAATTCTTTTCCGGATAAAGTGAGAAATATTTCTATCGTCTCTGGTTTGATCATCAGATTTAAATCTTTAATATGCCAGCTTTAATCCTCCACCATTATGTAATAAAAGTTTAATATTAATATAGAGCTATTGTTTCAGCTCCGGGAATTAGTTATTAAATATTTAATATGCTCGATTAAAGCCCTATTAATATTTAATTTACGAT
This sequence comes from Oxygymnocypris stewartii, assembly GCA_003573665.1. Classification (NCBI taxonomy): domain Eukaryota; kingdom Metazoa; phylum Chordata; class Actinopteri; order Cypriniformes; family Cyprinidae; genus Oxygymnocypris; species Oxygymnocypris stewartii. The sequence continues at coordinate 205,473 of QVTF01019454.1, forward strand.
TTATACTTTGAGTGCTCGGCCAGCGAACTACATCAGTATATCTCTATTAAAATCTCGCTTGTGTTCCCGTGGCCCCAGGTAACAATAAACGAGATTAATAATTTCTCAAGTTTGAGCTAGGTTGCGTTATCTTTAGGGCAAATAAGGATGAAAATACTTAAAATCACATTCCAGAGACACTTGTTTATAAAATGGAAAAGGTTTATTCGTGATATTGCTATTCTAACATAAATGGATTACCTAATAAAGCATAGACATACACACACATACGAGAGTTTTGAGGTTAACTGTATGAAAGAATACCATTCTTTCTATTTCATAGCTTAACTAACCAGGAAAAAGATCACGAACAAATCTTTGCTTTGTTACTGCATTCAGATCAAATTTTACCAGTTCACTCAGGATTAGGAATTCAGTTTGTACTTGCTTGGATTGGTTTAAAGCAGGCTCGAAGTTGGTTTCGTTTTCCCGCGTGAGTTCTTTGTTTCGGGTGTCACGTGTTCAGCTCGGCACGTTGCTCTGGAAACTCTGCTGGCTCACGTTGCGTGACGTCACCGGGAAAGCTCTCCCCTCCTCTGAAGTCGTTGAGTTCGTTATTCTGTGGTGTTACGGCTTTGGCACGGTCTTGGACTTCTGTGGTTGGTTTCGTTGTGAGAGTCCAGCGGGCCGGCTTCCAGGTCAGCCTTGCGCGCGTTGGAGCGCGCAGTTACGAGTTCAGGAGCACCAGAGAGTTGCAAGAGAGAAGAGAACGAGCACGCGGACGCGCCTCGTCTTTTCAACTGTCCGGTTTGGACGCTGCCCACCGGCGGCTGATCGAATCAGATTGTCCGTATGGGGCGGAGCCCCACCCATGTCCATGGTTTTCTGGGGCCATGCCCACTCGTCATCTGATATTTAATTCAATGTGAAAGATAACGTACAGATATTTTATGTCTGTTGTAAACATACATTAGGATGCCAAAGCTTAACGGTCATCCACACAATTTTGACTTACGACACTAGCTTCTTTTAGAGACTAAACATTGCATTTGGCACAACCTACACACTACAGTTTATGCAGTTGAAGGCACAAAGGAAAGTCATCCCACATTTCTTATGTAATTCATATTCAAAATCACCACATCAAGCCTATGAGGGAAAGAGTACATATTAATATCCATATATTTCTTGGGTAGATAGTTTTAATAATCGTGAGTGGAATAAATGTCAGTAATCCTATATGTGGATCGCGTTCCTTTTGTCTGTCTTGATGCAAAGGGAGCGGTCTTGTGCTGGATGAGGGGGTGTCTTAAAGTATGCAGACACTGAGTCGCCGTGGAAGAGTTAGTGATGGGGGTCAGATGACCTTTCCCTTTCTGAAAGTAACCAAATTCCCCAACGATGTGCTGTTTTTCCATCGCATTTCTCTACAGCGGTTTATCTTTTTACACAGAACTATACTCAAACTGCGATCGCTTGCGGAGATAATAAATAATTTTTTTCGATAGAGATGTATTTATTTAGATGTTTATTGGCGAAATAATGGTTCTATAGTAAATGTTAATATAATTTAGCGGGTTTCAAACGAGTGAATCTTGTTAAAAGTTACATGCGGTGGCCGTGCTGGAGCTTCTCCTGAGTGAACACTGCTCCAGGTGTGTGTGTGTGTGTGTGTGTGTGTGTGTGTGTGTGTGCACTTGGATGGGTCAAATGCAGAGAACAAAATTTCACTGCTGGTTATACTCTGTATAATTATGTATGTAAGTACTAGTATAACTAGTAAGGCAAGGCAAGGCAAGGCAAGTTTATTTATATAGCACATTTCATACACATTGGTAATTCAAAGTGCTTTACATAAAATAAAGTGAAATAATCATTCACAGCAATAAAAACAAGAAGTTAAAAATAATAAAACAAGGAATTTTAAAATGATATAGAAATTGATTTAAAATGAGATTTAAAACAGTTAAATAGAAAATGATTATACATAAAATACAATGCATACAATGCATAGTAGATGTCATCAAGGACAGTTCTATTAGAAATACTCGACAGCCTCTCATCGACTGCAGCCTTGGAGATTGCAGTGATGTTACCTGATGTGGTAAATGTTGTCTAAAATCGGTTTCATCAGCATAAGCCTGCTTGCTTTGGGCATGTCTTTTTAGTGCTTTCTTTGTTGAATTCTTCCTTCATGTAACAGAGCATTGCCATATTTGTTTTTGTTATTATACTCAACTAGGGATATCAACGATTAATCGACGATCGATTAATTGTCGATAAGAGATATAATCGATAAAAGCTATCGATGTTCGATTAAGCGGTTTCATTTTGGGGTGCGTGCGGGCTCATGCGCAAAACATGTGCAAACGGCATTGAGTGACGGTGAAGGGGCTGGATCTTACAAGAAAATTATTTGCTAATGTACAAACTATGCTTTTAATATGATCCAAACTTTAAAAGTGCATTAAAACAAATACATTACAAAGTTATTTTGTATTGAAATGTAGTAATAAGTCATGTTATGACAATTATAATTGTAGCGAAACCCCAGCCAGACAATGGTAAAGCGTACTGATATTTCAAAAAGCCTTTATTTTCTTAAGCCTTTTCTTCTTGAAACAACGTAAGAGCTACAGGACAGACAAATAACATAAAATTAGCTCTTACAAACACAAACATTAGCCGAAGGCCAAATTAAATAATATATTGTATATATAAAACAATATTACAAATAGCCATAAGTAAAAATCCTTTTATGACGTTACCTCAGTCAGTATTAACAGTGCTGAAAGGCTTATGCTAACGTAACTTCACATGACATAAGTGATAGACATTTAAACACTTCTTAAAGTCGAATAAATTAACCTACATGTCAATGCACATAAACATTTACACAATACCAAACACAATACCTTGTTCCCGTTCCAGCTAGGTGCTTAAATAATCCCCTCCTTTTCTTTAGAATGACATCGGAGATATAGAGTGACATGAGATTTCTCTTCCCTTTTCCATGTGTGCGCCTCACTAACAAGTCCCACCTTTCTAGATGCGAAATTAACGTTCCACTATGGAGGCGGAAATAAAAGACTCATTACATTAACAGAGAAACTAATAAAATAAAGCTCAGGAGTAATTACCTTATATACTCTCAACTGAGAGTTAGTTACACTCCCACCAATCATGAGTGAATAATGATACAGTACACAGACTACATTAAGCACGAATGATTTTAACTGAAATTACCTTCCCTAAACCCGTATAAAAAACAAAGACAACTTAAGCCAAAGTTGTTAACTTAACTATAACTATGTAATATTATGCACTGTAGAGGGAAGGAGCAGATTTAGTTAGTCTCCAACAGCAGAACAAGCTTCTGGACTGGGCGCTCAACTTCAGACACCTTGTGAAGACGCTCCCCTTTCTTGCTAAGCTTACTGTCACCAAGCTGGATCTTAACTCTCCGTACTAGTCCATCTTTATCAGTAGTGGTTTCTGAAACTCTACCCAATCTCCACTCGTTCCTGTGCACATCCTCTCCTCTTACGATTACAACATCTCCAACTTGTAAATTTCTTCTTGGAGCATGCCAGCGCTGCCTGAGAGCAATGTTGGCAAGGTATTCCTTTCGCCATCGACTCCAAAACTGTTCTGCAAGGTATTGAACATGTCTCCACCTTTTCTTGCCATACACATCTTCTCTGACGAATTCACCAGGGGGAGGCAAGGCCTGAACAGATTTCATCGTCAGAAGATGATTAGGGGTGAGTGGTTCGAGGCTATGAGGGTCACTGAGGTTGTCAACAGTCAGAGGACGACTGTTGACTATAGCCATGGCCTCATAGAAAAAGGCCCGTAACGAAGCATCATTTAGTCTACCAGAGGAAAGAGCAAGAGTGGACCTCAGAACGCTTCTCACTGTCCTTATTTGTCTTTCCCACACCCCTCCTGCATGGCTAGCATGGGGTGCGTTCATGCTGAAGTCGCACTGCTTCTCTGCAAGAAATACAGCCAGACGGTCTGCATCGACTTCCTTTAGAGCTTCTCTGAACTAATTTTTGGCTCCTACGAAGTTGCTTCCTTGATCAGACTTGATCTGACGAACAGCCCCACGTATAGCGATGAAACATCGAAGACCATTTATGAAGGCATCTGTCGACATGTCTTCAAGAATCTCAATATGAACAGCACGGGAGCTCAGACAAGTGAAGAGAAAACCGTACCTCTTGTTCTCTTTTCTTCCTTGTTTTGTAAGGAATGGCCCGAAGCAGTCCATGCCGCAGAAAGTGAAGGGAGGTGATGGCTCCAACCGTTCAGGGGGTAGATTGGCCATCCTTTGCTCTTCCATAGGTTTGCGTTGCCGTCTACAGGTGACACATTGACGAATGTAGGATGCAACTGCCCGGTTGATCCCTGTTATCCAGTAACCGCTGCACCTTATTTCATTAATGGTAAGACCTTTACCTTGATGTTTCATCTTCTCGTGGTAATAGGCAATAATCATCCTTGTGATGTGCTGATCTTTGGGAATGATTGCAGGATGCTTGATGAAGTTGGGAAGAGATGAGTTGCACAGCCTCCCTCCCACCCTGAGGACACCGTCGTCGTGGAGAAAAGCGTCAAGAGCGTGTAACGGATTATGATGTGGTAGAGGGGTCCCTTTGCTCAGCAGTTTCAACTCTTCTTTATACACGTTATTTTGCAGATCTTTGATTAGGCAATGTTCTGCCTCTTCTCGTTCTGTTACAGTGGTGAGACCGTTTGATCTGTTCTTGCTTATGCGCCTGAGAATGCGTGCAACCGCTCGTGTAGCTAACGACCAAGATGAGAACTTAGACAAGCGATCAACGAGGCTCGCGCATTCAGTGGTTTTGGTACTGAGCGCTAGAACACTCCTGACCTCTGGATCTCCGACTGTTAACTCTGGTGCTTCATCTGTAGCCAGCATTATTTCCTTGTTCCATAAGAACTTGGGCCCAGTGAGCCAGGTAGATGACAAAAACTCACTGGCAGTTAAGCCCCGAGAAGCATGGTCAGCAGGATTCTCATTTGTTGGGACATATCGCCACTGTTGTGGAGCTGAGCTGAGCTGAATCTTCTGAATCCGGTTAGCCACAAACGTGTGAAATCGTCGTGCTTCGTTTCTTATATAACCCAAGACCACTTTAGAGTCGGTCCAGAAGAACTCCTCTACGTTAGTACATCCCAATTCCTCCATAAGCAAGTTGCTTATCTTCACGGAAACAACTGCTGCCGTCAATTCTAATCTAGGGATGGTAGTGACCTTGGTTGGAGAGACACGTGATTTTCCTACAACTAAGGCACAATGAATACCGCCCTCTTCGTTTTGGAGTCGCAGGTATGAACACTGGCCGTAACCCTTCATACTGGCATCAGAGAAGTGATGCAGCTCTGTCCTTGAGACTTTTCCAAATCCAGCAGGTGCGTATGTACGGGACATGGTGAAATTGTCCAAATGGGCTAAATCAATTCTCCATTGTTCCCATTTTGGGCGAAGTTCGTCAGTGAGAGGATCATCCCAGCCAGTGCCCCGTCTGCACATCTCCTGAAGAATGATCTTCGCTTTTAGGACGACTGGCGCCACAAACCCAAGAGGATCGTACAGAGAAGCCACTGTAGATAAAACGCCGCGACGTCTTGCTGGCTGTTCCTTGAGGCTGACGTTAAGCCTAAAGCGGTCAGATTCCACATCCCATTGCATCCCGAGAGCTCTCTCGAGTGGCAAATCATCAAATGCGAGATCCATATCCTTCACGTAGGTTGCTCGTTCAGAGAGTGGTATACTCTCTAATACCTTCCTGTCATTAGACACAAACTTATGTAGTCTGAGACCACCCATGGCGCAGAGTTCACGAGCTTCCCTGGCAAGCTGAATAGCATGTTCAGTGTTTTCAACACTTGCGAGCCCATCATCTACATAAAAGTCCCTCATAACAAATCTCGAGCCTTGAGTGTAGATGTCGCGATTCTCCTTAGCTAGATGTTTCATCCCACAGTTTGCACATCCCGGAGAGGAAGCTGCACCGAACAGATGCACTTTCATGCGAAACTCGCTGGGCTGTGAGTTCAAATCTCCTTGCTTCCACCAAAGAAAGCGCAGGAAGTTGCGATCAGCTTCGACCACATGAAACTGATGGAACATCTTCTGAATGTCGCACATCACTGCAACGGGGTGCTGTCGGAAACGGATGAGAACTCCACTTAAGTTGTTCAACATGTCAGGCCCAGAGAGGAGGTGATCATTCAGGCTTGTTCCTTTGTATCTGGCTGAGCAATCGAACACTACACGAAGTTTATCTGGCTTCTTCGCATGATGCACGCCATGATGGGGAATGTACCATCTCTCCCCTTCACTCCCACCGTCCTTGACCTGCTCAGCATCTCCGTTTCCGATAACTTCCTCCATGAACTCAACGTAATGCTTCTTATAACTTTCATCTCGCTGCAATTTCCTTTTTAGGTGGAGGAGTCGTGTCATAGCTGAGCCTTTGTTGTCAGGCAAGCTGGGTCTGGTTTTGAAGGGCAGAGGCATTTCATAATGGCCATGCATATTCTTCCTTATTCCATCATCCAGTATGTTGAGGAACGTGATGTCGTCTTGTGACACAATTTTGCTGTCGTCACTGCCATCTTTGAAGTCAGACTCTAAAATGCGAATGACGTCTGTAGGAGTTATCGGAGGTAGCTCCTTAACTGTAATTCGGTGGCACAGATGATATGTGCTCAACGCATCATGGGTTTGTAGTGAGCGCCCTACAATACTCCATCCTAAATCCGTCCTTACAGCGTAGGGATCCTCGTCTTCTCCTAAAAGGACTTGCCTTGGTGCCATAGCTCTTGAGCAGTTGTAGCCGATCAATAGACCTACTACGCAGTCCTTCAATGGTTGGATTTCATCCACTATTTCTGCAAGATGACTCCATTGTTTAGCCGTCTCACAAGTGGGAATGTGAGAGCGGTTAACAGGTATGCAGTCCTTTGTATAGGCGACCGGAAGATCTACTTGAACTGCGGAACTGTATCCTCTAACGCGAAGTCCAGAAACACCTTCGCTTGTGAGCACTGTATCCTTACCACTCATCGTCGTCAGCTTCAGTTTCACTGGATACTTGTCAGCATCAAGACCATCATTCACTTCTTGGTCAATAAACGTGGTATCGCTTTGAGTGTCGAGTAGTGCATAGACAAGTTTCTCAGTAGTTAGATCATTTTTAGACGAAACCCAGACTGGTATCACCATTGATGTGTTGGATGAGCCTTCACCTGCTACACTGAGTGATGTTGCAGCAGCGTCTCGATTTGTCTCTGGATCTGATGTAGACCTTTCCTTTTTATAGTTGTCATCATGCAGGGATGAAGGATGCTTTCCCTTACAGTGGTCACAAAAATGACGATGACGACAGTCTCTTACACTGTGTCCGGGTTTAAGACATCCATAGCAGAGTTTCTTCTCCTTTATGTAGTTTTGTCGTTCAACCAACGCCATCTCAGTAAACTTGAAGCATGCATGAAGCTGGTGTCTATTATCTTGACAAAAGATACATGAAGTCTTAACCTTCCTCTGTCCTGACTTGTGATTTTCATTGTCAGTGACTGTTTGAATGGTCTGAACACTAGCCTTGTTTTTCTTCACGTCTCTGAGATTGCTCTTCTCTGTGATAGAATCTGATGAACGAAGGGCATGAAAGGACGTAATGGGATTGCAAGCAATCTCGGCTTCATTCGACGTGAATCTAGCAAACTCCTTGAAACTTGGGAATTCTTGATTTTCATTTAGGCTTTGCGTGACTTGTCGATTCCAGCTTGAGGCTGCCCAATCTGGTAATTTGTAAACGAGCTTCCGATTTTCCTCCCAGTCATTTAATATGTTGAGACCTTTGACATGAGGAATGGCATCTTGACAAGCATTCAGAAAATCCGAGAAGCGTCTCAGTCCTTCAGCATCCTTTGATGAAATTCTCGGCCAGTTGGTGAGCCTCTCTCTGAATGCCTTCTGAATGGCAAATGGCTGCCCAAAGCGACGTTCTAATTTGTCCCATGCGTCTCGGTATGCTTCATTGTCATTTCGGTAGAAGTTGCCATCTAAAACCTGCCGTGCTGGGCCACCAACATATTTTTTCAGATAGTATAGTTTTTCAGCTGGTGTGATTACTCTTTGGTCAATAAGTGAGATGAATGCTGCCTTCCATTCAATGAATTGTATGGGATCACCATTGAAGACAAATGGCTCAGGAACAGGAAGCCTATTTAAAGCTGTGTTGTCTTGAAGAATCTGAGCGAGAGAAGAAATGTCTGTATAACGGGGCGATGCAGCTTGAGAGAGGGGCGCTGTAGTTACAGGCACATTCTTTGCTTCCATGTTCCTTTCCTTTTTAACATAGTTAGCATCCTTGTGATCAATCTCCTTTTCGTAGATCTTCAACTTGGCTTGAGCTGCCCGTATCTCTTTCTCTGCCTGCAAACGCTCCAACTCACGCTTTTGTGCCTCTAGAGCCTTGCGTTGTTGTTCCTCTAACTCTCTTATGGATTCCTTTTGCCTTTCTTCCTCTAGCAGCATCTGATAATTTGCTTCTTTTACTGCTAATTCAGCTGCTGCATCCGCACGTTTTGCTGAAATGACTGAAGTTACGGAGTAATGGTCGGACTGGCTGTGACTTATCAAAGAAGCTGCAGATCCATAGACAGACTTTGCGTAGTCATGGCGGAGCAGATCATGAAGGCGATGTCTTTCCTGCTGCTCATTAAACTCGCTTTCATCATCTATAGCTCTGTTGTAGGCAATGTTGATGATTTCTGTGGTCATCGATTCACATGTATCAACTCTCCTTCTTATGTCAGTGGAGGGTGTGATAAGACTTCGAATTTCGTAATAAACGTTCATTACGTCCTCTTTGACTCTCTTAAGCTCTTCAATGAGAGTCCAGAGCTGACTCTCTGGCATATAAGTCTTTAGCTGCTCTCTTGCCTTCCGTGTGTGGAGCTTCCACTGCTCGTACATGGCATACAGCCTTTTTTCTTTTTTCTTGGCCTCATCATATTGATGTGCGCGCATCTTCTCGGTAAGATGGCGTGTGCGTTCAGAGCGTCTTGGACCTTCAAGAGCATTATCATCCTTATTTAGCTTGCCTTGGAGATCAGTTAAACTTTGTTGTTTAGCTTCTTTTGTTTCCTTCAAACTCGGTCTCTCTGACGAGTCTACCATTCTGTGGACTTCTCCTTGTAAATCTTCATGCTGATAATCAGCCATCTGCTCCTCCACCTCTATCTCATTACCTGACTCTGACATTATCACCTAAAATCTTTAAACTCTAAAAGGCAGAAGAAAACCCCTTAGCAGATACGATAAAGCTCTTGTTATGTACGATAAACAAAATATATATCAGAACATCAATTTAAAGTAAATAGCACAATAACCAAAGTTATCAAAGCTCTTAAATCCAAAGTGCAAGAAAATGTCTATGTGTCATTAATCAGAAAGAGTACATGTCGATGCACGCAGGCATGAGTGCAAATGTAACCACAGTTTTTTGTTGTTCTTGTTGCTGAGCCGTTAAGTATTAAATGTTCAGTCCGAGAAGCCGTTCATCCGATGTTCGCCTTATAGTTGAAATATAGACTGTGATAATAGTGGGATAATACTCACAGTCCCACATCAATGTCCGTGAGTGTGGCTGTACTTGACCATTGCACCGAATCCGTGAGACCGCTGTCCAAAGTAGGTCAGGCGCGAGGCGTGAGGATGCATCTTGATGAATACATGCTGACACGAGATAGCGAAAGCTGTACCCGGCGCCGTGAAGACCTTCCGTAGCCCGTTGTAGACAACACGTCATCAGTATCGATGCGGGTCAAGCTCTTACTGTAGCGAAACCCCAGCCAGACAATGGTAAAGCGTACTGATATTTCAAAAAGCCTTTATTTTCTTAAGCCTTTTCTTCTTGAAACAACGTAAGAGCTACAGGACAGACAAATAACATAAAATTAGCTCTTACAAACACAAACATTAGCCGAAGGCCAAATTAAATAATATATTGTATATATAAAACAATATTACAAATAGCCATAAGTAAAAATCCTTTTATGACGTTACCTCAGTCAGTATTAACAGTGCTGAAAGGCTTATGCTAACGTAACTTCACATGACATAAGTGATAGACATTTAAACACTTCTTAAAGTCGAATAAATTAACCTACATGTCAATGCACATAAACATTTACACAATACCAAACACAATACCTTGTTCCCGTTCCAGCTAGGTGCTTAAATAATCCCCTCCTTTTCTTTAGAATGACATCGGAGATATAGAGTGACATGAGATTTCTCTTCCCTTTTCCATGTGTGCGCCTCACTAACAAGTCCCACCTTTCTAGATGCGAAATTAACGTTCCACTATGGAGGCGGAAATAAAAGACTCATTACATTAACAGAGAAACTAATAAAATAAAGCTCAGGAGTAATTATATACTCTCAACTGAGAGTTAGTTACAATAATTTCCCTGGATATGTGTTGCATATCGGGCACTTCACTTTGACAGGGCTGCAGACGCGAGCAGGACAGATATAGGCTTTTCTTTCCTACAACTTGTTAATTCGTTTTTATGACATGTAATTTGTGGCAGCTGTCCATTTCATTAATTTGTGGACTAGAAAACCCATGATTTAACTTAAATGCGGGAACAATTTCAGTTATAGTAACAAATTCTTAATTCATGGCCACGAAACCTTTCATTTCCCCCCACACGTTTACCACAGTAAGAGATGCGAAAACAGTGATTAAAATTGAACAACAATAAAATAAACCTGCAAATCTAGAGGGTGAGAAAGTGAGGATTTGGGAAAAGAAACAATAAATAATATTAAATTCGTGACCATCCGGAAAAACAGAACATATGGCTTGATTTAAATGTATGCGCTCGGCATGAATCAAAAAGCATGGTCGCGATGTAACATTTGCCTGCTAACCAATAGTTTCTCTTATTAACAAAGTTTTGTACCTCACTTGTGTCATAATACTCACATTAAAATCTTTCAAATGGGTAACAGTGTGTTTTGCTGTAGCAACGCCGGGGTTCTGGAAGAGGATCACTGACCGCACGTCTAGAGGTCTGCACGGGCTTAAAATTGAAGTCCGAACCTGGCCCGTACCCGAGATCGTCTGATCTGACACGACCCGAGCGTCATAGTTAAATATCCCCCCCCCCCTCCCCCACCACAACGAATAGCCAATAAAAAAGGCTGCATTTCACGATTGCATGCAACGGTCAGTAAACAAATACACAATGAAACAGATTCATCAATTCTCGGCCATTTCACAAGGCAAAATAAAAAACACTTACCAGTTATGAAAGTTTGTGAACATCAGGTGCAGCGGTCGCATTAGGGGTGTGAGATATATATCATCTGCGATATTATCGTAATTGTTGTTTGAACGATGTGCAATTTGACAATATCGAGTATTTTGCAAAAACCCAACACCTACATAGTGCACCCATACATTAGCCTGCATGGTGATCAGGGTTGGGTATCGTTTAAATTTTATCTATTACGATTCCGATTCTGCTTATCGATTCCGATTCTTTTCGATTCCCAGTTTCGATTCCAATGTGATTAATGAAATCAAACATTTATCCCGTGTCTCTTTTTAGCAAACCATTGCACGAGAGCCTATATTTTAGTATGCATTTGAGAGACGTTCTGAAATGTAATGCATTCATACATATGTAACCCCCCTGGGTCCGCACCATCACACCAAGCGGGTCTCGAACCCGGGATGCCGGCGCTCTACCAAGGAGGCTAAAGGCTACAGCCTCTTGCGTCAGTCGCTCGAGCGCCTCTTTTTGAGGTCAGGGGAGTGAGGTTTACACACAGCCCTTACTGGCATACACCCGTTACACATGCATGCACAGTTTGCAGCTTTACTCGCCTTTTTTGGTAATTTCATGACTTAACTGACGACAGACTCGTGTACAGTTTCTTGTGCGCTTATGTGCGCTTAGTTATGATGACGCAATCAGGGGGTGTGCCATGAGCACAGTGACGGCTGGTGCTCTGACAGGACAGGAAAGATTGTTTTACTGACATATAGCCTAACAGCATCTCGTTGTTCTACCGAAGCTCATTTGGCTGGTGTACCTTTTCCGCGCTCATTTGACTCGCGCCTGGTGCTGAGGAAAAGCTGCAGTGCACGTCTGAAAAGTCCCGTTTGATTTGGATGCAAAAAAAATACACCGGTTCTGCGTATTAATAAAGGCTTTTCTTGTCAAGAAAAATTTTCACCATTTTCATTCGGGTGAGGAAGCTGGCGTTTTGAGTGGCATTTGCACATCCTGTCATGCCGGTGACTATGCCACTGCAATAGACGCATTTTGCAGTAGTTAAGGTTAAAGATTAATCGATTAATTGATCATTAATTTAACGATGATCGATTATGGAAATGATTGAAAATTTACATCCCTATACTCAACCACATCTATTACTTAAAAACGACTATTTATGACCAAATTTGTGTACTTACTCAAATCAAAGTTCCATAGTGTTGAATTTTTTCTTCTTCTATTTCGATTTCTTTACAAATACCATGATGTATAAAAGTTCCAAATTGTACATTATTCAATTATATTAAATATATGTGCACTAATTTAAATATATTATGGATAATTAATATCGTATATTTCTCTTTATTATAATGTATTATTAAATATATAATGTAGTAGGGATGCACCGATCATGATTTTTCGTGGCCGATTCCGATACCAATTTTTTTTAAGCAAACTGGCCGATTCAGATACCGTTTTTTTTTAAGCAACCAACTAGAAAGAATGAAAGATTCTAACACAAATAAAGTGGTTATATAGTGAATATAGATTTTATTTAACATGTATAATATTAAATTGTTTCAAATATATATATATTTAAGAAAAAAGTTGCCCCCCAAATTTATGTCTGTGGTGTTACAACAATGGATGTCACCCCTTTAAGAAAAGGTAGAATTGTTTTTGGACTACTTCCTGTGTAAAGGTCACTGCAGATGCTGGTTGATCTGAGGGGTGCATGGGGAGTACATTCTGTCTTATAAATTTTTAAGTTAGCTAAATCTCTGACAATTTCATGTGTCGTCATTTGTGAATGTGATGTTATGTTGATAACTTGCAGATCTGGCATATTTTAATAAACAAAATTATAAATACATACTTGTTGATATTTCCAAAATGTCCCCTGATCTTGAAATCATCATGATGGCAGCCTACATTTTTGAAAAGTCTAGATTTAGGCTGATTTGAATGTGGTGTTACTGTCTCTGGTGTTAATGTATTTTCTGGTAACACAGAGCCTATTGTAACTTGCATTATAAAGTCTGTGGTGTTATAATTACGTCTGTGGTTACTTCAATATGACATAGATATAAGTGGCTGTGTCACAAGTGTTTGATTAAAATGATTTAAAAATAAAAATGTTCTTAAGCTTTTATTTTAATGGATATAGCATGTTAAACTAATGTTAAATGCCTATCAATATATTTTATTAGAAAAAACAAACAAGTATCTTTATGAATTCTGCTTCTTATTTGCCACCCCGGTTGAAGGTGGACCAAGATGGTTTTTAAATTGGGTTGAAACTACATAAAACTGGCCTTAAATGAAAACATTAACAGTAACCATGTGAAATTAAAGGCAACAATTGCATAGTTAACTTACAATGCAAACAACACAACCAAAACACATTCAACAGTCCAAACAAAGATGTTACTTAATCAACATTCAGCATTTGTTGTCATTTTTAAAATTGGTGTTAAGAAAAAAAGGCATTTACCAGTGAAACTAAATAAAACCAAAGTAGGCTATATAAATACATTATTCCAAAATGTTAAATCAAATAATGTTTAGTGCAACGAGCAAAAACAAAGATGCTACAGCTTGTGCTTTTTAAATCGAATTAAGTCAATGTAATTTTAAGGAAAAATAAAAATAATCATCTTGCTCGCGCAACTTCTAGTGATGGGAAGTTCGGATCATTTTACCAACTCGGACCTTTGAGTCTCGTTCAGCAAAATGAACAAATCTTTTTTGGAGTCATTTCGTTCATTTTAGCAAAGCATAATTCAAATGTTACGTGTTACTTCCCTAATACATCTACTAACTTATGCAAATGTTGATCACACTAAAAACAATACAAAACTATAATGCTATAAGAAACAGAAAATATTAATTAATTGTTTACCTGGGTCTTTAGTCTATGATTAGCTCACCTCACCTCTTATCTGACATCGGGTTTGAATTGTTCGTTCATCACGTGACAGCCTCATACGCTAAACCTTTGCAGTCAGAGCCGGAAAGATAATTGATTAGTTCACCTTTTGAGTCTTTTGAGTCGTTCGTTCTTTTGTCACGTGACGTGACAGCATTGAGAAATGTGTTAATTTGCAAGCTTCCTTACAAACGGGTGCATAGTTATTATTATTTTTATCATTATTATAATTATTATTTACTCTTAAAGTTAGGTGATGCGTTTTTGGTCTCAAATTGTAGCTTTTTATTTCTTACAGTTTGTAAATGTGGGAATTTCTGCAATTATGGTTATTTTCCATTACACAGAATGCGGTAATAAAGGTAATAAACTAAAGAGTTTGTTATTATTATTATTATTATTATTATTATTAAGTCTTTTTCCCTTAGACTGCATATGTTTAGTTTATGCACTGGGCTTATGGGCTGTCACAAGATGAACGAACGACTAAAAAAACCCGAAGACTCAAAAAGTGAACTAATCAATTCTCTTTCCGGCTCATACGGCATTGGTTAAGCTTACGGGGCTGTCATGTGATTAACGAACGACTAAAAAAAACCCCGAAGACTCAAAAAGTGAACTAATCAATTCTCTTTCCGGCTCATACTGCATTGGTTAAGCTTACAGGGCTGTCATGTGATTAATGAACGACTTGAAAAACCCGAAGACTCAAAAAGTGAACTAATCAATTCTCTTTCCGGCTCATACTGCATTGGTTAAGCTTACGGTGATTGCGCATTATAAGCAAAAAAGGTCCGGTTCCAATCTTTGGCTGGTCAACCGGTGCATCCCTAATATAATGTATGTTAAATATCATACAATTTTGATTGTACTTTTTGAATGAGCTTATTTTTTAATTAGAGATAAGATCTTGTTAGAGGCCTGCCTTGAAAGTAATGTTTTATAATTTTATAATTGGCTTTATGCAAATGTTTTGTCCTTTTCCATTTTGGTGTGAAATATCAATTGGACATGTTCTAGATTTTGTACGATTCATCCAGTTTTAATTAAAGGTTGTTTTTATGTCAGTGTGAAAGGAAACTCAACAAGTGCTAATTGCGGTTCACATTGAGTTCATTTGTTTTTGCTAAATTTGAAATGATGTGGTGTTTGTAAACCAGTGACTGACCCTGTTTAATTGTGAGAGTTCCATCTGCATGGTGGAGTGGGCCCTGAGGCCCCCGGCCAGCCTGCAATTCCCTGCAGCTCTCTTTAAGAGCCTGTGTCTGAGCCAGCTAAATATCAACTCATTAGATAAGGCAAATGGGACTGCAATATAACAAAACAGAAAGCGAAATAGAGAATACTGAATCCATTTAAGTCCTGGTGAGAAACACAAGAAACACTTGCATGGAAAAAGGTAGGAAACAGAGTTTTGTTAGCATTCTTCTTGCATATTTGTGCTTGTTTTCTCTTTCCTGTAACAGACCTTCTTGCTACTGTCCTTGGTCTGTCCTCATATTTCTTGTTCCTCCTCTCTCTGTTTCTTTCCCCGCACTCACTCCCTGAATTTTATTTATTTTTTTGGTATGTCTGTTCCTCCTTGTCTGTGGCCTATATCTTTTGCTTTCACTCTTTCCTTTTGCTCGTAACCTCTTTCACCTTTTGTAATCTGTAATTCCCTGTAAAATACAGCCATGCTGAATTTCGCCCTCATTTTCCCAAGCCTCTTTTAAATCTAATTAACTAAATGATTGTTAAGAAAACTGGAAACAAGGTCACAGTGATGCCTGTTTATTACTTTCCCCTTGTTGCAGAATACAGCAGAGCCGGCCGGCATCTGTCGATTCATATGCTTGGAGCCTCACATTTTTTTCCATTTAATTTTTAACACCTCATTTACAACAACAATGCTTTTTTTCATCACGTCATCCTTTTGTGGATACAAAAGATTGCACCAGTGCCCAGTCAACTGAGGCGTTCTTTTGCCTTCAGTGTATCGTTTTATATTTCGGCTTCTTTAACTTCGTTGTCCTTTGGGGCTTGCTGGTTCTTAGGTACAACCTGCTCTCTCACAGCGACACACTCTTGAAGAATATGCTTGAAGTAATGCGTCTGTGGTGCAATAAATTGCAATTCTGCGCTCCTTACACCGGTGGACTTGTGCCAAACTGCGTGGAAGACTGAATGAAGATGTCGTTTCACGAAATGACAGGACTGATTTTGCCAGGTGGGTCTCTGAAAGAGAAATGGCAATTTTGCACCAATGATGGCATTATCGTACGCAAAACAAATATGCGATTAAATATCAATTTAATGCTGTAAAGATGGGTTTGTGTGTGAAGGCATGCTCTAAAATTAGTGCCTGTTGCATAGGGGATGGAGGTACTCTGAAGCGGATTGGCACATCGGCACATGAATTAGTATTTTTTTAGGTGTGTGTGGGACAAGGCTGGGCCTGAGTGAGAGGAAACCATCTTTAGCTGCATGAAATTCCATCTCTGTCAGAGCAGTGGCCCTGCAGTGCAGTGAAAAGCAGTTTGGTCTTGACAGAATTTAAATTTGTTCTTCACATCTCTCCTCCTTTCTTTTGGGTCGAGGTTGTGCAATGTGTTGCTAAGAGGATGTTTTTGTTGGGAGGGGATCTTCAGCTTGATTGTGAATCCAAAGATAACACCTCACTATAGAAACCTTTTCCACAGAGGAACTTATTGCCCCACGCGGAGAGCACTTTTGCATGCTCTTCTGCACTAGCAACCCCGAGGGGATGACGGCTTACGTCAAGGTTCTTTTCTGTAATGTATTCAATGAAAGGGGTCTCTGCTCTGCTAATCATCCAAAGTAATTAACAGCAGATTTTCAAAGTATTGCATATCATTATGTCATTAAAACGTTCCTATGCAGAGGGGTTCGGGAGACGGTGGTGGACCTCTGGAGTGGCCATGGGTGGACATTTTTTCATGTATTGCATTGTACAATGATATGACTCTGAACTCTGAACTCATATACACACAGAAATGTACAGGTATTCACGGCAACCAATAATTTTTTTTTTTCCTGTGGCTCAGTGGTAGAGCATTGCTTTAGCAGCGAAAAATGTTGTGGGTTCAATTCCCAGGTTCCCTGGCACATACTGACAAAAAAAATTATAACCTGAATATACTGTAAGTCGCTTTGACTAAAATGTAAATGTAAAAGTCTGTTTTTTTGAAGACAGTGCAGCAGAAATATCTGTTCAGCAGAATGTACTACTACTACTACTAAAATTATGAAAACTATTTTTTTAAGGACTGATCACACAACATTTCCAACATGTTTTAATTTTAATAGTAAATTCCCTTTGTTTGTCAAAAATTTTCATTTTCAAAAATGTCAAGAAAAATAGAATTTAAGTTTAAGTTGTATGCCTTCATTTGATAATGAGATACACAACACAGAATTTCTGAGGAAAAATAAAACATTACATTTGGCTATTAAAATAACAATAAAACATTAGGTGAGAGAAAATAAAACATAAATTTATAATTGTAATTTTCTGTGAAAGGAAAAACCAGTGGTGGTCAGTAACGAAGTAAAACAACTTCGTTACTGTACTTGAGTACATTTTTCAAGTATCTGTACTTTACTGGAGTAGTTTTATTTTGAGTAACTTTTACTTTTACTTCACTACATTCCAAAGCATAAGATCGTACTTTTTACTTCACTACATTTCATAAAACATATCGTTACTCCTTATACATCACGTGCTCCGAGACGCTGAATCGGTGTCTGATTCATGAACAAACTAATTATTTTCAATGAACCTCGGTTCGCAAATCGCAACAAACGATTCATTCACGAACTGCAATGATCCGATTGCAGCTGTTCTCGAGTCGAAAACTCACTGATTCAAATGATCCGTTTAGAGCGAGTCTCCTTCAGTGAACTGAACTCACGAGTAAAGAACCGGGAGATCTTGTGAGCGCGCGCGCAGGCGCGCAACAGCTGCGGCGAAAAGTAAGTTACTAATGTCGAATTTGTGGGATTAATTATTGTAACTGAAAATAATATTTAGGTCAAAACTGTCAGTTGTTTGTGAACTAAATCTGCTGTGATCTATTTAAGCCCACTGAAATGCTTGAATGCAGACAGATCAACATCAGTGTCTCTAACGTTATGTTTTAGGTCAAACAACAAAACATTAAAATAACACTGATTAAATAAAATAACTCATGCACGTTCATATTCCCCGCTGCTGTAACGTTAGCAGTTTTATTAAAATGCTATGCATTTAGACCTATTTAGACGTCTGTTTTTATAATGTTTATCAACAGTATACATTTTTATATTGTTCAGATCAACTAGCCGAGTAGACAGATATGAATGTTTATTCATAACCATACTGAAAATAACTAAATATTGTTAGCTGATGCTAGCTGTCTAGCTAACAAGCTTGCTGGTGCTAAGTTGAGGAAATGTTTTGATATAAAGTCCAAATATCTTTATTCAGCCTCCTAGATGGATTCCATCTGAGGGAAAAAGAAAGGATGTGATGTTCAGAACATAGTAACTACAGTAATTATCAGAGTGGGAAGTGATGCCCTCTGGGGGCATTTGGCCAGGGGTGTTTTTACACCACAGACAAGGTTTGAGAAGAAAAAAAAATAATTATGAAAATATAATTAGATTTTCCTTAAAATGTTCTTCCTAATTTCAGGCCTAATTCTCATGTCATATATAACTGACGTTCTGCAAAACAACAAGTTCTAAAACACTTTTTTCTTCCTGGTGAAGATTAGATGGTGAAATCTGTTTTCTCTCAGGTACATGATAGTGTAAGCTTCACAGTGAACATTACTACATCACTCTCATCAATGTAGTCCATATCAACAAAATATATATCTTGACTATATAGTGGTTATTTTGGGAAAAACCCAGGTATTTGGGGCAGTAGGATTATAAAAATATGTGCTAATATAAAATTAAATAAAGTAGTCCATATAAAATTGCAAAATAAATCTGTCTATCAGTACTTTTTTTCTTGAGTACATAAAAAATTGAGTACTTTTGTACTTTCACTCGAGTAAAATTGAAAAAGCAGTACTTTTACTGGAGTAATATTTTATTATACCTATCTGTACTTTTACTTAAGTACTTGATCTGTGTACTTTGCCCACCACTGGGAAAAACCCTGTTTGCAGGACTATACTGCAACCAGCAGTGAAATGTGTTCTCTGCTTTTGACCCATCCAAGTGCACACCTGGGTTGTGACAGTGAGGAAATTTTCCCACCGGTTAATCGAACTGTTGTCACGCCGGTTATACCGGTATCACCGTGGTGGGGGGTCATTTGAGTTTTCCCTCTTTTCCTCGCTTTCCTTTTGTTTTAAATAGCCTGTAAGCACCGTGCGCATTTTACTTTGACTTTCATATCAGCGGCAATTCGGTGTCAAGCACTGTTTAAATAAAATCCAAATCTGCAAATACCGTGGAACCAAAAATGAGAAACACTTTTTTTTTAAATATTATAACTTAGATCAGGGATGCCTAATAGATCGAAAGCGAATGCAATGCGGGTAGAACACGCAGGTCAGTGGTTCTCAACCAGGGGGGCGAGAGATAAATCTACAATATAATATATTCACTAATATTATGACTCGCATGTTAAGGAATTAAACAAATATATAGCCTATAAATAGATAACAGTACCAACTCTCTACGTATTCTGTGTTTCGGAGCAGCACATGTTTCTCATCGTGTGTAATACAGACTGGACGGAGGCTCAAAACAGCTGTATGAGCAAACTACAGCTCTTGGCTGGATAAAAGAAGCCAGTGTCACACTAGTAGGACAACTATTGCAATCAAGGTAAAGATGATTACAGTGACATACAGGATCGTGCATTAGCCGCGCGTTGTGTCCGTTATAAATGATGCGCAAACAAACTGTATAAGTTCTAAGTGCGCTCTCGGCTCACTGTATTTCTGCTTGAATACAGGATTCAATCAGTATATTCACGTAGTTGAATACAGCAAGTGTTTTATAACGGATGCTCGCGTGTGTTGGAGAAGTTTGTGAGGATCAGTGGTGTTTATGTGCTTTATGAGCTGGTTCTTAAAGAGGAACTATTTACTGATGGCGTCGTGAATAATAATAAACCATTATTTTATTTTTTATTATTAAATTAATGCAATATAAATATACATCCCAACAAGCCTTTTTAATTATTTATTTAATATGTATTTTATCATTTATTTAATATTCACTTGAAAGATCTCGGTGAGTTTCTTATTTGAAAAGATTAAAGATTTTGACTTAGATAAATGTCAACTGGCTTAAAACGGGTGCTTTTACATTTCGTTTTGAAACTCTTCCACCATCGTCTTGTCTGTCTCACCTCACTCTGCTTGTCAGTCATCTCTCTTTACGTGATAAATTAAATCTGATCTGTGATGTTTTTTTGTCCCGCTCCTGCAAGGTTTTATTCCGCAACCACCCGCTCCTGCAATATATTCACTATTTGTTCACATTTCTCCTGAAAAACAGAGAGATAGGCTAACAAATAAAAGTTTAGTCTGCACAAAATTGTATTTATTTTATTCGTCTTGTCAAGAGTCTTGAATTTATTGACAAAAAAATGTCAATAACATTTTGCTGCCAACACGGAATAAAGCTTCACAGAGAGAAAAAAAAGTTATACAAAAATTGTAATCCTTATTTGTATTCGGTTTGTCAGGATACAATTAATTTAGGCTAACATTCAGCCTACAACACAATAGAAAAAAAATAGGTTTAGCCTAATAGCTATTTTATTAATCTTGTCAAAATACTAAATTCATTTAACATCTTGCTGTTAACACAGTGAAAAATGCAGCAGAGAAAAATAAATAAATTCGACACAGTCTGTCATTTAAAATGATAGAAAAAAAAGAAAACACGAAAGATGAGTTGAACGTCCTTCAAGAACATCACATTCACACTCCATCCTTATTCTGCTCTGTCACTCATCACAACCTGCCTGTTCTGTTTGAGAGCTGTATATTATATCTGCTAGCCTGCTCTGAGCATCGTTGCACAGGCTAGTAGTAGTATATACATTCTGCTGAACAAATATTTCTGCTGCAATGTCTTAAAAAAACAGACTTTTATTTTGACGGGTTGCCGTCAATACCTTTACATGTCTGTGATATGAGGATATGAAATGCTTTTACTCAAATGAAATGGTGAAACGCGTTTATTAAGTGACTCTCAGAGCAGTTCTGGAGATGTTGTTCGTGTGTTTATGTCCTCATTGAGACGTCACGCGCGCTTCAGTGTGTGTGTGGTAAAGGAAAATGCGCGTCTCTGCCATCTATTCATACAGAGATATGATCGCGTAATATGAGTTAATGCTCATCACATCAGATCGAGTAAATCAGTGGGAAATAAATAGAAATGATGATTCTGTGTAAAGAAACACCAAGCAAACATGTATTATCAGCGAATGTGAGCAGAGCATATGAGAGGAGCAGATAAGTGAAGGACATTTTTACCAGTGTTGTCCAGATCAGCTGTACCACAGCATGTCACAGCACAGCAGCTCTACTGCAAACAGCAACAAGTATACTAACGTTACATAGATCTTTCTTTATTTGACTCTGCTTTTTTGGTGAGCATGAGCGGTAACTGAGCAGAATGATAGAGCGGAGCATCACGCGGCGCAGTGATGACGGCTGAGGGAGAGGGGACACATAGCCTACCTGAACACTGCTGGGCAGTGCATGCCTAATAAATGGACAAAACGATTCTTCAAGGCACATAATTTGCCTCGATTATTTTTTGTATTCGAGTTACTCGAGTAACTCGAGGAATCGTTTCAGCCCTACTTTATAAGTAATTAACAAGATTTTAAAATCTATACGATTTATACATCTATACATTTAATAGGGAGCCAGTGCAGTGTTGACAGAACAGGTCTAATGTGGTCATACTTCCTGGTTCTAGTAAGAACTCTAGCTGTTGCATTTTGGACTATCTGTAGTTTGTTTATTAAGCGCGCAGAACAACCACCTAATAAAGCAGTACAATAATCTAACCTTGAGGTCATAAACGCATGAATTGACATTTCTGCATTTGACATTGAGAGCATAGGTCTCAGTTTAGATATATTGTTAAGATGAAACAATTCAGATTTACAAATGCTAGAAACGTGGCTGTCAAAGGAGAGGTTGCTATCAAATAGCACACCTAGGTTCCTTACTGATGATGAAGAATTGACAGAGCAGCCATCGAGTGTTAGACAGTGTTCTAGGTTATTACTTTTGTGGTTTTTAGGTCCAATAATTAACACCTCTGTTTTTTCAGAATTTAGTAGTAAGAAATTGTTCGTCATCCACTTTTTTATATCGACTATGCATTCCATAAGTTTCTCAATTTGGTGTGTTTCACCGGGTGGTGAAGAAATATAGAGCTGAGTATCATTAGCATAACAGTGAAAGCTAGCCCATGTATCCTAACTATATTTCCCAAGGGTACGGCCTTAGTACTGAGCTTTGAGGTACTCCATACTGCACTTGTGATCGATATGATACCTCTTCATTCACTGCTACGAATTGATGGCGGTCAGATAAGTACGATTTGAACCATGCTAATGCACTTCAAATCAAATCAAATCACTTTTATTGTCACATCACCACAGCACAAGTGCCTTGGTGAGTGAAATTCTTACGAGCCTGCTCCAGACAGTGCACTTCCACTAATGCCAACAAAGTTTTCAAGTCTATTCAAAAGAATGTTGTGATTGATAGTGTCGAACGCAGCGCTAAGATCCAGGAGCACTAATAGAGAGATACAACCACGATCAGATGATAAAAGTAGGTCATTTATCACTCTAATTAGAGCAGTCTCAGTACTATGAGATGGTCTAAATCCAGGTGAGATTCTGCATCTTTTATTTTCACCAAATACCGTAGATAAGCAAATGTACATGGTATAATAATTGTACGCGTTTATATCGTGGTATATCGTTACAACCCTAGTCCCGAGAGGACGAGGATGGCAGTGCAGGAGACACAGTCTCCACACTCCCGTCCCCCTCTCCTTTCGCCAGTGGGCAGCAGGGTCCGGTCCGAGGACGCGATGCCTTCTCCCGCGCCCCCCTGCCCAGCCATGTAGCCAGGTAAGTGTCGCACCGCGCACTCAGACCACACTTTGGGATGCGCTGCCTTCCGAGTCGGTCCCCTGTGCTCCACTTTGCTGCACCACCGCGGGTACATCGGTGACTCCCCTGGTCCCGCTTGAAAATCCTGCCACTCTTTTTATATATTAAAAGTAAATTGAGGCTGGGGCTGTCAAGCTCCAAACTGATAAAAGAAGCACCATAAAAGTCGTATGAAAGTGGTTCAAACAAGTTGCATTTTCCAAGTCCTCTGAAGTCACACAATAGATTTGTGTAACAAACAGTGAGTCAATTGAACACAAGATTTGAATGATAAGAATCTTTTGAACCGGTGTTTCTCAACTACAGTCTTAGGGAACGACCGCTGTGCACATTGTATGTTTTTTCTTATTTAATGCATCTAATTCAGATCATGAGCTCATTAAGAGAAAGCTCCTGAGTGTGCTTGATAAGAGAGACATACAAAATGTGCAGAGCAGTGGATCTGGATGACCAAAATTGAGAACCACTGTTTTAGTCTGGATCAAAAAATATATTGTAATGGTAAAAAACAAACAAACAAACGAACAAATATTTTTTATGACGGGTGAAAATATGGAGAGCTTGTGAATTGTAATCTAATTGAATTGAATTGAGAAATTAGTTATATTCCTATTTCTACTTCTCTCTTGAAAACTTCTGTTTTATTATCTCATGAAGCTTTTTGTAGAAATTATAGTTTGGCTCATTTTTCTTCAGATTACTTTGCTTTAGATTATTGGTTCAGCTTCTTGAGCCCCAAAAACTACATATTGGAGAGCAGTGATGTGCTAAGATGTTGTCACCATGCAGAAAATGTATATTGCCTTTACAGTACGCCATATAAATCTCAAGACATTTTTTCTTTGCCTCATTTCATCATAAGGTCACTCGCCCCAGAATGAGTCAATTCTACTTATCAACCCTGAACGGATTTGCACTTTACGTTTTTTATATTCTAAAGTAGTATAATTTGAATAAGACTTTAAATTGTGGGGTTGTAGTTGATTTATTTTAGACCTGTGGCTTGTTCTGAGATTTGAGTATAACATATGTGACCCTGGACCACAAAACCAATCTTAAGTCACTGGGGAATATTTGTAGAAATAGCCAACAAATACATTGTATGTGTCAAAATTATCGATTTTTCATTTATGCCACAAATAATTAGGACGTTAAGTAAAGATCATATTCCATGAAGATATTTTTTTAATTTTCCTACTGTATAAACATCAAAACTTAATTTTTGATTAGTTATATGCATTGCTTAGAACTTCTCGATTTTCTCAATATTTAGATTTTTTTGCACCCTCAGATTCCAGATACAAATAGTTGTATCTTGGCCAAATATTGTCCTATTATAACAAACCATACATCAATGAAAGCTTTTTTATTCAGTTAGTTTTCAGATGAAGTATAAATCTCAATTTTGAAAAATCAACCCTTATGACTGTTTTGTGGTCCAGGGTCACATATTTAAAGCTTGTTTAGCAGCATTAAGTTCTCTTTGTCTTTCAGCAGCTGCTTTGTCACAACATCTAGCTTTATGTAACGTATATTTTCTGAAGTACAATAGGAAAAAAAACATACATTTGTTTACTAAATGATTGTGAATTTACTGCTGGGTGGCGTATTCATATCTATCCACTTTGCTGCACCACCGCGTGTACATCGGTGACTCCCCTGGTCCCGCTTGTACAATCTTAGGGGGCCTAGTTAGGGCTCCCCAGGCCGTCTCGCTGGCTCCTGAGGACCATCAGGTTCGGCTAAGCAATTAAGTTCGCACCGGCGTCCTCCCAAGTTCAGGGGCGTTCGGTTCACTTCGGTGTTGAACAAAGATGCCCCTGTCTTGCGTGCAGAAGACGCGGTCCTGCTGGCGAAGGACGCGATAGAGCCGGTCCCTCCAGCCGAGATGGAATCAGGGTTCTACTGCCCCTACTTCATCGTACCCAAGAAAGGCGGTGGGTTACGACCAATCTTGGACCTGCGCATTCTGAACTGGGCCTTTCACAAGCTTCCGTTCAGGATGTTGATGCAGAGACGCATTTTTCAATGCATCCACCCTTTCAATTGGTTTGCAGCAATCAACCTGAATGATGCCTACTTCCATGTCTCTATCCTCCCTCGACACAGACCATTTCTCCGTTTTGCGTTCGAAGGGCGAGCATATCAGTACAAGGCCCTCCCCTTCGGGCTATTCCTGTCGCTTCGTGTCTTCACCAAGTTCGTTGAGGCAGCACTTGTTCCGATAAGAGAAGCAGGCATTTGTAGCCATTTGCAGAGGATCTCTTTTCCCGCCATGGAGTTGGACTCGGTCAATCTCACAGCACGTCTCTCAGTAGAGCGTTCTCAGTCGAGGCTGAACTGTCTGGAGTCTTTCCAGTGCAAGAAGGTGGTTCCACTTAAACACTTTCAGAGGCTCCTGGGGCATATGGCATCAGCAGCCACTGTCACGCCACTCAGACTGCTTCATATGAGACCGCTTTAGCGTTGGCTTCATGACCGGGTCCCGAGATGGGCATGGCAACACGGCACGTGCCGGGCCTCAGTGACCCCGTCCTGCCGCCACACCTTCAGCCCATGGTCGGATCTTGCTTTTCTTCGGGCAGGAGTTCCCCTAGCACAAGTGTCCAGGCATTTTGTTGTATCAACAGATGCCTCTACAACGGGCTGGGGTGCCATGTGCAACAGGCATGCAGCTGCGGGGCTCTGGACAGGGCCCCAGCTGCAGTGGCTTATCAATTGCCTCGAGTTGCTGGCAGTATGTCTTGCTCTGCGTTGCTTCAAAAAGCTGCTACATGAGAGGCATGTACTGGTCCGTAGGGAGAACACTGCGACCGTTGCATACATCAACCACCAAGGTGGTCTACGCTCCAGTCGCATGTCGCAACTCGCCCGCCATCTCCTCAGAAGCAAGTCAGAAGCATCTGAAGTTGCTTTGCGCTGTTCATATCCCAGGCGAGCTCAATCATGCAGCCGACGAGCCAGTAACATCCGTTGATTTGAAGGAGCTTTCTCTCAAAACTGCACTCCTTCTTGCCCTTGCGTTGGCTAAGCACATAGGGGATTTACACGCATTTTCTGTGGACAGCAGCTGTATTCACTTCGGACACGGTGACTTCAGCGTCACTCTCCTACATTGACCGTTCGTACAGCTTTCGGCAGTCTGACCAGCTTTTCGTGTGCTATGGTGGTTAAGCGAAGGGTCGGGCTGTGTCAAAACAGAGACTTTACCACTGGATTGTGGATTCTATCAAGGCTGCTTTTACGAGCCAAGATTTGGAATGACCTTTGCACATTAGGGCCCACTCAAGGCCTATAATCAAGAGGACAAGAGGTATGTCTATTCAGGATATATGCTTAGCAGCCTGCTGGTCTTCTCAGAATATCTTCGCCAGGTTTTACAAGCGGGATGCTCAGTCCTTAGCCTCCCCAGTGCTGTCGGTGAGTGACTGATTCATGTTTTGCTACCTCTATTCGCTGGTGTTGCTGCTCGCACAGTAATTACTCTGCGCAGCCCTCTGTGATATTGCTGTTGTTGTTGTCTGCTCTGAATTCAGTGCAGCCTCCATTGTCATTTTTGTTTTATGCTGCCCCTGACAATACTGTTATGCTTCTGTTCTGCCCTGTTCTCAGCGCAGCCCACTTTATCACTGATCAGATATGCAAATCTAGTATACCTGGGGTTTAGATGCTCATTGGCTTATCTCCACCAATCAGCTGCGAGCCCGCCCAATGAGCGCTGCTATTGGTGGGAATGATGTGTATTCTATCTCGCTGGTGTGTATTTGTACAGGCTGCCCGTAGCCTCTCTCACGGCGGGATTGAATAGCGTTCCCATAACTAAGAATTTATCTGTGATGTCTTGTGAAAGCTCAATAAGGGAATGTCTCCGGTTACTATCGTAACCTCAGTTCCCTGAGAGCGGGAACGAGACATCACGGTAGTCGCCGTGATCGCTGCTCGTCCAGCTAATTGGCGTTGAGTGTCAGATTCTGACGTAATTGTCGCGGGCTCCGCATTTATACTGCCTCGAGCTCATCATTATTTGCATGCTTTGCGACAATTGGCCAGTCATTTGGACTGGCGTGAGCCAATAGGACTTCAGGAAAGGTTGGAGGGAAGGAGTTCCCATAACAGAGAATTTCTCCATGATGTCTCATTCCCGCTCTCAGGGAACCGAGGTTACGATAGTAACCGGAGATGTTCTTCTATGGTCTCGCTGCTTAAATCCCATTTTGGTTCATCCTGGCACCTTTATTTTTTAAATATACTTTTTTCTCTTGTTAAAAATTCGATTTCACAGAAATATATGGGTTATGGCTGTTGGTTTAACATTTAAACAAAAGGAATGTTGAATACATCCAGAAAAGTCTTTGTAAAACCTGCGCCATGAGCAATGAACGATGAAGGGCTCGTGCTGTTAGATGAGACACATCGGACTCCACCATAACTCATCTCCATGTCTGAACAGACATGGAGATGACAGCGCTGCACAACGCAGACAGTTATCTACCCACATGCCTTGCAGCAACAACAACAAAAAAGACCTGCAGGAATGGCGGCTTACACAACATCCAGGTCTTTCACAAAAAAGAGACTTTGATTTTGAAGATATTGAAGTCAATACCGCTCAGAGATTGGAAATGGCAAGGAAGAGGTTCATTGCGGGCTTTTTCAGATGCTGATGCATGACATGGGGCTACCCGGAGTGCATCTCTTATATAATTATTTTTCTCTTTTTGCTTCTCTCTGGAAAGCATTGCACTGCAGACCTATGATCTGAACAAGTGACCATTTGTTTAGCCCTCCATTTTTCCCCCCAACAAGCAACTTGCACATGTAAGAAGAAATCTGCAAGCTACTCAAAACCCAGTGCACAGATGCTACGGTGCCATATCAGAATATTTATAGGGGTTCATTGAGGAACACTGACTTATTTTTACAGTCATTCAAGACTGATGAAAGTGTGCTGCTGTAAATTTAACTGCAGCAAAATCCTCGTGAGGTGGTGGGATGGGGGCACAGCTGAAGAGTGAACGATCCCATAGATGTCGTTTAGCAAGAATGTTATTTAAAGGTGCATTATTAACATGAAAGTGCCCCAAAGAGCCAGCATTTTTCAAAGCTGTGAGTAAAGCATTTTATTTTAAGAAAATTAAAAAAAACGGAGGTTGCTCTGCGGATACCAAAAGCCCAACAAATGCTTGTCAAAGCACTGTACTTAGCTTTAGACATTCAAAGAAGCACAAATTGCTGTTTTGTAAAGAGCGCAATTTCGGATGCAGAATACCTGTGACTAAAAGAGCAATAACTTATTGTTAGCTTTGTGAATGGATCCTGTTTTTATAGGGTACGCCAAGTCATAAGCATGCTGGCAAGTCATGATGACTAGGAGAATGGATTCCAAGCCAGTCAATTTCTCAAAGTCAGTCAGTCGTATACAGAGCTCCATGAATTTACTGTCGCATATGCTAGTACCTCAAGCTGAACCATGCTTAAAAGATCCTGCTTGTTGAGCAGCGAGTAGCTCTTATTTAGGGCTGGGCGATATGGCCCAAAAAATTATCACGATAATTATTTTCATATCAGTCGATATCGATAATTATCACGATAAATGTCCAATCTTTATTTCTTTCAAGTTTAAAGCCAGATTTTTGCTCCAAAGTGAAAGTTTTAGAAACCAGACCACTAATTTTCCTTAACACAATAATTATCTAAATAGATATGTATTTCTTAGTTTCTGCATGTTCTAATGAGTTGATATTGTTTCAAAATCAAGAAACCTGTTTGGGTTGCCTCATAATATGAATGATAATAATATCACTTTTTTGTCTCTTAGAAATACACATTTGATCGTAGCTTGAGTTAGGATGCAGTAACATTTTTGTTCATTATCAAAATCAGTAACATATTTACATCAGTAACATCTGTAGCAACCTCAGTTTTATATGGTATAATGTATTCTGACCAAGTTTTTATTTTTATTAAGCATTGGTCTCCTATAGTAGCATACATTTAAATAATGATAAACAGTTAAAACCACACATATAGCACCTCAATAACATGGTCAAAATATAACTAAATGGTTTTTAAGTAGTCTATTTGTATGAAAGACAGTAGTCTAAAACCATTCAGTATAAATGTACACATGCTATAGCTGCCTTAACCACACATACTTTCTATAATTATATACCATTACTCCTGTAATAATATTAAATGTGAATATCCTACATTTCTGCCACATTACCATAGTGCAGTGAATGTTACTACAGTAAATCCATGGTAAATAATGGCGATGTGCATATTGAAAAGCCTTCAGACTTTCTCGTTGCACAGTGTTTCTCATGTTCGGCTTGTGTTTTCACAGTAGGCGCGTTCGACTTAAAGCGGCGCTGCACAGAATGGTCAGTGTAAGACATCAAAGTACCGCGAGAGCAATAAGAGCGGATGAAAACTATGCTTTCGAATGGCTCTCGCGGTACTATGATGTCTTACAATGACCATTCTGTGCAGCGCCGCTTTAAGTCGAACGCGCCTACTGACTGGATCTCACAGCACTGCTTAGTGATCACGTGACCGAGTAAACGCATCTGCTGTAGTGAGCTCGTGCCGCGCGGCAGTTTGAACTGTGATCCGAGCGGATAAACGGTCCGTGTGGCGCGATTCAAATGAGTCACGTGGTTTCGTTCCGCTTTTGGCGCATAAACATTATATCGAACATTTTTCGAACATTTCATATCGTTTTAGAGGAAAATTATATCGCGATAATTATCGTTATCGAATTATCGCCCAGCCCTACTCTTATTTGATTTTCGTCCTTCATTTACCTTGACAAGTTCCACAGTTTATCTTGTTTTGATGTTGTTCTGAAAGACAAAAATAACAAATGTAACCCTGGTTAAATAATTGTTCATATTGTTTATAAGATTGCTTGACCTAGAACATTATGCTCATCCATATGTCGTAAATTCTTTGTAAATCAAAAAATATATATGTTTATCTGAAGCGGATTAAGAAATGAGTAACAACCAATCGAAGCAATGCGTTGTTAGCTCCGCCCCTCTTGCTTACGGATAGCGTCGCACAGCTAGAAGACAGACGCAGTGCGACAGAGAAACATGTTATTGTGTGAGAGTGTTAAAATGGAAAATATAATCCATAAACTGCTCAAAATACATATAAACTGAATGAATCCGATTGTCACTTCAAGATCTTGGATCATCTGGTGTTAAATGAACAATCCAAAACATATGTGTTGAATCGTTGCTGACGCCATTTTGGTTGTATGTGCCTGTAAAAAGAAAAGGAAAAGAAAACGATTTGAATGATCAGGCCAGGTTTTCTTCTGCGTGGATATTCTTCTGAATTGGATTCCTTTAATTGATGGCGAGCCACCCACCTTGATGCGGAAAGTATAAAGGACCTGGAGTAAAGCACATTTCTTTTCACTTTAGATTTCTCTTCAGACAAGTAAAAGAGTTTGTTCACAGAGACAGACTTTATGGGACTGAAACATTTCAGGACTGAAACATTTTTGAACTTGGTAACTGAATTCAGTGTGGGTAACATACATCACTGATTTAAATGTTTTTTTCATTTGTGTTCACTTGATTACAGTGATTGTGTTTGTAATTACTACTAAATGAGGGAAGATTTAAAGGGTGCACCCAGGGTATGTTTATACATATAGTTATTGTGTTTTCTTTGGTCATTGCTGTTGTTATGGTTATGTGGGAAAAAATAAGGGAAAAACCCCACTAAAGATTCAAAGTAAAGAAAACATTTATGGTTAACCTGCCTCTGTCTATTACTCAGCACCACTGCTGCCTCTTTTTGCGTATCCTGTAGTCTTCTGATAATATTGTCTGGTCCACTAGTAAGTGAGTAAAGACCTGTTACAAACAGTTCTGAAATGTTGTTATTATTTGCATTCCCTCATGTCGTTCCAAATCTCTGTGTTGTTTTTTTCTTCTTTAGTGTTGGTGAGTTTAAGAAAATCCTGCCACTCTTTTTATATATTGAAAGTAAATTGAGGCTGGGGCTGTCAAGCTCCAAACTGATAAAAGAAGCACCATAAAAGTCGTATGAAAGTGGTTCAAACAAGTTGCATGTTCCAAGTCCTCTGAAGTCACACAATAGATTTTTGTAACAAACAGTGAGTCAATTGAACACAAGATTTGAATGATAAGAATCCTTTGAACCGGTGTTTCTCAACTACAGTCTTAGGGAACGACCGCTGTGCACATTGTATGTTTTTTCTTATTTAATGCATCTAATTCAGATCATGAGCTCATTAAGAGAAAGCTTCTGAGTGTGCCAGATAAGAGAGACATACAAAATGTGCAGAGCAGTGGATCTGGATGACCAAAATTGAGAACCACTGTTTTAGTCTGGATCAAAAAATGTATTGTAATGGTAAAAAACAAACAAACAAACAAAAAATGTTTATTACGGGTGAAAATATGGAGAGCTTGTGATGTGTGATGTGTTAAGATGTTGTCACCATGCAGAAAATGTATATCACCTTTACAGTACGCCATAGAAATCTCAAGACATTTTTTCTTTGCCTCATTTCATCATAAGGTCACTCGCCCCAGAATTAGTCAATTCTACTTATCAACCCTGAACGGATTTGCACTTTACGTTTTTTATATTCTAAAGTAGTATAATTTGAATAAGACTTTAAATTGTGGGGTTGTAGTTGATTTATTTTAGACCTGTGGCTTGTTCTGAGATTTGAGTATAACATATGTGACCCTGGACCACAAAACCAATCTTAAGTCACTGGGGAATATTTGTAGAAATAGCCAACAAATACATTGTATGTGTCAAAATTATCGATTTTTCATTTATGCCAAAAATAATTAGGACATTAAGTAAAGATCATGTTCCATGAAGATATTTGTTTAAATTTCCTACTGTACATACATCAAAACTTAATTTTTGATTAGTTATATGCATTGCTTAGAACTTCTCGATTTTCTCAATATTTAGATTTTTTTGCACCCTCAGATTCCAGATTTTCAAATAGTTGTATCTCGGCCAAATATTGTCCTATTATAACAAACCATACATCAATGAAAGCTTTTTTATTCAGTTAGTTTTCAGATGAAGTATAAATCTCAATTTCGAAAAATCAACCCTTATGACTGTTTTGTGGTCCAGGGTCACATATTTAAAGCTTGTTTAGCAGCATTAAGTTCTCTTTGTCTTTCAGCAGCTGCTTTGTCACAACATCTAGCTTTATGTAACGTATATTTTCTGAAGTACAATAGGAAAAAAAACATACATTTGTTTACTAAATGACGTTTTCATATCTATGTGCAAGTTTAGTTGCCAGTGTGCTTTCATGAAGGTTATTTGTCATTTAGCAGACGATTTCTACTGTTCTACACTCATGGTAGGCGCTGTTCCCCTAGAGCAACACGGTATTAATTGTGTTAGGCTTCACTTAGAAACTCCCCAGTTTATGTGTCAGTCCTGCCTAGAATCACATTTGTGACATCTGCGTTATCAGCACAGAGTCTTAATCACCAGACAGCCACTCACGGAGACAGAGACTGGCCAAATTGCCTGACTTGGAGTGTTTTCACACTTTTTATGATTGCTTCAGTCCATAAACAATTTCAGTTGTTCCCCTCTGGTCTGCTTTCACACTATTTTCTGATGTGCCGAAGGGCTTCCATCATCATGTGGCAACAAATAGAGAACAATGCTAGTTTCACATTTTCGGTTTAGCAAATTTATTTCAAGGACATTTCAAATCATTAGTCATATCAAATAAATAAATATTTATTAACTTGGAGCAATGGACTGTCTTGTATGTCTTAAAGCTTTTCATTTCTGTTTAGAAGTGCTTGAAGTGCTGGCTGGTTTCATTGTCGATATCATAGCTGAATTCAGTCTTCTAGAGTCAAAAGTAGCCCACTCTTTAAGCTCGTCTTCAGAAAGTCAAGCTCACAGACTTTAAGGGCAAATGGGATCGACGTTTTGTCGATCATCTTAGTTTATGCCCAGAGTGTGATATAGCCTACACATTTGTGAGCATATCGTCAAATAAAAGTGAACATTACTTATTCAAATTCTGCACTGCTTATATACTGTAACATTGTTGGCTATGCATTAGTCCTATTGATGGTTTTCACGTGATGTCACACGCTATAGCAGTTTTTCTCAAAGTCCGGATCCGGATCCGGACCGAAGGGAATTCAATCCGGACCCGCCTCCACTTGGTATTTCAAGCGCACTCGTATCACTCAGACCTCCGTGCGGTGAGCGTGGCACACACACACACGCGCGCGGGGTCATGAACCAGTGTTGTAGTGTTTACAGACTCTTTTGTAAGACAGAACACATATCAACTAGCGAAATTTTTGATAAACCTTAGCTTTCATTCAGTAGAATAATGTCACCATTTTCGCCCCACGAGCGCGAGGTTTCACCCTCCTGATGCAGTCTTTCTCCACCGGCAGAGTTAGCAGCGTATTCAAAGAACCGAACCGAACCGCAGCAGACTTGTAAACCTATCACTGTTGACTGTCTTGCATATGAACATGAATGTAGTTCGTCTGTAAAGGGTTGAAATATGCACATAGTTTGGACGTCACGTTTGTGCTCCATTAAATATATATATTAAAAAAAATTATAATTAAAGATTTCGGCAATTCCGTTGAAGGGACTGCAGGTTACATTGAAGTAGCCTACTATTTTAGAAACGTAAAATATGTAGGCCTAAATGAGAACTGTTTTATTGGGCATTATGTTGTATAAAAATGCAGTACTGTTGAGTAACCCTTATGAAAAATAGCCATGGTTTTATTATAATAAAAGTTTAGTAACCTTCTTTTTATTTTTTTATTTTTTGCATATTGATTACAATTTATATAACCAGTTTTACTACAAATACCATGATTAAACTATGGTTACTGTAGCAAGACCATGGTTAATTTGTGGTTATCATGGTTTAATAGTAACCAATTTGTTAATTTTTTTGGTTTTATTTGTATAAAACCATGGTTAATTTTCGAAAACGCAAGTACGATCTGATGATGTCATAAATATGATAACTAAGCATAGATCAAGTTGAATTGTTATATAAAGTTATAAGCATGTTTATAAAAAACAAGTTTTGTAATAACAATTATTTCGGACCTTTTGACAATTGATAATTCAGATAATTCAGATTCGGACCTTTGAATGTAAACCCTGAGAGCCCTTGCCCTATAGGAACGCCACCTGGAGCTTTGCTCCACTGAACACCAGTTATTTTCACGCAGATTGTATCAAGTAATAATGTAGTAAAATGCAGATATTAAAAGGCGAGATTCAGTAAACACCTTATTAGGGCTGCAACAAATTATTATTTTGATAATCAATTAATCTAACAATTATTAGAACGATTAATCAATGAATCATCGATTATTTCACTGATTAATCAATAGACTTTGATTAACAAATCAGCTTTTGCAATAAGTTAAAGTATTGAGTTATACATATTCTAACAAATAACTAAATGTAATCACTACAGCTTTTGAAAATCGTATGACCCTGGACCAATGTTCCCTCTAATTCTTTTTCTTGCTGAGCAAAACTTTTCTCTATTCGGCGGACATTTCGGTCACCTGAGCAAAAAAATTCTTTATACCAGACCTGTACAGCGCACACACAAAAAAGGGTGACACTTTTAACTTTAATGTGCTATTTTTATTTGATTTGACCCTTGATTTTAACTAAATGAATGATGTGCATTTTAGGTTACCCGAGAAAACCGTTTTTACAGTATAATACACTGCAGTTCAAAAGTTTTTTTAAGAAGTTTCTTATGCTCATCAATGCTGTATCTATTTGAAATATTATTGCAATTTAAAATAAAAGTTTTCTATTTTAATATATTTTAAAATATATATTTTTTCCTGTAAAGCAAAGCTGTGTTTTCAGCATCATTACTTCAGTCTTCAGTGTCACATGATCTTCAGAAACCATTCTAATATGCTGATTTATTATCAATGTTGAAACTGTTGTGCCGCTTCATATTGTTTGGGAACTGTAATGTTTGTTCAGGATTCTTTGATAAATAAAAAGTTAAAAAGAACAGTGTTTATTCAAAATGTAATTTTTATGTTTGAAACTATTCAAAAGTTTGGGGTCAGTAATTGTTTTGTTTTTTAAGAAAGCAATACTTTTATTCAGGAGGGATGTGTTAAATGTATAAAAGGTGATAGTAAACTTTTTATTTTGAATAAATGGTGCTCTTTTTAACTTTGTATTAATCAAAGAAAAAAGTATCACATGTTCCAAAAAACAATTAAGGAGCTCAACAGTTTCAACACTCATAATAAATCAGCATATTAAAATGATTTCTGAAGATCATGTGACACTGAAGACTGGAGTAATGATGCTGAAAATTCAGCTTTGCTTCACAGGAATACATTGTATTTTAAAGTATATAAAACAGGAAACCAATATTAGAAATTGCAATAATATTTCACAATATTACAGTTTTTTTCTGTATTTTGATCAAATAAATACAGCCTTGATGAGCAGAAGAGCGTCCATTAAAAAACAAGGTAAATTATTTATTATGTTTATGATATAGGCCTAACATAACATAATATAATATCAAAACAAACTGAAGCATTTAAACTTAGAACTGCAAGCTAAATATTTTCAAAAAACTTGAACATGTTCATTCTTATAGCCATCTAAACATCCCTATGAAGTGTAGTTTGCACAATACTCCTGTGTGTGACTGTATCTAAATGTATCTGAGTTTTTTATCATTCTGTGCCCATCCTCCGCTATTTCCAGCACTTAACCAAGCCATTCTTCTTTAATACATGAGGACGTTTTATTTCACATGTCATTGTGATTTGAGCTATTTCGTCCACAAACATTTAAGTATTCGGTTTCTACAGCGACTCATTTGGCGCACATCATTCTCTTTCAGTCTTTCTATGAAACCTGTTAACCGCATTCACCGGTTCTAACTCTATAGCGGGTTGCCTGAGCATTGCGATTTGTTTAGTTTTTACTAGAATTCAATCAAATGACATCTCAACTAATTTTTTTGCGTGTGCGTGGGACATTATTTCTCTGCGCGCGCGCAGCTTAGAGAGAGCCGTGCTAGATACAACCTCTACAGCCCCTACAGCCCTGAACATCAGCGGAGTCTAGGACACCTAGATGAGCCCCAGAGACAGACCAGTTGAGTCCTTACAATCTGACTTTGTTGCAGTTGGAAGAAACTGCTTGTTCGTCTGGCCAGAGGGAACTGGCCCCCCCGACTGAGCCTGTTTTCTCCCAAGGTTTTTTCTCCATTCTGTCACTGATGGAGTTTTGGTTCCTTGCCGCTGTCGCCTCTGGCTTGCTTAGTTGGGGACACTTCATTTCCAGTGATATCATCGACTTGATTGCACAAATACTATTTAAACTGAACTGAGCTGGATGATTGCATCACAAAATTCAATAATGAAGTGCCTAAAAATTGAACTGAAAATTGGGTGTTAAATCTTGTGATTTTACATTATTGACACACTATTTTACTATTTGATATTGTGCTGTTGCTTTGTTACAATTTGTATTGTTAAAAGCGGTATATAAATAAATGTGACTTGACTTGACTTCCTACTCTACTGTGTTTTTTGCACTCTCTTACTAATAACTAATTTGAATCGAACATAAGGAGCTTTATACCTCCACAGCATTTATAATCATAGTTAACTATCCAGAACAGATGTTCCTATCTAGACTCGGTCTACTGGACAGGTTATCGTTTTCTTGTCCATCCGTTACTTCATATTTCTTTGAAGCGGAATTACAATTTTAATGGATTTTTATGCTTGATGCACAAAGTCACCTTCTCTGGTCCACAATCCCTTTGGATTTCAACACACCAAATGAGAACTGAAACCTATAGCCTATAACCCCTTTTGCCATCCACTTGAAGTGCTGTGCACTAGACATATTACACAAGAGCCAAGTAAATTGTGTTTGTGTTCTTCCATTTAGTGTGCAGTATTTCCCCCTTACTTGCCACTGCAATCTTTGCCTATAGGCCGGTGTGTATGCTGCAATGATGTGCTGGATTATGCACCGGACCCTCTGATAGGCCCTTTCGCCTTTACTCAAAACTCCCTTTTAGGCATCTGTCCTTTATGTTATTGAACTCGCTCTTAAATATTTCTCTTTTTACCTCCTTTGCTCCCATAGTTTCCTTCTCTTCTCTTCATTTCCACTTCACACACTCTACTCGCATTCAAACGTCCACATCTTTAGCATTTTTTTCACCCCCTCTTCTCTGCCTATTGGTCTTTCCCAAACGGATCTTACTTTCCCAAGTCTTAATCCCCCATTCTGTGTGTCTTTTTCCCTAGTGTCAAAAGAACCACAAGGAGACTTAATGGTGGAGAGAGAAGGAGGGAAATGAGAGAAGAAATTATGACATCAGCATGCCTTCTGGTTCAAAGCCATGACATTAGCAGCTCCGGAGCTGAAACGTAGCCAGTATGACTGAGAGAAAGATGTGCATTTGTGTTTGTGGGTGTGTGAATGTGCTGCCAAGCCCTGAGTCGGTGCTTTACTTAATATGCGAATATAGCAGACGCGATTTCTTTAAGACTGCAAGGGAAGCTCAGCTTCCCCTATAATTGTCAAAAAATGAATGGTCAAATATATGTACTATTATGTTAACATTTTATTGACTAAAAATGCGTTAAACACGTTCATCTCGAACGAAAACAATTTTGTTCAGAATCAGCTACTTAGGTCGGCTGACTCGATTTCCTTCTCATTCATTCCCGTAGCGTACAGTGCATTACTCTGTTGAAGCCCAGCGTCCATTGACTTCAATGGGGCTGCTTTAAACAGTTTTTTTCAGTGCTTAGAAACAAGACGGTCATTGGATAATGCTGCGATTATGTCCCGCCCACGGACGCTCAGCGTCTCTGGGATGAATGGAGGAGTGGGCTGGCCCGGACTCCGAGCGTCTGCGTGATGATTGGAGGGTCTGTCGAAAGACTGCATCTCCTTTTGATTGACAGTGATTTTGTACTATAAAAGTCACTGACACTGAAGCTATTCGAGCTCAGTCCCATCGCGGAAGTGTAGTCGAAAGACAAACTGCTGCAACCTATTTCTTGGTATTTGCTTGGTGAAATTGCTAGCCAATTTTCATCATACATTTCACCCAGATTCCTTGTTTCAGTTCAACCTAATTCCCATATTTCGAGTTTAATATCTTTTTTTAGATCGTTTGTTCATTCATTCATTCATTCATACATACAGTAGGCTAGAAAATTTTCTTGAAAAGGAATGTTGGGCAGAATTTAGGTATAAATAAATGGTAAATTTTTATGATGTTGGCCAAAAATGAGCTTCCCCTCTTTGAAAGACCAGCAGCCGCCACTGGAATATAGGTATGCTTGCGATATACATCAAACTGTATATCACACTATTGCCTGTCTGTGCGCTCATGTACATGCCGTTTGTGTGTAAATAAGTGTGTTTAGTGGGAGGTTAATTAAAGAGAGTTTGTATATGCACATCTACACTAAAGGCGGCGGGATGGGTGGGTAGGTTTTGATGGCTGGCGAACAAAGTGACTTGAAAATGATTCATGGTTTTGCTAGAGCTTACATGGCCTGCCGTTTGTATCAGCACAAGTGCGCCGTCTCTCCTTCCCTCTCTCGTTCTTGTGTGCTCTTGCTTTTTCGCTCATTGTGCGAGGAACACAAACAAAAGGCGTGGAGGGCAGCCTCATCCCCTCTGTTCTTTATATTCACATCTATTTACTCAGTCTGTTCTGAATCTACCCAGGCAGGGATGGACGCTTTACAGAGAATCGAGATTCTCTCCTGCGTTGAAGGATCTAACGCATGAACCAGTGCAGGAGGAGTAATGATTTCCCATGTTCCCTAGAGAATGGTGGGGTTCAGGGAGGTTAGATGTGTTAGCTTTCTTCTCCAATTCCCATGCAGGGACTAAACTACCGCTGCCAGATTAATGTATCTTGGTGTCAGGTGGCATCCTAATTGATGCTGATGGACTGTATGCTGATGGCTTGCCTTTCATGTTTTCCCTATGTTCAGTTCAGTTACGGTGTTTCTAACAGTTCTTTCTTTTTACCCTCAAGGTCCTGCATAAAGTGCTACCCACCTAAGTGACTCTTAGGCCCCACCTAAGTGGCCGTGTCATGGCGGTGAGACCCGCCATTTCGTTCTTATTGGCTGTGCTGGCGTGCACTGGGCCGGCCCAGCCCTCCCCCCCACTGCTGCTCCGCCCCCGGGAGCGAGAGAGGGACTCTGGAGGGGCTTCAGGCGGAGTCAATATCGCTGTGGTCCACTCCGGCTCCTCCCACCTCCCAGAAACGAGCACCGGGGTGGGGGGCGTAGGCGGTGCCTCTTCAGGGGGCTCTGGCTCTGGTGCCGGGCCGAGCAGCAGCAGCAACTTGGGGACGGGTTTTCTGAGTCGGGCCTGGTCGGGACAGGTGGGTGAGAGCGTGATGACACCATGGGGACCCGCGAACGTGATTTGGCTGGCTGTGAATGAGAGCAGTCCAGGGAGCCTCTTGCTACAGTTGTGCGAGTTACTGGCTACCACTCCACTACAAGGCCTTGTGTTTGAGGAAGAGAAGCCGCCACCACCCAACCGGGCACCGTTGGCACCTATGCTGGAATTCGTCTCGGCCCAGACAGGAGTGCCTGTGATTGCTGTTGGAGGAGGGGCTGGCTTGGGGAGGGAGCCACAGGTAAGAGTTAATATTTGTTCTTGTTGGCTTACATTTAGGGATATAACGTTTACAGTTTATTAAAGGGGTCATATGATGCGATTTCAAGTTTTCCTTTCTTTTTGGAGTGTTAAAAGCTGATTGTGCATAGATAAGATCCCTGAAGTGATCCAAAGAGATATTCTTTTTCAAAGTTAAGACTCCTCTCCCCAAAAACAGCTCATTTAAACACGCCCCCACATGTCTGTGTCAAGATGTGGAAATATTTGCATAATGCAGCCCAAATGTTCACGAAAAGAAGAAGGCGTGGTTTCAGTAACCACAGTAGTGTTAAAGCAGCCATGACAAGGAGACCCTGTGTGCTTCTAGGTGAAAGCAAAAGCACTTTATTTGGCCTTCCGAAAGTAGTTGCATTTTGGAATCATTAAGATTACTTACAACAGAACAGCAACGCATTTTATGGACGACCATTTCATGAACCTAGGAGAGGAGGTAATTCCGACTTTGCTATGACAATCTGGTTCTTCTGTATCAGCGATTGTATGTTTTGTTATTAGTATAAGTATTTGCTATTGACTGCTTGAATGCAGAATTTTGTGCGTCTTGTGTGTTTTAATGTGTGTGTGTGTGTGTGTGTGTGTGTGTGTGTGTGTGTGTGCACGTGTGAGAGAGAAAGTCACAGCGCAGCGTTGTTTGTGTGTATGTGTGTGTGCGCTCGCTTGTGTGAGAGAGGGAGATATGGCAACCACGGCTTGTATGCAAACACATACGAGCTTCATCACTGTGTCTGTCACGCAACTCTGTTCCCTTCTCAGGCTTGAACTGATGGTAAAACTAAGGACATTATTAACTGTCTTTACTATAATTTTGAAAGCTGAAGCTCGCGATTATGGAAAGGGGCGTTACATTTCCGATGTGGCTTGTGGTGTTTGGCCAATCACAATGCACTGTGCCAGTTGGTCAATAAGAGCAGACTGCACTTGTCGGAAGGAGGGACTTTGTAGAAAATGAAGCGTTTGAGAGAGGCCACAATAATGTACAGTATTTGAAAAATAATGTGTTTTTTGAACAATAAAACATTTCAACACATTATTCATATTCACCAAATACACAAAATAAAGCATCATATGACTCCTTTCAATTATGATAAAATTCCCCATGGTTAGTATTACCATTTCATATTTTAATTATCAATAAAACCATATTCGATTACTGCACTTTGAACAACTCCGGATAAATAAATACTATCCAGCATTAGGAGTGAGACAATAAATCAGTGTGCAGATTTATCGCGATATTTCCGGCCGTGAGATGTTATCGATACTCTGGAACCAACTATCGATATATTTAAATATAAAGAAGACCTTAATTCATACCTACACTGTGGCTGTTTACCACATGTGGCTTATCGGAGCGGCAGTACCTCCAGACTTCTTGTGGTGGCACTTCCCAGATTGCAAATGTTCTGATGAACGTAAATTGTAATTCGCAGTGAAGGAGAAATACGAGCGTAATAGCAGACCAACAACAAATCAGAGATGCACCGGCGTCTTATGTTTATGGAGATGAGAACATGCATATGCAGAGCGCATATTTAGTCTGTAAGTAGTAAAAAAAAATGCTTTTCAAATATTCATTGAATTTAAAATAAAAATCCACATTCTAATGCAAAACGCTGCATTCGAATTTTAGGTGTAGCTTGGCACACAAAATGCGATGACGAGGTATCGTGGCATTTTAATGTTTTTTTTTTTGTCTGTCCAGTTAAACCCACACGATGC
The DNA here is from genome assembly GCA_003573665.1 of Oxygymnocypris stewartii. Taxonomy (NCBI): domain Eukaryota; kingdom Metazoa; phylum Chordata; class Actinopteri; order Cypriniformes; family Cyprinidae; genus Oxygymnocypris; species Oxygymnocypris stewartii. Next base: position 247,358 of record QVTF01019454.1, read on the forward strand.
GGTGCTGCACATTCAAAATATTGCGGAAAAAGATAACATTAATGTGGAGAAGATGTTAATTACCTCAAAACTGAAACCATGCCGTTAACACAGAACACATATTTATTGCATTTTCTAGATGGACATCTATCATCGTTGCACTCGCATTTCACTAAAGAGAGCCCAAAGCCATGTAAAATTAATGTAAGTTCAACTTTAAAAAAACTGGAAATTACTACATTAAGAAATTAGCTTGCTAGCGAACGTGCATATTAACAGCGTAAACATGAACCCTGCCTGCGATCATATGATTAAATGTTAATAAATTACGTGTATCAGCAATAGGGCTGTGACGATAACCGCATTACCGCTTCACCGCGGTAATGAGATGCCGACCGCGGTGTTGAGGTCATCACCGTCATCACCGCACTGTTTTTCGCGGGATCCGACCAAATTTCTTGCAACGCGGGAATAAAACACATTAACGGTCGGTAACTCTTGTGTAATTTGAACGGGAGTGGGTGGTCTAACAATATCCCGTTCCCGACATCCTTTCAGAGCAGCATATCTGTGTGTTTTTACTCCCTCTTCTCGCTCACGCGCTGCACACACGCACCAGTGCTTCTGTGTCATGTGTTTTAATGCGCGCAGTGCGCAGCATGTGCATAACGCCACCCTGACAGAACAGGCGGGCTCACCGGGCTGTCGATGAGCAGGTGCATATAGGTGAATTAGGCAGTCGCCTAGGGGCGGCAACACAGTCAGGGGGGCAAAGGGACAGATATTTGTAGTTTATCTTTTGGGCATTCGTTATCACTGCTTAGTCATTCTACATCTAAATTAACTTTGCTTCATAGTAATGCCGCTCCCGCGCCGCCCCCTAACTGAGCGTCATCAATAGGCTACTCTACATGCAAAACATTATAATGTTCATTCATAAATGTCATCAAATCGAATAAAACTATCCAGACATGAATTCCTTTTGCTGCTGGGGCTGTCTGATGAGTTTTAAAACCAGACACGCGCTTCTGAAAGGTACGATTATAGCCTTATGTATGTGTGTGTGAGAGAACGCGCGGGGGGATAACACAAGTGTAATATTATCTATTAAATAGGCTTACGTACACCCAAAACCGTGTTTTGTTGTGTTTTAGCCAAGTGGAATACTAAATATTTAGCGTTTATCATATAGGCCTACAGTGTTTATTTGGTGTAATAAAGCGGGATGACCGATACGCCAACAGAGGATGGAGCATATACTCTAAAAATCAAAAACATTTGTAATGTTTTGGTAGGTTTTTTTTGTAACCTATATCCTATATGAAAGTCGCAGAGTTTGCGTTTGCATGCACAGATATTTTGCCTTCTCTTCGGGTGAGATTAGTTCCCAGTAGGCTACCACGAACTTATTTTTTTTGGTCAAATATAGGTTTGTTTCATGTAATCTATAAAACAGTAAACGATTTTATTTTATGCAAAGCAAACCAAGTCACCTAAACGAGCTACATCAGTTTTTTTTGCGACTATTAAATGTTTTATTTTTAGTTCTAAAATGCATGTTAAACGAATTTAAAAATAAGAAATGTTGTATACATGTTTAAACGGTGAAATATGTTGTTTTAAGAACTGTATTTGACAAAAATAAAGGCATTAAGACAAGAAAGAAAGAAAGAAAGAAAGAAAGAAAGAAAGAAAGAAGAATAAAAAAACTATGACAAGCTCAAACAAAACGAAACCAACAGCAACTAAATAAAATAATCAAATTAATAATTATTTAATCAGCATGCTTTAATTTTGTGTCGCTAGTGGTTTGCGTCAATACGTTTTAAATTAACTTGTCTTTGGTCTGTGCTCTAGAAGTGTTCTGTTAATTCTGCTAAACTTGAATTACTAAAACAAAACGGAAACTAACCTGTATAGGGTAGAAAACTCCACAAAAATAAAAACTACTCTAAAATTAACCAAATTATAAAAAAAATTAAACGAAACTTACATTTTTAGCAAAAATTGAAAAGCAATATTAAAATAAAAACGAATTTAAAAATGCAAAACTACAATAACCAAACTATTATATGAAACGACTATTTCACTGGAGGAAGAGGATCCGCCAGGTGAGATGATCGGAGTTCGGAGGTGCAGATCCGGACCGGGTTTGTTTAGATGAAGCCCTGACTGCTAATAACACATGCCCGTGCTTGCTTTTATTTTAATGTAGTTGTTAATAAACAAATGATCCAATCTTTCACTTGCATCTTTAAAATCGTATTTGAGTGAAGCGGGGGCGGCATGGCAGGGTTTTGCCTAGAGCCCTGAGGATGAGTGACAGAGCAGAATAAGGATGGAGCTTAGCTAAGTGTGGATTCTTCAACTGCGACTGCAAAATGGCAAGTTTACTGCGAAGAAACCCACATCAGGCAAGTCTGACACGGGACATTCTTCTCAGGGAAGTTAAATTGTTTGGTTTCATGAAAAAGAGATTTAATTGTGCAATGTCTAAGCCAACGGTTTTGTTCATATTTTACATATAAATTTAAATGACAGCTGTCTTTTTTTTTCCTCTGCGACACTTTTCCGTGTTGACAACAAAAGGTTAAACAAATTTAGTATTTTGACAAGAAGAATAAAAATAACAAACAAATGCTATTTTTACATTTTTGTACAAACTGGCCTACATTATTATAATTTTTTTCTCTCTGCGACACTTATTATTACGTTGACAACAAAATGTAAAACTAATTTGATTCTGGACAAGACGAATAAAATAAATGGCCTACAATAAAATACATTTTGTGCAGACTTACATTTTTATTTGTTATCTCTCTCTCTTTCAGTAGAGGAAATGTAATTGTGAGATTCTGGAATTATGTATATTTAGCGGGAACGGGGCCGGTCAGGAAGAAAAGAAAGCCTCTTTTATTTTGCACTTTAAAAAGTTTGTTATTATAAATGTAGCCTAACGAATAGTCAAATAATATTAATTACATCCTAATTTGCTGTTACAACCTAAGCGTTTCAACAAACGCTTAGTTTTGGGTTTTGACAAGTGCGTTTATATTCACGGACTCCTACCCCAAAAACAATGTCAAAAGAAATAGGAATTGATGTTTAACAACTCTCCAGAAAAAAACATGGGGCATGTTGCTCGGCTTGTTGTTTCTGCAGCTTGCTCAGGTTGTTATTCTTTTAATAATTTGTTGTAAAAGAATGAGTTACAAACAATGACAAAGACTGTTCCATAATTCCTATTAAACTCAGGAGATATTTAAAAAATCTAAAGTTATAGAGATTAATATTATTGTTAATTTAATTTGCTGTTTTAAGAATAAATAAGACGACTTTATTATTATTCATTTCCATGTTCATTTACAAGCTGCATGCATTCTTGATCAAGTCATTCAGTACTCTACTCATTATTCCCACTGGTCGCAACTTTCTCAAAAAAATTTTTTGATACAACATTATGATAAAAGTTAATCAGCATGCATTGATTAATCTAATTCATAGCTATATGGTAACGAAAGTGTTAAACATTCAACCCGTTCTTTTTCATCAGTATTATTTGTGTCACCTTCTCTGGTTTAAGAAGCAGTCTTTTACTTTAGTTTGAAAACCAAATCCTCCGTTGCTCAGTCTGCTGCGTGCACCTTCGCGCTCGTGCTGATGCAGTGAGTGTAGGCTCTACCCACGAAGCGTTTGCGCTGAAAGTACATCTCTTCAAGTGATCAATGAAATCTGACTCCTGCTACAATGTGCTGTGGCTCTGCCGCACACAGACGCTTTGGAGCAGCAGACCATGCACTTGCATGTGCGATTCACCGCCAAACCGCGATATTTGTTGCTCCTTCACCGCGGTAAGGAAAAATCCACTACCGTCACAGCCCTAATCAGCAATAATAAATCTTTGAGTTTAAAGTAGGGCGGAAGCGATTCCTCGACTTACTTGAAAAACTCGAATACAAAAAAATCATCGAGGCAAATTATGTGCCTCGAGGAATCATTTTGTCCATTTACTAGGGATGCACTGAATTTTCGGCAGCCGGAAATATATGCCGCACCGCACCACCCAGCAGTGTCCAGGTGTCCCCCCTCCTTCAACCGTCATCACTGCGCCGTGTGACGCTCCGCACTATCATTCTGCTCAGTTACCGCTCATGCTCACCGGAAAAGCAGAGTCCGCTCAAATAACGTGCCGACAAGAAAGGTCTACGTAACGTTGGTATACTTGTTAATGTTTGCAGTAGAGCTGCTGTGCTGTGACATGCTGTGGTACAGCTGTAAAATCTTCTTTACTGATCTGCTCACATTCGCTGATAATACATTTACTTGATGTTTCTTTACACAGAATCATAATTTCTATTAATTTCCCACTGATTTACACGATCTGATGAGCATTAACTCATATTATACGCGATCATATCTCTGTATGAATGGAAGACAGAGACACGCGTTTTCCTTTAGCACACACACACTGAAGTGCGTGATGTCTCAATGAGGACATAAACACACGATCAACATTTCCAGAACTGCTCTGAGAGCCTCTTCATGAGCGTTTCACCAATTAATTCGAGGTAAAAGCGTTTCATATCCTCATATCATATATACACAGACATGTAAAGGTATTCACGGCAACCCGTCAAAATAAAAGTCTTTTTTTGAAGTGCAGCAGAAATATTTGTTCAGCAGAATGTACACATGATACTAATAAAATTATGAAAACTTAATTTTTTTAAGAAATGATCACACGTTTCCAACATGTTTTAATTTTAATAGTAAAAGTTTGCCAAAAAAGTTGAATTTTCAAAAATGTAAAGATAAATGAAATAAATGTTGTATGCCTTCGTTTAATAACCAGATACACAACACAGAATTTCTGAGGAAAAAGAAAACATTTCATGAGGATATTTAAAAAAACAAATAACAATAAAACATTAGGTGAGATAAAATAAAACAACTTTATAATTGTCATTTTCTTCAATCATATAATTATTATAACACCTAAAATACATTGCATGTAAAAAGTGTTGAAGGGTACATTGTGTGCACATGATCAGGATGTACCACCTTCGCTGCATTTTGAGAAAGAAAGAACCCTGTTTGCAGGACTATACATTATTTGGATAATTAGTCAAAAACAACAACAACAACAGTTATGTCTGATGCTGAAAAATGTGTTAATGTTATGTGTATGGACTCCTGTTTTTGTTTCACAGTTTCCTGTCCACTAATATTTCCCTCTTACAAAAGCCACAATTCTTCTAAGAAGACAGTAAAGGCTTATGTCATGCTTGAGCTTTAGTTAGGGTGGAAGTTAAGTTGCACAATATTGATATTTTATTATAATTTTTGTAATACTATAATTTTGATTTATGTCTTAATTTTAGGTTGTACTATATTTACCTTATTTGTACATTACCTTATTTGTTTTTGCATTTTGAATGAAATATGGCAATTCAATCCCCTAAATGGGTTTAGTTTTCAGTTATTAATATATGCTATTTCAGCAATAACATTTTGAATTTTTCTAAAATAGAAACAAATTACTAGTTTATTTTAAGAGACTTGTCTTAGTTTCTCTTTTATATTTTTAGTATTGCTCTTTAAAAAGTAGAATACGACAGCGTTTTCCAGTTCCTTCCAATATCCAGCAACTTCGCACAGCCATTGAAGAGGATTGGACCAACATTCCACAGGCCACAATCAACAACCTGATCAACTCTATTTGAAGGAGATGTGTTGCCCTGCTTGAAGCAAATGGTGGTCACACCAGATACTGACTGGTTTTCGGACTCCCCAATACGGTAAAACTCTACATTTTAGAGTGGCCTTTTATTGAGGCCAGCCTAAGGCACACCTGTGCAATAATCATACTGTCTAATCAGCATCTTGATATGCCACACCTGTGAGGTGGATGGATTATCTCGGCAAAGAAGAAGTGCTCACTAACACAGATTTAGACAGATTTGTGAACAATATTTGAGAAAAATAGGCCTTTTGTGTACATAGAAAAAGTCTTAGATCTTTGAGTTCAGCTCATGAAAAATGGGGGCAAAAACAAAAGTGTTACATTTTTAATTTTGTTCAGTGTATATGCCTACATGGTTACATTCTAGGGATGGCCATTTTAAGCAAAAGTAATATTAAATAATCGCTGGGTATTATTCGATTACTATTCGAAAATCGCACCCCTCCCGTGCATGTACCCACCCACCCAGGCACGCACGCACGCACACACGCACACACACACACACACACACACACACACACAGAGAGAGAGAGGGAGATAAACTATTCAGGCTTTCAATCTGTAAGATAACAAACAGTTTAATTAATTAGAGAATAGTTTATCTTAACCTGAGCCAATTAATGGGCGTAACCTATGATTGCTGAAACATATTAATATAAAATAACCGAATGAGGCATTTATTAACAGAACAGTCCGTCGATTATCAACTGCTCATAAGGCTATACATTTCTATTTTAAAAATGAACATGAACATTCATATTATAAACAAAAAACATAAACGTTTGATTAATTCATTAATGAATATTAGACTTAAAACATATAACGCGCTAAACAGAATATAATTCTTAAAACATTACGTGTTAAAACATATTGCGAACAGCCTGAATGACGGCACTTATTATGTGAACATTCATTTTAACGTCTGTCTTCATAACAACAACCTATTTCATATATATATAGTTTACAGTGCTCAGCGTAAATGAGTACACTCCCTTTGAAAAGTAACATTTTAAACAATATCTCAATGAACACAAAAACATTTTCCAAAATGTTGACAAGACATTTGTAGTCTAAAATGTAGCTTTGCTTTGCACTTTTCAGTGGGGTGTACTCATTTTTGCATCACCCTAATTTGAGTAAAACTGAAAAATGTGTAATCTAATGTGTAAATGTGTAATCTATATTATTAACCTTACTTTCATGTTATAAGTTAAACAGATGTTATATTAAACTTAGTCTTATCAACATTTTGGAAATGGTTTTTGTGTTCATTGAGATATTCTTTACAATTTTACTTTTCAAAGGGGGTGTACTCATTTACGCTGAGCACTGTATATATATATATATATAATCATTTATTTGAATTAGCGAGAGAGAGAGGTATGAAAGTTGCGCGTGCATGTGAACCTGCATCTGCGCGTCTCTTTCTACAAGCAATGAGGCTTAGTTACTTCAAAAACAGCGATTTTACCCCCTCATTGCAGAGAAATATAATGTTGCGACTTGCGAGTCAGTTGTCTATCGAAGCTATTTTACTAATAAAAGTTGCCATGCTGAATGTGCGCTGCGCAATCTTTGATATCTGTGTGCAATAATGTGTGTGTGCGTGCATCTACGAACCCGAACCGAGCACGAAGCTATCCATTAAACATTAACCCGAACCCGATCCAAAAGTATTTCGGGACCCGCGGGCTCGGGTCGGGAAGCAGATCTCTACCGCACTCTGGCCCACCTCTTACAACCAAGCCAGGGCCTGCTAAACAAACCGCGCCCGAGCGCGGCACGGAACGATCACATTAGTCAAACGAACAGGGCTTTGGGGCTCAGACGCGACTCGGGGTTGGTTCAAAACACCCAGTGTGGGTACACCTTTAGAAAATAATCACACAACCTAATCGATATTCTATAATTAAATCGACTAATCGAATATTTGAAAATCGTGACCCATCCCTATTACATTCAATTTCGAGATTTCACACTTACATCTACTTGCACAATAACGTAATGCGTATTTGGCGAGTATGGTAATACATTGTAGGTGCTGTCCTGGGGGAGGGCTCCGAGCTCGGGAATGGCCGAACCCAGAGTACCCCCCATGGTGTGATGAGAATTCTAGTGATATTGGTGGAGAAGGGGTGGTGGAGGGATGCTGCTTAACCGTTGACTAGATGGAGGTAAGTCAGCTGTATTTATGTCCAAGGGTTAATTACCTTAATTGCGTACCACCTGTGTTAATTAGGCTGAGTATCTGACGTGCTCCTCCCGAACTTTGTTAATAAAACATTTCACGATTTCACACCTACATCTACTAGCACGATAACCTAATGCATATTTGGTGAGTATGGTAATACGTTGTAGGCGTGCTGTCCTGGGGGAGGGCTCAGAGCTCGGGAATGGCCCGAACCCAGAGTGCCCCCAAAAAGCAATAGAGCATAGGACAGCCGCCAGACTAAGATCCCCCCTCAAATACGCGTTTGAGATCTGGCGGGAGATAGTTCCGAGGAGTAACTTGTGTGGCAGGCCACGGGGGCAAACGTGCTCTGAGGGAGCGGTTTGGCATGCATGGGTGGGCCCCACTGACCGCCTGAGTGAACTTCGTGGTTTTGGGGCGACCGGTCGGGAGGGCTCAACCGAGGCCCAGCGATGGCTCACCGCGTTTGGACAGGTGAGCCCTGCCCGCCGATGGAGGAGCAGCGTGGTTGAAGCCCTGGCCAGGAGGACCCGAGTTGCCTGCAGTGGGATAGTTCACGGAGTCGGCGTACAGGCCATACTGGCCGTCAGCCCCTGCTAATCAGAGGACAGAGGGCGGTATCTGGCCGAGAGAGCCCATGAAGCCTCCGACTAGGGCACAATACCCCTTCGTCGGACGGGTGGGTCCTATCGGCTTGGCAGGTAAAAAGAGTTTGGGACGTCCGACAAGGAGGCTCTCACGTCATCCGATGGGAAATCGAGATGGGAAGCGGTAAGTCGTCTAGCTGTGAGGCTCTCACCGACACCCAACAGGGGCACAATACCCGCTTGTGTTGGACGGGTAAGCGTCGCCAGCATGGTACTAGAAAAGGCAAGGTTGTCTGGCCGGGAGTGCTCTCATCGGCGACCGACAGGAGATCAAGACTCACTGTGTCGGACAGGTGAAGACGGAAAGGTAAAGTTTGGTCGGATGCTTAGCCGTCATCCAACCTGTTTGATGGGTTAGCTTCGCTGACGTAGGAGGAAAAGATGAGGTTGTCCAGCCGGGAGGCTTTTGCGGCATCCGACGTGAGATCAATACTCGCGAGTCGGATGGTTGAACCTCGCCGGTGGTGGACTGAAAGCTAAGATTTCCTGAACGGTCGGGTATGTAGCATTCAACGGGGTTCGGTATTGTGGTGCGATCAGACGGAAAATATGAGTTTGTCTGGCTGGGAGGCTCTAGCCGACGTCCGACGGTGGCTTCAATAATTGCCGTGTCGGACGGGTAAGCCTCGCCGAGCATGGGACTTGAAAGGTAAGATTGTATGGTTGGGAGGCTCATGCCGACGTCTGACGGTGGCTTCAATAATCGCCGTGTCGGACGGGTAAGCCTCGTCGAGCAGGAGGTTTGAAAAGGTAAGGTTGTTTGTCCGGGAGGCTCTCGCCGATGTCCGACTGTGATTTCAGAATCGTGGACATATAAGTTCGTCGATAGTCAGATGGAGCTTAAGGTTGCTCGACCGGGAAGCTCTTGTGCATGTGATTGAGTTCGTTACCCGCAGCGTCAGATGGTGCGCCTCGTCGATAGCCGACAGGGAAACGTTTGCTCCACCGGCAGCGTGTCGAGTTCGACACGAAGTGAAAATATCATGCTATTTTTTGGTTATGAAAACAACCTAGGTGACTGTTAATGAAATGTGGAAACTGCTCCTGAATAGAATGAATATCACATTGTCATGAAAATCCTTCCCAGCAAACACACGCAGTACAGTAATGTGATTTGTTGGAGCTGTAGGCTATTTTCATTGTACTGTACTGCAGCATGCTTGTAGTTTCTGCGCTTTAGTGAAGTTGTATAACATTACAGCGTGGCGCCGCGTTCGCGCGTGCTATTGAAGAGCGCGTGCCACCAGCACAGTATAACCTCTGACAGGACTTTTTATTTCATAGCGTGTTACGAAAATAACGTGGAATAATGAGACTGACATTAAACCTGTCAACATTTAATCTGACCTCAGATACTGAATTGGGACAGCGCGTTTTTCTCAGGCACTCTTTCTTTACTTAAACTGCCTCGGAGTCAGATGATCTGACAGCGTCAACAGCTTTCATGCACGTCTTTTAAAATAAAAGTCTCGCATCAGAAAAGCATTTAGCGTTTTTTGTTGATGTCGTTTCTTTGGCTGTAAATAATCCGCAACCCACTCAGAATCATCGTTCAATCGTCGTTACTGCTGTCTACATTCCACCACAGGCAGATACTTGCTTGGTTTTGTCCAAACTCCACGATGTGCTCAGCAGATATATTAACAAACATCCTGACGCTGCTTTCATCATCGCCGGGGACGGGGATTTTCCTCACACCGGAATACAAACAACGGATCGTGCAGGACCCCCCGGTGGAGAGGGAAGTGATGCACTGGTCCTCCCACTCTGAAGCTACGCTACAGGCGGCTCTTGATGAGGTCGACTTGGACATGTTCCGGGGGAGTTCATCTGACGTCAGCGAATTCACGGAGGTAGCATTGAGCTTTGTCAACACGCTAACCGAACAGGCCACTGAAACGGTAACAATAAGAACATTCTCTAATCAGAAACCGTGGGTGGACAGAACAATCCGTGATGCGGTTAACCATCGAAGTGCCGCATACAACGCTGGTATTTTGTCAGGAAACATGAGTGAGTACAAAGCTTCGTGCTACGCTCTCCGACGGGCAGTTAGAGCCGCTAAACGCCGGTACAGGGAGAGAATTAAGTCACATAGAATCCAAGATGGCGCAGAGGATGGCAGCCGTGTTGCGTGCTCCGGGAAAACTTTGCAGTTTTTCGTATGTTTTATTTGTTTTTTTGTTGTTTTACGTGTTAGATGTTGTTAGTATAACTGTCTACGATAGAGACACGCTTTTAAACATTGGTTCCTCCGTCACGCAACGCAAACCGGACTTTGAGTTTCTGAATGCCGGTGGATTGTTCACAGACATGGCATCAGAGCTCTTTGTCTGGGTTGCGCAATCGAGGAAACGCCGCCGCCGCCGAAAAAGAGGAAAGAGAGCTGGCATTCTCGTCAGATTGAGACGCCGTGCTTTCCGACCTCCTCTCCCAACAATTTTGATGGCTAACGTTCAGTCACTGGATAAAAAACTCTGTGAACTGCGGGCGCGCATCTCATACCAACGAGAAACAAGGGACTGCTGTGTTATTTGCCTCACAGAAACCTGGATGTCTGCTATGGTTCCAGACTCAGCCATCGAGCTCACGGGCTTCTCCGTGCACCGCTCAGACAGAGCAAAGGAGCTCACAGGGAAAAGCAGAGGCGGAGGTGTTTGTTCCTATATTAACAACTTGTGGTGTGATGAAAGGAACATACACTCTATTAAATCCTTCTGCTCCCCTGATCTGGAATTTCATACGCTTCTGTGTCGACCATTGTGGCTACCGAGGGAATTTACAGCCATCATAATCACGGCTGTTTACATTCCTCCTCAAGCCAACACAGACCAGGCACTCTGGTCTGTGAAGAGCTGATCGCGGCCTTCAGGAAGAGACAGCAGCGGCCCTACACCTCTCTTATGATCAGTGGGACCCCTGTGCAGAGGGTGAGTAGCTTCAAGTACCTCGGTGTAAACATCTCCGAGGACCTGACATGGACTACACACATTCAGACTCAGGTTAAGAAAGCCAGGCAAAGACTGTACCATCTGCGACAGCTGAGGATCTCAGTGTGGTATGGTAACTCATCAGGACTGCAAAGCTCTACAGAGAGTCGTGCGCTTAGCTTAGCGCATCTCAGGGTCTGCTCTCCCTTCTCTGAAGGACATCTACCTCAAACGCTGCAAAAGCAGGGCTGCTAAAATCCTCAAAGACACAAATGACCCCGGTAACCATCTTTTCTGTTTACTGCCATCTGGCAAGCGCTTCAGGAGCATGATGGCAAAAATTGAGAGACTGAGGAGGAGCTTCTTCCCTCAGGCCGACAGGCTCCTTAACACAAACTCAGTTTCATAAACATTTACAAGACTCATTATTAACTCTGAAACATTCATATTCTCACCATCCATATTGCTTCTATGTGTACAAAGCCGGTACCACTCGTTTGCACATCCCTCTTGTTATATTACTATTTATTAAGTCCCAGTATACTGTTTTTGCACATCTTATTTGTTTTGCACTTTTTATTCTATTGCACATTTTACTCTTTATTTCTCTTTTTTTACCTATATATATATATGCTCTTGTGTTGCGTTACTTTTATATCATTTTTATTATTTTGCACTGTCCACTGAGCGGACCTGATTTGATTTACATTTCACTTCTGATTATACCCTGTATAATTTATCATGTGACGAATAAAGAAACCTTGACCTTGACAAGTCGAATAAAATAAATACAATTTTGTGCAGACTAAACTTTTATTTGTTAGCCTATCTCTGTCTTTCATCAGAAATGTGAACAAACAGTGAATATATCGCGGGAGCGGGAGGGTGCGGAATAAAACCTCAAACAGTCCCGCGAAGACCTCCACATCACAGATCAGATTTCATTTATCACGTGAAGAGAGATGACTGACAAGAAGAGTGAGGTGACACAGACAAGACGATGGCGGAAGAGTTTCAAACCAAAGGTATAAAAGCGCCCGTTTTAAGCCGGACATTAGTCTGACATTAATCTAATTCAGGGAGAAAACTCACCGAGATCTACCAAGTGAAAAGTAAATAAATAATTAAAATGCTTGTTGTGATGTATCTTTATTGCATTAATTTAATAATAATACATAAAATTGTGTTTTATTATTATTCACGTCGCTGTATTCAACTATATACTAATATGAATAAAATTTATAAAATATTAATATCATAATTTTATGAATAAGATAAAAAATTATGAAAATTTGCACTGTTTCTCACACTAGTGTACTTTAATGTTTAATCTGGAGGTTTGCTTTTAAATGCTTTTATTTTGTACAAAATTGCAAAAAGTCACACTTGTGGTGTTCCCGGTCAAAAATGACCGGGCTCCGATCAATTGCTTATAAATCTATCATTATGCTATATTATCACCAAATATTGGATTCAATCTTTTTGTCAACTTTTTTTCTAAATGCTTTGTTTTTCAACAAAGCATTTAAAAGCAAACTTCCTGATTAATCATTAAAGTACACTAGTGTGAGAAACAGTGCAAATTTGCATAATTTTTTTATCTCATATTGTGAAAATTATTCATAAAAAATGCTTTTTTCACTCAAAAAATGAGGTGCCTACTTTCGGATAAATGAGGCTTACGATTAATCAGATGCAAATAGAAACACACAAAAAGATTGAATCCAATATTTAGTGATAATATAGCATAATGACAAATTTATAAGCAGTTGTTTGGAGTCCGGTCATTTTTGACCGGGAACACCACAAGTGTGACAGGAGTCCGAACACAACCAGAGGGTTAACATGCGAGTCATAATATTAATGTATTATATTTGAGTTTGATCTCTCGCCCCCCTGGTTGAGAAACACTGACCTAAAGCGCGAGCGATCTATTACCCCTGATCTAAGTGATAATGAAAAAAAAAAAAAAAGGTCTATCATTTATTTGGTTCCACAGTATTTGCTGTTTTTTTTATTTTAAACACAGCTTGACGCCAAATTGCTGCTGATATTAAAGTCAAAGTAAAATGCGCACGGCGCTTACAGGCTATTTAAAACCTATAAGGAAAAGAGGGAAAACTCAAACGTGTGACATCAGGTCGATTAACCGGTGGGAAAATTTCCTCACCATCACAACCCTAGTGGCTGGTAGGGATGAAGCGATTTTGTTTTATTTCACCAACAAAAATAATTCCAAACAAAGATCAGCACATTCTCCAAGCAATGGTGTTTTGTTACTGAATGATTCAGCATTTTGAACAAATCGGTTCCTACTGGTGGTTCAGTTCGTTTAAAAATATGCATTTCCCCCATCAAAATGTATTATTTGTATATCCAAACATTTATTTAAAATATTAATCTCATAACGTCTAGGTTACGTTATGTCGTGACGACATAGGGGATTTACCTGGAAGCCCCGAACATCTCTGACTAAAGAGAAAACGGCAATGAAATTGGCTAGTGCCCCGGGATGTGAACAGCATGCAGTGACTTGAACTGCGTGTGACTCCAGAGGAGGAGATGGCGGGTGAGCTGTGACATGCGGTGTGATCGTATACCTCCCAGCCGGTTGATGTACGAGACCGCCGCAGTGTTGTCCGTGCGGAGTAGCACGTGCTTGCCCAACAGCAGTGGCCGGAACTGCCGCAAGGCTAAATGCACTGCCCACAGCTCTAGGCAGTTGATGTGCCAAAGCAGTCAGGGCCCTGTCCAGAGCCTCGAGGCTGCCTGCCCGTTGCATTTAGCGCCCCAGCCCATGCTGGAGGCATTTGTTGTGACAACAGTATGCCGGGACACTTGTTCTAGGGGCGCCGCGGCCCGTAGAAAGGCAAGGTCTGTTCAGGGGCAGAAGGAACGGCGACACTGCTGGGTGATACCCACTCGCAGTGTACCGCGGCGCCATGCCCACCTCGGGACCCGGGAGTGTAGCCAGTGCTGAAGTGGTCTCATATGAAGCATTCCGAGCGGCGTGACTGCAGCTGCGGATGCCATATGCCCCAGGAGCCTCTGAAACTGTTTCAGTGGTACCACTTTCCTGCCTCTGAAGGAACTCAGGCAGTTCAGCACTGCTTGGGCACGTTCCTCCGTGAGGCGTGCCATCATACTCACCGAGTCTAACTCCACACCGAGAAAAGAGATTCTCTGCACAGGGGAGAGCTTGCTCTTTTCCCAGTTGACCCGAAGACTCGCAGATCCAGGATTGGTCGAAGGCCACCACGTTTCTTGGGTACGATGAAGTAAGGGCTGTAAAACCCCTGCCTCCTCTCGGCTGGAGGGACCGGCTCGATTGCATCCTTTGCCAGGAGGACAGCAATCTCCTCGCGTAAGACAGGGGCGTTCCGGACTGCCACCGACGTCTCAAGAACGCCGTTGAACTTGGGAGGTCGCCTTGCGAACTGAATCGCGTAGCCGAGTCGAATTGTGCGCGTGAGCCAGCGAGACAGGCTGGGCAGCGTGAGCCACGCCTTCAGACACTGTGCAAGCGGCTCCAACGGCACAATCAACATACCTGTGGTGGTGCAGCGAAAGGGAGTAGGGGTGGATGGTACAGAAGGCGGTGCGTTCTGAGGCATCCTCACCAAACTCCCCTTGGACCAGCGGTTGGAACAGAAACGGAAAATTCTCCTCCCGGCCCAGGGGAAGGAGCGGCGCTGTTCTCGCCGTCTCCTGAGAAAGAGCAAATTCCAACATCTCAGGGTTGCCCGCGTCAGGACCGCTTCATCGACTTCCTGGATGACTTGGGGCCTGGCTGGGACGCGGGGGGCGCCGCTCTCCTGCGAGAGGCTCGACGCGCCGGCCAAGGTATCGATTCGGCCTGGGGCGGAGCAGCTCTGGAGGATGCAGGAGGGCGCCCACGGCGAAGGCCAGACTAAGGCCTGGCGGTGGATGGTGCATCACGCCGGGGCAGGTCTGCTGGATCGCCTTGGTCTGCTGCTGTACCGCCGAGAACTGCTGGGCAAAGCCCTCGACAGTGTCGCCGAACAGCCCTGCCTGGGAGATGGGGGCATCGAGAAAACGTGCCTTGTCAACGTCCTTCATCTCTAGAGAGCGAAGTCAGTTGCCATGCGCAGCTCCTGCATCAACCCCGGGTCGGTACTACCCTCGTGCACCTGTTTGAGCGCCTTGGCTTGGTGAACCTGCAGGATAGCCATGGCGTGCAGGGTGGAGGCTGCCTGGCCCGCAGCGCTATAAGCTTTGGCCGCGAGAGCGGCTGTCAGCTTACAGGCCTTGGACAGGAGACGCGGACGGTTCCTCCAAGTGGCGGCGTTTCGTGGGCACAGGTGCACCGCGATCGCTCTCTCCACCTGGGGAATGCCCGCGTACCCCCTGGCCACTCCACCGTCGAGGGTAGTGAGGATGGAGGAGGCGGACGAGGGGCTTCTGGCCGTGAAAGGGGCCATCCGCGACTTCGTCAGCTCCTCATGCACCTCCTGGAAGAAAGGCACAGGGGCAGGGCGTGGTTGTGAGCAGCGCCCCGCTCCGAGAAACCAATCGTCCAGCCACGAGGGCTCGGGACTGGCGGTCTGTTGACCTCCAGCCCAATGCTCATGCTGCCCGGGCAAGCATGGCCATCAGCTCTGGGTCCGGTGCGGCAGTGGCGACAACACCAGAGGGGGGCAGCCCCACCGCACCTTCATCCTCAGAGGACGTGAGCCCATCCCCTGATGCTGTGATCGACATCCTATCTACAGATGGCGCACCGAATGAAATGCTGGGCGCCCCGTGGGACAGACCAGCGAAATCACCCGGGAACCGGACGGGATGTTTGCTGCATTAGGAGTAAGAGGTCCGTGGGGGCGTGCCCGGCGGAGAGGCTCTTACAGTAACCCTCAGATCTCCCAGAGCGTCAGCCGGCGATCCTCTGCTCGAGCCAGAGAGATCAGCATGGGTGGCGGCAGAGGGTGCTAATCCTTTCATAAAGGAAAGGCGAGATCGCAGTGAAATCATGCTCATACACCCACAACAGACGCATGAGTAATCTACGAATGCATCTTCAGCGTGTTGGAAGCCCAGACACTGAAGACAACGATCGTGTCCATCATCCGCAGACAGGAAACGACTGCAACCAGAAGGACACGGACGAAACGGCATCTTGAAAAAGATGCGATCATTCCTTGATTTGCTCTATTAGAATTTGCTCTCTTAGTTGAAGTGCCCAGAGGAATCGCTGATGAGAGGGACTCCGCTGATCGCACCGTTACACCAACCGGGAGCAAAACAAAGATGAACGGCTTTGAGGAGATCAGCACTCTTATCATCCACTCGGCTCCGAAGCAAAAATCTAATGATTGAATGTACCTGTCGCCCTTGTATACCCGTATGCACGGGGAGTGGCTCAGGTATGCAAAATCCACTAGCCATTTTCTTTGGCGTTTTCTCTTTAGTCAGAGATGTTCGGGGCTTCCAGGTAAATCCCCTATGTCGTCACGACATAACTCGTAGTGACCGACAGATAGGGAACATAATTTTGCAGGGTAAATTATTATTTAATCTGACTGGCAACAGCCCTATGTGTATATTGAATTTATATTGTGTATGTAATATATATGTATATATAAACATATATGTATGTAATATAATGTGTATTTGGGCAATTCCATGCAAAGGTCATCCTTGCCATGAAAAAAAAAGTGAATGAATGAAAAATATTCATTAAGAAGAAAATTCATGAATTATAATTTTAATGAAAGAAAATTGTTAAGCATGAACAAATGAAATAAATAAGTTACTTCACCCTCATCTTCTCTCATTATCAATTATTTTACATATTGTATTATTATGTGGGATCCAATCTAATAAATGTGATTATAATTCTAGGCGTGAGTTCAAACCCTGGGGCTACAACCAGTGTTCCCTTTTAAAAATCATTACAATAATTTCAGATGGTTTTCTTAATGTCAAAACTAGTATTCAGAGTAATTTTATGCGTCAACAAAAGTGACATGATGATTTGATTGTTGATTTCTTAAACAGATTTTGTGTGTATTTCAGACACGTCACATCCATAACAGAGTTTTGTCACATCCATAACTTTGTTTTTTCCTCAAAATGCACTTCATAAAAAAATTACATATTTTAAACATTGGTATTTTTATGTTCAGCTAAGACAAGGAGTCATCATGTGGATATCAATATTTATACATTTGACTTAAAAGTTCGCAGACTTTAAAGAAAATCATACAGTATACTGAAAATTATGTTATTTCCTGTCACATCCATAACGCATGACTATTTACCTTTTTTTGGGGGGGCTTAAATGTATTTTAGAAAAATATATTTTGGCTGTCAGTTCTCCAGATTGGGTGCTCTGAGAATATGCATAGCCAATTTAAATATTGTAAGAAGTTTATTTTTACTGACACATTTTAGCTGTCATAATGAGTTCAGATGTCACATCCATAACGCTGGAATTGCCCATTTCCATTACGGGTTTAGGTCTTAAATTTAAGGTGGTATTAAAAAGGTCTTAAATTTAACTTGTTCATATCTGCAGAAACCTTGTTTAAAATATTTTGCATATTTTTTTATATATATATTATTTTGCTGGAAGAGATACAGATGCTTAGAAAATGAACAGTTAATGATACAATGTATACAGAGAGATTATATGCACACATATAAAGAACTGCGATTGGGTCAGGTCAGTGTAATTGCGCCCTCCCCTCAGCCAGAGTCGACCCTCCAATTTAGAATATTAAATTCACAATGGATAGGCAGCATCAGCTTAGTGGTTGTGTGAAACGTAAATAAAAAAGGGGGGGGGGGGTATCAAGGCACATAGCAGGGCTCTACAGTGAGACTGAAAAGTACTGCGTGCAGTTATCAAACCATACCCGATCAGCATATGTGTTTGCGCTGAGGGGAACGTCTGAGGGGAGTTATGCAAGTTTAGCTCACATATCCTCTTGTTATAACAAACAAAGTGTTGACAGGGTGTAAATAAGAGATTTGTTGTGCAGTGTAGAGAGCTTCATTGATTATAATGGAGATTTTTGAGATTGCGATGAACTGAAGTGAGTGAGTTTTTAAAGATAATTAAGGGAGTTTTCAAATGTGATATCAAATTACAACAGTTCAATAAACAATGTTAATATAAAGTCATGTACATTGTATGACTTCAACAATATTGCCTGATTTTGGTCTATTTCGTAAAGAAGAAAAATAGTTTCAAACAGTCACTGCCGAGCCGTTGCACATCTTTCAAACACATCAATTATGAATGAACCTGCATTTTTAAATGAATCTAGTGAGTGAGTGATTCAATTACCATTCATAAAGACCTGAACGAATCAATCATGTTCAAACAAATCAATTAAATGAATGATTCGGCGATAAAATCAGCTACTTGCTGCCACCTGCTGGCAGTTTTATTTGTATGTTTAGTGTCAATTCAGTTGTTTAGATCATTTAAATAAATCAATAGTTCTATATTCAAAATATGTTCTATTTAAAACATTACTCTCACAGCATTGTTATAAATATAAAACATCCATCCCACCTCTGAGCCTCTGTAAATGTCTGTACATTTACCTACATGTCACTTTTATGTTCTTCTGTGCCACTTAGTGGAAACTAACTTTGTTCATATTGATTTCTTTTCATTGGGAAAACGAAATGTGGAAAATGCCAGTGAAGAAACACATTCAAACAAGAATAGTCTCAGCATCAGCGGTGAAGAGAGTGCTGAACTTATTTTCGGTTTGCCCCGCCACTAGGGGTGAGCGATATGACGTTTTTTGATCGTGAACAAATGTCTCCACGGTCTGCTTTTCAAGAAATATCGTAGTATCGTGCTACAGCGCACATTCTATCAGTTACAGCTCTGGCGCCTCCGTCTCTATATAGTGTGCAACACGACATACAGTGGTAGAGTTACTCTGACAGGACACTGCACTTATTTGTGCATACACCAGAAGCACTGCGCACTAAAACCCTGTCAAACAGCGCCTAATTACTGAACTAAGTTATCATTTAAGCTAATACGGTCAAAACACACAAGGTTTACATATAGACTCAGTTGGTTATGTCTAAAATTAAGGTAAATACTACAGCTGAGAGAAACGGATGCACGCCTGAGTAATAGATGCGTGCTGGTCTTAAAGGGAAAGTATTAAACATGCAGCCGACTGTCATTAAAGGGATAGTTCACCCTACAATTTAATTTCTGTCATTATTTACTCACTCTCATGTTATCCCAAACCTATATTCATTTCTTTCTTGGGCTTAACACAAAATAAGATATTTTGGTGAATCTGGGTAACCAAACAGTTGCTGGTCCACATTGAATTTGATAGAAGGAAAAATATGGAAGTCACCAAAGATCAGCAAACTGTTTGGTTATCCTTGTTCCTCAAAATAGCATTTACGTTCAGCAGAAGAAAGAAACTCACTTAGGTTTAAAACAACTTTTGAGTAAATGATGGTATAAAAATAAAACACCATGACAGAAGGCATCATTTTTATTTCTGGATGAACTATTCCTTTAACGTTAATACATTTACATTTATGCATTTAGCAGGCTCTTTTATCCACAGCGACTTACAGTGCATTCAGGTTATACATTTTTTTGTCAGTATGTGTTCCCTGGGAATTTAACCCACAACCTTTTGTGCTGCTAACGCAGTGCTTTACCACTGAGCCACAGGAACACTAATAAAACAACAAAACACAGAGAAAAATCACTCACTATTCTTAACTAAAAAAACTTTAATACAGTTTCTTTAGGAATCAGTCTATATACATTTTAATTTTTTACATTTGTTCATTCAGTTTCTTGAATGCTCCTGCTATCTATTGTACATGGAAATAAAACACTGTTTGTTTTACTTGTATATTATGTGTATTTGTAATCTGTATCTTTGTTCTTATTTTTTAATAAAAAATATATTTTTTTTTTATCTTTGCCCACTTTGGCCTAAATTGGCATTTGACCATCATGGCCTCGTGATCATCCCCATACACTGATTGGCTTCATCACTCTGTCTCCTCTCCACCAATAAGCTGGTGTGTGGTGGGTGTTCTGGCGCACTATGGCTGCCGTTGCATCATCCAGGTGGATTCAAATGCTGACATGTTTTGTTTGTGTTGACTGCTCCGTGTAAGTAGTTTAATGTACTTGCGTCTCAAAATGGTTTTATGATGCAAAATTTATGTAAACACAGCCAGTTATGTCATAAGGGATTAAACGAACAGGACAAACCACATTACTTCTTGTATTTCAAAAGAGATCAGTGTGTGAATGCAGCTTAAAGGATTAGTTCACTTTCAAATTAAAATGTCCTTATAATTCATATAATTCTAAAATCATCAAGGACTCAAATCACCCTGGTAACCGTCTCTTCATTTTACTGCCATCTGGCAAGCGCTTCCGGAGCATGATGGAAAAAACTGAGAAACTTAGGAGGAGCTTCTTCCCTCAGGCATCAGGCTCCTAAACTCAAACTCAGTCTAATAACATAAACATGACTCAATTTAATAAACAGTAAGATATTCACTATTCTCAATCATCCGTATTGCTGCTATATATATATTAGAGGTGGGCATAGATTAATTTTTTTAATCTAGATTAATTTTGGAATTAATCTAGATTAAAATGGCTCATTTGAATTCTGCCGAAGGCATTCAGAATATGTGTGCTACCCAAATAATGACTAAAAGTAAGTCTTTGAGAACGGGTTTCTCAAGCCAGGTGGCGCATTAGACCAGGGGCTCATCTCCTGTTTCCAAAATGCATCACAAACTTTAATCTCTTCCCGTCCCAATCCCACGAAAAAACTGGGGGAAAATCCCGTTCCACTCCCGGAAGAATGACTCCCATTCCCTCCCACTCCCGTGTTGTTGTTTTTTTTTTGTGTTGCTAACACACACGTCTTCTATTTTTATTTTTTAGACATTTCACTCTCTATAGATATATTTTTCAAAGACGGAGTTTCTCGCTCAAGTTCACATGAGACCTAAAGCGCACCCTGTTTGCTTAAAAGCGCAACGTTTCGTTGTTATTCTGAGTGCACACAAATAAACGTAGAGTCTTTACAGATTCGAAAGATGTATTAGGCTACTTTTATCTGTATGACCAAGAATGACGGAGATGTTAAGAGCAAGTGAGCGCACCGGAGCCTGTCCTGCAGCAAACGCGCTTCCACACAAACACTTCAATAGCGCACGTTTCTCTAGGTTAACATCATATTGAGCGGCCATGTAAAGTTGCTACTACATACATCTTTCAGATGAAAAGCCATATTTGAGGTTGATGAATGATAGGTGAGCGTTTGGATGTCCTGCCCGAGTGTATTACCACATAGACCAGCCGTTAACAATCTGTCCATCACGGACTGCGAGCCTCTAGTTCGAAGACTCGTTCTCGCCCCCTACAGTGCAATTCGGCTAGGTATACATCCGCGCTAAAATATCAGGGTGAAAGTCATCATAGCTTGCGTAGTATAGACACAGCTCCCAACCCAACTTTGAGAATAGATTAACGGCGATATTTTTTTATCGCCGATAAGAGTCTCACGTTAACGCAGCACGTTAACGGCCCACCACTAATATATATATATATATATACCCACAGCATAAAATCTTTAACATTTTATTTTATTGCACAGCTTATTCTTTATTTTTTCACTTATATTTATGTGTATTCTCTTGTGTTGTGTTACAATATTTTGCACTGTCCATTGAGCGGACCTGACCTGACTTACATTTCACTACTGATTATATTCTGTATAATTGAGTATGTGAAGAATAAAACTTGAATCCTTGATTGGGGCTTCCATGTAAATCGAGTATGCGAGTAAGGAGGGTTCCAGTGCAGTGAAAAACGTCCTGTATCGTTCCTGTTCAGAAGAGATCGCACCCCAAGGAGCTTAATGACTTCAGGCCTGTTGCCCTAACATCCCATGTCACGAAGACCATGGAGCGGTTGCTGTTATACCAACTCAGATCACCGGTCCAACATGCATGGAGAAAGTGGGTGTGGATGATGCCATTCTCTACCTACTTCACCGATCACTCTCATACCTGGACAGGGGCAGTACCACTGTGAGGATTATGTTTTTTGATTTCTCCAGCGCTTTCAATACCATCAAGCCTCCGCTACTGAGGGACAAGCTGAAAATGATGGGTGTGGACTCATACCTGGTAAGGTGGATCACAGATTACCTTACTGGAAGGCCGCAGTATGTCCGGCTGAGGGACTGCACCTCTCAGACTGTGGTTAGCAGCATAGGAGCCCCACAGGGAACAGTTCTCTCCCCAGTCCTGTTCACCCTGTACACCTCCGACTTTAAATAAAGCTCGGACATGTGTCACATGCAGAAGTTCTTTAACGACACGGCCATTGTTAGGTGTATAAGGAATGGACAGAAAGAGGAGTACAGGAGCCTGAACGGGAGTCTAACAATCTGCAACTCAACACCACCAAGACCAAGGAGATGGTGGTCGACATCCGTAGGCTCAGACCCCACCTGCAGCCTGTGTCCATTGAGGGTGTTGGCGTAGAGATGGTCCAGACATACAGATATTTGGGTCTGGAGTTAGATGACAGACTGGACTGGTCCTCAAATACGGATGCCCTCTCCAGGAAGGGACAGAGCTGACTCTACTTCCTGAGGAGGCTGGTTTTTTTTAACATCTGCCAGAAGCGGTTGCAGATGTTCTATCAGACTGTCATCGCCAGCGTTCTCTTCTATGCTGTGGTGTGCTGGGGTGGCAGCATTAAGAAGAGGGACGCCACGCGGTTGGACAAACTGGTGAGGAAGGCTGTATCAGTAGTTGGTTCTGATCTGGATACCCTGACATAGATGTAGCTGAGAAAAGGATCCAGGGCAAGATACTGTCCACCCTGGACAATGTCCACCACCCTCTGCACCAAACCTTTTCTAGGGAGAGAAGCTCTTTTAGTAACAGGTTTTTGTCCCTGGCCTGCTCTACAGACAGACTGAGAAAGTCATTTGTCCCTCGGGCTATACAGCTCTACAACTCTTCCCTGTGAACAGGACTTGAACTGGACTGTTGCTAATGGACTTTCTAGATCAGTGGTTCTCAAACTTTTTCAGGAGGAGGCCCCCTTGTGTAGGGTGAGTTGTTTTGTGGCCCCCCAAAAGAAAACATTCTCAAACTTACAATTATACTTATACATTTTAGATTGTACCAAACACAAATGAATTTGTACAATGCTGGAACAACAATTCTGTTTGTAGCCTTATGTCTCTGATGTTGAATATACAACATTTGTTAAATTCTACATTTTATAAAATATAACAAACTGTTATAAAAGAGTTTTGACAGTTAACAATAATATTGTGTGATAAGTGCAACAAAAGTATTGAATACTGAACAGTAATTTATGATGTCCATAGTAGAAGATCAATACTGAAAAGTTAATTTACATTTGATTTGTAAAAAAAGTGCATTAAACTTCGTACATTTTAATGGAGTAAATGACAGTGGCTCAAGTTTGGTTTGCAATTTGAACAGCAATCTGTTTTTTTGTTAAGCAATATTTTTTTCGGCAAGAAAAATCGTTTTTCAATATAGAAGACATATACAATATTATAGGCCTACAAGTTTTACAATAAAAAATAAATCATGCAATAGGCCTATAGATTTTGCTCCTCCCCGACCATCACTCGGCACATATCCACTGCTGCTGGAAGTATTAATTCCTTCCCGATCGCGTGAGGCTTTTTACGTTTGGCTATTCGCAGGGCTTGTCGTGATATGTTAGTCAGTCGTAACTTTTGCTTGACATATTCTTCTTTCTTTCTCTGAAAAAAAAATTATTACTTTTATGTGCATGCTCCGAATTAATTGTTGTGAAATGTCAGTTGAGTTTATATGGTTTCAGTGCTTCAACGGATAAAATCTTCAAGCACAGTGTGCACTGTGGTCTGCCGTCACTATATTCCATAAAGCCATATTTTCCGAGTCGTCAAAGTTACGCAGTTTCGTTTTTTCACGCTGGGCTCTTCTGTATTTACCTTCTCAGCTGAGACACTGCGTCCTCTATCTAAAAACTTTTAAATAGTCTTAGCATTTATCAGCGTGTTCGTGTCGTGTTCACTAGTACGTCAACGGTTTGGTGAAGTTTCAGCGTAGTGTGCTGCGCATAATTTATATAATTTTTTTATACTTCTATTTTTATTTTTTTATACATCATAGATCAGATATGACAATCCTGACTTACATACAGGTAATATAATTTTTTTTAAATGATTTAATATTCTAGAATTTATTTGCGGCCCCCCTAGTGCCATCTAGTGGCCCCCCAGGGAGCCGCGGCCCCCAGTTTGAGAACCACTGTTCTAGATAGACAAGAATTGGATAATTATTTTGTACTCTGTTTATAATTTTATTTTTTTGTATTTTATTTTTATGTTTATACTTTTTATGCATGCTTTCTTTTCTGTTTTAATGTTGCTACTGGATAACTGAATTTCCCCTTGGGGATCAATAAAGTATCTATCATCATCATTAGATAAACTGTTGTCAGTCATGTTGTCATTTAAAAGCCGGACATCATTGGTAATGTTATTGTTTTAGTGTTTATGCAAAAGAAAAACATTTTATTTGTTGATTTTAAATATAAAACTTTGTGAAGCAATTTGTATCAGTACATTTTAAACATTTCCAGGACATTTTAACCATACCGTGATAATACTGGTAACTGTGATAATTTTGGTCACTATAATCGTGATAAGAACTTTCACAAAACTAAAAGTTAATTGTACTTTTCGTACTTTTTTTTTTTTTTACTTTTTTGTCATTTAGCAGATGCTTTTATCCAAAGCGACTTACAAATAAGAAAATGTTGAAGTAACGTTACTAAATTGAATACAATTTATTAAAACTAAAACGAAAGAAAATACCTATAAAGACATAATAAATTCATACATAATTTATCTAAAATTAAAATAGATAACAAATCAAATGGCAGTAGTTTATCAGTAATCCTAATAAAAGAACACTGCCAAACACACATGCTAATAAA
This sequence comes from Oxygymnocypris stewartii, assembly GCA_003573665.1. Lineage (NCBI taxonomy): Eukaryota > Metazoa > Chordata > Actinopteri > Cypriniformes > Cyprinidae > Oxygymnocypris > Oxygymnocypris stewartii. The sequence goes on from QVTF01019454.1 coordinate 272,880, forward strand.
CAACAACTTACACATAGTAAGAATTTGTTATACAAACTAAAACAGAAGTGAAACAAGCAGTAAGAAAGAAGATAAATAAAAAGCGATTCTTATATCCCTTGCCGGTGTCCCTGCCCGGTGGAGTCGCACAGTAGAGTCGATGTTCTTTACACTCTTCGGTCTTCTCACGAGGAGGGCTTTACACAACGGCTGCCACGGTAAACTAAGATTTTTATACCCATCTAACAAAATACTACTCCAATTCAGCTGAACACAATTTCCTGTTAATCACAATAAATGGGCAAGCAAGCGCCCGACACTGACAAGGGACGCGATACAGTACGAGACCAAATGCGATTTCAGCACGTCTCCACACAATAAACAAAACAAGCGTTTCCTAGCAACAACAACTTCGCTAAACACCAATGAGACAAGTAAATACACTTACTAGTTGTTTTTAACTTCCGCTGATAGACTGCTTCTCTCAAATAGTATTACTTTACACTTCTATCTTCTGCTGGCGCTTAAACACAATTTCCTGTTAATCACAATAAATGGGCAAGCAAGTGCCCGACACTGACGCGATACAGTACGAGACCAAACGCGATTTCGTGTGTAATTTTACACACTTGAGAGTACTTTTTAAACATATTGGACAAAGGTGGAATTTCTGTTATATATTTTGCTTTATTTGTTGCTTGCAAAAAAAAATGTCTTCCCTTAGAAATCCACAGATACTAATTTGTCAGCAATGGAGAAAGATGATTTTTGTAGTCACGACATCATCTAACAGGTGCTGCCTGCACTAGAGTTTCCAGACAAATCCTGACCACTTGGTGCAGTCTAATTGCAAAAAAAAAAAAAACTGATGCTCATTACCATTTTCTTTAGACCTAATTATTTTCTTCCCTGGAATGCACAAAGCACTTTCCCCCAGAGATATAATAGTATTTGGTCATTTTTCAGCCATGACCTCAGTTGTCCTCTCTATGTACACTGCTCTCAGTGGCCTAGAAAAGCACTGAGCTGTCTCCCAGATATGCCTCTTCTAATTTTAACGAAACAGTGGGTAATTATTCAAAGTATTAAGCATTAGACAACAATACAGGTCACCCAGGGTTTTTTTTAAACAGTGAATGGGCTGTAAACAGAACAGAATGTTGTGTAAGTGGCCTGTGTAATAGTTCAATATTTTACCAATCTGTTATGGTAGATATTTTTTTTAGTTATGGTGTCTAAACACACTGAAATGTATCTATATTATGGCTCTTAGAGGAAAATTTGTAAAAAGGTTTGCGAAAGTGATGCACCATCATTGGACCAGAACATTTTACCTTTTGACTTCTAAAGTTGTATCAACCCTCTAAAGACCATTCAGAACGGCAGATGCAGAGAATATTTCTGATTGGCTGGAGGAGTGTGAGACACTCCCAGATTCATTTTTGCTGTTTATAGACCCTGGGGCTGTCAGGTAGGATATTTCAGGACACATTTCAGTGATTGTCAGGATTTGATTTGATTTTATGTATTCCAAAGAAGACGCTAAAACACCTTTAATCCAAATATAAACTAGTATGTACAGTATTAAGATGACATATTTTAATAGTAAGGTGCCATCAATAACTGAAAACCTTATTTATGAATTGTTTCTATATTAATGCCAAGGTACCAAAAATAAAAGTACTGAAAATAACATTATGTACAAACAGATAACATTACCTTCAAAGAACCGTTTCTAGATGCAGGTAACAATAAATAATCCAAAACAAAGCATAGGCCTATTTCACAACGTGACGTATGCATACCGGAAGTATGCATCCGGTCCGGTGAATGCGCTAACAGAACAGTGGATAAGATTGAAAGTAATCCTGTATTGCGCCCTTATGTTCAAACATGAATAAGAAGCCTTATGTTCAAACATGAATAAGAAGCAATTGTTTATCGTTTTACAACTTTCCCAATGACTATATTTACTCCAGACACTAACTGTAACATTAGCTGATGATGAAATTGAGAGTGCTGGTGCAGGAGAAGCACGATTACGAGAGCCACCTTTCCCGGTGAATATAACATTCTTAATGGACTGTAAAACAGTAGATGATTGAAACTAAACAGTGGCTATAAAATTTAACAATATATTTAAAATAGATTATGCTTATATATTGCCTTAAGGTAAAAAAAAAACGTAAGGTATAAACTTAAGGTAGCCTACCATATGGTAGCAGTTACGCTAACAGTGGAACATTTTAGTAAGGGGAATGTGTTTTCATTATTTGCGTGGTCTTCTGTTGGGTTCTAACCTATACAATTTAAAACCCATCTCTCTCTATTTTTAGACTGACTGACTGTCTAGGCTTGTCATATGCTTTTGACACATTCCAAAATTAACTCTGAACACAAGAATTAATGTTAAACCTGGAAAGGAAGAAATGTTAGTCGTGATTAAGTACGATTAATGTGAAGCACCAAAATGTGAAGCATCTGGGTGGATGAAGACACCACAAGGAAGAACATTAACATCAAAGTTCTCAGCGTTGCAATGAAGAACCTCTGCTGAGCTGCTTTTTCAAACTTGGTTGCAGATGTCATGACAAAAAATGTATATATCTTGCACTACATTGTAATATGATGCACTTCACATAGATATTTTTTTTATTAACTTTTGTCAAAATAAAAATGTTTTAGAATACGTATTTTCTTTTTTTTTTAGCTGGGTGCAGAGCCTATACCAGGGCTGATGTTTGCTTGTGTATTTTTGATTCTTAGTGTTATTTTGTAAACAAATTATAAACAATTTTAAATATTTAATAATATTACCCACTTAATTGATGCTCTAAGTCTACAGGTGGTATTGTATTGTTTATTTGCATGTTGTATACGTGCTTATAGAAAAGCAAAGTTTTAAGTCAAATTCATTGTAAAGATTTACATTTCATTCGTGTGTTAAAATGAAAAATGTGCCATAGTGTAGTGGAAGACCACTGCTATTTATTGGAAAACAAATAGTTGAAATAATTTAAACTAAAGCCATTTACTATCGGACATCATTCCAATATATTAAGTGTGTGTGCATATATAGTGGGAGCTGAATCTTTAAATGCCATTCCATTTAAATTAAGGATTTGTTTTAAAGCAAACATAATTTGGTGCCCAGAAATCCCCAGAATACTGAATAAGGGTTAAAATGACCATTACTATATAATATAAATTATAGATCAGTAGGCACAAAATATTAATTTTTTTATCACATGCCATATTAATCATATTACAACAAACAATACAAATACAAATTAAGCTCAGATGAGCTTTATTTGTCACATACACAATTATACAGAGGAGTGAAATGTGTTCTCTGCATTTAACCCATCCAAGTGTACACACTTGGAGCAGTGGGCAGCCGACTGTGCAGCGCCCGGGGAGCAGTCGTGGACTTCCTGCCGGAGCCGGGATTCGAACCCACAACATTGGGTTACCTCGGGTTTCAAGTCCAACGTAACGCAATATAGTTAAGCCAGTATACACAAGTAGTTAACTTTTTTTTATTAAACCACTTAAATTCATCCATTAGGCCAACGACTGCCCTATTAGCAGAGGGTGCTGTTAATAATAAGTTGCTATAGACACTGAGACAACCAATATATTTGCAATCATCTTATCAGTAAATATAATATCATCATTAGCTAAATCCAGTCTGTATATACACTTCAAGCTGATGTGGCTCCTCATGCTTTCTTATTGACAACACTTGGACCTAATTTCCACTTTTGCCTGCAATACTATTTGAGACTGTAGTGTCCACACACATTTGTTTGACTATTAGTGAGGACACTGCTTAGACTTGCATCTGTTTTACCTGTAAGTTATATATTTTATAACTCAACTATTACCACTAAACGTACTTATTATAGAAACGTGCAAAACGCTAGATTTAAATAAAAACATGTTTTGGCTGATTTATAAGCCTTTTTAACAAGCAAAGACCTGTAAAATGTGCCCACTAATCGGTAGTAATAATATTTCACTATATAAGTGAGGAAAATTGGTAATATGAATATAGTTAAGCCAGTATACACAAGTAGTTAACTTTTTTTTATTAAACCACTTAAATTCATCCATAAAGCCAACAAGTGATAAATAGGAAATTAGCTATAATGGTAACTGCCAAATAATACATACCTTGACAATAAAAACAGTTCCTCAAAAAATAATTTAGCCTTCCCTAAAAACGTTCCACAAAACGGACAACATTGGTTATTCTTACTTAGAAAATAAATTAATGTAATGACGGCAAGAAAACAACTATTCCCAGGCAATCGCAGCGGGCCACAGTGCGACGTACTGATTCCCTACTTCCGCTTTCGGTCGCCATATTGTGATATAAGCCGATGGTTTTGTACCCACTCTGTGATTACGGTGTTATTCATACACAAACGCATCCGGTACATCTATTATTGTAAAGACTGGTCAAAGGCGTGTGGATCCAAGTGCAGTGATATATTTATTAGACAGAGGCAGAATCAAACAGGCAATGGTCAGCGGGCATAACAGGAATATCAGAGGCAGAGCAGAGACGTAAACAATACCAGGCAGGGGTCGAGGTCACAGGCAAAGGTTCAGAATTCCAAGGTCAGGCAGTCCGGGGTCAAACACAGAGATGGCAAGCAGAGGGAAAGGTAACCGCTCAGAAATGTCAGCCGGGGCAAGAACAAGACTTCGCACTGGGTGAGTGTATGTGTGCTGCTTTTATGTGAGTGTGTGAATGAGGTGCAGGTGTGGTGAGGCAATCAGGGTTGATAGTGATTGGTGACAGCTGTGTGATTGGTGTAAAGGTGGATGGGAATGTGTGAGTGCAGTGCATGATGGGAGATGTAGTCCATAGGTGATGTGAAGCTGTAGTATGGTGCAAGAGATGTGGTGAGTGGCAACCAGATTCGTGACAATTATAGTCAGAAATGACTCTGTCAGAGGCCTTTTGAAGGTCTCTTTTGTCACTTAAGCCTCATGTTGTCAACACATGTCCTGGATTTACAATATTTAAAATATCTGTCTCTTCCACACTTTCCCCCCCTCTTTTGAAAAAACACCTCCTAGGCTTGTTTGGAAAAATCCCTTCTTAAATTATTCATTCTGCGGCAACCGGGATCTGCCACTCACATGTGACTGTGGACTAAAAATTCACTGTGTCATACTACTTAATAAGATTTCAGCATACTTATAATCATCCAGGTGGATGCTGCACATTGGTGGTGGATGAGGAGATAGCCCCCTTACTATGTAAAGTGCTTTGAGTGTCTAGAAAAGCGCTATATAAATGTAACAAATTATTATTATTATTATAATTTAGATGACCAATTAAACTCGAATACATTTCAGGCTACCTATGTTGTTTTATTCACACCCGGGAGACAGCCTCTCCATCACCGCATTTCTCTCCTGTGGAAAATTATTACATAACATTACATTTTCATTTGCCTGCTTAGGCTTTAATTAACTACACTTAGAAAGGCTCATGTGTTGTGGATTGGTAAGAGTGTGGGTTTGGAGCCATGGAGTTAACTCTCTCGCAGGGCATGTCTCCAGAGACTTCTTTTACCTCTTCACAAACCGCCAACCAGAGCAGGGCACAAACGAGTCACTTAACTTGTTTAATTAGGACTGTAATTAATTACATCACATGGTTAAATATTTCTGTGTGAGAAGAAAGTAGATGTTATAGACACTGTATTGGCACCCATCACACTCTGCCAGAGCTGCAAAATCTAATGCTGCAAGTTCAAATCCAGTTTCAAGTGCTCAATGTAGATTGATTTCAGCCGAATCAAAGCTGCAGCTTCAGAAGAGACTGAAGTCTGTTAGTACTGGGATTCTTTTGAAAACACAAACACCCCAGGCACCCGCTCTCCCCCTAAAAGAATGAAAAATAAATGTAGAATTGCATATTGATTTTTTGGTGTCATTTTTAAACAGCCTTCCAGGGTTCATTTTATTCTCTGAAAGCTTTTGAATAAAATAACTTAGTCCATCTGGACCTTAATATGGCTCATAATGCAGTACAAATGATTATTGCTGTCTCAGGGGCACAAGCTAGCACGTGCACAACTTCTGGTTCAAGTATAGTGTGCGCATATGAAACCAGCAGGATTCGGTCGCCATGCCAGAGCTATGCAATGCTATAAAATATGTGATTTACACGCAACAATGTAATACATATTGAAGCCTTTCAAATCTCCCAAGCAACAGCATTAAATGTATCACTGTAGAGTCATTTCAAAGGTTGTGACCTCTGATTACAAGTGGGTAATGTTTAAAACAAAAGTTTATATTAATAGCTGTGTGTTCCATTAAGATTGTTGGACTCTTGTGATATGTGTGAGAAAATGCCACAAAGCATCTACATTTCCACTCCTAAAACATTCGAGTTCAAATAAAAAATGTTTCCTCCCACACAGTGTTGGGGAAAGTTACTTTTAAAAGTAATGCATTACAATATTGCGTTACTCCCTAAAAAAATTACTAATTGCGTTACTTAGTTAATTTTTATGGAAAGTAATGCGTTACATTACTTTTGTGTTACATTCGCGTTACTTTTTAAATATGAGCAGGGCTTGATTGTTTGTTTTTAATACACAAAGTTCAATTTATAACAAATGTAAAAGCCCTTTCACACCAAAAAGTGTAATAAATAAACCTCAGGCTGAAGGAAATGTAAATTCACCTCTGTACAGTAGAAAACTGAAAATGGTTCAACACTCTTCAGCAATAAAAAACAAAAACAACGAAGCACAATTGTTAGTTTATCTAAAGTAATTTTTGCTTATTAGTATGGTTGAACTGGATCATCAAAGGTCAGCAGCAAACACATTGGTTAATAAAATGAGATTAGATACATTTGTATTGTTTAACATATTTAATTATTGCAGGTTTTTGTCATATTCATATTTAGTTTTAATTCATTTTGATGAATACTGAATAGTTTTTTTGCGAGTGGGATGAATTAATACACATTCACATTTAGTCTAGATTAGAACTACAGTAAGATCATGTTCACACAGCGCACTGTCAGTCAATAAATGGAAAAAAGTAACTGCAGTTACTTTTTTGAAAAAGTAACTCAGATATTTTCTAGTAAATTAAAAAGTATTGAGTTACTTTACTAGTTACTTGAAAAAAGTAATATTATTACGTAACTCGCGTTACTTGAAATGCGTTACCCCCAACACTGCTCTCACATTTAAATAGGTAATTTTTGAGAGGAAAAAATAACATTGATTTTATAAACTTACCAATATAGAATTGATCTATACGTTTCCAAAAATATAATGTGTTTGGTTTGGCTGCTGAGAGGTTGCAGAGCAGGCTGTTCCATTTCTCTATGTACAGAATGTAATTGCTAACGGAAGGTACTTTCTTAGCACATATAAATTTACATCTGGGGTCGTTTAAAGCTGAAATTGATCTAGTTGTGTTTAATATACTGTATATTGTTTTGCAATTTAATCTAAATCTTCCCACCTGCAATGCATTTAATGCATGTTGTAAATCCAGTTTCAAGTGCTCAATGTAGATTGATTTCAGCCAAATAAAAACTGCAGCATCAGAAGAGACTGAAGTCTGTTAGTACTGGGATTCTTTTTAAAGCACAAACACCTCATTCAACTCAGCCCCCATCTCCAAGATTAATGAAAAAGAAAGATTTAAGTTTGAAAAAAAGGAAATATTTTCTTTCTTGTAATTCTTTTTATAAAATCACCATCAATTATACAGTAAATACAATTTTTATTATATATTTTCATTTCATTGTATATGTACATCAGGAAGGTCTGAAATACCTCTCTCTCCCTCTTACTCTCAGTTAAATATACTAAAATATATTTACCTGCTCCAATTTTGGTGTATCAAATGTATCAAGGTATTTGATTCCAATGTGGAGTTGAAGGAAATGTTGAAACGTGGAAAATATAACCTGACCCATTCAGGCGCTTCACTGCTGCAAGTTACAGTACTCGTGTAAGCTCTTTGAGCTTTTACGAGCTAGTCTTCATTTAAATTTAGAGCAGAAGTGAGTCCTTATGCCTGGTTAATGCTCTGCATTTTAAAAAATGTTCTCCTCACCGGGTTTGCGGCTCCTCTGTCTGGTTATTATTTGAAAGAATTGATGTAATAGCCTGGCTTTTTCCTTTGGTCGCACAGTATGAACACTTGTTTTGCATGTTTTTGTTGTAATGAGCATGTTAGAAAACATGCTGAGTGCCTTGAATGCTGACAGAAATGTAAAAAATTCCTCTCTGTATTTTACAGGTATGTATCATGAATATACTAACAGTGTAAGTATAATTATATATATATATATATATATATATATATATATATAAACTTGCCACGGTAACGCCCAGGGGGAAATTATTCAGGGAAAAGTACTGCAGAGTTAATTGAGATTTTATTTGCATAGTAAGTGTAATGGGGAAATTTGGGGTAAGTGTAATGGGGAAAACTGTTCTAGATGAAGACAAACGTCCCAGGTTACGTATGTAACCATGGTTCCCCGAGGGAACGAGACGCTGCGTCGAAACGCTTTTGGGGAACGCCATCAGCGATATCCAGCTCTGAATCATATATGTAATCAGTACAAACAATGGGCAAGACGTCATGGGCGGGTGACGTAATGACCAGGAAGCTTTAAAACCACGTGCGGTGCAACCGGCGTTAGCTTCTAAGAATGAAGCATAGCTCTAGAAGGGATGCCTGACGTATGGTCCTGCAACGCAGCGTCTCGTTCCCTCTGGGAACCATGGTTACATACGTAACCTGGGACGTTCCCCTTCGGGAACTTCGAGCTGCGTCGAGACGCTTTTGGGGAACGAGATATCTACGCCGCCAGACTTGCAAATCCCTGCTTAGTGTGGAAGAGCACAGCTATGGCAAGAGAAAAGAAGAGCCAGGAGTGGCTTGCAAATCTTTGTCAAGAGCCTGACGAATGTGAGGGGCGTCGACCACCCTACAGCGTTGCAGTACCGGAAAGGCCTTGGAGGCCGCCATACCTTGACTCCCAAAGAAGGGGACAGAGGGGACAGTGCGATATCTGACGAGTCGCAAACAGATCCACCCTCCTGGCCCAAACTCTCCATATCTGCTTCACCCCTCAGAGTGAAGCATCCATTCCCCAGACCTCAGCCCCTGCCTCAACAGAATGTGTCTTGTAAGGAGACTCACTTAGAGCCTACCACTCACAGATGCTGTCCAGGCGGAGCTGTGGCGAGCGGAGGCCTCTAAAACTCTCTGAGCGTGAGGAGGCCTGAGGAAACTCGCTGAAACAGCCGAGCTCTTGGAGTGGAGGCCTCAGCATGACGACTCTCGAAATGAGAGGAGGCCTACTACACTCCGTACACTGGCATACTCCTAGCGGAGCTCTGGCAAGCAGAGGCCTCTAAAACTCTCTGAGTGAGAGGAGGCCTGACGACACTCACCGAAAGGTCGAGCTCTTGGAGCGGAGGCCTCCGAATGAAGACTCTCTGGACCGAGAGGAGGCCTTCTACGCTCCTTACACTAGGTATCGCGCCACAAATGGTGATCTCTCAGGTCTGGTAGACCGCAGGCAGGGTGGTCACTTATGACCGCTCCCCAACCGGTGAGAGATGCATCCGTCGTTAGCGTTACGCGGCGACAGGAGCTCCCAGCACCAGGCCTTGAGACAAAAACCAAGGGTTTCCTCCACATGTCTAAGGCACGTAGGCATCGCCACGTGACCTTGATCATATGAAGTGGGTTTTCAGGAACAAAGAAGTTCGGCTGTAGAACCCGGACTCTTTGTCTCGAGGAGGGACCACCTCGATGGTCTCCTTCCTCAGGAGAGTGCTCACTTCTTGTTCCATCACCAGAGCCTGCTCGGGACCCACCAGCGTGGGAGTGCCCATCGAAAGGTGGCACCAGAGCGCTGCGATAGCCTGTTCTACAGTGTGCTTGACCCATCGAGACACATTTGGCAGTAGTCTCCATGCTACCAAATAGTCTTCTACGGGAACCAGTCTCTCAAGACTGGCCTCTGGTGTACTTAGAGCTGCATGCTCGTTGCCGACCGGGGACGGACGCTCTAGCTGCTCTAGAGACCCCCAAAGCGGCGGCGAGCCTCTCAGCTCCGTTACATTTCCGGGTGGAAGAGACTGAGAGAGGTGCTCGCTGGAGGCTGCGCCCTGGAACACTGGCAGGGTTAGCAGACTGATCTCCTGAGGGCACTGAGGAGAGACGGGCACCGTGTAATGCGGTGTACTCAACTCTTCCCCAGAGGGGCCTGCCCTCTTAAGTCCTGGGCCATGGGATCAGGACTGCATCAGAAGCCTCCTATTGGAAATGACGGTCCTCAGACCCGCGTAATCACGTAAGAAGACTAAAGAACCAGAGTCTGCTCAAGCAGGACCCAATGAGACACGCTTGTCAGGGGCTCACACAACGCCAGGTGACCTATTAAGGGAACCAGACTCTCGAGACTGGTCTCTGGTGTACTTAGAGCGGCTAGCTCGGTGCCCTGAAGCGGGGGACCGGCAGGAGATGGCCGATCTAGCTGCTCTAGCTGCTCCCAGCTCCGCTACATTTCTGGGCGGAAGAGACTGAGAGAAGCGCTCGCTGGAGACCGCTGCGCCCTGTAAAACTGGCAGGGTTAGCAGACCGATCTCCCGAGGGCACTGAGGAGAGACGGGCACCGTGTGATGCGGTGTGCACCGCTCTTCCCCAGAGGGGCCGGCCCTCAAGAGCCCTGGGCCATTGGCATCAGTACATTCTAGCCAAGGAGTATTTTCTTTTTCTTTTTTTGAAAATGATGATCCGCAGATCTGTCTGCGGCCCGGGAGCGCCACTCTGACTCCGAATCCTTTGGGGAGTACGAGAAGTGACATTCCTGAATGAGGAGCTGGAACACGATTGGGGCTGCTCCGCCCAGCAGCCCCAACTGACCACCTCAACCTTCTCGGAGGAAGAGAGGTAAACATTGTGCTCTCAATCCAGAAGTATCCCAAGAAGCTCCTGTATACCATATATAATATATAATTGTATATCTTTCTCTACAAAATATATATATATATATACATACAGTGCTCAGCGTAAATGAATACACCCCCTTTGAAAAGTAACATTTTAAACAATATCTCAATGAACACAAAAACATTTTCCAAAATGTTGACAAGACTAGGTTTTATATAACATCTGTTTAACTTATAACATGAAAGTAAGGTTAATAATATAACTTAGAGAACAAAATTTTCAGTTTTACTCAAATTAGGGTGATGCAAAAATGAGCACACCCCACTGAAAGTCTCTGGAGCAAAGCTAAATTTTAGACTACAAATGTCTAATTTAACAAGAATTCAACCACAGGTGAGTCTAATTATTCATTACACAGGTGACAGTTGACTATAAAAGGGTGTTACTTAAAGAAAACCCCTTCCCATTTCATGCTGTCAGCAATGGCACCACATGGAAGAGAAATGTCACAAGACCTGAGAAAGAAAATAATTTATTTACACAAGAAAGGTGAAGGCTACACTACTTATCAGTCAGAATACTGTAGCAAAAGTGGTACAAACATTTAAAAAAGATGGAACTGCAACCATCTCACAGAGACGTTCAGGTCGTCCACGGAAGTTAACACCTCGTCAGGAGTGTCTTCTGGTGAGAAGGGTTGAAGAAAATCGACATGCAAGTTCACTGCAGTTATCTAAAGAAGTAGAAAGCCAAACTGGGGGGACTATTTCCCGTGACACAATATGGCGTACACTGCAGAGGAATGGCATGCATGGGTGCCGTCCACGAAAGAAGCCTCTCCTAAAGCCCAGGCACAAAAAAGCCCGCCTAGAGTTTGCCAGGGCCCATGCTGACAAAGATGAAGACTACTGGGACTCTATACTCTGGAGTAATGAGACCAAGATAAATGTTTTTGGAACGGATGGCTTCAAAACTGTATGGCGTCGCAAAGGTGAGGAATACAAAGAAAAATGCATGGTGCCTACAGTGAAACATGGTGATGGCAGTGTCCTTATGTGGGGCTGCATGAGTGCTGCTGGTGTCGGGGAGCTGCATTTCATTGATGGCATCATGAATTCACAAATATACTGCTCTATACTGAAAGAGAAGATGCTACCTTCACTCCGTGTCCTTGGTCGTCGTGCACTTTTCCAACATGACAGTGATCCTAAATACACATCTAAGGCCACTGTTGGATTTCTGAAGAAGAACAGGGTGAAAGTGATTAAGTGGCCAAGTATGTCTCCTGATCTGAACCCAATCGAACACCTATGGGGAATTCTGAAGAGACAAGTTGAGCATCACTCTCCATCCAGCATCCAATCTCTAAAAGAGGTCATTCTTGAAGAATGGAAAAAGATAGATCTGGCAAAATGTCGCCAACTTGTTCATTCCATGCCTAGAAGACTTGGTGCTGTCATTAAAAATCATGGAGGCCATACAAAGTACTAGATTTAGTAGTTTTTGTTGTGGGGTGTACTCGTTTTTGCATCACCCTAATTTGAGTAAAACTGAAAAATGTGTAATCTAAGTTATAGTATTAACCTTACTTTCATGTTATAAGTTAAACAGATGTTATATTAAACTTAGTTTTGTCAACATTTTGGAAATGGTTTTTGTGTTCATTGAGATATTGTTTACTTTTCAAAGGGGGTGTACTCATTTACGCTGAGCACTGTAAATATATATCTAACTTTTCATTGTCAGATAAAATGCATAATTAATTTTTCAAAATTAAATGGAGTCAAACACCCAGACAAGTAAACATGGTCAGAAGTCAAAAATTGCCTCGGCAACAAGCGAGCCACTCGGAACAAAACCATATAAATTTTCTTGGAGAGAAAACTGCTGCAGATTAACGCACTCTAACTCAAGGGGGAAGAACTGCAGTGCAGGCTTCCGCCCCGAGAGAGCGCTAGACCTGGGGAATGCAGGTGGAAATAGGGCGAACCCAGTCTCCAACCCGTCCGCCAGATCTATGTGCGATCCCCGTGATCTCAATCGCCGCAGTGCCTCAGTAGTAGCGGGACCGCGAGATCATAGGCACGGACACACTCCTCGAAGCATTGCATTGCATTGCAGCGGGGAACACACGTTTATCAGCCCCTCCTTTTTTTCTCAAGAGAGCTGTACGTGTGCGCTTCTCTTATTTTTTGCTCCGCTCCCCAGATAGGTTTCTCTCTATAGCTTTATTTGTTTTTATTTATTCACAACATACTTGTGCAAACATACGTTTTGTGAAAATTCATCGACATCCTCCCTGTCCCCCTCCTCGGAAAAAGACAGGCGGAGCGTCGAGCCCTTTCTCTGGGGGGAAGAACCGCGGGGCGGGCTTCCGATCTCAGAAAGCGGGCGCTGGATCTGATGGGAAAGGAAGAAGATAGGGGATCACCCGTCTTAATTCCCTCCATCTGATCCATCTGCGAGCACAGCCACTGCTCCGCCTCAGCGGCAGCATGACAGGTGCTGCGAGGACGCTGGTGAAAACTCCCTCCTCAAAGAGAGTTTTCCCCCCCAGGAGCGAAACATACGCAGTGGATGCCACTCATAATGCGGGTAGTTGGCCCCCTCGAGAGCCGACTCTGCATGCTTCACTCCCAGTCAGACCAACGCACAAACTGTTTGTATCCCCGCTCTTGATATAGCGTGGGCAGGGAGGAACACATAGTGTGTAACGTGATCTACTTTCGCCCTTTTATGCCTTTGATATGTCTGCTTCCTGGTCTTTTCCTTTTCTCGTTCTTTCTTATTTACTATCTTTCTTTGACAAACGACAGTAAATAGACTCACAGAACATATACGTGACTGACACACACTTTTGAGAGCTTTGCTGAATGACAGAAGCTAACGCCGGTTGCACCTCACGTGGTTTTAAAGCTTCCTGGTCTGTACGTCACCCGCCCATGACGTCTTGCCCATCGTTTGTACTGATTACACATATGATTCAGAGCTGGATATCGTTGATGGCGTTCCCCAAAAGCATCTCGACGTAGCTCGAAGTTCCCGAAGGGGAACTTAACATCAGCAAGTTAAACAGCAAATTGTTAGTAGTTGCCACGGCCGATATTTTGTTGTGTCAGGATGTAAGGTATCTATACAGAGATAAAAACAAGCCAATTTGGGTAGGTTTTAAACACGATGTTGGGTAAATAATAGACTGAAGACATGCTGTGTTAATCTTTTAATCGACAAGTTGGGGTGCTCATTTACCCAGCAGGCTGGGTTACACGTTTAACACAGATAGTAGCTCATTCTGACTAGAATTCTGGGTTGATTTGACTTCATAAAATGGTTAGTATTTTAATCTTTCAATAACTATAAATAAATTGATTAAACGTGAACTGATTTGCAGTCAAACAATTATTAAGTCACATATAGATGACTCAAACCATTTAGACTTTGACCTGGGAACTTGAAAATCGAATTAATTAAAATCCAGAAATAATAATGTTTGTGGAAAATATAGATGTTATAGACCAGATAAATATGTGCTTACGTTAAATTCAATATAGGAAAACCTAAGCTAATATTCACTTTTACAAATGGATGTAATACCACTTTATGTTGTATCATAATCACCTCCAGTATGATCAACAAAGCTGTCTGTGTGCAGTGACAACTTTGATTATTATAGCAGGGGCCATCTTGTATGGTCACATCTCTTAATTCACTCTGACACGGTTGGTTTGCATAAATCCTAGCAAATGAAGTGAAGTAGATTATCTATGGCAGGGGTTTTCAAACTTTTAGGACACCCGGTGGAAAAAAAGTGGAGTCGACTGCCTCAAGTAATTGGTATATATTCACCTGCTGTCTGTTCGGGTGCTTCGGGTGTGCGCGAGCATAGAAACGCTCTATCACAGCGCGTGAGTACCGCATTGAGATGTCTTGGGCTTAAAATTACTTTTATGTTTAAACTGACAAGACAAAACACGTGAGGATGAAACACTTTCTTGAGGAAGCAAGCCTGATCGTTAATATAGTTTTGGGGGGCTGAAACCCAGCTAAAAATGGTTTAGAACCGCCCCTGCTGATATAGCGTGCGTGATTATACTGAAACATAAAAATATAACCAGTTTACCTGATTCAATGTGATGTCTGTGTCTGAAATAACAAAATGCCAATCCGTAGTTGGATTTCTGACACGACTAACCGTAAATCATCTTACACTTTCAAAAGCGTGACTGATACTCCAGCTAGCTCTAACTGTCGACTAACAGCGGGAGTCAGATTGCCCCTAGTGGATGGCTGAAGGTTTGCTAGCTTGTATTCATAAATTTTCAAGGCAATGTCTCTGAATTAATTGATTCTCGCCCCCCCTTGACACGTGCTGGCGCCCCCCTGGGGGGGGCGCGCCCCACAGTTTGAAAACCCCTGATCTATGGGGATCAGGTCTGGTGAGTTTGCTGGCCAGTCAAGCACACCAACACCATGGTCATTTAACCAACTTTTTGTGCTTTTGGCAGTGTGAGCAGGTGCCAAATCCTGCTGGAAAATGAAATCCGTAACTTTAAAAAGCTAGCCAGCAGAAGGAAGCATGAAGTGCTCCAAAATTTCTTGTTAAACGGGTGCAGTGACGTTGGTTTTCAAAAAAACACAACGGACCAACAACAGCAGATGACATTGCACCCCAAATCATCACAGACTGTGATAACTTAACACTGGACTTCAAGCAATGTGGGCTATGAGCTTCTCCACCCTTCCTCCAGATAGAGTCTGGAGGACCTTGGTTTCCAAATGAAATACAAAACTTGCTCTCATCTGAAAAGAGGACTTTGGACCACTAGGCAACAGTCCAGTTCTTCTTCTCCTTAGCCCAGGTAAGACGTCTCTGACGACAACTGTAGCCAAATTCCTTAACACGTCTGTGTGTGGTGGCTCTTGATGCCTTGACCCCAGCCTCAGTCCATTCCTTGTGAAGTTCACCCAAATTCTTGAATCAATTTTGTTTGACAATCCTCATAAGGCTGCGGTTCTCTCGGTTGGTTGTGCATCTTTTTCTTCCACACTTTTTCCTTCTACTAAACTTTCTGTTAACATGCTTGGATACAGCATTCTGTGAACAGCCAGCTTCTTTGGCAATTAATGTTTGTGGCTTACCCTCCTTGTGAAGGGTGTCAATGATTGTCTTTTGGACAATTGTCAGATCAGCAGTCTTCCCCATGATTGTGTAGCCTAGTGAACCAAACTGAGAGACCATTTTGAAGGCTCAAGAAACCTTTGCAGGTGTTTTGAGTTGATTAGCTGATTGGTATGTCACCATATTCTAATTTGTTGAGATAGTGAATTGGTGGGTTTTTGTTAAATGTGAGCCAAAATCATCATAATTAAGAGAACTAAAGACTTAAACTACTCCAGTCTGTGTGCATTGAATTTATTTAATACACGAGTTTCACAATTTGAGTTGAATTACTCAAATAAATGAACTTTTCCACGACATTATAATTTATTGAGATGCACCTGTACACTTGAAATATTTTCTATAGTAGAGTTCCACCATATTTCCACTATTTTTATAGTGCAAATGATGATTTATCTGTATGTAATTAGCATCGCTGCAATTACAATATTTACTCTAATGTGTTGTTTTAGCAGCTGCATTATACACAAAACACTGCCCAGAAAGGATCCTTTTAAGTTCCACAGAAGTCACACTTAGCTCGTCTGAATTTTCAATAAATAAATAAAATTATAAAGGCGGTACACTTTCTCATTTAATAGCCAGTGTTACCAGCAGGCACAAAACAGGTGTCAAGCCACATTCGTGATATATTTGATCATGATTATGATGCATTAGAAAGTGTCAGACTAAGCCTGCTATTTTTCACTATCAGAAATACGGCTTTAAGTCAGTCATAAATCTCCTCGAATGGTCACCTTCTGGGGTATAGAAAAAAAGATGCTGAGATGAGCTGAAGCAAAGCCTAACTGACTTTTTCGAATCCTAAAGCAGCCAAGGACACTAATGTCACCTGAAACACAGGCTTATGAATAGCAATGAATCCTTTACGTCATGCTGTGTGGGAATTAAGAATGACTGTATTGAGCTGAATGAGTAAGAAAGCAGAGGGAAAATGGATGGAAGAGAAAACCCTGATGAATGAGATATACTGAAACAAAGGGCTTGTAGGTGACTGATCTAAAACTACAAACAGACATTCAGAGAAAATTTTGTCTGGAAAGGGAATCTGTGATGCCCCTGGTCCTTTCAGAAGTTTCTCTGTTTATGCAAAATACTATGTTGCAACGTTTCTCCATGTCCCACATTTTTTGTTCTTTCAGGAGAGTGGCTCCGTCTACTTGCAGTTCTTGTGCTCCACTGGCCTGCAGCTGGAGGTTATTTTTGAAGTTCTGGAGGAGTTTGATTGGACGGCTTTCTCTGTGGTTACCACACGCCACCACGGCTATGAGGACTTCCTGGCCATGGTAGAAGGGATGATAGATGGCTCCTTCATCGGCTGGGAGAGAAAGAGCGTGGTGATGCTCAACCTGACTGATGACCCGGGAGGGGCTCGTACACGCAGGCTGCTGAAGGAGAATGAAGCACAGGTCAGAAGTGAGAATGTAAATGCAGTTGATTCTGAGCGTCTGAAACCACTCTTAGAAATGTTTCTATTTTGAATGCTTTTGTAACTGAATACATTTCACTTACAAATTTTATTATCAGCACATACATTTTGTGAAAAGTTTACATTTTAGTTTAAAAGTAAACACCAGAATAGTATTTGGTTTGTCTCTCTTTTGCTTTAATGACAGCTGCACTCGAGCAGCTGCTTGAACTCAACAAGCTTGTGTAAAACCTGATGATCATGTTCCCTTTCATGGGAACTTCAAACTGCATCCCCTAGGGGTCGCTATGGGGAACGCCTTCAGCGTGACTCGTGTCTGAAGCATACAATTTAAAAACACCACTTGTTGGCCGGCGACAGCCCATGACGTCACTACCGGCGCGACCGCAATATAAGGGATGCCGGGAGGACACATCATTCTCTTCTTCGTCTTCACTGACTGTTTTTGTTTGAAGCGTGCATTCTGGTAAGAGTACAGTTTTCTCTCTATCATGGCGAGCACTAGCAAGGCGTTTAAGATTGTGTGTGGATCCGCGTCCTCGTTATTTGACACCCGATGACACACACAATCTTTGCGTCTTTTGTTTGGGCAAGAGCACGCACGCGATGTCCTTGAGGGGAAAATCTGCGTGCACTGTGAGCTTTTCAATGAAAAAGCCCCGCTCTCGTCTGTCCCTCTTTTCAAGGAAAGAGGGGCAGCCGTCTGCTTCCCGCGATTCGGGACCCACCGCTGCCGAGGCATGGAGGCGAATGAAATCGTGGGGTTCGCAGTTAGATGTGGCCGATGAGTTAGAGAGGGACCGCCCCTTTTCGCGCGCATTGGCCTAGAACGAGAGTGAGCTGCTGGATTGTGATTTTGCGATCTTTCTGACATCATTAGATTCAGCGGCTAGTGCTCTGCTGGGTTATGCCCAGGAAGAGCAGGAGATGTTTGAGGGCGAGGAAGTTGAGACTGAACCCTCTCAATCCTCCTGCACTGCATATGAACGAGTTATTAGAGATTATGGATCAGAAAAATAAATCTTTCTGGCCATAATCCCCAGCTCAAGCGAGCCTTCCTTTCTTCAAAATCTTGATGTGGAGGTTGAGAAGGAGTGGAAAAAGCTTTTTTTTTTCTCGTATTCATAGGTTTCAGCTTACTAGTTATGCTGACATTGAGGGGATTATGAAAATGGCTATGAGGGGATGCCCCCTGTGCAAGAGATGATAGCCAGCTTATCTCTCTGTGGGCGAGACATCCTCTCTCAAGGCTCCCTCCTTGCCATCTAAGCCCCTGAATCTTGCTTAAATGGCAGGGCATATGCAGCAGCAGGTCAGACCGTCGCTTCGTTGCACACTATGGCGTACTAGACTGATCTGCTGAAAAGACCTGGATAAGGTTCTATAAAGTCCAGGTCTGAGCCCGAACAACCAGGGGTCCTAGCCCATCTCGGTTTGAGGATCAGAGATGGGCTCAGAAGGCTAGTCTCGCGACTCATGCCCCTCCCCCTCCTGTGGCTAGGGTGAGAGAGAGGCGCGGGTCAGAGAGAGGCAAGCCCTCTCATTCCTTTCTAATTCCCCTGTAACCACCGTAAACTCTACCTGACCGAGATTAGGTGGAAATTTCCTGCTTGAGTTTTCTCTCCTTCTAAGCTCCTCATTGGTAGAGCTAGCACTGCTCCCCTCACCATAGAGGGTCATCTATGAGCTTGCCGCTCCCTTCGGGACATCTGAACTCGCTCTCGGTAGAGCTAGCATTGCTCCCCTCACCTAGAGGGTCACCTATGAGCATGCCGCTCCCTTCAGGGCGTCTGAGTTCCCTCTCATGTGAAGGATAAGTTTAGCCGCTCCCCAGAGCTCGCTGTCGGTAGAGCTAGCATTGCTCCCCTCACCTAGAGGGTCACCTATGAGCATGCCACTCCCTTCTGAGCATTGTAGGTAGAGCTAGCATTGCTCCCCTCACCTAGAGGGTCACCCATGAGAATGCTGCTCCCTTCTGGGCTCTGTCATAGGTCTCTCTTCGGCCAGAAGATATATAAGTGCAAATAACTCTGGGCACTTCCAAAATCCACTCAGTGGTAAGTTCGCACATTAAGTGTTTTGCGTTCTTTCTAAAAATCCAAATCCATGTTATGGTAAATGCACACGCTAGACTTTGGGCATTTTTTAAAAATCCACCCAGTGGTAAGATCGCACATCAAATGTTCTGTGTTCTTTCTAAAACCCATAGGGTAGGGTTACGTGCGCAGCTTCATGCCCTTATTTGAGCTGGTCAGGCCCCGGTTTGTACCTTGGGCCCCACTCCTTAGCGTCTGAGTTCCCTCTCATTCTGAGGAATGAGTTCTCCGCTCCCCACATTTCACTATTGGTAGAGCTAGCATGGCTCCCCTCACATAGAGGGTCACCTATGAGCATGCCGCTCCCTTTGGAGTTAGAGCTCGTTATTGGTAGAGCTAGCATTGCTCCCCTCACCTAGAGGGTCACCTATGAGCATGCCGCTTCTTTCTGAGCGTCTGAGTTCTCCACTCTCCAGAGTTTGGTGATAGGTCGCTCATCTTGTTAGCCGAGCTAGCATTGCTCCCCTCACCATAGAGGGTCATCTATGAGCATGCCGCTCCCTTCTGAGCGTCTGAGTTCCCTCTCACTCCGAGGAATGAGTAGTTCTCTGCTCCCGAACCATAGAACGTAATACCAAATATATATAAGTGCACACGCTAAAGCTCTGGGCACTTTCTAAAAATCCACTCAGTGGTAAGTTCGCACATCAGGGGTTTTGCGTTCTTTCTAAAATCCATGTTATGGTAAGTGCACACGCTAGACTTTGGGCACTTTTCTAAAATCCACCCAGTGGTAAGTTAGCACATCGAATGTTCTGCTTTCTTTCTGAAAATCCCGTAGGGTAGGGTTACGTGCGCAGCTTCGTGCCCTTATTTGAGCTGGTCAGGCCCCGGTTTGTGCCTTGGGCCCTACTCCCTTTGCCGGTATGCAGCTCGGCTTTGGCCAAAGGGTAATGTCACTGACAGCATCAACCGTCCCAGGGGCAACTCCCTTAGCCTGGTACAGTTGGCTTAGTGCTCGCCTCAGCATGGCAGCATGGGTATAACGTTCCCCATAGCGACCCCTAGAGGATGCAGTTTGAAGTTCCCATGAAAGGGAACGTCTCAGGTTACTTATGTAACCATGGTTCCCTGAATAGGGAACGAGACACTGCGTCCACATAAGTACATAAGTAACCTGAGACGTTCTCCAGCATGATCTGAGCATGATCTGAGAATGATCAAAGAGCATCTTGAGCATCAATAGAAACAAGAGGAGTCACATGATCACTGTTACAACTTTACTTGCACTTGATTAGTTATATAGAAATAGTGGAGGATTATTATTTAATGTATTTAACAATTAAAATTCTAAAATGGTTCAAATGGTTCATTTACAGATTAAAATCCCAGATTTTCTGATGTTTTGACATTCATTTATTCATTCAAATCAAATCTCATCAAATCATTTTACATCTTATTTCTAGGTTCAAACTAAAGCCTAGAAATCTTTAATGTGATCTGATTAGATCCCAATAGATAGAGAGAGAGAGCGAGAGAGAGAGAAAGTTACTTTTTATTAAACCTTTTATTGGGACAGCTCACATTTAAAAGGCCAAATCTTTGTCATTCAAAAGTTTTCACAAATAACTTGTTTAATCTGTAAAAAAAAAAATGAAATCTTCATATAATTCAATCAATTTTGTGAACTGCACTGGAAGCTTTTTCTCTCTATTGCGATTGTCCAGTTCATTCTCTTCTTTTTTTTCAGTTTCCTTTCACTGAACTATCGTTCCCACTCCATCAGCTCCTATTTCATTTATTCCCTTTTTTTATTCAAAGTGGCTTCTCTGCCAGCACAATTATCAACTGTATTACCAAATCAGAGTTGGTTAATTATAGAAGTATGAATATGACAATGAAAAGAGAAAGGACAGCTCTAATGCCCCAGAGCAATTATTCCATAGCACTCCAAAATCAGCAACATACGGTAAAGCTCCTCATGCGTTGTATAAGTCTCTTCCTCCATATTCCCTGATTGATTTCTCGATTAACCTTCTCTCTCATCGCTCATGTATCTGTTCCACTCTTTCTTTTTCCTCTCTCTCTCTCTCTCTCTCTCTCTCTCTCTCTCTCTCTCTCTCTCTCTCTCTTTCTCTCTCTCTCTCTCTCTCTCTCTCTCTCTCAATTCAATTTTTTTTTCAATTCAAATGAGCTTTATTAGCATGACTGCGTAGCACAATGTTGCCAAAGCATTAATATATATACAGTATATACAACAACAACATAGGTAAATAAATAACAACATAAATAGTAAATAAAATCAGAATCATTCTAAATAAATGAAAAGATCAAGTTGGTCAGTATCAAGTGAATCATGTTGAACATCTAACATTATGAATGGTTAACACATATTTAGCAGCGAGTGCAGCTGTTTTATCATCTTCTCCGAGTAAGAAGGGCATTTTCTCTGAATCACTGAGCTCTGTAAATGAAGGGATCAGGGCTTCAAATCTGGGAAGAAATGTTTCCCTCACATGGAGATATTTGGGACACATCATCAGAAAGTGTTTCTCATCCTCTATTTGCTGTAGATCACAGTGTCTACAGATCCTCTGCTCTCGCTCGGTCCATGTTTGTCTATGTCTTCCTCTCTCTATCTCTAGATCATGGTCACCTAATCTGTATTTGGAGAGGATTTGTCTTTCTTTAAATGGTTTAATCAATAAATAATTGGCAAATGTAGTGGTTCTGTTTAGGGTTGAGTAGCATTGGAGCTTATTTTGAAGGTCAAATTGTATTTTTAGAGATTCATCATGAGTGTCTTTTAGATTTGTGTCGATGTCTTTAATAATGGTATTGGGGGTGAAGCTGTAGTCGGTGAGGAGCTGGGTTTTATGGACGAGCTGATGAGCGAGTGTGTTTAGAGGATGAGATTCTGCTGAGGTTTCATTGGCGAGGAGGGCTTTATATTGGATCGAATCAGGATCAGATTGATGGAGGTGATGCCAGAACTGAACACATCTCTTCTGGATCTCAATCTTCAGTGGGTATAAGCCTAATTCAGCTCTGCAGGCATCATTGAACGTAGATCTATGGACCCCTAAAATGTTTTTGATAATTTCTAGTTGTAGGTTTTCTATTGAAGTTTTATCCCAATTTTTAAAATTGATTACTGGTCCCCAAATTTCACTCCCGTACAGTAGAATTTGTTTAATGATTGCGTGGTATAATTTAACCCATGTTTTAATTGGTAATTTTAATTGGCCAAACCGTGATTTGATGGCATAAAATGCCCTCCGGGCCTTCTCATACAAGGCCTTCACAGCCAGACTGAAGCCCCCCGATGCAGAGATCTGGATGCCCAGGTAAGAGTAGCTGGTGCTGTGCTCCAGAACTTCTCCTCCGTAACTGAACTGGTATCTGCTTCCCTGAGACCTGGCCTTCTTCTGGAACACCATGACTCTGGTTTTGTCCAGGTTGACCGTCAGAGCCCATTCCTCACAGTACTGTTCCAGCAGGGCCAGGCTGTGCTGGAGACCCTCGGCTGTGGGGGACATCAGAACCAGGTCGTCCGCATACAGCAGGCATTTGACTTCAGAGTCGTGTAGAGCGATGCCCGGGATGTTGCCGGAGCGGTCCAGAGCTTCTGCCAGCTCGTTGATGTAGATGTTGAACAGGGTTGGGCTCAGACTGCATCCCTGCCTCACTCCACGACCCTGCTGGAAGAACGCAGTCCTGCAATTACCAATTTTAATTTTGACTGCACATCTACTGTTTCTATACATGGACTGTATAACATCAAATGTTTTTCCACCAATGCCAATTTGTAATAATTTGTATAGTAACCCATCATGCCAAACAGAGTCGAAAGCTTTTTTCAAATCAACAAAACATGTAAATATCTTTCTTTGTTTGCCCTTTAGATTTTTGTTAATTAGAGTGTGGAGAGAATAGATGTGGTCGGATGTGCGTTGTTTCGGTAAAAAGCCAATTTGTGATTTATGTAGGATGCTGCGTCTTGTAAGGAATGTCACTATGCGGTTGTTCATTATAGTGCAGAAAAGCTTTGCTAGGTTACTGCCCACACAGATACCACGGTAATTATTGGGATCGAATTTATCTCCTTTTTTATATATTGGAGTGATGAGTCCTTCAGCCCAGGTCTCAGGGAAGTCCCCCGAGGATAAGATCAGGTTGAATACGTTTGCCAGAGCTTGAATTATGTAAGGACTGCTGAGTTTGAGCATTTCATTACTGATGTTGTCTTGTCCACATGCCTTCTTTAATTTGAGTTTTTTAATGTGCTCTGCTATTTCTGATGTTGTTATAATCATGTCCAGTGGGTTTTGGTAATTTTTGATAGTTTTCTGTAACTCTTCTAGTTTTCTCTTTGTGTTAGTTTGGGGCTGGTTGAGGTCTGGTTCAAGTTGTTGGTAAAGGGTTTTAAAGTAAGACCTCCAGATTGTGCCGCACTGGAGAAATGGCCTTGATTTGGGGCTTTCAGATTTTTTAAAGAGATTCCAGAAATTGTTTTGGTCTATTGATTCATCTATTTCATCAATTTTAGCTTCATAATATTGATCTCTTTTGTTGCAGATGAGCTTTTTATAATTTTTCAGACAGTCGGAGTAGGCGAGCCGTAGCGTCTGATTGGCCGGTTCTTTATGCTTTTTGTTAGAAAGTTGTCGAAGGTCTTTTCTGAGATAAGTGCATTCATTATCAAACCACATATTCTTTTTGATTTTTTGTTTGTTTGTTCTATGTTTGTTTGGAGGTTTAGTGTTAGATATAGTGGCTAAAGTTTGAAATATATGATTAAGATTGGATGTAGCTGCGTTTATTCCATTAGTATCTGGAGTGAAATCTGTGGACATAAAGTGGTCCAGCATGTTTAGTATAACAGAGCTGCTCATGTTCTCTTTGAATTGCTCGGCGTTAGACTGGTTCCATCTGAGTTTGGGTTTTAAAGGGAACAGTTTTTCATGTTTGAGGGGAGCGGTACTGACCCGGTCACATGACTGATTCAGGTAAAGGACTGTTTGGCAGTGGTCAGAAATCGGGAGTTGAGGTCTAACTATAAAGGCATTAATAAAGTTTGGGTCTATGTCTGTAATTGAGTAATCGACTACACTGGCTCCTAATCTGGAGCAATAGGTGAATCTACCTAAACTATCTCCTCTGGTTCTGCCATTAATGATGTACAGCCCTAAACCTTTACACAGTTTTAACATTTGTTTTCCATTGGTGTTGACTAAACTATCATAGCTGTTTCTTGGTGTGATAGCTAATGAAGAATGAAACGTGGTGTCATTGGATATGTGATTATTATCTACAATATTTACATAATCAATTTCTCTTCCGGTCCTGGCATTTATGTCTCCACATATGAGAACATGTCCTCTTGACTGAAAGTGCAAGATGTCAGTCTGTAGCTGTAGAAAGTTTTGCTCGTTGTAATAGGGAGAGTCGTGAGGTGGAATATAGAGTGCACAGAGGTAAAGATTATGCTGTGATATGACTGATTTCACTTCAAGCCAAATAGATGCATTTTCAATTTTAACAATTTTTATCAAGTGCTTCAAATTGTCTTTGTGCCAAATAAGTATTCCACCTGAGTCACGGCCATATTTAATTTGAGATTTTTTCAATGAAGAAACAATAATTTCTTTGTATCCTATTGGACAATGTAAAGCCTCGTTACTGCGACACCACGTTTCATGAAAGATACAAATGTCCATATCTGTTACACTGCTGAGTAAGTCTTGGTCTGCAGACTTGTTACCGAAAGTAGAAGAGTGCAGACCCTGTATATTCCAACAACTGATTTGAAAAGACTTCATGAATAGGTTTGTGTGTAAAGTGTGTGCATGTATATGTACATGTATGTAAAGGTGTGTGACTTATATCATGAGTCTGGAGCAGACGGTGTTCAGCAGACGTCTTATGTGGTTGAGTTCTGCAGCTGCAGGGTGTTGTGGTCGTTGAACTGCCGCCGCGTAGCTCTTGTGTTGTGATGGCGGTCCGGCGGCTGAAGACTCCCAAACGTGAAGGAGGTTGCGTGACCTACGAAAGGGAGATGGCATCCGTAATGTTACTGAGCAGCGTGACATTAAATGACAGTTTCCATCTGACCCAAAGGTGGCCAACTCAATTCCCCACAGGACTGGCCATAGCAGCAGACATTCTCGATGTTCAACAACGTGACTGATTAATTCTGCACAGTGTCCAAGCACCCAGACTTTCAGACCCTAATCAGACTGATACAGGAGCACATTCAAAGTGCCTGTCACAGTTCCTGCATGGAAAAGAATGAGGAAAAAATTGGGGTCAACTTGATGCAGTGTTATAGGAACTTTTTAGCTTTTTCTCGCAGTGATTAAACATCAGCTTGGTTTTTGTAAGGGCCCAACAGACACGCTACATCGAAGTGCAGATGTTATCGTCGAGCTTTGTTATAAATGTAAAAACCCTGCCTCCAGTGATTTGCTTTTAAATATAAGCTTATTAGCTTTATTTTATTTGAATAAGCTTTAGCAAAAATACCAGCATGATGATACATTGTAAATGTAAAATGTAAACTGCTCCATTATCAAAACTGCTATCAGAATGAATGATACATTAACAAGTGGTTAACCCTCAGAGGTCCAGCGTAGAAGAATTGCAACAGTTGTGTAAAGCAAATAATCAATACATAATTTTCAATATATGTGGGTTAAAAACAACATGTAACAGTGGTACTCTGAAAATGTCAGAAACATTTTAAGCCAGCTGATGCAATTCATAGTGATATTCAAGTGATGGCAAAATGTTTACATGGCCTAAAATTATTGACATGCAAGAATTTGAGACAGCATTTTTTGTAAGAAATAATAAAAACAAAAAATCTGTTGTTCTTACAAAGAGATTCAATCAATTATTCCATGTAATTTATTCATTTTTTGTCAACTGTTTTGTCATTTTGTCATTGCTTTATTTTTGATTAATTTGTCAAATATGTTTTGATATGTTTTGAATAATTATTGCTGTATTTACAGTAAATGTTCAAATATTAAAATTGATTAACTTTTCCCTTTTTTATTTTTAAATGTAATTTATGTAATTTATTCATTTCTTTAAACTGTTGTCATTTTGTCATTGCTTTATTTTTTATTAATTTGTAAAATTTGTTTTGAATAATTATTGCTGTATTTACAGTAAATGTTCAAATATTAAAATTGATGAACTTTTCACCTTTTTATTTTGAAATGTAATTTATGTAATTTATTCTTTTTTTTACCTGTTTTGTCATTTTGTCATTGCTTTATTTTTGATTAATTTGTAAAATATATTTTGATATGTTTTGAATAATTATTGCTGTATTTACAGTAAATGTTCAAATATTAAAATTGATTAAATTTTCACCTTTTTATTTTTAAATTCAAAACTTTAACTTGGTATACATAGTAACATTTTGCCACCCTAAACACCCTGTGTCACAGTTTTGCATGATTTGCACAATTTTAAATATAAGTGATTGGGCCTCTGATTTAAAAATGGGAATGAAGGGAACCATCTACAGTGCCTGCCAACATGTCGAGGTTTGCATTGTCATCAACTGCAAGTGTCAGAATTGTATTTAAGGAGATGTTTATATTTAAAGTTGTTCATTCATTTTTGCCCATGAAACACAGAAAATAAAACCCATGGCCATTGAAAAAACATCTGGAGGTGTAGTCCAGTAGCCAGAGCCCAGTCTTTCCCTGCTGGAAGGTCTATTGATTCCACACTTCTACTTTTGCTGCAGTTGTTATTCTGTAGGAATTGTTGGAGGAGTGCAGGTCACCAGTCAACAACCCTCAAGAGTAGTTTTATCTCCCTGTCAGGAGCCTGTGGCTACATGTTGACAAGTAGGATAAGCAACCCATCTCCAGCAAGAAAAACAACACCCCTGCACATCAAAGTAATTTCAAGATGTCTGACATCTCTGACCTTTTTCTGAAATGTGTGAAGAAAAATCCCTTGTACACCTCTTCCATAGTTTTAGGTTTACAAAAAAAACTCTCGGTCATGCTAAGGATTTTGAAGAACATGAGTTAGCGCATGTATAACAAGCTGACCGGATCACTCTGTTCCGATAGGACAATCTCTGAAATTACAGAAGTATCATGAGCAGGCAGAAAGAGCTGATTGAGCTTGATGATTGTAATACGTTTATTTATTTATTTTTGGCATCTCTTAAAGTCAGCATGATATTTATTTTCTAAGGGTGGCATGGTACGTGTACCAAACCGTACAGTTCACGGGGCAAATTCCAAATAGAAGTGATCATCACTATCCCCCTGGAGTGGGGACTTTGGCGTGAACAGGGCACGTGCATGTAATCATTTTGTCGTTTGAAATGCACTTGGCAAAAGGAGCGATCTAATTTCCTCATAATCTTCTGCTGGGATCACGGGAATTTTCTTTTTTTTTAAAGTTGAATTCGTTTTTTATAAATTATATGGCAAAACATTTTTTTAAACTTTATAAAATATCAAATTTATGTTCATTTGCAACAGTTATGCTAACAACAATAAAAATACATATAACATTAAAACAGCAACATCTGCTGAAGCACACCGCGCTGCGTTGTCACGGGAACATCCCAGTTGAAGATTATGAGGAAATTAGATTGCTCCCTTTGCCAAGTGCATTTCAAATGACAAAATAACTGCACACACGTGCCCTGTTCACTCCAAAGTCCCCACTCCAAGGGGACCGTACGGTTCGGTATGCGTACCGTGCCACCCCTATTATTTTCTAGATCACATTCTTTAATATTCTTTGCATGACCAAAGATTTTTTTATAAACCCTAAACCTTCTTTTTCTTTCTTAAAGGGATAATTCACCTACATTTTTTAATTCTGTCATCATTTACTCACCCTCAAGTAGTTCCAAACCTGTATGAATATCTTTGTTCTGCTGAACACAAAGGAAGATATTTTGAAGAAAGTTTGTGACCAGGCTGTTTTGGGGCACCATTGACTTCCATAGTAGGAAAAACAATACTATGGACGTCAATGGTGCCCAAGAACTGCTCTGTTTCCCACATTATTCCGAATATTTTCCTTTGTGTTCAGCAGAACAAAGACATTCATACAGGTTTGCAACTACTTGAGGGTGAGTAAATGATGACAGAATTAAAAATGTTGTGTGAACCATCCCTTTAATGGGACATTTTAGAGTAAATAAGTACATTTATTGAGAAAGAATTATCTCAAGTTCCATTTTCATTAAACATTAAAATGATATTCTTTTCTTATTTGCATCACTATGCACAATAAAACCATGAATGAGCATTAAGTAAATACATTTTGATTTTATGTCGAGTTTAACATGAAAAAGTGGTTCCTTTGAATACTTATTCATTTCTTGCTCTGCCACTATTTACAGGTTCGACTGTTATATTGCTCACATGAAGAGGCGGAGCACATTTTTAAGGCTGCATGGGCATCAGGGCAGGCTACTCCCTCACATATGTGGTTTGCAGTGGGGCCGGCTCTATCTGGACTTGGTCTTGAGGGTCTACCCAAGGCTCTGTTTGCTGTGCGACCCCAGGGATGGAGGGATGAGCCTCGACGGCGAATTGCAAAGGGTGTGTCAGTATTGACGCACGGTGCTATGGCTTTACGAAGAGAGTATGTCGGGGCTCGAGGGACAAGCTTGGCTGGGAACTGCATGATGGATGGAAATCAAACACAGAGGGTACCGGATAGAATCAGGTGAGAAAATCTAATTGATAGCCGATAAATTCACGGCTTTGTTTGGTGTACATCCCTGTCTCACCCAAAAAGGAATAGAACAAAAAAACAGTATACACTGGCATTCAAAAGTTTGGGGATGGTACGTTTTTTTTTTGCCTCTTAAACTCTCCAAGGCTGAATTTATTTGATAAATAATACAGTAAAAACAGTAATATTGTGAAATTGAAATTTAAAATAAATAATTTTAATATATTTTTAAAAAAAAGGGCACAAATGCCAGTAATTTGACAAGCTCAAACGTAAGTAAATCGTGTTGCATGATTAATTTGAATACTCTCCTCCCATAAATGTATAGTTTGAAACGGAAACTCCTTCAAATGCATATTCAATAGGGTCTGTAAATAACTGTCGCTTTTTTAGCGCTAATTCTTCACTGCGCATCTTTAGTAAATCTTAACACTACTATTTTAACACTAAAAGACTGTTTGCACTGGTGCAAGCTTTCAGCAAATCTGGCCCTTAATTTCTTTAAAAAAACAATATTTATATATAGATTGTACTGACACCCAAACTTTTGAAACCTCATAAAATCACTTGACCAGTGCAGATTTGGAGGCATTTCTCTTTCTAATATGAATTGGATTGGGTTAAGATTGTGTTTTAGGTTTTAGTCTTTTTTCAGCAGAGAAAGACTGTAAATAAATGCAGATACCCTCTAAAAGTAAATTCTGTTTTTAGAAATTTAGGAGTACACTTGCATATAAAGGTTACTGTTTTTTAAAGTTTTAAATAAAAAGCTTAGTGGAGTATGTTTTACAAGAAAATACTATTTTAGTCTTGACTCTTTCTACTTAAACATGTCATGATTAAGTTAATGTGTTACATGAAAGTCTCTCTTAATTATTTGTGAAATGTACTAGCTGTTTCTGGATGAAAATAGTTTTACCACCAAATTATTTTCAGTGTAAGCTAAAACTTGAGTTCACAAATCATGTATTTTAATTTTATGACGTCTTCGTAAAATCCTGAAGAAGTATTTATTTAACCATGATCTGCAAATTCATTAATTTGAAAGAATAAAAATACTGACCCAAGTGCAGTCCTGACTCATTCCACTCAAAATTGTTAAAGCATTCATTTGATAATAAATATTTATTACATTTCTGTTATAATATATCTCCACACAGACTCCTAACACAAACTGAAATCTTTATTTCAGGCCACTGCTGTTAATTATGAACACTACATTGACTTTGTACTGTTAGAGGAAATTGTCCTAAACCGGGTGCATCACCAACAGAAAAAAAAAAAAAAAAATCTAACGAGTTCCTGTTTCCCCTCTTGCAGTACAAAACTCAAAGAACTGTGCCAAACAGTGTGACTGTGATGACTGTATCTAAAACCAGTGTTGTCTGTTTCCTGGGTCTCTTTTCACCCATCACCCCAATGAGGCCACATGTGTTCAGTCATAAACACAAAATTGACAAAAACTTAACCTGCATTTGATTTGTGTTTGACAGCCCATACTGCAGGGATTTGGTGCCTGTCAGTCATGCTTCTTACAAATCACTCAGTCTCCAAAAAACTCTGGCCTAAAACAGCACCGTTGACTAGTCTTTATGGTGCGGGAGCTCTCTCTGAAGTGTTCATGTCACTCAGGCATGAACTGAGAGAATCAGAAATCATTTAATTACCTTCAAAAGTCAATCACTTAAACATGCCATCGGGTTAGGTTAGCTGACCATGCTGGTTCATTTTCATCTTAAGCCCACTTTACAAGGACCGTTATCAATCATAAGATTTAGTTTGGTGTGACATCTGCATACTAGGTGTAACCAAAATGATCCATATTTTAAAATGTATTTCTCTACAATTGGCCTGAAAAGGGATTTGCTTCTCTACCTCAAAGTATTGCAACATCTATTCCAACAGGGAGCAAACGGACCTTTAAGAGCTGCTGCTATATTTTGCTCAAGGTTTTCCCATTGATATCTATTCATTAGCGCTGAGCATGGAATCACAGATCCTTTACGAGTGCTTTCGTAAAGGCTTTTTCCATTGTTTCCCTCTCATTTAATTGTTTTCTCACGTATTTTGAAATCATTACAAAGTGGATTTTAACAAACTCATATCCGATCTTCATGCTTCTCGAGTATTGACTTTCCCTCGGACTCAGTTTCCCATCACTCCTCATACCTGGGTCTGATTGCCTTGTCACACCTGCACCTCATTTACACGCACATATAAGCAGCACACATACACTCACCCGTTGCGAAGTCTTGATTTGCCCCGGCTGTCACCTCTGAGCGTTTTCCCTATCCATAGTGTGTTTCCTGGTTCTTACCCCTGCTTCGTTCCTCGATCCTGTGATTCTCTGCTGGTTCCCCCGACTCGGACTGTTTCTTCACGGACTCTGATATCTGCCGCCTGCCCTGACCACCCTGCCCGTTTCTCTGACCACATCTCTGCTTTGCCCTCTCTGTTCTTATTGCTGGTGATTGACCCGTTCCTGTTTGACCATTCTAATAAAGCTGCAAATGGATCCCACTCCGTCTGATGTGTCGTCACAGAAGACTTCGCCAAACAGCGATCCAGCAGCGTTGAGACAGTTATCGACCGAACTCACCGCCCAAGCTTCGCAACTCGTGGTGCATCAACAGCAGCTGCAGCATCTGACAGCGCTTACCGAGCAGCTGGTTACCGCGTTACAAGGAGTGCGTGTAACTCAACCGCAAGCCGCTGCTAGTTCGCCGCCCGCCGCTCCGGCCATGCAAGCTCCTCCGATCAGCCCACGACTCGCCTTCCCCGAGAAGTTTGACGGCGATCCCACAAGATGCAGGGGTTTCCTGTTACAGTGCTCGCTCTTCGTCAACCAGCAACCAGCACTTTACCCCGCCGAATCTGGTCGCATTGCCTTCGTGTGCTCACTACTCACCGGCAAAGCTTTGGACTGGGCCACCGCGATCTGGGGGACCGATGGCTCCGCCTTCCCAACCTTCGACTCGTTTATCCACCACTTCAGGGAGGTGTTTGACCATCCCGCCGAGGGAAGAGGCGCAGGTGAGCAGCTTCTCGCACTCTCACAAGGCAGGAGGACGGCGGCCGAATATGCACTGACTTTCCGCACCCTGGCGGCACAAACCACGTGGGTCGAGGATACTCTGAAGCTATTGTTCAGGAAGGGGTTAAGCGCTGAACTACAGTCCGAGTTAGCCTGTCGGGACGAGGGGAGCACTCTGGGCCAATTCATCGAGCTCACGATCCACCTTGACAATCTGATCCGTTCTCGACGCACGGCACGATCGAGCCCACGCCCACGCTCACCACCCAGACCTCAGTATACCACAGAACCGATGCAACTAGGGTTCACTCCCCTCACTCCCCAGGAGAGGGAGCGCCGCATGCAGAATCAGCTCTGCCTGTACTGTGGTCAGGCTGGCCATATGAGAAACACCTGTCCCGTTCGGCCCTCATCAGACCAGCGCCCGGTGAGTGACAATGCCCGTGCAGTCAGTTCAGTTTCCAGCATTACTCTGCCTGTCAAAATCATTGCTCAGAACCAGACTACCCAGACGACGGCGCTGCTCGACTCAGGAGCCGCGGGAAATTTCATAGACAGTGAGTTTGTCGGTCAACTTCAATTGGAACTAACCCCCTGTAATTCCTCTTTGGCAGTGGAGGCGCTAGACGGCCATCCCCTGGGCAAGGGAAGGACTCTCCGTCTCACCGAGCCAGTCACCCTACACGTTGGAACCCTGCATTCAGAGAAAATCCAGTTTTACGTCATCCGCTCACCTACCCATCCGCTGATTCTTGGACTCCCCTGGCTTCGAACTCAGGACCCACAGATATCCTGGAGAGAAGGGCAGATCACTGAGTGGGGACCAACATGTCAAGAACGTTGTCTGTCCAAGATCACCCGAAATCCCAGCGCAACCCCGACTTCCACCAGTGACGCTATCAGCCTACCCCCCCGAGTACGCAGACCTCGTAGAGGTTTTCAGCAAAGGAAAGGCTTCACAACTTCCCATTCATCGCTCAGTCGATTGCGCAATCGATCTTCTGCCTGGCACCACTCCCCCCAAGGGGAGGATCTTCCCGCTGTCCCAACCAGAGTCAGAGTCCATGAAGACCTACATAAAGGAGGAACTAGCCAAGGGGTTCATCAGACCATCCACCTCTCCTGCATCAGCGGGGTTCTTCTTCGTGAAGAGGAAGGATGGAGGCCTGAGACCATGCATTGATTATCGAGGTTTGAATGAGAATACCGTGAAGTTCCGTTACCCGTTACCACTCGTCCCCGCGGCTCTCGAACAATTGCGGCAGGCGAGATACTACACCAAGCTCGACCTGCGCAATGCCTAAAACCTGATTCGCATTCGAGAGGGGGACGAATGGAAAACAGCCTTCTCCACCACTAGTGGGCACTACGAGTATCTGGTTATGCCCTTCGGGCTTGCTAACAGTCCATCAGTCTTCCAGGCATTCATGAATGACATCTTCCGCAACATGCTGGACCGATGGGTGATCGTTTACATTGACGACATCCTGATTTACTCCGACACTCACGAGGAGCACGTACGCCACGTCCGAGCAGTCCTCAGACGGCTGTTACAACACCAACTCTACGTCAAAGCCGAGAAATGTGAGTTCCACCGGACAAACACCTCCTTCCTCGGTTACATAATCAGTCAGGACGGGGTATCCATGGATGAGAAGAAGGTCCAGGCAGTGCTCGACTGGCCACAGCCTCAAACAGTAAAGGAGTTACAGTGCTTCCTAGGGTTTGCCAATTTCTACCGCCGCTTCATCCGAAACTTCAGCTCCGTCGCCTCTCTGCTCACCGCCATGACTAAACGCAGCGCTTCTCGCTTGATGTGGTCCCCCGAGGCGCTCCGATCGTTCCAGGAACTAAAGGCCCGCTTTACCTCTGCACCCATCCTCCGACATCCCGACCCAGAGCGTCAATTCACCGTCGAGGTCGACGCTTCCAATACAGGGGTGGGAGCCGTATTGTCCCAACGCCAGGGGGAGCCCGCCAAACTGTACCCTTGTGCTTTCTTCTCCCGCAAACTCTCACCTGCTGAACGGAACTACGATGTAGGCAATCGCGAGCTCCTTGCCATTAAGCTTGCATTGGAGGAGTGGCGGCATTGGTTGGAGGGTACCACACATCCCTTCACCGTTTTTACTGATCATAAAAATCTCGAATATCTACGTTCAGCCAAACGTTTAAACCCCAGACAAGCCAGATGGGCGTTATTCTTCACTCGCTTCCAATTCACGGTAACGTACCGACCTGGCACAAAGAACACCAAGGCCGACGCTCTCTCTCGTCAAGCAGAGGGGGTAGAACACTCCAGTGCCTGCGAAAACATCCTTCCCGAGAGGATCCTGCTAGCTCCTATCCAATGGGACATAATGACCGAGATTGCCCACGCCAACCGTCAGACTCAGCCTCCTCCAGAGTGCCCTGCCGATCTAGTCTTCGTCCCAGAACCCTTCCGTGATTCTCTGCTTCTTCAGGTCCATGCAAGCCCCAGTTCAGGCCACCCTGGAGTTACTGCCATGGAACATCTCTTGCGAAATCGCTTTTGGTGGCCAACACTTCTGACGGACACAACTCACTTCATCCGCAACTGCAACACATGCAACACTATCAAATCACTTAAACAACTTCCAGCCGGTCTACTGCAACCCTTACCCACACCCCGACGCCCTTGGTCACATATCGCCATCGATTTCATCACAGACCTGCCCAACTCCCAAGGTAACACAACTATTCTCACCATTGTCGACCGCTTTTCCAAAGCCTGCCGCCTCATACCTCTGCCTAAACTGCCTTCTGCCCTCGAGACAGCGGAATTATTATGCAACCAGGTGTTTCGCTATTACGGCCTACCCGATGACATCGTCTCCGACCGTGGTCCCCAGTTCACGTCAAGGGTATGGTCAGCCTTCTTCAAGAGTCTCAACGTCAATGTCAGTCTCACCTCCGGCTACCATCCACAGTCCAACGGCCAGACCGAGCGTCTCAACCAGGAGGTCATCCGCTTCCTTCGCTCCTACTGCCAACAGCAACAGACGGAGTGGAGTCGTTACCTGATGTGGGCTGAGTACGCCCAAAACTCTCTGACCAAACCCGCCACAGGTATGACCCCGTTCAAGTGTGTCCTCGGATTTCAGCCACCGATGTTCCCCTGGTCCGGAGAGCCGACCGAGTTGCCTTCAATCACGGAATGGTTACAACACAGTGAGGAGGTCTGGGATCGAGCTCACACTCATCTGCTACGAGCCGTCAGGCGCCAGGAACTCCAGGCCAATCGACACCGACGACCAGGTCCCGTCTACCAGCCGGGGCAATGGGTCTGGCTCTCGATCCGGGATCTCCGCCTCCGGCTACCATGCAAGAAACTCAGTCCCAGGTATGTTGGACCCTTCAAAATTTCCAGACAAATCACCCCTGTATCATTTCGACTAGAACTGCCTTCTAATTACTGCATCTCTCCCACATTCCATGTATCCCTGCTGAAACCCTCTGGTGGTCCGAGAGGGGCGTCGGAGGAGGGAGCCGAGCCACAGACTCCCCCGCCCATCCTGGTCGACAGCGAGGAGGCATATTGTGTGCATGAACTGCTAGATTCCAGACGCCGGGGCGGTATGCTGCAGTATCTGGTCGACTGGGAGGGGTTCGGCCCGGAGGAGCGTTCCTGGGTGAACTCAGGTGATATCCTGGATCCCACTCTCATAGAGGAGTTTCACCGATCGCACCCGGAGAGGCCGGCCCCCCGACCTCGTGGAAGACCCCGGCGTCGTCCGCCTCCTCGCGTCAGGAGCCGCTCGCAGGGGGAGGGCTCCGTCACGACCGAGGCTCCCATACCGGCTCCTCTCCTCCGCCAGAGGGAGCCGTCCCCTGAGTATTGACTTTCCCTCGGACTCAGTTTCCCATCACTCCTCATACCTGGGTCTGATTGCCTTGTCACACCTGCACCTCATTTACACGCACATATAAGCAGCACACATACACTCACCCGTTGCGAAGTCTTGATTTGCCCCGGCTGTCACCTCTGAGCGTTTTCCCTATCCATAGTGTGTTTCCTGGTTCTTACCCCTGCCTCGTTCCTCGATCCTGTGATTCTCTGCTGGTTCCCCCGACTCGGACTGTTTCTTCACGGACTCTGATATCTGCCGCCTGCCCTGACCACCCTGCCCGTTTCTCTGACCACGTCTCTGCTTTGCCCTCTGTTCTTATTGCTGGTGATTGACCCGTTCCTGTTTGACCATTCTAATAAAGCTGCAAATGGATCCCACTCCGTCTGATGTGTCGTCACAATTAGCACATACTGCATAGTTTTTTGTAGGTTAGTCACAGATGGGGCTGCAACAATTAATCGATAAAATCGATTATTATTGATTATGAAAATCATCGACAATGATTCTCATTATCGATTAG
The DNA here is from genome assembly GCA_003573665.1 of Oxygymnocypris stewartii. Lineage (NCBI taxonomy): Eukaryota > Metazoa > Chordata > Actinopteri > Cypriniformes > Cyprinidae > Oxygymnocypris > Oxygymnocypris stewartii. The sequence continues at coordinate 309,632 of QVTF01019454.1, forward strand.
TCGGGTCTGCCCATAGTGCACATCCTACTTGATGTTTATATTCGCACGAGCATTTCCATTTCTGCATAAAGGTCCGTCCTGACAGCCTGTGTTAAGTTTAAAATACTGAATGAGCACCGGCGCGGCGGGCGTGTGCACGCGCGTCCGACAGATGAAACACAAAGAGAGAGACAATTAACAGTATATGTATCGCAAAAATATAAATTGTGCTGAATTATCGGTTGTTAAAAAGTTAATTTAAGGCTTAAAAGTCAACATGCAGTGTGAATATTTTATGAGAGTAGGAACTTTAAAGGTATAACAGCATGTAATTGTCTGAATATAAATATGAGACGCTCCATAACCGCCTTTTACAGGATAAAGAAACGACAGTAAGACATGACTGTGATCAAAGTGAACGTGTGTTCCAGCAGAACATTCCTCTCACCTGTTGGTAAACACTGAGTCTTTATTATATTTATTATTATTTACATTTTAAAACAGATTTAAACTATATGCACTATATAAAATGCTTAATACATTTATGTAAGGTTTTTAACAAATGATGTAAGGTTTGTGCCACAGCTGCTCTAAACTAACTAACTAACTAACAGCATTGGTGATTATCAAAGTCATATTTTAGCTTTCTTTATTGGTTAGTCCTCCAATATGCGTAAGCTCTTTAGTAACAGTAGTAGGCTATTTATAATGCTATCATTTAATTTTTGCTGTTATCTATGAAAGAAAGGCAGATAGATACCCAATTACAGTCAAAAAGTACATAAACAATGCAAGCAAGACTGCTAGCTATTACGAGGCCATTTTTGTTATTATAAATACTAATTAGTTGTTTCTGTTTGTAATTTGCCCAAGAAATGACAATAACATTTATTTATTTTTTATTTTTATGATTTTAGATTTAAAAAAAAATTGACAGATTCCTAAAATATTAGTTCCCCTTCATGGGAACTCGAACTGCGTCCCCTAGGGGTCGCTACGGGGAACGCCCTCAGCGTGACTCGGTCTGAAGATACATATGTAAAAACACCACCTGTTGGCCGGCGACAGCCCATGACGTCACTACCGGCGTGCCACAATATAAGTGCCGCCGGGAGAATACATCATCAGCTTTTTCGTCTTCACTGACTGGTTTGTTTGAAGCGTGCAATCTGGTAAGAGTACAGTTTTCTCTCTATCAAATGGCGAGCACTAGCAAGGCGTTTAAGATTGTGTGTGGATAAAATCGGGACCCACCGCGATGACACACACAATCTTTGTGTCTTTTGTTTGGGCAAGGAGCACGCACGCAATGTCCTTGAGGGGAAATCTGCGTGCACTGTGAGCTTTTTCTATGTAAAAGCTCCGCTCTCGTCCTGTCCCTCTTTCCGAGGAAAGAGGGGCAGCCGTCTGCTTCCCGCGATTGCGGGACCCATCGCTGCCGAGGCACGGAGGTAATGAAATTAGCAGTTGGATGTGGCCGAAAGAAAAGAGGGACCGCCCCTTTTCGCGCGCGTCGGCCGAGAACGAGAGTGAGCTGCTGGATTGTGACGATGCGATCTTTCTGACATAATCAGATTCAGCGGCTAGTGCTCTTCTCTGCATATGAACGAGTTTTTGGGGGTTGTGGATCATAAAAATTAATCTTTCTGGCCAAATCACCCCCAGCTCGAGTGAGCCTTCCTTTCTTCATAAAATCTCGATGTGGAGATTGAGAAGGAGTGAAAAAAAGCTATTTTTTCTCGTATTCATAGGTTTCAGCATACTAGTTATGCTGACACTGTGTGAAAATGGCTATGAGGGGATGTCCCCTGTGCAAGAGATGATAAACAGCTTATCTCTCTGTGGCAGACATCCTCTCTCAAGGCTCCCCCCTGGCCACCTAAGCCCCTGAATCTCGCTTAAATGGCAGGGTATATGCAGCAGCAGGTCAGACCGTCGCTTCGTTGCACACTAAGGCGTACCAGACTGACCTGCTGAAAGACCTGGATAAGGTTCTATATAATCCAGGTCTGAGCCCGAACAACCAGGGGTCCTAGCCCATCTCGGTCTGAGGGTCAGAGATGGGCTCAGAAGGCTAGTCTCGCAACCCCGACTTCCACCAGTGACGCTATCAGCCTACCCCCCCGAGTACGCAGACCTCGTAGAGGTTTTCAGCAAAGGAAAGGCTTCACAACTTCCCATTCATCGCTCAGTCGATTGCGCAATCGATCTTCTGCCTGGCACCACTCCCCCCAAGGGGAGGATCTTCCCGCTGTCCCAACCAGAGTCAGAGTCCATGAAGACCTACATAAAGGAGGAACTAGCCAAGGGGTTCATCAGACCATCCACCTCTCCTGCATCAGCGGGGTTCTTCTTCGTGAAGAGGAAGGATGGAGGCCTGAGACCATGCATTGATTATCGAGGTTTGAATGAGAATACCGTGAAGTTCCGTTACCCGTTACCACTCGTCCCCGCGGCTCTCGAACAATTGCGGCAGGCGAGATACTACACCAAGCTCGACCTGCGCAATGCCTAAAACCTGATTCGCATTCGAGAGGGGGACGAATGGAAAACAGCCTTCTCCACCACTAGTGGGCACTACGAGTATCTGGTTATGCCCTTCGGGCTTGCTAACAGTCCATCAGTCTTCCAGGCATTCATGAATGACATCTTCCGCAACATGCTGGACCGATGGGTGATCGTTTACATTGACGACATCCTGATTTACTCCGACACTCACGAGGAGCACGTACGCCACGTCCGAGCAGTCCTCAGACGGCTGTTACAACACCAACTCTACGTCAAAGCCGAGAAATGTGAGTTCCACCGGACAAACACCTCCTTCCTCGGTTACATAATCAGTCAGGACGGGGTATCCATGGATGAGAAGAAGGTCCAGGCAGTGCTCGACTGGCCACAGCCTCAAACAGTAAAGGAGTTACAGTGCTTCCTAGGGTTTGCCAATTTCTACCGCCGCTTCATCCGAAACTTCAGCTCCGTCGCCTCTCTGCTCACCGCCATGACTAAACGCAGCGCTTCTCGCTTGATGTGGTCCCCCGAGGCGCTCCGATCGTTCCAGGAACTAAAGGCCCGCTTTACCTCTGCACCCATCCTCCGACATCCCGACCCAGAGCGTCAATTCACCGTCGAGGTCGACGCTTCCAATACAGGGGTGGGAGCCGTATTGTCCCAACGCCAGGGGGAGCCCGCCAAACTGTACCCTTGTGCTTTCTTCTCCCGCAAACTCTCACCTGCTGAACGGAACTACGATGTAGGCAATCGCGAGCTCCTTGCCATTAAGCTTGCATTGGAGGAGTGGCGGCATTGGTTGGAGGGTACCACACATCCCTTCACCGTTTTTACTGATCATAAAAATCTCAAATATCTACGTTCAGCCAAACGTTTAAACCCCAGACAAGCCAGATGGGCGTTATTCTTCACTCGCTTCCAATTCACGGTAACGTACCGACCTGGCACAAAGAACACCAAGGCCGACGCTCTCTCTCGTCAAGCAGAGGGGGTAGAACACTCCAGTGCCTGCGAAAACATCCTTCCCGAGAGGATCCTGCTAGCTCCTATCCAATGGGACATAATGACCGAGATTGCCCACGCCAACCGTCAGACTCAGCCTCCTCCAGAGTGCCCTGCCGATCTAGTCTTCGTCCCAGAACCCTTCCGTGATTCTCTGCTTCTTCAGGTCCATGCAAGCCCCAGTTCAGGCCACCCTGGAGTTACTGCCATGGAACATCTCTTGCGAAATCACTTTTGGTGGCCAACACTTCTGACGGACACAACTCACTTCATCCGCAACTGCAACACATGCAACACTATCAAATCACTTAAACAACTTCCAGCCGGTCTACTGCAACCCTTACCCACACCCCGACGCCCTTGGTCACATATCGCCATCGATTTCATCACAGACCTGCCCAACTCCCAAGGTAACACAACTATTCTCACCATTGTCGACCGCTTTTCCAAAGCCTGCCGCCTCATACCTCTGCCTAAACTGCCTTCTGCCCTCGAGACAGCGGAATTATTATGCAACCAGGTGTTTCGCTATTACGGCCTACCCGATGACATCGTCTCCGACCATGGTCCCCAGTTCACGTCAAGGGTATGGTCAGCCTTCTTCAAGAGTCTCAACGTCAATGTCAGTCTCACCTCCGGCTACCATCCACAGTCCAACGGCCAGACCGAGCGTCTCAACCAGGAGGTCATCCGCTTCCTTCGCTCCTACTGCCAACAGCAACAGACGGAGTGGAGTCGTTACCTGATGTGGGCTGAGTACGCCCAAAACTCTCTGACCAAACCCGCCACAGGTATGACCCCGTTCAAGTGTGTCCTCGGATTTCAGCCACCGATGTTCCCCTGGTCCGGAGAGCCGACCGAGTTGCCTTCAATCACGGAATGGTTACAACACAGTGAGGAGGTCTGGGATCGAGCTCACACTCATCTGCTACGAGCCGTCAGGCGCCAGGAACTCCAGGCCAATCGACACCGACGACCAGGTCCCGTCTACCAGCCGGGGCAATGGGTCTGGCTCTCGATCCGGGATCTCCGCCTCCGGCTACCATGCAAGAAACTCAGTCCCAGGTATGTTGGACCCTTCAAAATTTCCAGACAAATCACCCCTGTATCATTTCGACTAGAACTGCCTTCTAATTACCGCATCTCTCCCACATTCCATGTATCCCTGCTGAAACCCTCTGGTGGTCCGAGAGGGGCGTCGGAGGAGGGAGCCGAGCCACAGACTCCCCCGCCCATCCTGGTCGACAGCGAGGAGGCATATTGTGTGCATGAACTGCTAGATTCCAGACGCCGGGGCGGTATGCTGCAGTATCTGGTCGACTGGGAGGGGTTCGGCCCGGAGGAGCGTTCCTGGGTGAACTCAGGTGATATCCTGGATCCCACTCTCATAGAGGAGTTTCACCGATCGCACCCGGAGAGGCCGGCCCCCCGACCTCGTGGAAGACCCCGGCGTCGTCCGCCTCCTCGCGTCAGGAGCCGCTCGCAGGGGGAGGGCTCTGTCACGACCGAGGCTCCCGTACCGGCTCCTCTCCTCCGCCAGAGGGAGCCGTCCCCTGAGTATTGACTTTCCCTCGGACTCAGTTTCCCATCACTCCTCATACCTGGGTCTGATTGCCTTGTCACACCTGCACCTCATTTACACGCACATATAAGCAGCACACATACACTCACCCGTTGCGAAGTCTTGATTTGCCCCGGCTGTCACCTCTGAGCGTTTTCCCTATCCATAGTGTGTTTCCTGGTTCTTACCCCTGCCTCGTTCCTCGATCCTGTGATTCTCTGCTGGTTCCCCCGACTCGGACTGTTTCTTCACGGACTCTGATATCTGCCGCCTGCCCTGACCACCCTGCCCATTTCTCTGACCACGTCTCTGCTTTGCCCTCTGTTCTTATTGCTGGTGATTGACCCGTTCCTGTTTGACCATTCTAATAAAGCTGCAAATGGATCCCACTCCGTCTGATGTGTCGTCACAATTAGCACATACTGCATAGTTTTTTGTAGGTTAGTCACAGATGGGGCTGCAACAATTAATCGATAAAATCGATTATTATTGATTATGAAAATCATCGACAATGATTCTCATTATCGATTAGTCGGGTCTGCCCATAGTGCACATCCTACTTGATGTTTATATTCGCACGAGCATTTCCATTTCTGCATAAAGGTCCGTCCTGACAGCCTGTGTTAAGTTTAAAATACTGAATGAGCACCGGCGCGGCGGGCATGTGCACGCGCGTCCGACAGATGAAACACAAAGAGAGAGACAATTAACAGTATATGTATCGCAAAAATATAAATTGTGCTGAATTATCGGTTGTTAAAAAGTTAATTTAAGGCTTAAAAGTCAACATGCAGTGTGAATATTTTATGAGAGTAGGAACTTTAAAGGTATAACAGCATGTAATTGTCTGAATATAAATATGAGACGCTCCATAACCGCCTTTTACAGGATAAAGAAACGACAGTAAGACATGACTGTGATCAAAGTGAACGTGTGTTCCAGCAGAACATTCCTCTCACCTGTTGGTAAACACTGAGTCTTTATTATATTTATTATTATTTACATTTTAAAACAGATTTAAACTATATGCACTATATAAAATGCTTAATACATTTATGTAAGGTTTTTAACAAATGATGTAAGGTTTGTGCCACAGCTGCTCTAAACTAACTAACTAACTAACAGCATTGGTGATTATCAAAGTCATATTTTAGCTTTCTTTATTGGTTAGTCCTCCAATATGCGTAAGCTCTTTAGTAACAGTAGTAGGCTATTTATAATGCTATCATTTAATTTTTGCTGTTATCTATGAAAGAAAGGCAGATAGATACCCAATTACAGTCAAAAAGTACATAAACAATGCAAGCAAGACTGCTAGCTATTACGAGGCCATTTTTGTTATTATAAATACTAATTAGTTGTTTCTGTTTGTAATTTGCCCAAGAAATGACAATAACATTTATTTATTTTTTATTTTTATGATTTTAGATTTAAAAAAAAATTGACAGATTCCTAAAATATTAGTTCCCCTTCATGGGAACTCGAACTGCGTCCCCTAGGGGTCGCTACGGGGAACGCCCTCAGCGTGACTCGGTCTGAAGATACATATGTAAAAACACCACCTGTTGGCCGGCGACAGCCCATGACGTCACTACCGGCGTGCCACAATATAAGTGCCGCCGGGAGAATACATCATCAGCTTTTTCGTCTTCACTGACTGGTTTGTTTGAAGCGTGCAATCTGGTAAGAGTACAGTTTTCTCTCTATCAAATGGCGAGCACTAGCAAGGCGTTTAAGATTGTGTGTGGATAAAATCGGGACCCACCGCGATGACACACACAATCTTTGTGTCTTTTGTTTGGGCAAGGAGCACGCACGCAATGTCCTTGAGGGGAAATCTGCGTGCACTGTGAGCTTTTTCTATGTAAAAGCTCCGCTCTCGTCCTGTCCCTCTTTCCGAGGAAAGAGGGGCAGCCGTCTGCTTCCCGCGATTGCGGGACCCACCGCTGCCGAGGCACGGAGGTAATGAAATTAGCAGTTGGATGTGGCCGAAAGAAAAGAGGGACCGCCCCTTTTCGCGCGCGTCGGCCGAGAACGAGAGTGAGCTGCTGGATTGTGACGATGCGATCTTTCTGACATAATCAGATTCAGCGGCTAGTGCTCTTCTCTGCATATGAACGAGTTTTTGGGGGTTGTGGATCATAAAAATTAATCTTTCTGGCCAAATCACCCCCAGCTCGAGTGAGCCTTCCTTTCTTCATAAAATCTCGATGTGGAGATTGAGAAGGAGTGAAAAAAAGCTATTTTTTCTCGTATTCATAGGTTTCAGCATACTAGTTATGCTGACACTGTGTGAAAATGGCTATGAGGGGATGTCCCCTGTGCAAGAGATGATAAACAGCTTATCTCTCTGTGGCAGACATCCTCTCTCAAGGCTCCCCCCTGGCCACCTAAGCCCCTGAATCTCGCTTAAATGGCAGGGTATATGCAGCAGCAGGTCAGACCGTCGCTTCGTTGCACACTAAGGCGTACCAGACTGACCTGCTGAAAGACCTGGATAAGGTTCTATATAATCCAGGTCTGAGCCCGAACAACCAGGGGTCCTAGCCCATCTCGGTCTGAGGGTCAGAGATGGGCTCAGAAGGCTAGTCTCGCGACTCATGCCCCTCCCCCTCCTGCGGCTAGGGTGAGAGAGAGGTGCGGGTCAGAGAGAGGTAAGCCCTCTCATTCCTCTCTAATTCCCCTGTAACCACCGTAAATTTCACCTGACCGAGGTTAGGTGGAAATTTCCTGCTAAGCAAAGAAAAAAAAAAAAAAAGGGGAGTTCCCTCTCATTCTGAGGAATGAGTTTTCCGGGGTCACCTATGCCCTCCGGAGCGTCTGAGTTCCCTCTCATTCTGAGGAATGAGTTCTCCGCTCCTCAGAGCTCTGTGATAAGTCGCTCTCCTTGCTGGTCGAGCTAGCATTGCTCCCCTCACTATAGAGGGTTATCTATGAGCATTCCGCTCCCTGCTGAGCGTCTGAGTTCCTTCTCATTCTGAGGAATGAGTTCTCCGCTCTCCAGAGCTCGTTATAGGTAGAGCTAGCATTGCTCCCCTCATTAGAGGGTCACCTTTGAGCATGCCGCTCCCTGCGGAGCGTCTGAGTTCCCTCTCATTCTGAGGAATGAGTTCTCCGCTCCTCAGAGCTCTGTGATAGGTCGCTCTCCTTGCTGGTCGAGCTAGCATTGCTCCCCTCACTATAGAGGGTTATCTATGAGCATGCCGCTCCCTGCTGAGCGTCTGAGTCCCTTCTCATTCTGAGGAATGAGTTCTCCGCTCTCCAGAGCTCGTTATAGGTAGAGCTAGCATTGCTCCCCTCATTAGAGGGTCACCTTTGAGCATGCCGCTCCCTGCGGAGCGTCTGAGTTCCCTCTCATTCTGAGGAATGAGTTCTCCACTCCTCAGAGCTCTGTGATAGGTCGCTCTCCTTGCTGGTCGAGCTAGCATTGCTCCCCTCACTATAGAGGGTTATCTATGAGCATGCCGCTCTCTGCTGAGCGGCGGAGTGCCTTCTCATTCTGAGGAATGAGTTCTCCACTCTCCAGAGCTCGTTATAGGTCTCACTCTGAGGAGTGAGTTCTCCGCTCTAGAGCTCCTCATTGGTAGCTGAGTTCCTCTCATTCCGAGGAATGAGTTCTCCGCTCTCCAGAGCTCGCCGTCGGTAGAGCTAGCACTGCTCCCCTCAACCAGAGGGTCACCTATGAGCATGCCGCTCCCTTCTGAGCGTCCGAGTTTCTCCGCCCCCCAGAGCTCTGTGATAGTGCCACTCCCTTCTGAGCGGCGGAGTTCCCTCTCATTCTGAGGAATGAGTTCTCCGCTCCTCAGAGCTCTGTGATAGGTCGCTCTCCGTGCTGGTCGAGCTAGCATTGCTCCCCTCACTATAGAGGGTTATCTATGAGCATGCCGCTCCCTGCTGAGCGTCTGAGTTCCTTCTCGTTCTGAGGAATGAGTTCTCTGCTCTCCAGAGCTCGTTATAGGTAGAGCTAGCATTGCTCCCCTCATTAGAGGGTCACCTTTGAGCATGCCGCTCCCTGCGGAGCGTCTGAGTTCCCTCTCATTCTGAGGAATGAGTTCTCCGCTCCCCAGAGCTCTGTGATAGGTTGCTCTCCTGGTTGGTCGAGCTAGCATTGCTATGAGCATGCCGCTCCCTTCGGGGCGTCTGAGTTCCCTCTCACTCTGAGGAGTGAGTTCTCCGCTCTAGAGCTCCTCATTGGTAGCTGAGTTCCTCTCATTCCGAGGAATGAGTTCTCCGCTCTCCAGAGCTCGCCGTCGGTAGAGCTAGCACTGCTCCCCTCAACCAGAGGGTCACCTATGAGCATGCCGCTCCCTTCTGAGCGTCCGAGTTTCTCCGCCCCCCCAGAGCTCTTCTAATAAGTGCACACGCGAGACTTTGGGCACTTTCTAAAATCCACTCAGTGGTAAGTCTGCACGTCAAAGATTCTGCGTTCTTTCTAAAAATCCCGTAAGGGTAGGGTTACGCGCACAGCTTCGTGCCCTTCTTTGAGTTGGTTAAAGCCCCGGCTTGTACCTTGGGCCCCGCTCCCTTGTCCCATATATGTTGGGTCCAAAAAAAAAAATTAAAAAATTAAAAGGGGGTGTACGCTACCAAGAGGTCTGTTGAGACAGTTCCCTCAGTAAGCTTGACCCCCCAGAGCTCTGTGATAGGTCGCTCGCCCTGTTGGTCGAGCCAGCATTGCTCCCCTCAACCAGAGGGTCATCTATGAGCTTGCCACTCACTTCTGAGCGTCTGAGTTCCCTCTCACTCCGAGGAATGAGTAGTTCTCCGCTCCAGGGCATAGAACGTTCTTTTAATAAGTGCACACGCGAGACTTTGGGCACTTTCTAAAATCCACTCAGTGGTAAGTCCGCACGTCAAAGATTCTGCGTTCTTTCTAAAAATCCCGTAAGGGTAGGGTTACGCGCACAGCTTCGTGCCCTTCTTTGAGTTGGTTAAAGCCCCGGCTTGTGCCTTGGGCCCCGCTCCCCTGTCCCATATAGGTTGGGTCCAAAAAAAAAAAAAAAAAGGGAAAAGAAAGGGGTGTACGCTAACAAGAGGTCTGTTGAGACAGTTCCCTCGGTAAGCTTGAGAGCAAGTGGTAACCCCTGAGTGATCGGCCAGGACCTAGTGAGCCAGGTGCCTGGCCATATCCCCTTAAAGGAATCTTTTTCTGATTCCAAGACTTTGAGCTCTACCCTAGGCCCGGTAATCCCGGCACCTAGAACAGGTAAGTACTAGGGTATGCAGCTCGGGCCTTTGGCCGAAGGGGATAATATCACTGATAGCCATCAGTCGTCCCAGGGGCAACTCCCTTAGCCGGGTAGAGCTGGCTTAGTGCTCGCCTTTTTTGAGGAATTGGCTTGCATTCCCCTCAGCACGGTGAAGTGGGTATAACGTTCCCCGTAGCGACCCCTAGGGGACGCAGTTCGAGTTCCCATGAAGGGGAACGTCTCAGGTTACGTATGTAACCATGGTTCCCCGAGTGGGGAACGAGACACTGCGTCCCCTAGGCTTCGGGCCATGCTTCGGACGCAAGCTTCAGACGAAGAAGCTGATGATGTATTCTCCCGGCGGCACTTATATTGTGGCACGCCGGTAGTGACGTCATGGGCTGTCGCCGGCCAACAGGTGGTGTTTTTACATATGTATCTTCAGACCGAGTCACGCTGAGGGCGTTCCCCGTAGCAACCCCTAGGGGACGCAGTGTCTCGTTCCCCACTCGGGGAACCATGGTTACATACGTAACCTGAGACGTTTTCTCTTTATGACAGGTGGTCTACTAAATTAAGCACAGTATGTTTTCATAGCATTCAGTTTATTTGAAGAACATTGAGCAGAATGTGGAATAGTGTGTTTTTTGCCAATAAAATACAATAATTTTATTTAATCAGATTAATCGAAAGAATAATCGGTCAACTAATCGATTATCAAAATAATCGTTAGTTGCAGCCTTAGTCATAGAGTAAAACATTTTTTTCTCTAATTTTGTTTTTTAAATGGATGGTTTTCAGGAAGGATCATATTTCAGTTCCAAAAATCAAAACAAAAAAATAGGACATTATACTTTGCATATTGCCTATTTTTAGGACTATTAAGATTGTGACATTGTGAAATTATTAATGACAAATTACCATATTTTTCTTCCACGTTCTCATTACAGAGATATCAGTATATTTTACTTTTAAGTTTATTTGTAATTTTCATTATTTTCAATGGGGATTCTCATTAGGTTCTCATAAAATTACCTTACAGTTTAAATAATATACCATTATTTGTTTCACTGTATGGTAATGAGTTTTTTTGCCATGGTGTGATAATGAGAATTTGGGGGAAATTGTCATGAAAATAATGGCACGATGCAAAGACAATGTTTGTTTGGATCCCAATAGCTTTAATTCTATCAAAAGTCAAACAGGTTTGAAATGACATGCAGGTGAGTAAATGATGACTGAACTATCCCTTCAATGCTCCTACAAATAGGCTGCCTTTTCTTTAAGTTTCTATTTCTTTAATTTGGTTTTTATTTAAATTGGAAATATATGAAAGCCTGTCTCTGTCATAAAAAATAAATAATATATAATTATGATATTTTTCTTGCAATTCTGAGTTTATGTCTCAATTCTGAGAAGAAAACTTGCAATTGTGAGAAAAGTTTTCATAAAATGTCACAACTACCTTTTTATCTTTTGTTCTGTGGTGGAAACGGGCTCCCATAGAAATATGAGCTGAAAATGTTTTAAATGAAATAATGAAATACCTCTTTGATTTAGATTTATTTGTCCTCGTTATATCCCTGTGTTATCTGCAGTCCAATCAATGGCACTAGTTCACATATTACACGTATGGTTACTGTATATTATACAGATTCGTCTCTGTCCGTTACACTTTATGATGTCTGCTCTGGGAACAGTATAATGCAGTCACTCCAGATTAAATAAGGAAGCAGATGTTTAGAGCTGTTCCTAAATCAGTCATTAGAGGCTGGCGCAGGAGATGAGAGCACTGGCATTACTATGAGTAAGCATAATGCAACAGACCTGTTGCCCCCTACTGCTAACTTTTTGTTACTGTTTAAGTTAATGGAGTGTGATGAATGCTCACCTGTACTCCTGCCCACAGTTATTCACCCTTCATCGCCTTTCTCCTTTCAACCTTTTCATCCTCTTTTTGGGTCATTTTCTCTCTCGTTTCTCATTGTTTTGCATTCTTTTAGTCTCTCAAATCCCTCTACTCATTTTTCTGTCTTTCTTTTAGTCTCTTTTTCACATCCTCCCACTCTTTTATGCCCGTGCATTTCTCAGTCCTTGCACTCTTTCATAATATCTCTCCTCTCTCATCATGTCGACATTACTGTCCCCACTCTAATTTCATCTCTTTAACTCATACTCTTCGCTCTCTCGCGCACGCCTTCTTTCCTGTCCCCCTCCTTTTCTCCCACCATTTTGTTTGCCCCCACTGTCTCATCCCTTCGTTTTTCCTCTCCTCTCTCATCTTGCCCCTGTGGGCGGCTCTAAAGAGGCATGCATGCAGTGTCGTGGGTTATGGTGCACCGAATGCAGGGGGAAATATCACAGACTGTCACCAATGGAACTGATCTCACAGCCACCCGGCTTCACCCACACACTCATATTACTCACTCATTCACTCACTCAAGGTCTGCTTCATCCCTCATTCACTCACTCTTACGCCCACTTCCTCCTATTAACTCATGCTGTCTGTGCAGGATGTCGCAGCAGTATTGACATCTTCAGCCAACTTTGTCAACTTCCCCTCTATCTCTCTCTGGTTGTGAGTTGCTTATCTAGACTATATTTTTATTGGATATCACAGGCACATTGGAACTTTCCTGTGTGGGTGCATTCAAATATTCCTATTTTTTTAGCATTATTAATGTGTGTGAATTTTCCTGCATAGGCTTCTTTTTTGAGCATCACACTGTAGTTGCACTAAAATATTCCCACCTAGACCATTTTTGGTATAAAATTGAGCAAATATCATGGTTACAATTATATCATGGTTATATTTACAGATTGATTTTTGGGGGGGCATCACAACTGCATTCAAACTGCATCATGGGTTTGTTTTAAGTCATATGTAAAACATTTTTGGGCATAATAGATGTATTTTAAGCATTCTACTTTGACTGTTTTTACAAATATTTTTTGTGCAGCTGCACATTCTTAGACTGCCATTTTGGCTGTCATACACAAATTTGAACATTTCTACCTGGATTTAGTTTTTTTTTTGCATTGCATCTGCTTTCAAACATTTCTACATAGACCATTTCTGGGCACCATACATTTTATGCAGTTAAAGGATCCCACAGTTTTGGGGCATTGTGAGCATGTTCAACTGTTCCTAAAAGCATTTTTAGTCATTAGGCACATGCAAATGTTCCATCATCTGTTCTATTTAGACATTCCTAAATTGACCGTTTTTTGTCATATACTTGAAGGCTGTGACCTAATGCATTTCATTAAAGGGTTAGTTCACCCAAAAATGAAAATTCTGTCATTAATTTCTCAGCCTCAAATAATTCCAAACCCATAAGACATTTGTTCAACATCGGAACATAAATTAAGTTTTTTTTTATGAAATCCGCAAGCATTGCATTGACAGCAACACAACTGACACTTTTAAGGCCCAGAAATGTAGTAAGGACATTGATAAAACAGTTCACGTGGCATCAGTGGTTCAACCTTAATTTCATGAAACTATGAGAATACTTTTTGTGCACAAAGAAAGCAAAAATAAATTACTTTATTCAACAATATCTTCTCCTCCCTGTCAGTCTTGGATTGGCGTTCATGACAGTACCACGCATTTGTGTGATGCTGAGAAGAGGAATGCACATGCATGTGTCGTGGTACTCTCATAAACAAAAAAAGAGAAGAAAGTGAAAAGTGAAGTGATGTGTGGCCAAGTATGGTGACCTATACTCGGAATTTGTGCTCTGCATTTAACCCACAAGTGCACACACATACAGTAGTGAACACACACACAGCGAACACACACCCGGAGAAGTGGGCAGCCAATGCTGCAGCGCCCGGGGAGCAGTTGGGGTTCGGTGCCTTGCTCAAGAGCACCTCAGTCATGGTATTGAGGGAGGAGAGAGCGCTGGTTATTCACTCCCCTACAATCCCAGCTGGACCTGAGACTTGAACCCGTGACCTTTGGATTTTGAGTCCGACTCTCTAAACATTAGGCCTCGACTTTCCATTTCAAATTGCTGAATAAAGTCATTATTTTTGTTCTTTGCACACAAAAAGTGTTCTCATAGTTTCGGAAAATTACCGATTATGACTGATGTCATAGGACTATTTTATCAATGTCCTTACTAACTTTCTGGGTCTTGTGTCAGTCTGTTAAGGGCCAGAAAGCTCTCAGATTTAATAAAAAATATCTTAATTTGTGTTCCAAAGATGAATGAAGGTCTTATGGGTTTGGAACGACATAAGGGTGAGTAATTAATGACAGAATTTTCATCTTTGGGTGAACTATCCCTTTAAGCAGAAGTTTTCATAGACAGCAATTTACATAGACAGCCGATTTAGGCATTGGTAGAGTATTCCTGTCAAGACAGCTTTAGATAAGCATATAGGCCTTTTTGGGCATCACAGGCATATTTGAATGCTTCTACATTGTCTCCTTTTTTTGGCCATGATGTGCTTGAAGATTCCAACCTAGACCGTTACTACAAACTCCATTTTCGACCAGCTTGGGCACATTGCTTGTCCTTAGCCAATATTTTTGGGGATCATAGACACATTATTTTTAGGTATTAGGCACATGCAAATGTTACATCATCGGTGCTTTCAAACATTTCTACTTTGACAAGTTTTGGGCAACATGGATGTCTTTGAATGCTCCAACCCAGATGTTTTCAACAATCAGCATTTTTTGAGTGAATGTTCATAGACTTCCACTCACTATTACAAATTTACATCCCCTCCAGAATTCTGAGATCTGCTAGTGAGCGACGCCTCGTGGTACCATCACAGAGAGGCTCAAAATCACTCTCCAGAACATTCTCTTTCACCATTCCTGGCTGGTGGAATGATCTTCCCACCCCCATCCGGAATGCTGGATCCCTGTCA
Organism: Oxygymnocypris stewartii; assembly: GCA_003573665.1. Lineage (NCBI taxonomy): Eukaryota > Metazoa > Chordata > Actinopteri > Cypriniformes > Cyprinidae > Oxygymnocypris > Oxygymnocypris stewartii. Next base: position 324,758 of record QVTF01019454.1, read on the forward strand.
AATTTCAAGCAACAACTGAAAACTCCTCTCTTTCAACTCTACTTGACTACATAAAAAAAATAAAATAATTTTTTTCACTTTTTTTCAAAATCTTTATCTTTCTCTTTATCTTTCTCTCCTTCCCTTGCTAGCTTGTACTTATTTGAACAATGCCTGAGACTTGGTGTTATTGGCACTTCCTCTGTATATTTGCCTCATCAAGATTAATCACTTTATGTACTCCCCAATTGTAAGTCGCTTTGGATAAAAGCGTCTGCTAAATGTAATGTAAATGTAGACAATATTTTTGGGCATCGTTAAGGACAGTTCAAATATAACTTTTTTTTTTGCATTCCATTGCACTGATTTTCCATTGTTGATTGTAAAAATGCACTAAATGGATCTGAGTGACCATTGCATTTGCTTCTTGTATTGCCCCTCGTTACTGTAATGACTGGTCAAAGGCGTGTGGATCCAAGTGCAGTAAGAAATTTTATAGGCAGAATCAAACAGGCAAAGGTCAGCAGGCAAAAACAGGAATATCAGAGGCAGGGCAGAGACGTAAACAATACCAGGCAGAAGTCGGGGTCACAGGCACAGGTTCAGAGTTCAGAGTTCAGAGTTCCAAGGTCGGGCAGTCAAACACAGAGATAACAGATAGCAGGATGAATAACGCTCAGAAATGTCAGCCGGGGCAAGAACAAGACTTTGCGGTGAGTGCATGTAAGAGTGCTGCTTAAATGTGTGTGTGTAAATGAGGTGCAGGTGTGGTGAGACAATCAAGGCTAATGAGTGATTGGTGACAGCTGTGTGATTGGTGTAATGGTGGATGGGAATGTGTGAGTGCAGTGAATGATGGGAGATGCAGTCCGTAGGTGATGTGCAGCTGTAGTGTGGTGCAAGAGATGTAGTGAGTGGCAACCAGATTCATGACAGTTACTGTCTAGATAACCCCATAAGCCCTTTTTGAGCATGATAGGCATGTTAAATGTGCCTAGAAAGCATTGTTTTGGCATCACCCTTGAGCTCGAACATTCATTCCTAAACAGCATTTTTGGAATTTAGTAGGCATATTTGAATGTTCCTACTTACATTTTAGGCATCATGGGTGAGCTTGAACATTCTTACGGAAACAGCATTTTTGGCCATTTCAATTACCTTTTTGAACCCTTTGAACCGCAAAAAAATGCTTTCTAGGTCTTATAATATAATAATATAATAATAATAATAAGGTCTTGTTAGGCTTTTTGTAAGCCTCTCTCTTTATGACGTTCCCTCATAGGGTAAACATATTGCTGTTGTATACAGCCATACTGCTTTGAGATACTCTCTCTATCAAACACACACACAGGCATTGTGCCTCTGCTCATCACCATACTAATGCCGCTTTAATGGACACATTAAAACCCCTCAAATGTTTCTGATGTTTAAACACCTATGTGATGTTTAAACATTCCGCATCTCTCCTTATCCTGTCCTGGTGTGTGTGCCACACACTTTTTCCCCCTGCCTTCTCTTTCTTGTGTCTCCAGGCCTTTTCATTTCACATTCCGTGTGACAGTACATCTCTGCTACGTTTCCATTTTGTGTCAGGCTCACGCTCTCTTTTTCCTACCTCTCTCTTTCTCGTCTTCATTGTGATGACACAAGTGACATCTGTATTCCGCTACATGCTATGCTTTAGGTTGTTTGTTCACCCCACAATGTAAGGCATTAGCGGAACACATGTAATGTCAATGGCTGTGTTACTATGACAACCTTGCAGGGGTCTAGAGCGAAGGAACAAGGGAAGTGTGAGTGCTGGCATTGCCGACTTGAGATTAAGATTGTCACACTCTTCATTGCACTCTCGAAATGAGCGCCAGATAAATTAATTACGCCAGATTGGACTGTTTATTTAATTGCCGATCCGTGGCAGATACCATGTGTGATGGATCGAAGAAGTTTAAGAGCGATTTGTAAACTCGATTATGGCTCCCTTCTGAGTGTGCATGAAAAATGAACAGAGCTCCATTTCGTATATCTAAATATGTTTAGAGTGCCGTTTCGAGATGGAGGAATGAAGTTTGCTAAGCAATACTACTCACGTTCCATTAAACGGGGCATTAAACCAGAAGCCTGCTATAGCCGTCATTGCAACCGGCGATTTGAAATGAACATAATCTCTTATATAGAGCCTGCCGTAAATTGTGGATCAGATATTATGTACAATGTCTCTCAAAGACAGAAGTGGAAAGACTTATGAGACATGTCTCAAAAAAACGAGCCTAGCGACCCGTGCAATGACGGGCCGAAATAAAAAATGAAAAACGAGCTGGTTGAAAGAGTTTTTTTTCTCTAGCCATTACCGCATTACCAGTGAAAAGAAAACTGCTGACGAATGCCCAACGAGAGGAGCAGCTTCTGCACGCGCAGGGGAGAAAGATTGCTCTGTCGCGATGTTCATGTTTGGTGTCTGTTTCAGAGTTTTGGTGCTACTTTCGTGCTCCTAGTTGTCATGGCGACTAACAAGAGCATTTCTGCAGCATCCTAAGAGCTCCAAACACTGAATTTTGAAAACAAGCCACTGACGAGATGACTGCTGTGTCCTGCCGCTGATCTTGAAGTGCGATAAAAGTGCTACCGTAGCCTTGGCTGCGGAGCCTGGCTTAGGGCATGTAATTCATCCTCCATCCACCCAGTTTCCTTTTCATAGATTAATCGATTCATTCCTCTGAGGTTTGACTTTACCCTTGTTTTATTTTTCATCCCTCCATCACAATTTTTCTTCATAAACAGTGAAAACATAAATAAAAACAAATGTTATTTATTCTGACATTCATGTTTTCATTTGTTTTTTTCCATATTTGATTCCATAAATGCATTAATTTCAGTAATTTATATATCCATCCACATTTTTACTATCTGCTTATTCCTTCCTTCCTTCCTTCATTCACTATTTTACCCTTTAAGCTGTTCTTCAATTTTTATCATTAATCCTTTTTTTTCGTATTTGTTCATTTATTCCTAAGATCCTATTTTACCTGTCCATTCATTCATCTTTTCCTCTTTATTTATTAATAATACCCCAATTTATCCTACAGTACTCTTCATTTTTTATGAATCTATGATAAATATAAATCTATGTTATAATATAACATATATCTATGATAAATATATATATATGTATATGTGTGTGTGTGTGTATATATGTGTATGTCTGTATGTATATGTATATATATATATATAAAAAATTCATCCAATCATTCTTTTAGATTTTACTTGTTTTTTCATTAATTCGTTCATTCATTAATTAAGTTATTTATTTCATTCTTTTTCTTTATTTCCTTCCTTCAATACTGTCTATTTTCATCTATATTAGTTCAATTGGTTAGGCAGTTATACTGTGAGTTTTTGGTCATTCTGTTTTTACAGAGATTCAGTCTTGTCCTTTCTATTTAATGTTCATAACGTTTCATTAATTCATTATTTTACCTTTTAAACTACTCATTTTTTATCCATTCATCTATCCCATTTTTCTTTCCTTTTCATTCATTTATTTCTGAAGTTCATCTTTCAGCACTCTTCATCTTTTTATTCAACAATGCATTTGTCTACCATTTCTTCCAATATATTTTTTTATCCATTAACAATTACAGTACATTCACCCTAGCTATTCATTCATTCATCAACTTTTTTTGTATTTCATTCAAAACTTAGCTTGTTCATTAATTAATTAATTAATTCAGCTTTACGTTCTCAGTTTGTTTTTTAATCCTTCCATACTGTCGATCTTCTTTTTTATTAATGCATCGATTCATTAATTTGGTTAGGCAATTTTACCCTGAGTTTTCGGCCATTCCATAAATGAATTTCTTTTTTATGTTCATTGAGATTCAGTGTTGTCATTTCTGTTTAATGTTCAGCAGAGAAGGTTTGCTTAAGAGTCCCTTAAGCATTCAGCACAAATCACACACAAAACCCCAAGTGGAGAGGTGACTAATGGAACTCCCATCTATCACTCTTTATCTCTCGCTGCTCTCTCCTTCTCTTTATCACTTTCACTCAGACTCCTCCTTTATCACCCTGATCTTTTTTCCCTCTTCTCCTCCTGCAGGTTCTTTAGTAACATAACTCTATCTGGACGGGACTATTCCTTTAATAATGATGGTTATCTGGCAAATCCGCTCCTGGATGTTATCTCTTACACTGCAGGAAGAAGCTGGGAGGAGGTAGGGGTGGAGCCATTTTATTGCTTAAATGTGTTTAGATATTCATGGTTATCATTAAACTGTTTTAACTGCAGCTCCCAAGTGAGTTCACATTTTGCCTTGCCATTTAAATGCAATATAAATTAAATGTGAAGAATGCATTTGAAACTAACCGTGTGTCGCATACAGAAGGCACTGAAGTGCATTCAAGAATAAATATATGCACATTCACATTATATTACAATACATTTTTTGCAAAGCCCAAAAGTTGCATCGACACAATTCTTTAAATTGCATTATGATATATAAACTGTAATGAAAATCAAGGTCTCAGTAGTGCTGTATTCATTAGAATGTTAATTGTTTAATCTGTTTGATAACTTATTTTGTGTTATTAACATAACTCAGGCCTAAAAGTTCCCTGGCACCGTGCCAAATATCTGGCGTGCAGCGTTTTGTTGCAGGGAAAAAATAATCATGCATATAAAAAAAAAAACATATCCCTTTCGAGTCCATGAGTTCGCCTACCAATGGTATGAGAGGAGCACAGCTTTCACTCTCAACCAAACTAACATTACTAGCCAATCAGAATGTTTTTGCTTTTATAAACATGAGACGCGCATAAGCATGCAGTAATAGTATCTGGGAGAAGTGCAACAAAAACTGGGAGGCGCAATGGTTAAAGATGTCCATCTAGCGCAGGCATCCTCATATCTGGCCCACTCCTGCAAAGTTTAGCTCTAAACCTAATCAAACACACCTGAGCATGCTAATCAGAGTCTTCAAGATCATTAGAAAATGATCAGGGTTGAAGATAAACTCTGCAGCAGATTGGCCCTCTAGGGAAAGAGTTAAGGAACCCTGATCTAGCGCATATTTACATAGAAAAACTAATTAAAAATCAGCGGAGCTTTGTAAACAACTCAGAATAATCATGTCATCTCCATAAAAACGATATGACTCCTAGAACAAATTTACCAGGATTTTTTAAAAAGGTCCTATTCACACATGATCACTTAATGGTAGCTTACCGGTAATTTGCCAGTCAAGACTGTATGTGTGAAAGGGTTAAACTCTTCATCTGTATATGTTGTGTTAAAATGCTTAAAGCTCATCTGGGAAAACAGTGTTCATTATCTCATTGGATTTGTAACGTAAATCATTTATAACTTTGCCAACACAGGAGAATATATCAGCCTATGTCTAAATAGCCTATGCAGGGGTAGACTTACCCATTAGGCAAAGGTAGGCGATTGCCTTGGGCCCTCAAAAGCCAAGGGCCCCCTAAAATGCTTTTCATATACGAGATGCGCATTAAGCACGGACAAGCGAACGTTTATTACCATGACAACCGTCTGCCTGTCCGAGTTGAATGTGTATCCTGCTTGTAGCAAATTAAAAGATTATGCATCTGAAGCTGACAGCCGCACGAGCGCGGGGTCTCTCTATCTCAGTGTGCACCCCCCCCCCCCTCTCTCTCTGCGTCTGCTCTGCTTAGTGCGCGTGCAGACCTCTTTACATTAGCGGCTTAAAGGAGCTGTGCTTTCAGTTAAAACACAGATATATTGCTTATCTAATTTTACATGCAAGTATAGCCGAAATCATAGCTCAACTATTGTCTTTATCTTATGTGTAGCCTATTTGATTTTATCGGATGGTGGCATGATTAGGCTATAAATCAGGATTTTTGTGCAGATCAACATTTCGGAAGGAAGAGCTTAAATGTAGTCTTAATGGGTCACGTTTCAGTCATTATTTCATATTCATACCGTTGTCTGACAAAAGAAAAATAAAATATATCAGTGAAAACTTTTATTGAGAATTTAGCTGCATCAAAATAGGCTACAGTATGTGGCACTGAGAGGCAAACAAATGTAATAATACATAATAAATGTACATTTTGCATGTTCAGAAGAAGTGAGCTGCCCTGTCGTGTGAAAATGTAAACAGGCTTGTGTCAGTAAATTGCTCAGTGCAAATAAAGACAAGCAATAGGAACTGGTGTTTCTGTTCTTTTTTTTCATGTGTCTAATAGACATGAACACTTTCTTTGAAAAACATTTATGACCTTAGAAACATGTCTACTTTTCATGATCTATGTTAACTATGGTTTCACTAATAATGAAAATATTACATAAAGCATCCATATTTGTCCATGCCCATGTTGATTAGAGTATTAAAAACTTGAAAAGTATTACATTAAGGTACATTTAGAACAGATTAAAATGTGCGATTAAGTTGCGATTATTCGCAAATTAACTCATGGCAATCATGCGAGTAATTGCGATTAAATATTTTAATCGATTGACAGCCCTAAGTTAAAATTCCAAAAATGAAATGTAGATTTATGCTGGTAACTCATCAGTGGATTTTTCTCGTCAATATAGGCTATATTTTTCACACTTTTCTCATTCCCCCTAATTCAAGTTTTTGTATGAATGAACCTCTGAAGGGAACCGATTGTATTCAGAAAAGTTTTGATGGCGTTTTCATTTTACCTGATAAAGTATCATTTATGAGCTGAGCGCTGCTTCGTTCACAGCCGTTACCGGGGAAACTGCTATATTTCTGATGTTCCAAAGGCACCTCCTTCTGGCAGAGAATGAATGTGCATTTTCAATAATCCAGTCTGCAGTTTTGTTTCAGACCCATGGGAAAAAAATCCACCCAATAAATATTTAGTTCAATTGTGAGGTTAATCATTAAATTCTTTTTTTTTTTTTTTTTTTTACTTCTATCTCAACAGTAAATCAACTGCTATTTCGTGGTCTACAACATGAAATAATACAAGGGTCTGCTAAATGAATAAATGTAAATGAAATAATCCCATTATAACATGGACATGAAAAATGTAGAAACATTGGACTGAACTATGGGGCACCATTGTGCAGCAGCAAGCATCACGACTAAAAAGGAACCTCAAGGTTGATCTAGGTCAGGGGTTCCCAAACTTTTCAGCCCACGACCCCCAAAATAACGGTGCCGGTGACTCGCGACCCCCACTATCCTCGGAGGTGGTTAAAATATACAAACGTTGCGCGCAACGGCGCACATGCACCAATAGGCATCAAAACATGCGCATAGCCTAATGACAACACAAAAAAACACAACGGTCTAACAACCAAATAATTTTGTTTAATAATAATTTACTCATTCGTTTAATTTCAACATTAACCTCACCTAATGAGATGGGTGGGCACAATGCTTGGAGCACAGCAAGTCCATTCTTGGATTAATTTTGGAGACCGCCACTCGGAGATCATCCTCCAAGTTCAGTCGCGACCTGTATTTATTTTTAATGTACGTGAGTGCCAAAAAAGTATTTTCGCACAAGTAGGTTGTGCAAAATGGCATCAGTACATCCATAGCGGCCTTGGATAGCTGTGGGTATTCCCTCTCGACTGAAATCCAAAACTCAGCCAGCGTCTTGGAATTAAACACTGTTTTCAAGGTTCGGTCGCTTGACAGTTCAACCAATGCGTCCTCCAGGTCGGATGTCAGATGATTTGCTCTCGTTACAGTGAATGGTGATCTTATCCAGTCATATTGTTCTGGAGCTGTTTCCTCTGGGAAATACCTGTTAAATTGTTCCAGGAGGGCATGAAGGTGGGTAGTGATAGACTTCTTCACTATGTTAACACTCAGTTCGTTTTCCTCCATGAATTCGTCCAGCTCAGAAAACATATCAATTCTACCCATTTCAACTCGCTCAGTCCAGCGCTCAAGTTTTCTCTTGAATGCGTGGATTTTGTCATTTAGCAACATGATGTTTGTGTTTTCACCTTGCAATGACATATTAAGTCCATTCAGTTTTTCAAATATGCAAGCCAAATACGCTAGCCTTGTTAGCCAGTCAGGATCAGTGAGGTGGTCAGCGAGCTGGGACCCATGCTCCATCAGAAATAAGCGCACTTCATCCCGCAGCTCAAAGAGGCGGCTGAGCACATTTCCTCGTGAAAGCCACCTGACTTCTGTATGGAACAGCAAGCACTCGTGCTCCGATCCCAGTTCGTTACAGAGAGTGGCAAACAGTCTGATATTGAGTGGACGCGCTTTTATATAGTTGACAATTTTTATCGAAGTCTCAAGAACACGTTTAAGTTCTGGGTCAAGTGTTTTGCTCGCAAGAGCTTCTCTGTGTATAATACAATGTGTGAATTTTACGTGAGGCGCCACTTGGAAGACTCTTGCTTTAAGACCTTTCTTTTTTCCCAGCATCGCCCCTGCACCGTCTGTACACACACCGATGCACTCGCTCCAAGACAGTCCATCTTCATTTAGTTTGTTGTTAAGATTTTGAAAAATGTCCTCGCCTGTGCACGTTCCCTCCAGCGGGGTGCAAAACAGAATGTCGTTAAGTTTTCCGTCAAAACCGTATCTGACGAATACAAGCAGCTGGGCAGAGTTTGATACATCTGTGGATTCGTCTAACTGTAAAGCATATTTCCCTTTCTTCACTCTGTCCACCAGCTGACACTTTATGTCCTGGGCCATGTCGGAGATGCGCCGGGCAACAGTCCCGTTAGACAGCGGCACTGATTCTAGCTCACGGGCCAGTTTATCCCCATGCATAGCCCGACTTATAGCTATAGCAGCGGGTTTGATGAGGGTTTCCCCGATCGTGTGTGGCTTTTTTGCCTGTGCAATTAAATATGCCACCTCATATGATGCCTGTTGAGCTTTGGCGGGGATTGTTGTTTGTTTAGTTAGGACTTTCTTTTGGCCTTGTAACTCTCGCTCCTTTCGCCGGAAAAAATCTACTGGTTTAGCAGCAAGAGAGGGGTGCTTGGTTTTCAAGTGTCGTAGCATTTTTACAGGCTTTAGGCTTTCATGTGCAAGCATCTCAGTGCACACAACACATTGGGGATGTTGTACTTCGTTGACGATGACGCATGTGAATCCATACTGGATAAATTCCTCTCAATACTTTCGACATTTTGAGTAAGGCTGATCCGACTGCTTATGGATGTCCTCTTTATGAACACGCCGGTTTCTTTCCGTACCTGACATCGATGGCCTTCCTGACGGTGGTGCTTCTCCGCTTTCCTCCGCTGGCCTCCCTGCCTTGTCATTGGTTGATATTAACCAACGTTTCATTTCAACAAAAATAATATCCTAAGCCTAAAGCGAAAAAATTACCTACGTGCACATGTTGGAATGTTTAACAAAGTGCTGTAAATTGATCTGCTGCAACTGATGCGATTGCAGTGTCGTTAATCTGTCGTAATAACCTCAGGGGTCACGATGAACGGAAAGAAAATTGAAGGCTGATGGCTTTTTTATTTGCATGTTTTTTTTAATGTAACCATTAACTACTAGGCCTACTTTTAATTTTTTGTTAGTTATGGATAAAATATGTTATTTCTAATACTTTTTTTTTTTTTTTTGATTTCTGGAAATCATCGCACGACCCCCCCTAACTGTCTCACGACCCCCACTTTGGGAACCACTGATCTAGGTAAATGTGTGCAAATTTATAGGGCCCCATCACTATATTTGCCTGGTGCCCCCAATTCACTAAATCCGCACCTGAGCCTATGCCATGAATTGTACATCGCGATTTAAAAACAAAAGTTTCTGCATGTGGCCAAATATAAAAATTTAACGGATTTAAATGTTTAATCATGCTGTAAAGTGAAAGGTTAAGGCTAGAACAGATACGTATGGCGCTACTGGCCATGCGCATATCAATACAGCATAATTTTTGTCACACAGTACAGCAATAATTACAATTTTTTTCACTCTTGTAAGGGTTAGGGTTGGGGTAGGTGTAGATGTTAGTAAAACACTATCTAATATGTAGAAAATTAACTTCATTGTTCATTTCCTGTCAGAACTGTATATCTTCTAGCCACAACTGCACCCTCTGCAGGTATTTGTTATAATACATAATTTACTTAAAGGTGCTGTATGTAGGATTCATCTAGGTATTGCTGTCAAAATTCTAAATATTGGAGAGGGTTTTTTTCACCTGGCCCCTCATCCTCAGACTTGACGCACATGCAGGTTGCCAGATTAACAACACCAAAAGGAACGAGCGCAAATGACAATGAATTAAATTAAATATGCTGTGTTTTCCGCCAACTGGCAACCCTGCATGCCGAAATACAATTGCAGTGGGTGGGTTTCACAAACCAAAATACAAACCAACATTCCGGGCCGGAACGCACATTTTCAAAGTAGGATAACTGACTGTAGCATTGTTTTTCAGATAAACAAGTATGTTAACTTAGCATGTTTCTTAAATATCTGCAAACATATTATGGTATTTTTATGCTTTTAGTAGAGTCAAAAACGTACATACAGTATAGCACCTTTAAGTTGGTTATGTTAATATTATATATAGGCATATTACATTATGTATTTTAACTGTGCTGTTCAATAAAACCATGTAATCACTTGGCTTAGATATTTTATTTGAGCCAATTATTATTGCCTCATCGTTAGTTTATACATAAATAGTGATACTAAAGCCACACTCTTACCAGCACTCACACACATCATCAACACATCTCTCCTCACAGGCATCTTCCCCACTGCATTCAAGCAGGCTCAGGTAACACCACTGCTCAAAAAACCTACATTAAACACTTCTCTTTTAGAAAACTACAGACCTGTCTCTCTCCTTCCATTCATAGCCAAAACACTCGAGCGAGTTGTCTTCAACCAGGTCTCATTGTTTCTTTCACAGAACAACAAACTGGACGCTAAACAGTCAGGTTTCAGGAGTGTCCATTCAACTGAGACTGTGCTACTGTCAGTCACTGAAGCCCTGCGAATTGCAAAAGCCTATTCCAAATCATCAGTCCTCATTCTGCTGGATCTGTCTGCCGCTTTTGACACTGTCAATCATCAGATCCTCCTGTCCACCCTCTCATCACTGGACATCACTGGAATTCCACTTCGCTGGTTTGAATCGTATTTCACTAGTCGGTCTTTCAGGGAGGCCTGGGGAGGGAAGGTATCCAAAGCACATAAATTGGTCACTGGGGTTCCCCAGGGATCGGTTCTTGGACCCCTCCTTTTCTCCACATACACTACATCACTGGCTCCCATTATACAGGCACATGGCTTCTCCTACCATTTCTACGCTGATGACACACAGCTCTATCTCTCATTTCGACCAGATGATCCAACTGTAGCTGCACGGATCTCAGGCTGCCTGGCGGACATCTCGGCATGGATGAAAGAACATCATCTACAGCTCAACCTGGCTAAGACTGAGCTCCTTGTCTTCCCTGCAACTCCAACTCTACAGCATGACTTCACGATTCAGTTAGGTTCATCAACAATTTCCCCATCAGCTTCAGTCAGAAATCTTGGTGTAATCTTTGATGACCAGCTGACCTTCAAAGAGCACATTGCAAAGACTGCTCGATCTTGCAGGTTTGCACTACACAACATCAGAAAGATCAGACCCTTTTTGACAGAGCATGCTGCACAACTTCTTGTCCAGGCCCTTGTCATTTCTAGACTGGACTACTGCAATGCTCTTCTGGCTGGACTTCCATCAAACACAATCAAACCTCTACAAATGATTCAGAATGCGGCGGCACGACTGGTCTTCAACGAGCCCAAAAGAGCCCATGTTACACCTCTCTTTGTCTCCTTGCACTGGCTACCAGTTGCAGCTCGCATCCAGTTCAAGACACTGATGCTTGCATATAGAACAACCACAGGCTCAGCACCCACCTACTTCCACTCACTATTACGAATTTACATCCCCTGAGTCTGAGATCTGCTAGTGAGCGACGCCTCGTGGTACCATCACAGAGAGGCTCAAAATCACTCTCCAGAACATTCTCGTTCATCATTCCTGGCTGGTGGAATGATCTTCCCACCCCCATCCGGACTGCTGGATCCCTGTCAATCTTCAAGCAACAACTGAAAACTCATCTCTTTCAACTATACTTGACTTCATCATAAAAAAAATAAAAATAAAAATAAATAACTTTTTCAAAATCTTAATCTTTATCTTTATCTTTCTCTCCTTCCCTTGCTAGATTGTACTTATTTGAACAATGCCTGAGACTTGGTGTTATGGGCACTTCCTCTGTCTGTTTGCCTCTTCTAGATTAATTGCTTTATGTATTCCCCAATTGTAAGTCGCTTTGGATAAAAGCGTCTGCTAAATGACTAAATGTAAATGTTCCCATTCATGGGAACTTCGAACTGCGTCCCCTAGGGGTCGCTATGGGGAACGCCGTCAGCGTGACTCATGTCTGAAGCATACATACAAAAACACCACTCGTTGGCCGGCGACAGCCTATGACGTCACTACCGGCACGACCACAGTATAAGGGGCGCCGGGAGAATACATCACCCACTTCTTTCATCTTCACTGACTGCTTTGTTTGAAGCGTGCAATCTGGTAAGAGTACAGTTTTCTCTCTATTATCATGGCGAGCACTAGCAAGGCGTTTAAGAAGTGTGTGGAACCGTGTCCTCGTTATTTAATACCCGATGACACACAATCTTTGCGTCTTTTGTTTGGGCAAGGAGCACGCACGCGATGTCCTTGAGGGGAAAATCTAAGTGCACTGTGAGCCTTTTTCTATGAAAAAGCTCCGCTCTCGTCTGTCCCTCTTTTCAAGGGAAAGAGGGGCAGCCGTCTGCTTCCCGCGATTCGGGACCCACCGCTGCCGAGGCACGGAGGCGAATGAAATTCGCATTTCGATCTGGCCGATGAGTTAGAAAGGGGCCGCCCCTTTTCGTGGGCGTCAGCCGAGAACGAGAGTGAGCTGCTGGATTGTGATGATGCGATCTTTCTGACATCATCAGATTCAGCGGCTAGTGCTCTGCTGGGTTATGCCCAGGAAGAGCAGGAGATGTTTGACCCTCTCAATCCTCCTGCACTGCATATGAAAGAGTTATTGGAGGTTATGAATCATAAAAATAAATCTTTCTGGCCATAAACCCCCAGCTCGAGCGAGCCTTCCTTTCTTCATAAATCTCGATGTGGAGGATGAGAAGGAGTGGAAAAAGCTATTTTTTCTCGTATTCATAGGTTTCAGCATACCTGTGCAAGAGATGATAGCCAGCTTATCTGTCTGTGGACGAGACATCCTCTCTCAAGGCTCCCTCCTTGCCATCTAAGCCCCTGAATCTTGCTTAAATGGCAAGGCATATGCAGCAGCGGGTCAGACCGTCGCTTCGCTGCACACTATGATGGTGCTTCAGGCGTACCAGACTGATCTGCTGAAAGACCTGGATAAGGGTTTTCTATAAATTCCAGGTCTGAGCCCGAACAACCAGGGGTCCTAGCCCATCTCGGTCTGGGGATCAGAGAAATAGGCACAGAAGGCTAGTGTCGCTTCTCACGCCCCTCCCCCGCCTGCGGGTAGAGAGTCAAAGAGAGGCAAGACCTGAGGGAGGTGTTCCAGACGAAGCGTTCTAAACAATACTCTCATCCGGACTTGAGTAAGACTTGAACATCTACTCTTTTCCCTCGGGGGCATTTGCCCTCATCTTCCCCTCTCTAATTCCCCTGCAACCACCCGACTGAGGTTAGGTGGAAACTTCCTGTGCTTAACATTGAAGTCTCTATACTGGACTTATGATATTTAGGTTAAGTTCTATGTTTCCTAGAAACTACCTTACTGACGGTCCGGACCTGAGTCTTCGGACTTCGCTCCGGGACTGATCTCATGCGCAGGAACCAATGGGTGAGTACAATCCATTTCTAAAGGCTATCGCAGTGATTACCTCACTCGTCGATACTAGATCCAGGCTAGGATAAGAGCCCTTTTAAAAACGACCTCATAACCCCTGGATCATATGGCCAAGTCTTAGGTCCTTGGTCATCATGTCCCCAGCACAGTGGCTCCCTTCTGAGTTGCTGGTAGAGCTGACGTTGCTCCCCTCACCTTAGAGGGTCACCTATGAGAATGCCGCTCCCTTCTGAACATCTGAGTTCCCTCTCATGCTGAGAGTTGAGTTCTCTGGCTCTCCAGAGCTATCATTCAGCAGCCTCAGGTTGTTAGGCCTCTTCATGCCTCCCTTTTAGGTTGCTTTCCTTGTTGGTAGAGCTAGCATTGCTCCCCTCACCTTAGAGGGTCACTTATGAGCATGCCGCTCCCTTCTGAGGATTGCTGGTAGAGCTAGCATTGATCACCTCACCTTAGAGGGTCACCTATGAGCATGCCGCTCCCTTCTGAGCGTCTGAGTTCCTTCTCATTCTGAGGAATGAGTTCTCCGCTGCCCAGAGCTCTGTGATAGGTCGCTCTCCTTGTTGGTCAAACTAGCATTGCTCACCTCACCATAGAGGGTCACCTATGAGCATGCCGCTCCCTTCTGAGCGTCTAAGTTCCCTCTCATTCTGAGGAATGAGTTCTCCGCTCTCCAGAGCTCCTTGCTGGTCGAGCTAGCACTGCTCCCCTCACTATTGAGGGTCACCCATGAGCATGCTGCTCCCTTCTGAGCGTTGTTGGTGGAGCTAGCATTGCTCCCCTCACCTTAGAGGGTCACCTGTGCGCATGCTGCTCCCTTCTGAGTGTTGTTGGTAGAGCTAGCTTTGCTCTCCTCACCTTAGAGGGTCACCTATGAGCATGCCGCTCCCTTCTGAGCATCTGAGTTCCTTCTCATTCTGAGTAATGAGTTCTCCGCTTTCCAGAGCTCCTTGATGGTAGAGCTAGCATTGCTCCCCTCACCTTAGAGGGTTACCTATGAGCATGCCGCTCCCTTCTGAGCGTTGTTGGTAGAGCTAGCATTGCTCCCCTCACCTTAGAGGGTCACCTATGACCATGCCGCTCCCTTCTGAGCATTGTTGGTAGAGCTAGCTTTGCCCCCCTCACCTAAGAGGGTCACCTATGAGCATGCCGCTCCCTTCTGAGCATCTGAGTTCCTTCTCATTCTGAGGAATGAGTTCTCTGCTCTCCAGAGCTCCTTGCTGGTCGAGCCAGCACTGCTCCCCTCATCATAGAGGGTCACCTATGAGCATGCCGCTCCCTTCCGGGTGTCTGAGTTCCCTCTCATTCTGAGGAATGAGTTCTCCGCTCTCCAGAGCTTCTTGTTGGTAGAGCTAGCATGGCTCCCCATACATTAGAGGGTCACCTATGAGCATTCCGCTCCCTTCTGAGCATCTGTGTTCTCTCTCATTCTGAGGAATGATTTCTCAGCTCCTTGGTGGTAGAGCTAGCATTGCTCCCCTCACCTTAGAGGGTCACCTATGAGCATGCCGCTCCCTTCTGGGTGTCTAAGTTCCCTCTCATTCTGAGGAATGAGTAGTTTTTCCGCTCTCCAGAGCTGTCATAGAACGTTTTCAAATCCATGTTACGGTAAGTGTGCACGCTAACGCTCTATGCACTTTCTAAAATCCATGCGGTTGTAAGATCGCACATCAAGTGTTCTGCGTTCTTTCTAAAAACCTGTATAGTAGGGTTCTGCGTTCTTTCTAAAAACCTGTATAGTAGGGTTCTTTCTCTTTGGCTCTCAACGGAGGCGGTTGCTTTCTCTCCCCGTCCTCACCCTTATCTTCCCTGCTTTGCTCCCTTGTCTCGTGAGAGACTCTCTCTGCACTGCTGTCCAAACTAAAATATTATGGATTAACTGGTCTCTTAATGCAATTGACACTATCGAAACTTGGGTTTCGGGGAACCTGAATGCCCTGACGGAACGTTCGCAGCCGGCTATACGATGGCGCGTGGGAGAGGTGGCGAATCGTGTGTCTTGCGGCTCTTTCCGTGGAGGACATTGATATCTACCTATTCGGAACAATGATAACAGGTATTTTGCTGATTGGATTAGGCTTTGCCCTGGGTTATCGAAGAATTCAGAAAACGGGAACAGCTGTCCAAAGCCCCACAAGGCTGCCCGTATGATTTAAGCTGTGGGAAGAGCGGTCAGCATTGAGCACTGAGACTATAATCGCAATATGGATTCTACCAAGGAGAAGTTCACGGCTTTACAAAGGGAAATTGATTAAAATGGAGACCAAAATGGACAAAAATGGACAGAGAGTAGCCTGCAAAAATTGGAATGTTTACTCGCCCCAAAGACAAAACAATCTTATCTTTTTCTGGCTCCCCTACAGTGGCCTTGGCAAGGCTGTTGCTGGAATCTACCCCGGTGCAATGCAGTCAGACGCTCTTGCGTTCCGCCCCCACCCTGCAGACATTACACACATTGCCCCCCCCCCCCCCCCCCCCGACCATTCGCCTCTGTTCGCTTCAATCCGCTGGCCTGGTCAAGCGGGTCTGACCAGCACCGGATCAGTGGCTGCGGGACCAGATGGCTGCTTGCTGGGCCGGATTCACTTCCCCTGTGGCTATGTCGTGTATGTGCTTTTGTGTTGCTGAGGTGTTTTTCCTGTTCTCACACTGTACTCCCCAAGGAGCATAGTCTGGGAGTTATTTTTTTTCTCCTCACTTTCCTCATGTAAATGCTGTATTTTTCTTCAATTCTACTTGCATTTCACTACTGATTATACTTGTATGATTGTGTATGTGACGAATAATAAAGAACCTAGAACCCTTACGCGCTGCAGCCTCATTCCCTTTCTTTGAGTTGGTCAGGCCATGGTTTGTGCCTTGGGCCCCACTCTATCATTTTGTCCCAATTTTTGAGTTTGAACAGTGTGTCGCTTCCAAAGGGTCTGTTGAGACAGTTCCCTCAGTGAGCTCGTGCAGAGCGAACGGTAGCCCCTGAGTGACCGGCCAGGACCTAGTTACTACCACTAAGTGCTTGGCCACATCCCCTTAAAGGAATCTTTTCTGATTCCAAGCCTTTGAACTCTACCCTGGGTCCGGTAGTCCCGGCACCTAGCAGGTAAGAGTTTTAGGCTATGCAGCTCTGGTTTTTGGCCAAAGGGGATAATGTCACTGACAGCCATCAACCGTCCCAGGGGCAACTCCCTTAGGCAACTCCCTTAGCCTGGTAGAGTTGGCTTAGTGCTCGCCTTTTGCACTAAATTGGCTTGTACTCCCCTCAGTATGGTGGCATGGGTATATCGTTCCCCATAGCGACCCCTAGGGGACGCAGTTCGAAGTTCCCATGAAGGGGAACGTCTCAGGTTACATATGTAACCATGGTTCCCCGAGTGGGGAACGAGACACTGCGTCTCCTAGGCTGTGTACCAATTAATTGTAAGTCGCTTTGGATAAAAGCGTCTGCTAAATGCATAAATGTAAATGTAAATGTAAATGTACCATGCTTTCGGACGCAAGCTTCAGACGAAGAAGTGGATGTATTCTTCCGGCGCCCCTTATACTGTGGTCGCGCCGGTAGTGACGTCATAGGCTGTCGCCAGCCAACGAGTGGTGTTTTTGTATGTATGCTTCAGATATGAGTCACGCTGACGGCGTTCCCCATAGCGACCCCTAGGGGACGCAGTGTCTCGTTCCCCACTCGGGGAACCATGGTTACATACATAACCTGAGACGTTTTCACTTAGGCCTGTTTGTGTTAATAAAAATCAGATTACTCAATTGTCAAAATAATCAGTAGATTACTTGATTACCAAAATAATCATTATTTACAGCCCTAGATTAGTTAAAATATTTCCAAATACAACTGCTTTGCTTTACTATTTGTAATTAAAAAACAAATATTTCGTCATTGAAAATTTCAGAATTTTTTTTATTAAAATACTGTCTCGTTCCTAGTGAACCGCAAGTATCTGTATTTTGTCTCATCTCGTGAGCTAAGTGTATTGGCACACCCCTAGTGTCAATAATTGGTAATATAGCTCTCAATTTTCCAAGCGTTTGTTCTTCAGGCCAACCATTTGTTCATTAAAAAAATCAGTTTGAATAAGCAAAGCAATAACTTTGCCATAGTATTCTTTCAAATGTTAAAGTTGCCACATTCATTGCATGCCCTCTGCCTAACCCCCCCCAATGGTTCAGGCTCAGGATTTTTTTTTTATGCTTTAACCCCCGATAACTATCCTTGATTTTATATTCAGTACTATGTTTAGTACATATACTTTTGATATAATGCAGCAAAATGATCAACTTACTGTGCACTGAGCGTTATATGCCTTTATGTTTTTATGTGCCTTTTTATGTTTTACTGTATAATTCACAATTTTCCTGTTTTTACTATGACAATTGTATGTAATACAATACAATGGCAAATGTCAATAAGCCATTGGAAATAATAGATTTTTGCAGGAATGTATACTGGTTATTCATGCTCTTTTTGACAGTTTGAAATTACTGGTTTCACATGTTCACATGAGCTGCAAGAAATATTAAATAATTTATTGTCGAGCAAGAACAAGTCTTTTTTTATTATATTTAATTGTCATTTTCACTGACAGATGGTTAACGCTTGGGATTGGCAATCAAGTGAATTTAAAAAGGTGCCATACTGCAGTAGCTTTGAAAGGTTTGGGTTTACGTGACTTGATGAAAGGTAAAATAGCTGTCACTTGGGAAGATGTTCTTCAGTTTCAGTTTCTTACTTAATACAGTTGGCACTACATCCACTGTCTGTCTTGAGAATGTCAATTAGGAAACTGATGCCAACACCAATCATTTAACTTCTTCAAAGTACCATTATGAAGTACTCTGCATCTGTCTGGGGTTGCATAAATGTTTTTGTATCATTTTAATGGCATCTTGTTATTGTTGTAGGTAGGTTGGTGGGAAAATGGTGTGCTGCGTCTGCGTTACCCGCCCTGGTCCCGTTACGGCCCGTTCCTCAAACCACTGGATGACTCCCAGCACTTACGTGTGGTTACTCTGGAGGAGAGACCATTCGTCATCGTAGAGCCTGCTGATCCTGGAACAGGCTCCTGCATCAGAGACTCAGTACCGTGCCGTCTGCCGCTCAACAACAGGTCAAGGTTCAGTCTGTGGATTTTTAGACTGGAAATGTTCAAACTTTGAGGTTATCACTTTGGCAAATGTGGCAGTGAATATGCAAATTACATTCACATTACCCCAGGGTCATTCATTCCCCGTCCCATCACTAGCACTGATGGAATTTAAATAAATTAGAAATGCAAGTAGAAATGGGAGAGGTTGATCAATGGTGTTTCTGTCTTAGAGCACGTTACTTAATTTACTTTATTTAAATGCAGAATTTCTCATAACTCTTCCTGGTCTAACATACAGAGCCTGGGCGAATCTCACAAAAACAAGAACATGCCCAGGTCATATTTAACCACAAAAATCAAAAGAAAGATCAGCTTCATATCATTAGATACATTATGATTTTGTTTAACCAACCAACAGTTTGCATAAATTAATAAATAAAAAAATACATGACATTTTTCATTATAATTCATAAATAAACAATTATAATTGAATTACATAAACACATCTGGCCCACATATTCTCATTACCAGAAAAAAATTAAATAAAAAACAATGTAATATATATAATAATTATATCAAATTGTGAATTTTTTGGTAAAATAAAAATAAAGCTGCTACTATATTTTGTATTGCTACTTTTTGGAATAAATTGCATTTTAAAAGACATTCAAATAGAAAATCGTTATTTTACATTGTAGTAATATTTCACATTACATATTTCTGTTTTACTATATTTTTGTTAAAAATACATAATTGGTGAGGATTTATTGAATACGCTAATTCGTTCAAAAATATTTAAAACAATTAATTATTCAAAACGTTTGGCCACCAGTGTATATTTTACAGTAATTATTGCAGTGGTGATTCACTAAAATTATGGGTTATGATAATGAGAATAATGGGAAATGTGCTGAATTGTCATGACAATCAAGCCAGAATGTAAAAATGATTAAACATTGGCTTTAATTAGGCAAAATGAATACAAAAATTTCAATTAGGCAAAATTAATACAAAAAGTTCAATTAGGCCAACAAAAAAAAATTGGGGTGATATATGGCATACAATCTTTGGATAAATAATGACCTTTTCCTGTTTAATCACTGCTCCAGTTTCTATTGAGTAGTGCTTGTTTTTAAAACATCAGACCATTTTCTTTAAAGAATCTTATTCTTTATGCTGATAGACTTTGGATTATATGTGTTTGCCTTAGGTGACATGGCACTGAAATCTGAGGAGGAATGTTAATTTAGTTTCTTTTTGCTTTCTTTCTCTACATTATTTATTTTTTATCACTGTCCCCTTTCTGTTTATTTTTTATTTTCTGTCTTTCTATTTTCTTCTTCTTCTTTTCAATTACAGCATGGTTGTTGAGGGCATTCAATCCATGAAGCACTGCTGCAAAGGCTTCTGTATTGATGTTCTCAAGCGCCTGGCTAAAATAGTGGGCTTCACCTATGACCTCTATCTGGTGACCAATGGCAGGCATGGAAAGAACATAAACGGAGAGTGGAATGGAATGGTCGGAGAGGTCAGGCCCTCATTTTATCTCTCGACTATTTGTTCACTTTGATTTTATTATCACAAAGTCCACTGAATTTAGGTGCAGCATTTTGTTTTCTTAAACTGTGACACTGGAAAAGCACCATAATATACAAGCTAAAGTTCTATAAATGATAAACAATGAAACTGCATTTTTTATTTAAATGTATAAACTAAACGGCATTCAAATTCATTAAGTAGTCCATAAAGGTTACTTACTATCTTGACAAACTTATTTCACTTTTATAACTGCACTTTTTCTGTTCGTAATGTTATTAGTCTCTTTCCCCACCAGGTGGTGTCCAAGCGGGCTGACATGGCGATTGGCTCCCTGACTATTAATGAAGAGAGGTCAGAGGTTGTGGAGTTCTCTGTTCCTTTTGTGGAGACTGGCATCAGTGTCATGGTCTCTCGCAGCAATGGCACAGTGTCTCCGTCTGCGTTCCTCGGTAAGGGAATAGGAGGGAGCACCAGACTTCTTTTTTTACTTTTAGGCATTTGGCATACACTTTTCGAAAGTGAACATCCTCCCCAGTCTAAAAAGAACCTTTATTTCATCTAAATTGTTCTTTACAGAGATTAACGGATCAACAAATTGACAAATTGGGATTGATTTTTGAATGTCAGTGAAATGTATTGGGTTATCAGAAGAATAGATGTGGATGGATATATGCTATTATTCCTAAACAAGAAGGATAACGTGTGAAAGTTTGTCAAAGCTTCTGTTGTTACTGGCTGCGTGTAGCACCTACTGCTCTGCAAATACCTCTGAAGGATTGCAACATAAAAAAATGACTGAAATTTATTTTAATAAGGTGCCTGATAGTTTCTAATTTGATTTTAACTGTTTGTGTGGCAAACATTTGCTTGAATTTTGTTTAAGTACGAGGCTGATAACTAAACTGTTTAATTCTAGGGGGATTACGATGTTTGGATTTCCATCCATTCATTTTTATACTTTTCCCACCATTTTAGAGCCATACAGCCCTGCTGTGTGGGTGATGATGTTCGTCATGTGCCTGTCTGTGGTAGCTGTGACCGTCTTCATATTCGAGTTCTTCAGCCCTGTTGGATATAACCGAAGCTTACAGAGCGGGAAGAGTATGTTGTTTATATATTTAAGGTTTTGCTCTAGGCACTTTCATTAATGCAATCAGCAATGAAAGACTTGTTTACAGATTTCGTTATTATCATTGTAAGCGTGTTCCACAGTTCACCTCGAGTTGTGTTCCTTCTTTTCTCATGTGTCTTTTTGTTGTCTCCCTTTACACTCTTATCACTGTGTATGTCATAATAAGACATGCCTCGTTTTGGCCTTCCTGTGTTATTCTTCTCTCAGAGACAGGAGGTTCAAAGTTCACCATTGGGAAGTCTATTTGGCTGCTGTGGGCTCTGGTGTTTAATAACTCTGTTCCGGTGGAAAACCCAAGAGGCACCACCAGTAAGATAATGGTGCTGGTCTGGGCTTTCTTTGCTGTCATCTTCCTGGCCAGTTACACTGCTAACCTGGCTGCTTTCATGATTCAAGAAGAGTACATCGACACTGTGTCTGGCCTCAGTGATAAGAAGGTAGACAAAAATACCAGTGAATTTGTAACAAATTTCCCTTTTTAGCTATTTTGTTGAACTGAGATTATGGTCGTACTTGTGTGTAAACATTGTCATAAATATGGTTGTTTTGTATGAACATTTGCGAATTAAATAATTGTTATATTAAGGTATTTTGTACTTTTTTATTTTTTATAATTGTATAATTATTTATCATTTATAATTATCATAATTTATCAACCACTATTGGATATTGAATTGTTTAGATTACCAATTATTACTAACTTAAAGGGATATACTGTATATAGATTATAGTAAAAACAGGACCCTCTCGGAGCTATTTTTCTTATAGCAAGTATTGAAGGAAAATGTTTATTCATTATTCATTCTGCACATTAAGTACAGATTTATAATAGTATTATAATTATACTATTATAGACTATTTAATGTTTTATTTTAATTTAGCTAAGTAACTTTGTTGTGTGTTTTTGTCATTTTATTTGTATTATTTTATTTTTTTGTTATTTATTTGTATTTACATTTTCAGTATGTATTATGCTAATGTACTAAGGCAACAGTTTTTTTTTCAAGATTATATTTTACATTTTTTATCTAGCATTTATGTTTAGTTTCATTTAAATTACTTAAAATATGTTGCAATAGTTTTAGTTAAAGATAACATCATGGTTATCAGTCGTAAAATGAAAATGATTATTGGCTTATTACTATGTCATAATTTTAATATCAGTACATCCCAATTTACTGGACATGAAATTTTATAGAAGCTGAAATTGTGGTTTTATAACAATAACTGACAATGCAGTGATACGGATACACACTATACATCTTTTAAATGGGTCTCACTTGCATTTGAACCAGGCATTTGTTTGTGTGGAGCAGTTGGGGCCAAATTATGCAAATAAATCATCTGCCTATAATCATATGAAACGATTACATTTTCATTTTTTTTACACCCACCACACACTTTAGTGTTTCCAATCATAGTTAGGCACATAATAAATTATGTGAATTTCAGTGGCCTAAACTGTAATCTCATATTTCAGAAACCTAATGAAGTATCTTCTACTGTCGTGTTCAGTTTCAGCACCCCACAGAGCAGTATCCTCCTTTACGCTTTGGCACTGTCCCAAACGGAAGTACAGAGGAGAATATACGGAGCAATTATCCCAACATGCATCAGTACATGGTGCGGAACAATCAGAGAGGAGTGGAAGAGGCTATTGACAACCTTAAGACTGGGTGAGTGAATGACGACCATTGTGAAAGACATCATTAAAAATATACAAATGAGGTTCAAATGTGTACACACTCTCTGGGAAGAATCATAGGTTAATCCATATGCATAAACCGTATCTGTAATGAAGTGCTTTAGTAGTAGCCAACTTGGCAAATGAAAAATCGGCCAAATTCAAGCTTTAATCCTGCCCTAAAAAGTTCAAAAAAGTGTTACGTCCCAATGAATCAAGATGTTCTTTTAAGCAGTGGGGGAAAACAGATGTGCTCACAAGTAATTGACTGATATGGGTAGGGCTGCAACAACTAATCGATAAAATCGATAATTATTATCGATAATGAAAATCATCGACAAAGATTATCATTATCGATTAGTCGGGTCTGCCTACAGTGCACGTCCAACTTCAGCCGGTCGCGTCAAATTACAGCACTAAATAATGCATTTCTATGGACAAAATACATCTAAAAATAGTGGTGGAAACAGAATAAGATGCTGCGGGAGAAGTACGTGATCCAAACTGCCCAAAACAGGAGAATTGTTTATTTTAAGCTTTAAGCCTATGCATTAGCATAATGGCTTGCCCTGTCAGGTGCTTTGAAACATGCATGTGCATCCTCAGTTCAAACACTTCAGTTTACGGTCATATCCTTATCTGTAAATGACACAAATTCACACAAGCATTTCCATTTTTGCATAAAGTTCCACCCTGACAGTCTGTGTTAAGTTTAAATCTTTATTGAATGAGCGCTGGGTCGACGCGGCGGGTGTGTGAACGCGCGTCAGAGAGGGAGACAATATTGAGCGCAAAAAACATTAATTGTGCTGAAATATCTGAAATATAAGTCAACATGTAGTGCACGTATTTTATGAAAGTTGGAACTGTAAAGGGATAACTGCGTGTAAATGTCTGAATATAAATATAATACGCTTCATACGCATTTTACTGGATAAAGAAATTACAGTACGTGACTGTGATCAAAAATCCCTGTGTTCCTGCATTACTCTTACCTGTTGGTTAACACCAGAGGTGGAAAGAGTACAAAAATATTCCACTCAAGTAAAAGTACCATTACATTACTGAAATTTTACTTAAGTACAAGTAAAAGTACCAGTCTAAAAATATACTCAAGTAAAAGTAAAAAGTAGCTCATTTAAAATTTACTCAGAGTAAAAATTACTTAGTTACATTTAAACAATGGGAGGGAGGAAAAAATGGGATAGACCAAAGGTGTCAAACTCAGTACCTGGAGGGCCACAGCCCTACACAGTGTAGATATTACCATAATTAAACACATCTGATCCAGCTAAACCAATCATTTAGGCTTATTTGAAAACAACATGGTGTGTGTGTTGGAGCAGGGTTGGAACTAAACTCTTTAGGGCTGTGGCCCTCCAGGAACTGAGTTTGACACACCTGGGATAGGCCTATAAATCTCAAACTAGGTGTTTTTAATTAAAGTAATCGGTTAATTCGAATAATAACACATTTAGGCTGTTACCAGGGAAATTAAATCAGTATCAACAAAATTCATCTTTGCAATGCAGAGGAAACACAGAAGCTTCATCTGAAGTGGTATAGATGTATTTACACTGACATGACTGCATTTAGCCTGCAGTTACAAATGCAGAAATAATGTTTTGATAAATAAGACATAAAATGTGACCCTGAACCACAAAACCATAAGGGTTCATTTTCCTAAATTGCGATTTATACATCATCTGAAAGCTGAATAAATAATATTTCCTTTGATGTATGGTTTGTTATGATAGGACAATATTTGAAAATCTGGAATCTGAGGGTGCAAAAAATCCAAATATTGAGAAAATCTCCTTTAAAGTTGTTCAAATTAAGCTCTTAGTTTTGATATATTTACAGTAGGAAATTTACAAAATATATTAATGGAACATGATCTTTACTTAATATGCTAATTATTTTTGGCATAAAAGAAAAATTTATAATTTTAACCCATACAATGTATTGTTGGCTATTGCTACAAATATACCCCAGTGACTCAAGACTGGTTTTGTGCTCCAGGCCAGGGTCACAAATGTTAAATAGTCATTTGAAATTAAAAAATAAATAAATAAAAAGATACTTTAAATGTTAAATTAGAACCACCAATAGGTGTCAGCAAGTCGCTGATAAGTGAATCATTGCGATTGAACAGAATCATTTAAACGGTTAATTCATTCAGGAACAAAACACGTCATTGCTCCGAGTCAGAGACGCAAAACTGTGTATGGAATTATTTTTGTTGTCGAAATAGAGCAAAAACAGGCAATATGGTGTCTAAAACGCAAGTCTCTTAATTAACTTCTTGTTTTTTGAACTGTTGTAAAAAGAAAAACTACAGGCCTGTGTAATCATTGTGATTTTTTTTGAGAAAAACGGCATTCTTCATGTGCTGTTGACTTACTATATTAAATTATATAAATATATAAATTTTCTGCTTCTATATCTTCAATTTTGTGATCATTCTAAACGCATTTTAACAGACTGAATCATGCAGTGAAAGAAAGCACTCCAAATGCACGCGGATTAGTCTAATCTAACGTTACTAGATTTCACAGCACACTGTTTAGAGTGTTTTGTTTGGTTTTTGGCAAAATACTGATAATGTCAAATCACCCATCGTTAAAACAACAATTATTATATTATCGCAGACGATATTGCACACCCTGCACCACTGTTTTTTTGGCTCATTTGTGCAAAACCTTTTGTTTAACTGTTAAAGCTTCATTTTATCCACCAATGCAACGATGCAAGTATTTACCTTACATTACCTCTACATGCTTGCGAAGGGCGATGTCGAGATGTTATTAGCTGCTAGTTCGGTCTCCCGAGGCAAACACAGCTTACACTGCATAATAGAGCATGAATATATGGCCAGGGGTTCACGTCATTCCTTCGAGTTCAACTTCAGCAGAATACGACGGGGTCTGGTTTTCAGCTGGGTCTGCACCATTAACGCCTGTCTTGTCCGTTTACATCTTTCTTGTGATTTTTTTTCTACGAATCTTTGAGTTAAAATGTACTAAACATGAGTGGAATTTGCACCACAGCGCCCCCACACCTTGATGCTCATGACAAGAATGGCATGTATAGTTATCTTTTATTGAAGTAAATTAGGTTCCCTATCTGTCGGTCACTACGAGTTATGTCATGACGACATAGGGGATTTACCTGGAAGCCCCGATCATCTCTGACTTTAAGAGAAAACGCCAATGAAATTGGCTAGTGGATTTTGCACACTCCCCGTGCATACGGGTATAAAAGGGCGACAGGTGCATCCACTCATTAGATTTTTGCTTCGGAGCCGAGTAGTTGAGAAGTGTGCTGATCTCCACAAGCCTTTCATCTCTTATTTGTTCCTGGTTGGCGTCACGGTGTAGTCAGCGGAGTCCCTCTCAGCAGCGATTCCCCTGAGCACTTTAACTAAAAGAGCAAATTCTAAAAGAGCAAATAACGGACGATTGCGTCTTTTTCAAGATTCGGTCGGTCAAGAGATCGGGCTGGAGGCTGTGACTTCTGTCGCTCGTAGAGTGAAGTCAGTCACTGTGCACAGCTCTTGCATCAACCCCTGGTCGGTACTACCCTCGTGCACCTGCTTGAGTGCCTTGGCTTGGTGAACCTGCAGGATAGTCGTCAGCTTACAGGCTTTGGACGGGAGACGCGGACGGTTCCTACAAGTGTCAGCGTTTCGTGGGCACAGGTGCACCGCGATCGCTCTCTCCACCTGGGGAATGCCCGCGTACCCCCTGGCAGCCCCGCCATCGAGAGTAGTGAGGACGGAGGAGACGGAGAAGCGGCTTCTGGCCGTGAAAGGGCCCATCCACGACTTCGTCAGCTCCTCATGCACCTCTGAGATAAAAGGCACTGGAGTAGAACGCGATTGTGAGACGCGCCCCGCTCCGAGAAACCAATCATCCAGCCGTGAGGGTTCGGGACTGGGCGGTCTATTGACCTCCAGCCTGATACTCACGGCTGCCCGGAAAAGCATGGCCGTAAGGGTCGTTTAGGGTCCGGTGCGGCGGTGGCGACAACACCCGAGGGGGGCAGCCCCACCGCACCTTCATCCTCAGAGGACGTAAGCCCATCCCCCGTTGCTGCGATCGACATCCTATCCTCGAATGAAAAATGCTGGGCGCCCCGTGGGACGGACCAGCGAAATCACCCAGAACATTCGCTGCGTGAGGAGTAAGAGGTCTGTGGGGCCGTACCCCGGCGGGGAGGCTCTTACTGTTACCATCAGATCTCCCAGAGCGCCAGCCGGTGGTTCTCTGCTCGAGCCAGAGAAACCAGCACGGGTGGCGGCAAAGGATGCCAATCCTTTCAGAAAGGAAAGGCGAGATCGCAGCAAAGTCATGCTCATACGCCCACAACAGGCACATGTGTCATCCACGAACGCATCTTCAGCGTGTTGGAAGCCCAGATACTGAAGACAACGATCGTGTCTGTCATCCGCGGACAGGTAACGACTGCAACCAGAAGGACACGGACGGAGCGGCATCTTGAAAAAGACGCGATCGTCCTTGATTTGCTCTTTTAGAATTTTCTCTTTTAGTTGAAGTGCCCAGGGGAATCGCTGTTGAGAGGGACTCCGCTGACTGCACCGTGACGCCAACCAGGAACAAATAAGAGATGAAAGGCTTGTGGAGATCAGCACACTTCTCATCTACTCGGCTCCGAAGCAAAAATCTAATGAGTGGATGTACCTGTCGCCCTTTTATACCCGTATGCACGGGGAGTGGCTCAGGTATGCAAAATCCACCAGCCAATTTCATTGGCGTTTTCTCTTAAAGTCAGAGATGATTGGGGCTTCCAGGTAAATTCCTTATGTCGTCACGACATAACTCGTAGTGACCGCCAGATAGGGAACACATTATCCAAACATATAATTTGCCAAGCCATGCTATTTTTAAATTTTCTTTAGGAAATAGAAGATGACTTGTAACCCTCAACTAGGAGTCTCGCAATACCAGCTCTATCAAAACTTCAAGCAAACTTCATTTTTTTGGCCTCCGGTTCTTTTCATCTTACTGTGGCTTATTTTATTTTTCATTGTTTATTTGCAACTACGCCAATTTGCACTGTGTTTGGTATATTGTAGGGACGCATTATATATTATTATTGGACTGATATCAGAATTGGCAGATAAGGGCTTTAAATGTAAATATCGGTATGTGAAAAATTTTGAATATGTGAACATCCCGATGTGAAAAATTATGAAAATGTGAACATCCCGATGTGAAAAATTATGCAGATATTTCTTGCCAATAAGAGGAATACTTTAACTTACATATGCTCAGGGTGTGCTAGTGATAAGATCACGTCAGCAGTGTGGCTCATTCTTGAAGCAGTTTTGTCTGAATGATGATTAGATTCACAGTTTTGTATTGCTGCATTAAATCTGTGAATGCACTACAGAATGACGCATTCGGTGTGTGATAGAGTAAACAGTGTTTGCATCCGAAAGCTTAGGCAGCTGACTTGCTGCCTCGCTGCCTTATGAGGCGATGACTTTGCAGGCAGCGTTTTTACATGAAGGCACCACACGACACGGTTTAATGATCTACAAAAAAATCGAACGAGTTATTTAATTCTAACATATAAGTTCTTGTAAAAAACTAACCAAAATTATAATTATATTTCTTATCATTTCTGCACAGGAGAGACTTGGTGTTGTTTTCAAAGAAAAGGAAATATATTGGTATCTGCCAAAATGAGTTGAAAAATATCGGCCTATCGGATATTGGTAAAAATACAGTATCGTGTATCCCTAGTATATCACATTGGTCAATATATAAATGAAATGCTGCATCGGTGTTCTTTAATTTGTTAAAGTAAAATTGATCTTTACTAACAAAATTGTTTTGTTAGTAAATCACCCGCAGAAATGTCCACGCCCATCGGCGCTCTATTATAATTGCGTTCTCACTCTAATTTGCCCTGTTTAGTAAAATTGGCCCTTTGTGAGAATAAAAGACTTCTTTCAAAACATGAAAAAACATTAACTTCATGTATTTTACTGCTATACATTTTTAATTTTTTATGATATCTTTTAAAATCTCTGTGGCGAGGGGGGCGTGGTTCAGCGAAGTCTGCAGCGGGAGAAAGACTCAGGAGACAGCGGTAAGTAAGTGGGTCAAGTGCAAAATGAGGAACACCTGTGTCTGATTGCAGTAATTGGCGTGTAGAGACCCAATAAAGCCACCGTGGAGTGGGAACTCGAGGAGAGAGACGGAGTGAAGACTCGGGCGCACGGTCTGTGAGAGGGAGACAGCCGGAACGAATGCTGAGAGTGATCGTGGAGACAACCGAGAGAGTTGATGTTTTTAGAGCGCGCAGAGTGCGCAGCTGTTTAAGTTTATCTGAATAAATATTACCCGAGTCTTCCCAAGCCAACCCTGTCCGCTTCCTTCCTTCCTTACGAACATTGTTACAATCTCCAATTGACTTACTTTGACTTGTGTTAGCCATTCAAAACATTTGTTCCCTTCTGAAGGGAACTCTACACTGCGTCCTCTTTCGAGGGTCGCTTTGGGAACGCCTCCAGTGTGACCGGTTACCTGAAGCATGATTACAACACCCAATACAGCTGACATTGGCATGTGGACGCCTATGACGCAAGCTAATGAGCGTCTGCGAGCATAAAAGGGTGCCTGTGGAACACATCATCCTCCTTTTTTTCCTTCAGGGGACCTTGTTTCTGAAGTGTGAGTAGATATGTCTGTTGAGAAGCGCTTTAGGAGGTGTGTCGATCTGTGTCAGCATTTTCTGACGCCAGATGACACACACGATCTGTGCATTATGTGTTTTGGCGAAGAGCCCGCGCGCTCTGTTCTCGAGGGAATGGAGTGCGCGCATTGTGAGCTTTTCTCTCTGGGAAAGCTCCGATCTCGTATGTCCCTTTTTTTGAGGGAATTGGGACAATTATCTGCCCCCCGCGGCTCGGGTCCAGCCGCTGCTGAGGCAGCGAGGAGACTGAGGTCGTGGGGATCGCAGATGGAGCTTGCTGACGAGGCGGTGGGAGGAATTAATATCTCGCGCCCGTCAGCGGCTGACGAGTGTGAACTGCGGAAGGAAGATGTATTGTCTCTTACATCTTCGGATCCAGCAGGAAGTGCTCTGTTGGCTCATGGGCAGGAGTGGGCTGATGAGGACGAAGAGGATATTTCTGAGCCCTCTCAGCCTGTCTGCCCCGCGTATGATGAGATGTTGGAGGTTATGGAGCGTGCCACGGTTAGGTTAGACCTACAGTGGAGGCACGAGAAAGGGGGAGTGGCTCGTAGTAGACTTGATTAGCGATTCCTCTCCGGACATAATCTCCCAGCCCCCGTGAGCCTCCCATTCCTTCCAGATCTGCATAATGAGATCATGAAGGCATGGGAAAAGCCATATTCAGCCCGCATCCATCGGTATAAGCATAATAATTATGGTGATATCGAGGGCATGCGCGAGCATGAATATGCGTCGATGCCCCCTACTGAAGAGACGCTTGCGAGCCATCTCTCAAGGGGTGTGGCATCGACGCTAAAGGCTCCGGCTCTACC
This sequence comes from Oxygymnocypris stewartii, assembly GCA_003573665.1. Classification (NCBI taxonomy): domain Eukaryota; kingdom Metazoa; phylum Chordata; class Actinopteri; order Cypriniformes; family Cyprinidae; genus Oxygymnocypris; species Oxygymnocypris stewartii. The sequence continues at coordinate 355,584 of QVTF01019454.1, forward strand.
ATCCAAGCCATCCAAGCCATTAATCTCGCTTGAATGGTAGGGCATACGCGGCAGCTGGTCAGGCTGGTGCTGCTTTGCACACGATGTCGGTGTTGCAGGCATACCAGGCTGACCTGCTGAAGGACCTAGACCAGGGTCAGGGGCTCCACCCTGAGGCGGTAACTGAGTTGCGCCGAACCACAGATCTGGCTCTCAGGGCTACCAAGCAAACCATGGTGGCCACCGAGACATATCTGTGGATGAACCTGGCGGACATCGGGGAGAAAGAGAAACGTTTTCTTCTCGATGCGCCGGTTTCGCCTTCGGAGTTGTTCGGCACATCCGTTGAGATGGTGGTCGAGAAATTTAGGGAGGCGTTCGGCTGAAGCCTCCGTATGTATGTATGTAGGCTCTATTGTGAGTCTCGCTAGCTGTCTCTAGCGATGAGTGTAGTCAGGTCTCCTCTCGCTTTAGAGAGTCGTTATGACGAGACCGCCACTCTTAAGAGCCCCCCAACTAGGGTTGAGAGTTGTTAGGCTTCCTCTCGTTTAGAGAGTCGTCCTGCTGAGGCCTCCACTCTTCAGAGCTCCGTCGCTGGCAGTAATAGGAGAATGTGGGCTCTGTTTGAGCATCACTAACTGCCTCTGGCGTTGAGTGTAGCCAGGTCTCCTCTCAATTAGAGAGTCGTTATGCTGAGACCTCCACTCTTAGGAGTTCCCCTACCTGGATCAAGTGTTAGGCTTCCTCTCGTTTAAGAGAGTCATTCTACTGAAGCCTCTGCTCTCCAGAGCTCCGCTTAGGCAGCACCATTAGTATGTAGTCTCTATTGTGAGCCTCGCTAGCTGTCTTTAGTGCTAAGTGTAGTCAGGTCTCCTCTCGCTTTAGAGAGTCGGTATGCTGAGACCTCCACTCTTAAGAGCCCCCCAACTAGGGTTGAGTGTTGCTAGGCTTCCTCTCGTTAGAGAGTCATTCTGCTGAAGCCTCCACTCTCTAGAGCTCCGCTTAGGCAGTACTATGCACAGGCTATTTCTTGAGCCTCACTAACTGCCTCTGGCGTTGAGTGTAGCCAGGTCTCCTCTCACTTAGAGAGTCATTATGCTGAGACCTCCACTCTGAGAGTTCCCCTACCTGGATCGAGTGTTAGGCTTCCTCTCATTTAAGAGAGTCATTCTACTGAAGCCTCTGCTCTCCAGAGCTCCGCTTAGGTAGCACCTTTAGTACGTTGTCTCTATTGTGAGCCTCGCTAGCTGTCTTTAGCGCTGAGTGTAGTCAGGCCTCCTCACGCTTTAGAGAGTCATTATGCTGAGACCTCCACTCTTAAAGCCCCCCAACAAGGGTTGAGTGTTGTTAGGCTTCCTCTCATTGAGAGTTGTCCTGCTGAGGCCTCCACTCTTCAGAGCTCCGTCTGGCAGTAATAGGAGAATGTAGACTCTTTTGAGCATCACTAACTGCCTGTGGCATTGAGTGTAGCCAGGTCTCCTCTCAATTAGAGAGTCGTCATGTTGAGACCTCCACTCTTAAGAGTTCCCCTATCTGGATCGAGTGTGCCAGGTGTTCTCTCATTTAGAGAGTCATTCTGCCTAAGCCTCCACTCTCCAGAGCTCCATTTAGGCAGTACTACGTGCATGCTCCGTCCTGAGCCTCACTAGCTGTTCATAGCGTCGAGTGTAGAAGTCTCCTCTCAATTTAGAGAGTCGCTTTCTGAGACTTCCACTCCGAGAGCCATTCTCTCGTGAGTTAGTCTATGATGGTGAGCTTTGAGCTGGCCTGAAAAAGGGTTTTTCTTTTTGACCCTAGTTCTGCTGAGCAGGGATGGTGTTCCTCAAGTCTGTGACTTAGGAATCAAGCTTTTGGACACTTTTCCCTCAGTATGGCGGCGTTGGCATAGTGTTCCCAAAGCGACCCTCGAAAGAGGACGCAGTGTAGAGTTCCCTTCGGAAGGGATCGTCTCAGGTTACGTATGTAACCATAGTTCCCTGAGAATGGGAACGAGACACTGCGTCTCTTGGCCATGCTTCGGGCATTCCTGTCGGTCCCCCTTGGAAAAAGGAGGATAATGTGTGCCACAGGCGCCCTTTTATGCTCGCAGACGCTCATTAGCTTGCGTCATAGGCGTCCACCTGCCAATGTCAGGTGTATTGGGTGTTGTAATCATGCTTCAGGTAACCGGTCACGCTGGAGGCGTTCCCAAAGCGACCCTCGAAAGAGGACGCAGTGTCTCGTTCCCATTCTCAGGGAACTATGATTACATACGTAACCTGAGACGATCTAGTTGATGTTGTAATATTAGGTAAAAGACACTTTTTAGCTGTTTTAAATTAGTCAGGTGTTCTTTGCTTTTAGTAGTTGAAATGTAATGCTGTCACACTAAATGTGATCTTTGTTTTTATGCCAGAATAAATGCTGCTCTAAATGCAAAAACAAATCATATATAGTTGGCTAGCAGCATATTTAAAAGATTATCTCATCTGGAAATGCAAATCTATCCAGTAGTGTCATTACCTTTAATGTATTCATATAGAATGCAAACAATGACACCTGCTTTAAACTGTAGTAGCAGAATGTGTTTTTGTTAGTGCCACATTGTGACCCTCAGCCGTGGCTGTTTAGTGTAGAGGCATTGCGGTATTATAGTTTTTCATTCAAGCATAGTTTTCCTATGATGGCGCTTTTATGTGCTGAGCCAGTTGACACCACTCTGCATGATGCTGGTTTAGGAACCAAAACGTTTTAAAAAAGCTTCATCAGACTTTGTTATACAAAGAGCATTTGATGTCATTCCATTTTCATCCGTTAGCGTTTAATCACAGAAAACAAGCAATTCTGCACTTGTGTATTATTAATTTGCTGCTCTGATTACGATGCATCCATCATAAAATGCCATGATTGTTCCAGAATTATTAAATTGCAATGTGGTGTCACTAACATTGTCTCACTGCCCTCGGATCTGTGTGCATGAGAGTGTGTGTGTGTCTACAGCCATCATATCTAAAGCTCAAGTCTCTGCATTATGCATACAAAGGGCATGAATATGCATCCCATCGAAAAAAAAGGTTATGTTTGCAGGCTAGAATGTGTAATCGCAGTGTTCAGGCTTTGCAATTGCTCGTGAAGATTTCATCTGTCATTCATAAGAACTTGGTTTGTGTGGTAGTTGTAGCCTGCAGAGTCAAACTTTCGATTTCAAGCCGTGCAATGCAAGGCAGGCCCGCTAGCCCACAAGTCAACAAGTCAGATCTCCAACTAGGGGCTAGCTGATTCTCAAAGGCACTTGTGTACCTCAACAGCCTACCTACTGCTTTTACTGCCTTCCTATTTCAGTCATGTTGCACTGTGGGCCAGTGTGCTGTGCTATCCAACACCTGTCTCTGTGTGTTCTGTTCGTTTGGTTTTATCCTCACTGAAATGTGTGACTCATTTTCTCCCAAGGGCTCTGTTTTGTTGGATACAACACTTCTGACAAAAGCTGCCACCTTGAATGCTAATATGGTGCTCGCTGCTCTTGGAGGGCCAAGTTGAGCTTGTTAATAACCTCAAGGTGTGCTTAGCAGGAGGTTGAAGAGTAGCCAGTAATAAGCTGTCAATTTGGGTTTTTGCTGAGAAGACGTTGGAATGTTACAAGGTAGGGGAAATATGATCAAAGAAAAGAGACATACTGGTGCACCTGACTCTGACAAGGCACAAAGCTTCCTTGACTTCTGAAAAGCAACTTACTTTTATGTCTTTACCGTAAAAGACTCCACTGCAGAATTATTTAGCACTATGAATATGGAGTAATAAGATTAAAGTGTATTTTTGCATTATTAGATTTTTGCATTAAGTGGCACAATCCTTGCCCGTTTTATCATGCTTAGGAACGTAATTGCAAAAAATGCTCTATTCCGAGCATCAAATTTCAAACTGTTGCTCTTCAGTTCATCTTCACCATGTAAGGGAAAACATCTTCACCATGTAAGGAATGTGTATTTGTGGTGGCACAGATGCCGCAGGAAACTTGCTGCTAGCCCATTTAATGTTTTTTTTTTGCATGGATTTTATTTGAAGACCAGTGTCTGCACAAATTAGCCTTTCTATTATATGCTGCTCATTTCAGCCAAGCAAGCAACCAGACAATATCAGCGTTCTTTGGATCTATTCTGCAAAGTGCTTGTGCGCATATATTATCACGTTTACGGCAGAGAAACAAGTCGTGTCCCAGAAAACTCTTGAGGTATTTGATTATACACCTGCATATAAAAACAGAGTATGCCTGCAGCTGTTTATTTGAGGCTTATTCATGCTACCCTAGTACCTTATAGTTTCATTTTCTTCACACCCTGTATAGCTTTAGCACTGTATTTTTTATGTATAAATTTAAACATTCATTATGATGTTGTTAACTCAAGGAATAAAGTGATTGTCAGTGTAGTGACATTAAATGCTGTTACAGTTATTGAAATGGTTTCCAGTGTACCTGACCATGAGAGTTTCAAAATCAAAAACTTGATTTTAATTTCCTGCAGTGGATGTACAGTATCAACATTGTATGCACAGTAATTATTTTAATGTTTTTAAAGTGTATTTTTATCTGAAGTAAATCCTTACTATTGTGAAATATAATTGCAAATTAAAATACCTTTTCTATCTTATAGGGGTGCTCCGATCAGGATTTTTGAGACGACCACTGATTGCTGGTCACAGAAAGCAGTATCTACCGATCCGATCACCGATAACAATCTTTAAAACCATCTTTTTATTATGTAGAATTATTTATAGTGATACTCCAATCGGTATCAATCGGTAGGGAATTCCCCTCTTAGGTGACTCTTGTGAGAGAGGATTTTTTAATTAGAGCAGTGGATTTTTTTTAAATTTCTCAAAAATATATATTTATCTCACCTGAATGTTTGATCATCCTATGCATTTTTGTTTTTACAATTGTGCAATTGTAGCAGAAAAGCTTACACACAGCACAAGCTTGATTTCACACAGGAATCCACTACTGATCTATCTGTTTACCACAAACACAACATGTATCCATTATTTTGATTTCAAATCCAAACATTGTTACTGAAAATGCTTTTTCATTGTGATTCTTTTTTTCTTTTACAGTAATGCAATCTTTATAGACGTGTTTAAATGCAATAAATATAAGAAACACATTATTCAATGCTTTTTACCTCTGTATTTAGGCTACTTCTAGATTTATATATTAAGTTGCTCAAGCATGTGGGAAAACATTTAAACTACTTTTCTTATGCTACAACAAATATTCTAAATTAAATTATGACTGGCAGAAACAGTCAGCTCTACTGAATTTTCTTTTGCATTTATATCTTTATTGCAAGCAATCCTGTGGTTTATAAATAACTTTGTTTCCATTAGCATAACTTTTGGCTTGTTTATCTAAAAGTGCTCTTTTCCTTTAAACCTAGCCAAAAGGCCACATGATGACTCTGAAACACGGTAGACTTTAATTATATGCATGTATAATGTAATTATAAAGTTTTCGTGTCAATCCATGTTCATATTTACTGCAAACAATGCATTGTCACTTTAATTCAGTGCGTCCAGTACAGCAAAGATAGACTCACTGCCGGCCCACGACTTCGTGCAAAAATATGCACCATACGCACTGCAAACGGAGTAATGTAAGCCTGGTGTAGCAAGGTTCGGGGTTCAGGGAAGGAAGGACGAGGAAGTCAGGGGTGACGAGCCACAAAATGGTGTTTAATAACACAAATAAAAACTGTTCAACAAAAACGTAAACAATGTTGGTGCGCTCTTCTTCGTGGGTGGCTCTCGTCTTCTTCGGTATGCTCTCTCTCTCTCTCTCTCTGCATGCTCGCTACTGCCCTCTTCACTGCAGGCCGGCGGGACCCTTTTCAAGTCTCTCCGGCAATCACTGGAATCAGATACAGGAGTTAATCATCATTCACTTGCCAACTGATTCCCCGCTCGTCTCCGAACCCGCTCTCCCCTTAGCGCGTTCCGCCTTCCCACGCCCCCCTCGCCACATACTCCCACCGCCCGTCTCAGGCCGTTGAGCCCTCCGGTCCACCATACGCGGGTTTGCCGTGAGCCCGGCCACCCTCGGCGCCCTCAGGACCGCGCGGAGATGTTCCATATGCCGCTGCCAATCATTACTATGGATGATGGGGCCGGAGGACTTTATCCATGAGGCGCTGAAAGGTGGCGGGAGCCCCGAGCAAGCCGAACGGTAGCGTTACGTATTGGTGTAAACTGAGCGGTGTGGTGAAGGCTGTCTTTTCTTTGGATAGTGGCGATAAGGGGATCTGCCAATACCCTTTCGTTAAATCCAGTGTCGAATAAAAGCGTGCCGCACCTAACAAGCAACTCGTCAACTCGGGGCATTGGATAAGTGTCGAACTTTGACACGGCATTCACCTTCCTGTAATCCACACAGAACCGGACGGAGCCGTCCGTTTTAGGAACTAACACTATTGGGCTCGCCCAGTCGCTATGCGATTCTTCTATTATGCCCAAGTTTAGCATGGCCTTTAACTCTTCCTGAACTACGTTTTTCTTGTGTTCCGGAAGGCGATAGGGGCGGCTGCTCGCCACCTCCCCGGGGAGCGTTTCGATGTGGTGCTGTACGAGGTCCGTGCGACCGGGCAGGGGTGAAAACACATCCGCAAAATCTGCTTGCAACTGGGCCAAGTCGGTGAGCTGCCGCGGCGAGAGGGGAACACACCCGGAGACCAGAGCGAACGGATGGGTTTTGAGTGCCGCTTCCGGTCCGAGATCATCCTCGTTCGAAACGACCGCGGCTAACCCCACCGACGTCCCCTCATTCCAGCGTTTTAGCAGGTTGAGGTGATAAATCTGACATGCATCACCCCTATCCGTTTGTTTGACCTCGTAATCGAGCTCCCCCACTCGCCGTGTGACCACAAAGGGTCCTTGCCACTTTGCGAGTAATTTTGAACTAGACGTTGGAAGTAATACAAGTACCTTATCTCCTGGCGTGAATTGACGCAGCCGCGTACCCCTGTTGTACAGCCGCGTTTGTTTGTCTTGTGCCTGCAGCAAATTCTCCATAGAGAGCCGCCCCAATGTGTGGAGTTTTGCTCGGAGGTCCAGAACATACTGAATTTCGTTACGGCTGTTTGATGGCCCCTCCTCCCAAGACTCCTTAATGACGTCAAGCTCCCCACGGGGCTGGTAACCATACAGGAGCTCGAATGGGGAAAACCCAGTGGAGGCTTGTGGGACCTCCCGCACCGCGAACAACAGGGGCTCGAGCCATTTATCCAAATTTTTGGCATCTTCTTTCACGAACTTACGAACCATGTTTTTCAACGTGCGATTAATTATTTAATGCCCAATAGCTCGTACAGTTCCTTTAGCGTACGGGACATAAACGCAGTGCCCTGATCCATGAGAATCTCTTTCGGGATTCCCACTCGGGAGATGAGTCGAAACAGTGCCTCGGCTACGCTCTTCGCCGAAATGGAGCGCAGGGGCACTGCTTCCGGATATCGCGTTGCATAATCCACCAGAACTAATGCAAAGCGGTATCCCCGTGCCGAACGCTCCAATGGCCTGATGAGGTCCATGCAAATTCTCTCGAAGGGGACCTCCATCAATGGTAATGGACGCAAGGGCGCTTTGGCGGTGGCCAGTGGATTTACCAACTGGCATTCCCGACACGCCGCACACCACCGGCGGACGTTCTCGTGAATGCCCAGCCAAAAGAATCGGGCCATGAGGCACTCGCGTGTCTTTGCATCCCCCAAGTGGCCTGCCATGGGAGTACAGTGCGCCGCCTGGAAAAGCATTTCCCGATGGCTCTTGGGGACTAATAACTGGGTTGTCATCTCTTTTGACTGGGCATCTTGGGTTACCAGATACAACCTCTCTTTTATAAGGGAAAAATAGGGGCAGGAGAGGGGGACGTCCGGCCGGAGAAGCTGCCCGTCAATGGAGCAGACCCAGTCGTATGCGTTTTTGAGCGTCTCATCCCGCGACTGCTCCAGAGGAAAGTCGTCCAGCTCCGGGGTTTTCACCCCCTCGTTGGCTCTCGTTTCCTCCGAGGCAGGCGGGGACGACCCCGCTAGCGCTTCCCCGGTCCGAGCCGCCGCCTCCTATTGGCCCCGCCCCGTCGGCCAAGAGGCATCCGCACACACTACCCCTAACAATTGAGTGAACGCCGGCCAATCGGTACCCAGAATCAGCGGATGCTTGTGGTGGGAATTAACCGCCACCTCCATTCTATGTATTTTCCCCCGAAATTTAATTGATACAGGCACTAAGGGGTAATTCGCCACGTCACCGTTCACACACCTCACCTTAACCTTGCGGCCCGTATCCAACGCCCTCTGTTGTATCAGGCTTTGATGGATGGAGGTCTGGTTACAGCCCAAATCCACCAAGGCCTGATATGTACCCCCCTTGATACTCACAGGTATCTGATACTGCTCGGCTTGATCGGGGGCAGCCCCCGGGGAGTTGGGGACCCGGACCAGCAATCCCACCTCCATCATGGGACAGTGGTCCTGGAAGTGCCCCGGGTCCCCGCATCTCCTGCAGGCCGGCCCAGGCCTTACCGCCGCCCCAGCGGCAGAAGGGTGGGCAAGGGATTGCCGGAAAGAGTACTGTGGAGAGGTTGTGGGCTCTGTCCCCCCCCCCCTCGCCGGGGGTAACGGTCCGCCTGTCCATTCCCACTCTGTGGCGGGGCTCAAGGGGCCACCGACAGCCGCGACCTGGGAGCTGGGACTGGGCGAGAGAGAGAGAGGGAGATGGGGGAGAAGGGGGAAGAGAGAGAGAAAGAGAGAGATTAGGCCTGGGCTCGCTGACCCCGGGACACGCCGCCAGATGGTCCTCCGCCAGCTGGATGGCCTGGGCCAGCGACGTCGGGCGGTGGCACTGGACCCACTCGGCCGTTTGCCGGGATAGTCGGGCGACGAACTGCTCCAGCACCACCAGGTCGATCACTCCCTCGACGTCGCGTGGCTCGGCCAAGAGCCACTTGCGGCACGCATCCCGGAGCTGCTGAGCCATCACGAACGGTCGGCCGCAGTCCCCTAGTTCCACGGAGCGGAAGCGTTGACGGTGCTGCTCGGGGTTTCGGCCGACGCGTTGTTGGCAGGATGGCCCGCTTTAGGTCTTCGTAGGCCAGGAGGTTCGCTACAGGCAACTGTTGGGCTGCTACCTGCGCTTCCCCCGTCAGCAGTGGGATCAGGCGCACCGGCCACTGGCTGCATGCCCAGTCACACGCCTCCGCTGTTTTTTCAAAGAGGTCCACGATGGCCTCCGGGTCGTCATAGGGTCCCATCTTCATCAGCGGGACGTGGGCGATCGATGGGGCTGCGACGGGGGTTTCCTCACGGCCTAGCAAGCTCCGGATGGCCTGCCGGTCTTCATCCTGCGCCTGGACCAAGAGCCGGAAGCGATCTTCCTGCTCCAGCTTCATGTCCATAAGCGCTTGGTGTTGCGGCTGATGAAGACCCACGAGCGACTTGACTAGCTCCGCAAGTGGTGTAGGCTGGGCGGGTTGCATGACGGCGTGCCGGCTTCCTCGTCCCGGATTTCGGCAACAGTGTAGCAAGGTTCGGGGTTCAGGGAAGGAAGGACGAACGAGGAAGTCAGGGGTGACGAGCCACAAAATGGTGTTTAATAACACAAATAAAAACTGTTCAACAAAAACGTAAACAATGTTGGTGCGCTCTTCTTCGTGGGTGGCTCTCGTCTTCTTCGGTATGCTCTCTCTCTCTCTCTCTCTCTCTGCATGCTCGCTACAGCCCTCCTCACTGCAGGCTGGCGGGACCCTTTTCAAGTCTCTCCGGCAATCACTGGAATCAGATACAGGTGTTAATCATCATTCACTTGCCAACTGATTCCCCGCTCGTCTCCGAACCCACTCTCCCCTTAGCGCGTTCCGCCTTCCCACGCCCCCCTCGCCACACCTGGCATTATGTATGAGCGCTGCGAGTGCATGAGCGCACGTTCTCCAGGAGAGCGCGCGATCGCTGAACAGTTAAACATTGGCAAGAATTAACAAGAAAAGCAATTTATAAACTTTAGTAGCGATGCGACACTGCCTCTTGTGCAAGTGACAATTCCTGTGTCAATTATGCAGCGTACCGCTCGCTTATAATGCAGACGCGATGTGATTTGAAGCCATTTATGCATTTTGAGAGGGAAAGCGCGCACGCTATGTCTCATAGAAAGTTTCAAATTACTTTATATGTTATTTAATGAATAAATATGAATTGTATCTCACCTTCAGTATTATATTTTTTTCACCCGCGCCCAGTGGTGTAGTCTAGTTTTTTGTAGTGAGTATACTGTGATTTTTTCCTTCCCAGCCTCATACTCATCCGTACCAGAGCAGCCTCTCATAAGCACCACCACACTCACAAAACAGGGCTCTATGCTTACTTTTTTATTTTTAGGAGCACTTGTGCTGCTTTAAAAATGTATTTGCACTACAGAATAGGCACAGAAGAACACAAACGTGGCTTGTACAGAGTTACAGAGATTTAATGAGGCTCAGAGGTGGCATGAGTACAATTAACTTAATAAATTCATGTTGAGATTATTGTTTTAAATATAGAAATATTCAATGATTTAAATAACTGAAATTATACTTTAAAAATGAAACTAAGACTGCCGTTAGGTGGTGGCAAGTTACTGATTTTATCACGGGATCATTAATTCAATTGATTTGTTCGAACTGATTCGGGAACAAAGCAAGTCTCTGCGTCCCAATGTGCATAATATCCACGCTATCTGCTCCAAATAGTATTGAAAATTACCAGAGGTGGAAAGTAACGAATTACATTTACTCGCGTTACTGTAATTGAGTAGCTTTTTTGTGTACTTGTACTTTTTTAAGTAATTTTTTTTATCTGTAATTTTACTTTTACTTAAGTATATTTTGTGTGAAGTATTGTACTTCGCTACATTTTAAAACACATTAATTACTGAGTAAAAAAAAATCGCTCCGTGGAAACAACTGCAGTAAATAATGGGCAGAAGAAGAAACTGGTGCTAAAATCACAAGAAGACGGACGGACAAGACAGACGGACAAGACAGGCGTTAATGGTGCAGACCCAGCTGAAAACCAAACCCCGTCGTACTCTGCTGAAGTTGAACTCAAAGGAATGAAGTAAACGCCTGGCCATATATTCATGCTCTATTCTGCAGTGTAAGCTGTGTTTGCCTAGGGAGACCGAACAAGCAGTTTGTAACATCTCGACATCAACCCTTCGCAAGCATGTAGATGTAACATAAGGTAAATACTTGCATCGTTGCATTAGTGGTTAAAATTAAGCTTTAACAGTTTAACAAAAGGTTTTGCACAAATGAGCCAAAAAGACAGTGGTGCAGGGTGTGCAATATCGTCTGCGATAATATAGTAATTGTTGTTTTAACGATGTGCGATTTGACATTATCAGTATTTTTCCAAAAACCAAACAAAACACTCTAAACAGTGTGCCGTGAAATCTAGTAACGTTAGATAAGACTAATCCACGTGCATTTGGAGTGCTTTCTTTCACTGCGTGATTCAGTCTGTTTAAAATGCGTTTAGAATGATCACAAAATTGAAGATATAGAAGCAGAAAATGTATATATTTATATAATTTAATATAGTAAGTCAACATCACATGAAGAATGCCGTTTTTTCTGAAAAAATCACCATGATTACATAGGCCTGTAGTTTTTCTTTTTACAATATAATCATATAATCATAGCGCCACCTGCTGACAACAGGATATGCCATGCTTCACACTAACTCAAACATACCATGTTCAATCTGCACCAAAATTAATATGTTTGATAAAATTATTGGTCTGAAGACATCTACATGCCAATGTTTAGTTATAGACATAGCGCCACCTGATGGCTACAGGAAATTACTTGTTTTACACCAACTTAAACATGCATTGTCCAATCTGCACCAAACTTCACATATTTGGTAAGATTCCTGGCCTTAAGACATCTAAAGGCCAATATTCATATGTAATCATAGCGCCACCTGTTGACAACAGGATGTGTCAGGCTTTACACTAACTCAAACATACTATGTTCAATCTGCACCAAACTTCATATGTTTGATAAAAGTGCTAGACTGAAGACATCTACTTGTTAATGTTCAATTATGGACATAGCGCCACCAGCTGGCAGCAGGTTTGACACATATAAATGACTATGACACGTTCCTCTATATTTACCTTTTTAAATGCATATTGCTCACCGTTCCCTGTCTTTCTGAAGCCACCGGTTGGCGGTGCTGGGTGCGAGGTCCCTTCCATCGCTGCTTGCAGCTTTAATTATTATTATTATTATTCTTCTCCAAACTTAATCGCATTTTAGAGGGCCTAAACATGCTCGAAAAGTCAGGAAACTTTGCACACGCATCAGAACTGGTGAAAATTTACGTCTGATATGGGTTTCAGGAGTAGGTGTGGCAAAATGGCTCGACAGCGCCACCTATAAATATTCAGCGGAGTGCACCTCGAGCTACATTTCACGTACATGTACGAAAATCGGTACACTCATGTAACTTAACAATACCTACAAAAAAGTCTCTAGGTACGAAATCAGAAACCAAACAGGAAGTCGGCTATTTTGAATTTTCTCGTCATATTTTGTATCATTTTTGCCATTTTCAGGTGCCATACTTTAACGAACTCCTCCCAGAGATATTTCCAGATGAACACCAAAATTGGTCATTGTAATCTAAAGCCCTTTGTGACGTTAAATTGCGAAGATCTAGAGTTTTCATCGGAGGGCGTGTCCGTGGCGTCCTGTCAAATTTTGATGTTTCGCCATGAAACAGGAAGTTGTTATATCTCAGGCATGCTATGTCCGATCTGCACCAAACTTCACATGTTTGATAAGAATCCTGACCTGAAGAGATCTAAGTGACCATATTCAGTTATAGTCGTAGCGCCACCTGCTGGCAACAGGAAGTGACATGTTTTACTCTGTAACTAACTCCTCCTAGAGATTTAATGACATAAACATAATATTTAGGTCAGTCTAACCTAAAGGCCTTTGTGATGTTAAATTGCGAAGATCTAGAGTTTTCGTTAAAGGGCGTGTCCATGGCGGCATCACAAATTTCGATGTCTCTTCATGGGAATAAAAGTTGTTGTAACTCAGCCATACAATGTCCGATCTGCCCCAGACTTCACACGTTCGATAAGAATCCAGACCTGAACACATCTAAATACGAATATTTCATTATAATTAGAGCGCCACCTGTTGGCAACAGGAAATGTCTTCTTTTACACTAGCTTAAACATGCAATGTCCAATCTGCACCAAACTTCACATATTTGGTAAGAGTCCTGGCCTGAAAACACCTAAAGGCCAAAAATCAGATATAATCATAGCGCCACCTGCTGACAACAGGATATATCATGCTTTACACTAACTCAAACATGCCATGTTCAATCTGCACCAAACTTCATATGTTTAATAAAAGTATTGGTCTGAAGACATCTACATGCCAATGTTTAGTTATAGACATAGCGCCACCTGGTGGCTACAGGAAATTACTTGTTTTACACCAACTTAAACATGGATTGTCCAATCTGCACCAAACTTCACATATTTGGTAAGATTCCTGGCCTGAAGATATCTAAAGGCCAATATTCAGATGTAATCATAGCGCCACCTGCTGACAACAGGATGTGTCAGGCTTTACACTAACTCAAACATACTATGTTCAATCTGCACCAAACTTCATATGTTTGATAAAAGTGCTAGACTGAAGACAGCTACATGTTAATGTTCAGCTATGGACATAGCGCCACCAGCTGGCAGCAGGTTTGACACATATAAATGACTATGACACGTTCCTCTATATTTACCTTTTTAAATGCATATCGCTCACCGTTCCCTGTCTTTCTGAAGCCACCGGTTGGCGGTGCCGGGTGTGAGGTCCCTTCCATCGCTGCTTGCAGCTTTAATTAGGGACCGAGCACCGATGGTGCGAGGACCCTATTGAATCTGCTCCGTTTATTATTCTTATTCTCCTTCTTCTTCTTCTTCTTCTTCTTCTTCTTCTCCAAACTTAATCACATTTTAGAGGGCCTAAACATGCTCGAAAAGTCAGGAAACTTTGCACACGCGTCAGAACTGGTGAAAATTTACGTCTGATATGGGTTTCAGAAGTAGGTGTGGCAAAATGGCTCGACAGCGCCACCTATAAATATTCAGCGGAGTGCGCCTCGAGCTACGTTTCACGTACATGTACGAAAATTGGTACACTTATGTAACTTAACAATACCTACAAAAAAGTCTCCAGGTACGAAATCAGAAACCCAACAGGAAGTCGGCTATTTTGAATTTTCTCGTCATATTTTGTGTCATTTTTGCCATTTTCAGGTGTCATACTTTAACGAACTCCTCCCAGAGATTTATTCAGATGAACACCAAAATTGGTCATTGTAATCTAAAGCCTTTTGTGACGTTAAATTGCGAAGATCTAGAGTTTTCATCGGAGGGCGTGTCCGTGGCGTCCTGTCAAATTTTGATGTTTCGCCATGAAACAGGAAGTTGTTATATCTCAGGCATGCTATGTCCGATCTACACCAAACTTCACATGTTTGATAAGAATCCTGACCTGAAGAGATCTAAGTGACCATATTCAGTTATAGTCATAGCGCCACCTGCTGGCAACAGGAAGTGACATGTTTTACTCTGTAACTAACTCCTCCTAGAGATTTAATGACATCAACATAATATTTAGGTCAGTCTAACCTAAAGGCCTTTGTGATGTTAAATTGCGAAGATCTAGAGTTTTCGTTAAAGGGCGTGTCCATGGCGGCATCACAAATTTTGATGTCTCGCCATGGGAATAAAAGTTGTTGTAACTCAGCCATACAATGTCCGATCTGCCCCAGACTTCACACGTTCGATAAGAATCCAGACCTGAACACATCTAAATACGAATATTTTCATTATATTTAGAGCGCCACCTGCTGGCAACAGAAAATGACTTCTTTTACACTATCTTAAACATGCAATGTCCAATCTGCACCAAACTTCACACTTTTGATAAAAATATTGGTCTGAAGATATCTAAATGCCAATGTTCAGTTAAAGATATAGTGCCACCTGCTGGCAACAGCAAATTACTTCTTTTAAACTAACTCAAGCATTCAATGTCCAATCTGCACCAAAATTCACTTATTTGGTAAGAGCCCTGACCTGAAGATATCTAAAGGCCAAAATTCAGATATAATCATAGCGCCACCTGCTGACAACAGGATATATCATGCTTAACACTAACTCAAACATACCATGTTCAATCTGCACCAAACTTCATATGTTTGATAAAAGTATTGGCCTGAAGACATCTAAATGCCAATGTTTAGTTATAGACATAGCGCCACCTGGTGGCTACAGGAAATTACTTGTTTTAAACTAACTCAAGCATTCAATGTCCAATCTGCACCAAAATTCACATATTTGGTAAGATTCCAGGCCTGAAGACATCTAAAGGCCAATATTCAGATGTAATCATAGCGCCACCTGTTGACAACAGGATGTGTCAGGCTTTTCACTAACTCAAACATACTATGTTCAATCTGCACCAAACTTCATATGTTTGATAAAAGTGCTAGACTGAAGACATCTTCATGTTGATGTTCAGTTATGGACATAGCGCCACCAGCTGGCAGCAGGTTTGACACATATAAATGACTTTGACACGTTCCTCTATATTTACCTTTTTAAATGCATATTGCTCATCGTTCCCTGTCTTTCTGAAGCCACCGGTTGGCGGTGCTGAGTGCGAGGTCCCTTCCATCGCTGCTTGCAGCTTTAATTATTATTATTATTCTTCTTCTCCAAACTTAATCGCATTTTAGAGGGCCTAAACATGCTCGAAAAGTCAGGAAACTTTGCACACGCATCAGAACTGGTGAAAATTTACGTCTGATATGGGTTTCAGGAGTAGGTGTGGCAAAATGGCTCGACAGCGCCACCTATAAATATTCAGCGGAGTGCGCCTCGAGCTACGTTTCACGTACATGTACGAAAATCGGTACACTCATGTAACTTAACAATACCTACAAAAAAGTCTCTAGGTACGAAATTAGAAACCAAACAGGAAGTCGGTTATTTTGAATTTTCTCGTCATATTTTGTATCATTTTTGCCATTTTCAGGTGCCATACTTTAACGAACTCCTCCCAGAGATATTTCCAGATGAACACAAAAATTGGTCATTGTAATCTAAAGCCCTTTGTGACGTTAAATTGTGAAGATCTAGAGTTTTCATCGGAGGGCGTGTCCGTGGCGTCCTGTCAAATTTTGATGTTTCGCCATGAAACAGGAAGTTGTTATATCTCAGGCATGCTATGTCCGATCTGCACCAAACTTCACATGTTTGATAAGAATCCTGACCTGAAGAGATCTAAGTGACCATATTCAGTTATAGTCGTAGCGCCACCTGCTGGCAACAGGAAGTGACATGTTTTACTCTGTAACTAACTCCTCCTAGAGATTTAATGACATAAACATAATATTTAGGTCAGTCTAACCTAAAGGCCTTTGTGATGTTAAATTGCGAAGATCTAGAGTTTTCGTTAAAGGACGTGTCCATGGCGGCATCACAAATTTCGATGTCTCTTCATGGGAATAAAAGTTGTTGTAACTCAGCCATACAATGTCCGATCTGCCCCAGACTTCACACGTTCGATAAGAATCCAGACCTGAACACATCTAAATACGAATATTTCATTATAATTAGAGCGCCACCTGTTGGCAACAGGAAATGACTTCTTTTACACTATCTTAAACATGCAATGTCCAATCTGCACCAAACTTCACATATTTGGTAAGAGTCCTGGCCTGAAAACACCTAAAGGCCAAAAATCAGATATAATCATAGCGCCACCTGCTGACAACAGGATATATCATGCTTTACACTAACTCAAACATGCCATGTTCAATCTGCACCAAACTTCATATGTTTGATAAAAGTATTGGTCTGAAGACATCTACATGCCAATGTTTAGTTATAGACATAGCGCCACCTGGTGGCTACAGGAAATTACTTGTTTTACACCAACTTAAACATGGATTGTCCAATCTGCACCAAACTTCACATATTTGGTAAGATTCCTGGCCTGAAGATATCTAAAGGCCAATTTTCAGATGTAATCATAGCGCCACCTGCTGACAACAGGATGTGTCAGGATTTACACTAACTCAAACATACTATGTTCAATCTGCACCAAACTTCATATGTTTGATAAAATTGTTAGACTGAAGACAGCTACATGTTAATGTTCAGCTATGGACATAGCGCCACCAGCTGGCAGCAGGTTTGACACATATAAATGACTATGACACGTTCCTCTATATTTACCTTTTTAAATGCATATTGCTCCCCGTTCCCTGTCTTTCTGAAGCCACCGGTTGGCGGTGCCGGGTGCGAGGTCCCTTCCATCGCTGCTTGCAGCTTTAATTATTATTATTCTTCTTCCTCTCCAAACTTAATCGCATTTTAGAGGGCCTAAACATGCTTGAAAAGTCAGGAAACTTTGCACACGCGTCAGAACTGGTGAAAATTTACGTCTGATATGGGTTTCAGAAGTAGGTGTGGCAAAATGGCTCGACAGCGCCACCTATAAATATTCAGCGGAGTGCGCATCGAGCTATGTTTCACGTACATGTACGAAAATCGGTACACTCATGTAACTTAACAATACCTACAAAAAAGTCTCTAGGTACGAAATCAGAAACCCAACAGGAAGTCGGTTATTTTGAATTTTCTCGTCATATTTTGTGTCATTTTTGCCATTTTCAGGTGTCATACTTTAACGAACTCCTCCCAGAGATTTATTCGGATGAACATCAAAATTGGTCATTGTAATCTAAAGCCCTTTGTGACGTTAAATTGCGAAGATCTAGAGTTTTCATCGGAGGGCGTGTCCGTGGCGTCCTGTCAAATTTTGATGTTTCGCCATGAAACAGGAAGTTGTTATATCTCAGGCATGCTATGTCCGATCTGCACCAAACTTCACATGTTTGATAAGAATCCTGACCTGAAGAGATCTAAGTGACCATATTCAGTTATAGTCATAGCGCCACCTGCTGGCAACAGGAAGTGACATGTTTTACTCTGTAACTAACTCCTCTTAGAGATTTAATGACATCAACATAATATTTAGGTCAATTTAATCTAAAGGCCTTTGTGATGTTAAATTGCGAAGAGCTTGAGTTTTCGCTAATGGGCGTGTCCTTGGCGGCATCACAAATTTCGATGTCTCGCCATGGGAATAAAAGTTGTTGTAACTCACCATGCAATAACCGATCTGCCCCAGACTTCACACGTTCGATAAGAATCCAGGTCTGAACACATATAAATATGAATATTCCATTATAATCAGAGCGCCACCTGCTGGCCACAGGAAATGACTTGATTTACACTAACTTAAACATGCAATGTCCAATCTGCACCAAACTTCACATATTTGGTAAGACTCCTGACCTGAAGAGATCTAAGTGACCATTTTCAGTTATAGTCATAGCGCCACCTGCTGGCAACAGGAAGTGACATGTTTTACTCTGTAACTAACTCCTCCTAGAGATTTAATGACATCAACATAATATTTAGGTCAGTCTAATCTAAAGGCCTTTGTGATGTTATATGGCGAAGAGCTTGAGTTTTCGCTAATGGGCGTGTCCATGGCGGCGTGACAAAATTCGATGTCTCGCCATGGGAATAGAAGCTGTTGTTACTCAGCCATAAAATGTCCGATCAGCCCCAAACTTCACACGTTTGATAAGAGCCATGGCCTGAAGACATCTACGTGCCAATGTTTAGTTATAGACATAGCGCCACCTGTTGGCTACAGGAAATTAATTGTTTTATAGTAACTTAAATATGCAATGTCCAATCTGCACCAAACTTCACATATTTTGTAAGAGTCCTGCCCGGAAGACATTTAAAGGCCAATATTCAGATGTAACCATAGCGCCATCTGTTGACAACAGGATGTTTCAGGCTTTACACTAACTCAAACATACTATGTTCAATCTGCACCAAACTTCATATGTTCGATAAAGGTGCTAGCCTGGAGACATCTATATGTTAATGTTCAGTTATGGACATAGCGCCACCAACTGGAAGCAGGTTTGGCACATTTAAATGACCTTAACATATCGCTCTATATTTGCAATTTTAAATACATATTGCTCACCGTTCCCTGTCTTTCTGAAGCCACCGGTTGGCGGTGAGCCGGGTGCGAGGTCCCTTCCATCGCTGCTTGCAGCTTTAATTAGGGACCGAGCACCGATGGTGCAGAGGACCCTATTGAATCTGCTCCGTTTATTATTCTTATTATTCTTCTTCTTCTTCTCCAAACTTAATCGCATTTTAGAGGGCCCAAACATGCTCGAAAAGTCAGGAAACTTTGCACACGCATCAGAACTGGTGAAAATTTACATCTGATATGGGTTTCAGGAGTAGGTGTGGCAAAATGGCTCGACAGCGCCACCTATAAATATTCAGCGGAGCGCGCCTCGAGCTACGTTTCACGTACATGTACGAAAATCAGTACACTCATGTAACTTAACAATACCTACAAAAAAGTCTCCAGGTACGAAATCAGAAACCAAACAGGAAGTCGGCTATTTTGAATTTTCTCTTCATATTTTGTATCATTTTTGCCATTTTCAGGTGTCATACTTTAACGAACTCCTCCCAGAGATTTATTCAGATGAACGCCAAAATTGGTCATTGTAATCTAAAGCCCTTTGTGACGTTAAATTGCGAAGATCTAGAGTTTTCACCGGAGGGCGTGTCCGTGGCGTCCTGTCAAATTTCGATGTTTCTCCATGAAATAGGAAGTTGTTATAACTCAGGCATGCTATGTCCGATCTGCACCAAACTTCACACCAAACTTCACACGTTCACACATAAGACTGCTGATATGAAGAGATCTACGTGACCATATTCAGTTATAGTAATAGCGCCATCTGCTGGCAACAGGAAGTGACATGTTTTACTCTGTAACTAACTCCTCCTAGAGATTTAATTACATCAACACATTATTTTGTCAGTCTAACCTAAAGGCCTTTGTGATGTTAAATTGCGAAGATCTAGAGTTTTCGTTAAAGGGCGTGTCCTTGGCGGCATCACAAATTTCGATATCTCGCCATGGGAACAAAAGTTGTTGTAACTCAGCCATACAATGTTCGATCTGCCCCAGACTTTACAAGTTCGATAAGTATCCAGGCCTGAACACATCTAAATACGAAAATTCCATTATAATCAGAGCGCCACCTGCTGGCAACAGGAAATTACTTGTTTTACACTAACGTAAACATGCAATGTCCAATCTGCACCAAACTTCACATGTTTGACAAGACTCCTGACCTGAAAAGATCTAAGTGACCATATTCATATAAATTCATAGCGCCACCTGCTGGCGACAGGAATTGATATGTTTTACTCTGTAACTAACTCCTCTTTGAGATTTAATGTTATCAACATAATATATAGGTCAGTCTAATCTAAAGGCCTTTGTGATGTTGAATTGCGAAGAGCTTGAGTTTTCACTAATGGGCGTGTCTATGGCGGCATGACAAAATTCAATGTCTCGCCATTTGAATAGAAGCTGTCGTTACTCAGCCATAAAATGTCCGATCTGTCCCAAACTTCACACGTTTGATAAGAACCATGGCCTGAAGACATCTCTGTGCCAATGTTTAGTTATAGACATAGCACCACCTGCTGGCAACAGGAAATTACTTGTTTTACACTAACTTAAACATGCAATGTCCAATCTACACCAAACTTCACACGTTTGATAAGAGCCATGGCCTGAAGACATCTACGTGACAATGTTTAGTTATAGACATAGCGCCACCTGCTGGCAACAGGAAATTACTTGTTTTACACTAACTTAAACATGCAATGTCCAATCTGCACCAAACTTAATATGTTTGATAAAAGTATTGGTCTGAATATATCTAAATGCTAATGTTCAGTTAAAGACATAGCGCCACCTGCTGGCAGCAGGTTTGGCACCTACAAATGACTATGACACATTCCTCTATATTTACCTTTTTAAATGCATATTGCTCACCGTTACCTGTCTTTCTGAAGCCACCGGTTGGCGGTGCCAGGTGCGAGGTCCCTTCCATCGCTGCTTGCAGCTTTAATTAGGGACCGAGCACCGATGGTGCAGAGGACCCTATTGAATCTGCTCCGTTTATTATTATTAGGGACCGAGCACCGATGGTGCAGAGGACCCTATTGAATCTGCTCCGTTTATTATTATTATTATTATTATTATTCTTCTCCAAACTTAATCGCATTTTAGAGGGCCTAAACATGCTCGAAAAGTCAGGAAACTTTGCACACGCATCAGAACTGGTGAAAATTTACGTCTGATATGGGTTTCAGGAGTAGGTGTGGCAAAATGGCTCGACAGCGCCACCTATAAATATTCAGCGGAGTGCACCTCGAGCTACATTTCACGTACATGTACGAAAATCGGTACACTCATGTAACTTAACAATACCTACAAAAAAGTCTCTAGGTACGAAATCAGAAACCAAACAGGAAGTCGGCTATTTTGAATTTTCTCGTCATATTTTGTATCATTTTTGCCATTTTCAGGTGCCATACTTTAACGAACTCCTCCCAGAGATATTTCCAGATGAACACCAAAATTGGTCATTGTAATCTAAAGCCCTTTGTGACGTTAAATTGCGAAGATCTAGAGTTTTCATCGGAGGGCGTGTCCGTGGCGTCCTGTCAAATTTTGATGTTTCGCCATGAAACAGGAAGTTGTTATATCTCAGGCATGCTATGTCCGATCTGCACCAAACTTCACATGTTTGATAAGAATCCTGACCTGAAGAGATCTAAGTGACCATATTCAGTTATAGTCGTAGCGCCACCTGCTGGCAACAGGAAGTGACATGTTTTACTCTGTAACTAACTCCTCCTAGAGATTTAATGACATAAACATAATATTTAGGTCAGTCTAACCTAAAGGCCTTTGTGATGTTAAATTGCAAAGATCTAGAGTTTTCGTTAAAGGGCGTGTCCATGGCGGCATCACAAATTTCGATGTCTCTTCATGGGAATAAAAGTTGTTGTAACTCAGCCATACAATGTCCGATCTGCCCCAGACTTCACACGTTCGATAAGAATCCAGACCTGAACACATCTAAATACGAATATTTCATTATAATTAGAGCGCCACCTGTTGGCAACAGGAAATGTCTTCTTTTACACTATCTTAAACATGCAATGTCCAATCTGCACCAAACTTCACATATTTGGTAAGAGTCCTGGCCTGAAAACACCTAAAGGCCAAAAATCAGATATAATCATAGCGCCACCTGCTGACAACAGGATATATCATGCTTTACACTAACTCAAACATGCCATGTTCAATCTGCACCAAACTTCATATGTTTAATAAAAGTATTGGTCTGAAGACATCTACATGCCAATGTTTAGTTATAGACATAGCGCCACCTGGTGGCTACAGGAAATTACTTGTTTTACACCAACTTAAACATGGATTGTCCAATCTGCACCAAACTTCACATATTTGGTAAGATTCCTGGCCTGAAGATATCTAAAGGCCAATATTCAGATGTAATCATAGCGCCACCTGCTGACAACAGGATGTGTCAGGCTTTACACTAACTCAAACATACTATGTTCAATCTGCACCAAACTTCATATGTTTGATAAAAGTGCTAGACTGAAGACAGCTACATGTTAATGTTCAGCTATGGACATAGCGCCACCAGCTGGCAGCAGGTTTGACACATATAAATGACTATGACACGTTCCTCTATATTTACCTTTTTAAATGCATATTGCTCACCGTTCCCTGTCTTTCTGAAGCCACCGGTTGGCGGTGCCGGGTGTGAGGTCCCTTCCATCGCTGCTTGCAGCTTTAATTATTCTTCTTCTTCTTCTTCTTCTTCTTCTTCTTCTTCTTCTTCTCCAAACTTAATCACATTTTAGAGGGCCTAAACATGCTCGAAAAGTCAGGAAACTTTGCACACGCGTCAGAACTGGTGAAAATTTACGTCTGATATGGGTTTCAGAAGTAGGTGTGCCAAAATGGCTCGACAGCGCCACCTATAAATATTCAGCGGAGTGCGCCTCGAGCTACGTTTCACGTACATGTACGAAAATTGGTACACTTATGTAACTTAACAATACCTACAAAAAAGTCTCCAGGTACGAAATCAGAAACCCAACAGGAAGTCGGCTATTTTGAATTTTCTCGTCATATTTTGTGTCATTTTTGCCATTTTCAGGTGTCATACTTTAACGAACTCCTCCCAGAGATTTATTCAGATGAACACCAAAATTGGTCATTGTAATCTAAAGCCTTTTGTGACGTTAAATTGCGAAGATCTAGAGTTTTCATCGGAGGGCGTGTCCGTGGCGTCCTGTCAAATTTTGATGTTTCGCCATGAAACAGGAAGTTGTTATATCTCAGGCATGCTATGTCCGATCTACACCAAACTTCACATGTTTGATAAGAATCCTGACCTGAAGAGATCTAAGTGACCATATTCAGTTATAGTCATAGCGCCACCTGCTGGCAACAGGAAGTGACATGTTTTACTCTGTAACTAACTCCTAGAGATTTAATGACATCAACATAATATTTAGGTCAGTCTAACCTAAAGGCCTTTGTGATGTTAAATTGCGAAGATCTAGAGTTTTCGTTAAAGGGCGTGTCCATGGCGGCATCACAAATTTTGATGTCTCGCCATGGGAATAAAAGTTGTTGTAACTCAGCCATACAATGTCCGATCTGCCCCAGACTTCACACGTTCGATAAGAATCCAGACCTGAACACATCTAAATACGAATATTTTCATTATATTTAGAGCGCCACCTGCTGGCAACAGAAAATGACTTCTTTTACACTATCTTAAACATGCAATGTCCAATCTGCACCAAACTTCACACTTTTGATAAAAATATTGGTCTGAAGATATCTAAATGCCAATGTTCAGTTAAAGATATAGTGCCACCTGCTGGCAACAGCAAATTACTTCTTTTAAACTAACTCAAGCATTCAATGTCCAATCTGCACCAAAATTCACTTATTTGGTAAGAGCCCTGACCTGAAGATATCTAAAGGCCAAAATTCAGATATAATCATAGCGCCACCTGCTGACAACAGGATATATCATGCTTAACACTAACTCAAACATACCATGTTCAATCTGCACCAAACTTCATATGTTTGATAAAAGTATTGGCCTGAAGACATCTAAATGCCAATGTTTAGTTATAGACATAGCGCCACCTGGTGGCTACAGGAAATTACTTGTTTTAAACTAACTCAAGCATTCAATGTCCAATCTGCACCAAAATTCACATATTTGGTAAGATTCCAGGCCTGAAGACATCTAAAGGCCAATATTCAGATGTAATCATAGCGCCACCTGTTGACAACAGGATGTGTCAGGCTTTTCACTAACTCAAACATACTATGTTCAATCTGCACCAAACTTCATATGTTTGATAAAAGTGCTAGACTGAAGACATCTTCATGTTGATGTTCAGTTATGGACATAGCGCCACCAGCTGGCAGCAGGTTTGACACATATAAATGACTTTGACACGTTCCTCTATATTTACCTTTTTAAATGCATATTGCTCATCGTTCCCTGTCTTTCTGAAGCCACCGGTTGGCGGTGCTGAGTGCGAGGTCCCTTCCATCGCTGCTTGCAGCTTTAATTATTATTATTATTATTCTTCTCCAAACTTAATCGCATTTTAGAGGGCCTAAACATGCTCGAAAAGTCAGGAAACTTTGCACACGCATCAGAACTGGTGAAAATTTACGTCTGATATGGGTTTCAGGAGTAGGTGTGGCAAAATGGCTCGACAGCGCCACCTATAAATATTCAGCGGAGTGCGCCTCGAGCTACGTTTCACGTACATGTACGAAAATCGGTACACTCATGTAACTTAACAATACCTACAAAAAAGTCTCTAGGTACGAAATCAGAAACCAAACAGGAAGTCGGCTATTTTGAATTTTCTCGTCATATTTTGTATCATTTTTGCCATTTTCAGGTGCCATACTTTAACGAACTCCTCCCAGAGATATTTCCAGATGAACACCAAAATTGGTCATTGTAATCTAAAGCCCTTTGTGACGTTAAATTGCGAAGATCTAGAGTTTTCATCGGAGGGCGTGTCCGTGGCGTCCTGTCAAATTTTGATGTTTCGCCATGAAACAGGAAGTTGTTATATCTCAGGCATGCTATGTCCGATCTGCACCAAACTTCACATGTTTGATAAGAATCCTGACCTGAAGAGATCTAAGTGACCATATTCAGTTATAGTCGTAGCGCCACCTGCTGGCAACAGGAAGTGACATGTTTTACTCTGTAACTAACTCCTCCTAGAGATTTAATGACATAAACATAATATTTAGGTCAGTCTAACCTAAAGACCTTTGTGATGTTAAATTGCGAAGATCTAGAGTTTTCGTTAAAGGGCGTGTCCATGGCGGCATCACAAATTTCGATGTCTCTTCATGGGAATAAAAGTTGTTGTAACTCAGCCATACAATGTCCGATCTGCCCCAGACTTCACACGTTCGATAAGAATCCAGACCTGAACACATCTAAATACGAATATTTCCTTATAATTAGAGCGCCACCTGTTGGCAACAGGAAATGACTTCTTTTACACTATCTTAAACATGCAATGTCCAATCTGCACCAAACTTCACATATTTGGTAAGAGTCCTGGCCTGAAAACACCTAAAGGCCAAAAATCAGATATAATCATAGCGCCACCTGCTGACAACAGGATATATCATGCTTTACACTAACTCAAACATGCCATGTTCAATCTGCACCAAACTTCATATGTTTGATCAAAGTATTGGTCTGAAGACATCTACATGCCAATGTTTAGTTATAGACATAGCGCCACCTGGTGGCTACAGGAAATTACTTGTTTTACACCAACTTAAACATGGATTGTCCAATTTGCACCAAACTTCACATATTTGGTAAGATTCCTGGCCTGAAGATATCTAAAGGCCAATATTCAGATGTAATCATAGCGCCACCTGCTGACAACAGGATGTGTCAGGCATTACACTAACTCAAACATACGATGTTCAATCTGCACCAAACTTCATATGTTTGATAAAATTGTTAGACTGAAGACAGCTACATGTTAATGTTCAGCTATGGACATAGCACCACCAGCTGGCAGCAGGTTTGACACATATAAATGACTATAACACGTTCCTCTATATTTACCTTTTTAAATGCATATTGCTCACCGTTCCCTGTCTTTCTGAAGCCACCGGTTGGCGGTGCCGGGTGCGAGGTCACTTCCATCGCTGCTTGCAGCTTTAATTAGGGACCGAGCACCGATGGTGCGAGGACCCTATTGAATCTGCTCCGTTTATTATTCTTATTCTTCTTCTTCTTCTTCTTCTTCTCCAAACTTAATCGCATTTTAGAGAGCCTAAACATGCTCGAAAAGTTAGGAAACTTTGCACACGTGTCAGAACTGGTGAAAATTTACGTCTGATATGGGTTTCAGAAGTAGGTGTGGCAAAATGGCTCGACAGCGCCACCTATAAATATTCAGCGGAGTGCGCCTCGAGCTACGTTTCACGTACATGTACGAAAATCGGTACACTTATGTAACTTAACAATATCTACAAAAAAGTCTCCAGGTACGAAATCAGAAACCCAACAGGAAGTCGGCTATTTTGAATTTTCTCGTCATATTTTGTGTCATTTTTGCCATTTTCAGGTGTCATACTTTAACGAACTCCTCCCAGAGATTTATTCAGATGAACACCAAAATTGGTCAGTGTAATCTAAAGCCCTTTGTGACATTAAATTGCGAAGATCTAGAGTTTTCATCGGAGGGCGTGTCCGTGGCGTCCTGTCAAATTTTGATGTTTCGCCATGAAACAGGAAGTTGTTATATCTCAGGCATGCTATGTCCGATCTACACCAAACGTCACACGTTTGATAAGAATCCTCACCTGAAGAGATCTGAGTGACCGTATTCAGTTATAGTCATAGCGCCACCTGCTGGCAACAGGAAGTGACATGTTTTACTCTGTAACTAACTCCTGCTAGAGATTTAATGACATAAACATAAAATTTAGGTCAGTTTAATCTAAAGGCCTTCGTGATGTTAAATTGCGAAGAGCTTGAGTTTTCGCTAATGGGCGTGTCCTTGGCGGCATCACAAATTTCGGTCTCGCCATGGGAATAAAAGTTGTTGTAACTCAGCCATACAATGTTCGATCTGCCCCAGACTTCACATGTTCGATAAGAATCCAGGCCTGAACACATCTAAATACGAATATTCCATTATAATCAGAGCGCCACCTGCTGACAACAGGAAATGACTTGTTTTACACTAACGTAAACATGCAATGTCCAATCTACTCCAAACTTCACATATTTGTTAAAACTCCGGACTTGAAGAGATCTACGTGACCATATTCAGTTATAGACATAGCGCCACCTGCTGGCAACAGGAAGTGACATCTTTTACTCTGTAACTAACTCCTCCTAGAGATTTAATGACATCAAAATAATATTTTGGTCAGTCTAATAAAAACGCCTTTGTGATGTTAAATTGAGAAGAGCTTGAGTTTTCGCTAATGGGCGTGTCAATGGCGGCGTGACAAAATTTGATGTCTCGCCATGGGAATAGAAGCTGTTGTTACTCAGCCATAAAATATCCGATCTGCCCCAAACTTCACACATTTGATAAGAGCCATGGCCTGAAGACATCTACGTGCCAATGTTTAGTTATAAACATAGCGCCACCTGCTGGCTACATGAAATTACTTGTTTTACACTAACTTTAACATGCAATGTCCAATCTGCACCCAACTTCACATATTTTGTAAGAGTCCTGTCCCGAAAACATCTAAAGGCCAATATTCAGATATAATCATAGCGCCACCTGTTGACAACAGGATATGCCAGGCTTTAAACTAACTCAAACATACCATGTTCAATCTGCACCAAACTTCATATGTTTGATAAAAGTTTTGGTCTGAATATATCTAAATGCTAATGTTCAGTTAAGGACATAGCGCCACCAGCTGGCACGTTTGGTACATGTAAATGACTTTGACATATTCCTCTATGTTTACCTTGTTAAATGCATATTGCTCACCGTTCCCTGTCTTTCTGACGCCACCGGTCGGCAGTGCCGGGTGCGAGGTCCCTTCCATCGCTGCTTGCAGCTTTAATTAGGGACCGAGCACCGATGGTGCGAGGACCCTATTGAATCTGCTCCGTTTATTATTCTTATTCTTCTTCTTCTTCTTCTTCTTCTTCTCCAAACTTAATCGCATTTTAGAGGGCCTAAACATGCTCGAAAAGTCAGGAAACTTTGCACACGCGTCAGAACTGGTGAAAATTTACGTCTGATATGGGTTTCAGAAGTGGGTGTGGCAAAATGGCTCGACAGCGCCACCTATAAATTTTCAGCGGAGTGCGCCTCGAGCTACGTTTCACGTACATGTACGAAAATCGGTACACTTATGTAACTTAACAATACCTACAGAAAAGTCTCTAGGTACGAAATCAGAAACCCAACAGGAAGTCGGCTATTTTGAATTTTCTCGTCATATTTTGTGTCATTTTTACCATTTTCAGGTGTCATACTTTAACGAACTCCTCCCAGAGATTTGTTCAGATGAACACCAAAACTGGTCAGTGTAATCTAAAGCCCTTTGTGACGTTAAATTGCGAAGATCTAGAGTTTTCACCGGAGGGCGTGTCCTTGGCGTCCTGTCAAATTTTGATGTTTCGCCATGAAACAGGAAGTTGTTATATCTCAGGCATGCTATGTCCGATTTACACCAAACTTCCCACGTTTGATAAGAATCCTGACCTGAAGAGATCTAAGTGACCATATTCAGTTATAGTCATAGCGCCACCTGCTGGCAACAGGAAGTGACATGTTTTACTCTGTAACTAACTCCTCCTAGAGATTTAATGACATAAACATAATATTTAGGTCAGTCTAACCTAAAGGCCTTTGTGATGTTAAATTGCGAAGATCTAGAGTTTTCGTTAAAGGGCGTGTCCATGGCGGCATTACAAATTTCGATGTCTCGCCATGGGAATAAAAGTTGTTTTGACTCAGCCATACAATTTTCGATCTGCCCCAGACTTCACACGTTTGATAAGAATCCAGGCCTGAACACATCTAAATATGAATATTTCATTATAATTAGAGCGCCACCTGCTGGCAGCAGGAAATTACTTCTTTTACACTATCTTAAACATGCAATGTCCAATCTGTACCAAACGTCACATATTTGGTAAGAGTCCTGGCCTGAAAACACCTAAAGGCCAAAAATCTGATATAATCATAGCGCCACCTGCTGACAACAGGATATATCATGCTTTACACTAACTCAAATACACCATATTCAATCTGCACCAAACTTCATATGTATGATACAGTTATTGGTCTGAAGACATCTACATGCCAATGTTTAGTTATAGACATAGCGCCACCTGGTGGCTACAGGAAATTACTTCTTTTACACTATCTTAAACATGCATTGTCCAATCTGCACCAAACTTCACATATTTGGCAAGATTCCTGGCCTGAAGACATCTAAAGGCCAATATTCAGATGTAATCATAGCGCCACCTGTTGACAACAGGATGTGTCAGGCTTTACACTAACGCAAACACACCATGTTCAATCTGCACCAAACTTCACATGTTTAATAATAGTACTGGTTTGAAGACATCTAAATGCCAATGTTCAGTTATGGACATAGCGCCACCAGCTGGCAGCAGGTTTGACACATATAAATGACTATGACACGTTCCTCTATATTTACCTTTTTAAATGCATATTGCTCACCGTTCCCTGTCATTCTAAAGCCACCGGTCGGCGGTGCCGGGTGCGAGGTCCCTTCCATCGCTGCTTGCAGCTTTAATTATTATTATTATTCTTCTTCTCCAAACTTAATCGCATTTTAGAGGGCCTAAACATGCTCGAAAAGTCAGGAAACTTTGCACACGCATCAGAACTGGTGAAAATTTACGTCTGATATGGGTTTCAGGAGTAGGTGTGGCAAAATGGCTCGACAGCGCCACCTATAAATATTCAGCGGAGTGCGCCTCGAGCTACGTTTCACGTACATGTACGAAAATTGGTACACTCATGTAACTTAACATTACGTACAAAAAAGTATCCTGGTACGAAATCAGAAACCAAACAGGAAGTCGGTTATTTTGAATTTTCTCATCATATTTTGTGTCATTTTTGCCATTTTCAGGTGTCATACTTTAAAGAACTCCTCCCAGAGATATTTCCAGATGAACACCAAAATTGGTCATTGTAATCTAAAGCCCTTTGTGACGTTAAATTGCGAAGATCTAGAGTTTTCACCGGAGGGCGTGTCCGTGGCGTCCTGTCAAATTTTTATGTTTCGCCATGAAACAGGAAGTTGTTATATCTCAGGCATGCTATGTCCGATTTACACCAAACTTCACACGTTTGATAAGAATCCTGACCTGAAGAGATCTAAGTGACTATATTCAGTTATAGTCATAGCGCCACCTGCTGGCAACAGGAAGTGACATGTTTTAATCTGTAACTAACTCCTCCTAGAGATTTAATGACATCAACATAATATTTAGGTCAGTTTAATCTAAAGGCCTTTGTGATGTTAAATTGCGAAGAGCTTGAGTTTTCGCTAATGGGCGTGTCCATGGCGGCGTGACAAATTTCGATGTCTCGCCATGGGAATAGAAGCTGTCGTTACTCAGCCATAAAATGTCCAATCTGCCCCAAACTTCACACTTTGATAAGAGCCATGGCCTGAAGACATCTACGTGCCGATGTTTAGTTATAGACATAGCGCCACCTGCTGGCTACAGGAAATTACTTGTTTTACACTAACTCAAGCATGCAATGTTCAATCTGCACCAAACTACACACGTTTGATAAGAGCCATGGCCTGAAGACATCTAAGTGCCAATGTTTAGTTAAAGACATAGCGCCACCTGCTGACAACAGGATATGTCATGCTTTGCACTAACTCAGCCATAAAATATCCGATCTGCCCCAAACTTCACAGGTTTGATAAGAGCCATGGCCTGAAGACATCTACGTGCCAATGTTTAGTTATAGACATAGCGCCACCTGCTGGCTCCAGGAAATTACTTGTTTTACACTAGCTTAAACATGCAATGTTCAATCTGCACAAAACTTACCATGTTTTAAAAAAGTGCTAGACTGAAGACATCTACATGTTAATGTTCAATTATGGACATAGCGCCACCAGCTGGCAGCAGGTTTGACACATATAAATGACTAAGACACGTTCCTCTATATTTACCTTTTTAAATGCATATTGCTAACCGTTCCCTGTCTTTCTGAAGCCACCGGTTGGCGGTGCTGGGTGCGAGGTCCCTTCCATCGCTGCTTGCAGCTTTAATTAGGGACCGAGCACCGATGGTGCGAGGACCCTATTGAATCTGCTCCGTTTATTAGGGACCGAGCACCGATGGTGCAGAGGACCCTATTGAATCTGCTCCGTTTATTATTATTATTATTATTCTTCTTCTCCAAACTTAATCGTATTTTAGAGGGCCTAAACATGCTCGAAAAGTCAGGAAACTTTGCACACACATCAGAACTGGTGAAAATTTACGTCTGATATGGGTTTCAGAAGTAGGTGTGGCAAAATGGCTCGACAGCGCCACCTATAAATATTCAGCGGACTGCGCCTCGAGCTACGTTTCACGTACATGTACGAAAATTGGTACACTCATGTAACTTAACATTACCTACAAAAAAGTATCTTGGTACGAAATCAGAAACCAAACAGGAAGTCGGTTATTTTGAATTTTCTCATCATATTTTGTGTCATTTTTGCCATTTTCAGGTGTCATACTTTAACGAACTCCTCCCAGAGATATTTCCAGATGAACACCAAAATTGGTCATTGTAATCTAAAGCCCTTTGTGACGTTAAATTGCGAAGATCTAGAGTTTTCATCGGAGGGCGTGTCCGTGGCGTCCTGTCAAATTTTGATGTTTCGCCATGAAACAGGAAGTTGTTATAACTCAGGCATGCTATGTCCGATCTACACCAAACTTCACATGTTTGATAAGAATCCTGACCTGAAGATATCTAAGTGACCATATTCAGTTATAGTCATAGCGCCACCTGCTGGCAACAGGAAGTGACATGTTTTACTCTGTAACTAACTCCTCCTAGAGATTTAATGACATCAACATACTATTTAGGTCAGTTTAATCTACAGGCCTTTGTGATGTTAAATTGCGAAGAGCTTAAGATTTCGCTAATGGGCGTGTCCTTGGCGGCATCACAAATTTCGATGTCTCGCCATGGGAATATAAGCTGTTGTTACTCAGCCATAAAATGTCCGATCTGTCCCAGACTTCACATGTTCGATAAGAATCCAGGCCTGAACACATCTAAATACGAATATGCCATTATAATCAGAGCGCCACCTGCTGGCAACAGGAAATGACTTGTTTTACACTAACGTAAACATGCAATGTCCAATCTGCACCAAACTTCACATATTTGTTAAGACTCCGGACTTGAAGAGATCTACATGACCATATTCAGTTATAGACATAGCGCCACCTGCTGGCAACAGGAAGTGACATCTTTTACTCTGTAACTAACTCCTCCTAGAGATTTAATGACATCAACATAATATTTAGGTCAGTTTAATCTAAAGGCCTTTGTGATGTTAAATTGCGAAGAGCTTGAGCTTTCACTAATGGGCGTGACCATGGCGGCGTGACAAAATCCGATGTCTCGCCATGGGAATAGAAGCTGTTGTTACTCAGCCATAAAATGTCCAATCTGCCCCAAACTTCACACGTTTGATAAGAGCCATGGCCTGAAGACATCTACGTGCCAATGTTTCGTTATAGACATAGCGCCACCTGCTGGCTACAGGAAATTACTTGTTTTACACTAACTCAATCATACCATGTTCAATCTGCACCAAACTTCATATGTTTGATAAAAGTATTGGTCTGAAGATATCCGAATGCCAATGTTCAGTTAAAGACATAGCGCCACCTGCTGGCAACAGGTTTGGCACATATAAATGACTTTGATACATTCCTCTATACTTACCTTTTTAAATGCATATTGCTCACCGTTCCCTGTCTTTCTGAAGCCACCGGTCGGCGGTGCCGGGTGCGAGGTCCCTTCCATCGCTGCTTGCAGCTTTAATTAGGGACCGAGCACCGATGGTGCAGAGGACCCTATTGAATCTGCTCCGTTTATTATTATTATTATTATTCTTCTTCTCCAAACTTAATCGTATTTTAGAGGGCCTAAACATGCTCGAAAAGTCAGGAAACTTTGCACACACATCAGAACTGGTGAAAATTTACGTCTGATATGGGTTTCAGGAGTAGGTGTGGCAAAATGGCTCGACAGCGCCACCTATAAATATTCAGCGGACTGCGCCTCGAGCTACGTTTCACGTACATGTACGAAAATTGGTACACTCATGTAACTTAACATTACCTACAAAAAAGTATCTTGGTACGAAATCAGAAACCAAACAGGAAGTCGGTTATTTTGAATTTTCTCATCATATTTTGTGTCATTTTTGCCATTTTCAGGTGTCATACTTTAACGAACTCCTCCCAGAGATATTTCCAGATGAACACCAAAATTGGTCATTGTAATCTAAAGCCCTTTGTGACGTTAAATTGCGAAGATCTAGAGTTTTCATCGGAGGGCGTGTCCGTGGCGTCCTGTCAAATTTTGATGTTTCGCCATGAAACAGGAAGTTGTTATAACTCAGGCATGCTATGTCCGATCTACACCAAACTTCACATGTTTGATAAGAATCCTGACCTGAAGATATCTAAGTGACCATATTCAGTTATAGTCATAGCGCCACCTGCTGGCAACAGGAAGTGACATGTTTTACTCTGTAACTAACTCCTCCTAGAGATTTAATGACATCAACATACTATTTAGGTCAGTTTAATCTACAGGCCTTTGTGATGTTAAATTGCGAAGAGCTTAAGATTTCGCTAATGGGCGTGTCCTTGGCGGCATCACAAATTTCGATGTCTCACCATGGGAATATAAGCTGTTGTTACTCAGCCATAAAATGTCCGATCTGTCCCAGACTTCACATGTTCGATAAGAATCCAGGCCTGAACACATCTAAATACGAATATGCCATTATAATCAGAGCGCCACCTGCTGGCAACAGGAAATGACTTGTTTTACACTAACGTAAACATGCAATGTCCAATCTGCACCAAACTTCACATATTTGTTAAGACTCCGGACTTGAAGAGATCTACATGACCATATTCAGTTATAGACATAGCGCCACCTGCTGGCAACAGGAAGTGACATCTTTTACTCTGTAACTAACTCCTCCTAGAGATTTAATGACATCAACATAATATTTAGGTCAGTTTAATCTAAAGGCCTTTGTGATGTTAAATTGCGAAGAGCTTGAGCTTTCACTAATGGGCGTGACCATGGCGGCGTGACAAAATCCGATGTCTCGCTATGGGAATAGAAGCTGTTGTTACTCAGCCATAAAATGTCCAATCTGCCCCAAACTTCACACGTTTGATAAGAGCCATGGCCTGAAGACATCTACGTGCCAATGTTTCGTTATAGACATAGCGCCACCTGCTGGCTACAGGAAATTACTTGTTTTACACTAACTCAATCATACCATGTTCAATCTGCACCAAACTTCATATGTTTGATAAAAGTATTGGTCTGAAGATATCCGAATGCCAATGTTCAGTTAAAGACATAGCGCCACCTGCTGGCAACAGGTTTGGCACATATAAATGACTTTGATACATTCCTCTATACTTACCTTTTTAAATGCATATTGCTCACCGTTCCCTGTCTTTCTGAAGCCACCGGTCGGCGGTGCCGGGTGCGAGGTCCCTTCCATCGCTGCTTGCAGCTTTAATTATTATTATTATTCTTCTTCTCCAAACTTAATCGCATTTTAGAGGGCCTAAACATGCTCGAAAAGTCAGGAAACTTTGCACACGCATCAGAACTGGTGAAAATTTACGTCTAATATGGGTTTCAGGAGTAGGTGTGGCAAAATGGCTCGACAGCGCCACCTATAAATATTCAGCGGAGTGCGCCTCGAGCTACGTTTCACGTACATGTACGAAAATTGGTACACTCATGTAACTTAACAATACCTACAAAAAAAGTGTCTTGGTACGAAATCAGAAACCAAACAGGAAGTCGGCTATTTTGAATTTTGTCGTCATATTTTGTGTCATTTTTGCCATTTTCAGGTGTCATACTTTATCGAACTCCTCCCAGAGATTTATTGGGATGGACAACAAAATTGGTCATTGCAATCTAAAGCCTTTTGTGACGTTAAATTGCGAAGATCTAGAGTTTTCATCGGAGGGCGTGTCCGTGGCGTCCTGTCAAATTTCGATGTTTCGCCATGAAACAGGAAGTTGTTATAACTCAGGCACGCTATGTCCGATCTACACCAAACATCACATGTTTGATAAGACTCCTGATATGAAGAGATCTAAGTGTCCATATTCAGTTATAGTCATAGCGCCACCTGCTGGCAACAGGAAGTGACATGTTTTAGTCTGTAACTAACTCCTCCTAGAGATTTAATGACATCAAAATAATATTTAGGTCAGTTTAATCTAAAAGACTTTGTGATGTTAAATTGCGAAAAGCTTGAGTTTTCGCTAATGGGCGTGTCCTTGGCGGCATCACAAATTTCGATGTCTCGCCATGGGAATAAAAGTTGTTGTAACTCAGCCATGCAATAACCGATCTGCCCCAGACTTCACACATTCGATAAGAATCCAGGCCTGAACACATCTAAATACGAATATTCCATTATAATCAGAGCGCCACCTGCTGGCCACAGGAAATGACTTGATTTACACTAACTTAAACATGCAATGTCCAATCTGCACCAAACTTCACATATTTGGTAAGACTCCTGACCTGAAGAGATCTAAGTGACCATATTCATATAAATTCATAGCGCCACCTGCTGGCAACAGGAAGTGATATGTTTTACTCAGTAACTAACTCCTCCTAGAGATTTAATGACATCAACATAATATTTAAGTCAGTCTAACCTAAAGGCCTTAGTGATGTTAAATTGCGAAGAGCTTGAGATTTCGCTAATGGGCGTGTCCATGGCGGCATCACAAATTTCGATGTCTCGCCATGGGAATAAAAGTTGTTGTAACTCAGCCATACAATGTCCGATCTGCCCCAGACTTCACAGGTTCGATAAGAATCCAGGCCTGGACACATCTAAATACGAATATTCCATTATAATCAGAGCGCCACCTGCTGGCAACAGGAAATTACTTCTTTTACACTGACATGAACATGCAATGTCCAATCTGCACCAAACTTCACATATTTGGTAAGAGTCCTGCCCTGAAGACATTTAAAGGCCAATATTCAGATATAATCATAGCGCCACCTGTTGACAACAGGATGTGTCAGGCTTTAAACTAACTCAAACATACTATGTTCAATCTGCACCAAACTTCATATGTTCGATAAGAGCCATGGCCTGAAGACATCTAAGTGCCAATTTTTTTGTTATAGACATAGCGCCACCTGCTGGCAACAGGAAATTACTTGTTTTACACTAGCTTAAACATGCAATGTTCAATCTTCACCAAACTTCATATGTTTGA
Source organism: Oxygymnocypris stewartii (assembly GCA_003573665.1). Lineage (NCBI taxonomy): Eukaryota > Metazoa > Chordata > Actinopteri > Cypriniformes > Cyprinidae > Oxygymnocypris > Oxygymnocypris stewartii. The sequence continues at coordinate 392,267 of QVTF01019454.1, forward strand.
TCAAAGTTCTAGCCTGTAGACACCGACATGTTAATGTTCAGTTATGGACGTTGCGCTACCAGCAGGCAGCAGGTTTGGTACATATAAATGACTTTGAAATATTCCTCTATATTTACCTTTTTAAATGCATATTGCTCATCGTTCCCTGTCTTTCTGAAGCCACCGGTCGGCGGTGAGCCGGGCGAGGTCCCTTCCATCGCTGCTTGCAGCTTTAATTATTATTATTATTATTCTTCTCCAAACTTAATCGCATTTTAGAGGGCCTAAACATGCTCGAAAAGTCAGGAAACTTTGCACACGCATCAGAACTGGTGAAAATTTACGTCTGATATGGGTTTCAGGTGTAGGTGTGGCAAAATGGCTCGACAGCGCCACCTATAAATATTTAGCGGAGTGCGCCTCGAGCTACGTTTCACGTACATGTACGAAAATTGGTACACTCATGTAACTTAACATTACCTACAAAAAAGTCTCTTGGTACGAAATCAGAAACCAAACAGGAAGTCGGTTATTTTGAATTTTCTCATCATATTTTGTGTCATTTTTGCCATTTTCAGGTGTCATACTTTAACGAACTCCTCCCAGAGATATTTCCAGATGAACACCAAAATTGGTCATTGTAATCTAAAGCCCTTTGTGACGTTAAATTGCGAAGATCTAGAGTTTTCATCGGAGGGCGTGTCCGTGGCGTCCTGTCAAATTTTGATGTTTCGCCATGAAACAGGAAGTTGTTATATCTCAGGCATGCTATGTCCGATCTACACCAAACTTCACATGTTTGATAAGAATCCTGACCTGAAGAGATCTAAGTGATCATATTCAGTTATAGTCATAGCGCCACCTGCTGGCAACATGAAGTGACATGTTTTACGTTGTAACTAACTCCTCCTAGAGATTTAATTACATCAACATAATATTTAGGTCAGTCTAATCAAAACGCCTTTGTGATGTTAAATTGCGAAGAGCTTGAGTTTTCGCTAATGGACGTGACCATGGCGGCGTGACAAAATTCGATGTCTCGCCATGGGAATAGAAGCTGTTGTTACTCAGCCATAAAATGACCAATCTGCCCCAAACTTCACACGTTTGATAAGAGCCATGGCCTGAAGACATCTACGTGCCAATGTTTAGTTATAGACATAGCGCCACCTGCTGGCTACAGGAAATTACTTGTTTTACACTAACTTGAACATGCAATGTCCAATCTGCACCCAACTTCACATATTTTGTAAGAGTCCTGTCCCGAAAACATCTAAAGGGCAATATTCAGATGTAATCATAGCGCCACCTGTTGACAACAGGATATACCAGTATTACACTAACTCAATCATACCATGTTCAATCTGCACCAAACTTCATATGTTTGATAAAAGTATTGGTCTGAAGATATCCAAATGCCAATGTTCAGTTAAAGACATAGCGCCACCTGCTGGCAACAGGTTTGGCACATATAAATGACTTTGACATATTCCTCTATATTTGCTTTTTTAAATGCATATTGCTCACTGTTCCCTGTCTTTCTGAAGCCACCGGTCGGCGGTGCCGGGTGCGAGGTCCCTTCCATCGCTGCTTGCAGCTTTAATTATTCTTATTATTATTCTTCTTCTTCTTCTTCTTCTCCAAACTTAATCGCATTTTAGAGGGCCTAAACATGCTCGAAAAGTCAGGAAACTTTGCACACGCATCAGAACTGGTGAAAATTTACGTCTGATATGGGTTTCAGAAGTAGGTGTGGCAAAATGGCTCGACAGCGCCACCTATAAATATTCAGCGGAGTGCGCCTCGAGCTACGTTTCACGTACATGTACGAAAATCGGTACACTCATGTAACTTAACAATACCTACAAAAAAGTCTCTGGGTACGAAATCAGAAACCAAACAGGAAGTCGGCAATTTTGAATTTTCTCGTCATATTTTGTATCATTTTTGCTATTTTCAGGTGTCATACTTTAACGAACTCCTCCCAGAGATTTATTCAGATGAACACCAAAATTGGTCATTGTAATCTAAAGCCCTTTGTGACGTTAAATTGCGAAGATCTAGAGTTTTCATCGGAGGGCGTGTCCGTGGCGTCCTGTCAAATGTTGATGTTTCGCCATGAAACAGGAAGTTGTTATATCTCAGGCATGCTATGTCCGATCTGCACCAAACTTCACATGTTTGATAAGAATCCTGACCTGAAGAGATCTAAGTGACCATATTCAGTTATAGTCATAGCGCCACCTGCTGGCAACAGGAAGTGACATGTTTTACTCTGTAACTAACTCCTCCTAGAGATGTAATGACATCAACATAATATTTAGTTCAGTCTAATCTAAAGGCCTTTGTGTTGTTAAATTGCGAAGAGCTTGAGCTTTCGCTAATGGGCGTGTCCATGTCAGCGTGACAAAATTCGATATCTCGCCATGGGAATAGAAGCTGTTGTTACTCAGCCATAAAATGTCCGATCTGCCCCAAACTTCACACGGTTGATAAGAGCCATGGCCTGAAGACATCTACGTGCTAATGTTTAGTTATAGACATAGCGCCACCTGCTGGCTACAGGAAATGACTTATTTTACACTATCTTAAACATGCAATGTCCAATCTGCACCAAACGTCACATATTTGGTAAGAGTCCTGGCCTGAAAACACCTAAAGGCCAAAAATCTGATATAATCATAGCGCCACCTGCTGACAACAGGATATATCATGCTTTACACTAATTCAAACATACCATGTTCAATCTGCACCAAACTTCATATGTTTGATAAAATTATTGGTCTGAAGACATCTACATGCCAATGTTTAGTTTTAGACATAGCGCCACCTGGTGGCTACAGGAAATTACTTGTTTTACACCAACTTAAACATGCATTGTCCAATCTGCACCAAACTTCACATATTTGGTAAGATTCCTGGCCTGAAGACATCTAAAGACCAATATTCAGATGTAATCATAGCGCCACCTGGTGACAACAGGATGTGTCAGGCTTTACACTAACGCACACATACCATGTTCAATCTGCACCAAACTTCATATGTTTGATAAAAGTGCTAGACTGAAGACATCTACATGTTTATGTTCAGTTATGGAAATAGCGCCACCAGCTGGCAGCAGGTTTGACACATATAAATGACTATAACACGTTCCTCTATATTTACCTTTTTAAATGCATATTGCTCACCATTCCCTGTCTTTCTGAAGCCACCGGTTGGCGGTGCTGGGTGCGAGGTCCCTTCCATCGCTGCTTGCAGCTTTAATTATGGTTATATCTAAACTGTGTAGGGCTGTGGCCCTCCAGGAACTGAGTTGGACACCTTTGGTCTATCCCATTTCCTCCCTCCCACTGTTAAAATGTAACTAAGTAATTTTTACTCTGAGTAAATTTTAAATGAGCTATTTTTACTTTTACTTGAGTAGATTTTTAGACTGGTACTTTTACTTGTACTTTAGTAAAATGTAATTAATGTAATGGTCCTTTAACTTGAGTAGAATATTTGTGTACTCTTTCCACCTCTGAAAATGACTAATATCACATTTAGGATGAATGCTAATAGCACATTGGGACTCAGGCAGTGACTGTCTTTATGAATGAGTAATTGAATGGACTCACTAGATTAGTTTAAGCGCAGATTCATTCATAAACTAAACAACACTGTGTGCAGCAGCTCAGTTGTGAGTTTATTTGAAACTATTTTAGTTGACGAAATAGAGCAATATCATGCAATACTGGTATAGTCAAACAATGTAAATCACTAAATATTAAGTTTTTGTTTATTGAAATCACTCGTTCTTATATGCCAACAATCCCCTGCTGTTACAGTTAAGTTAATGACAACGTATACTCTACCACGTACCAGGTAACGTTATGATAGCATCGGCCTCGTTTCCTGTACCGCGTAGGATAGTATCAGCCTTCTGGCTCATTTTCTGTCATTTCTATAATGTTAACGTTCCTGTCATCTGTTTGCAGTGTCACCCGAAGCAGCAGCAGCTTCAGGGGCAGGCATACGAAAACACTGAAAGGTTGTAGTTAATTTCATATCTCCTTCATTAGTTAATTAAAGCTTAGCAATAATCGTCAACAGAAATACGGTGTGATTATCAGAAAGACAGTGGTTTGCAACACAGACTGGGTGAATTTATGAATGAACTTGTCAAAGGTCTGTCACAATACGATGCTGTTACGTATCCGCATACTTTTTAAATTTATTTCAAGATTATTTGTATAGCGCTTTTCACAAGACAATTGTTACAAAGCAGCTTTACAGGAAATTCCGTTTCTACAATAGATTTATATATTGTATATATTTAACTTATGACAAAATTTGGTTAATTCTGTATATTGTCTGAGGGGTTGGCATTATCTCTTCTCAGGTGTTTGGTCATCTCGGATTAAGGGTTGGATCCAGACAGAAGCTTGTGTAATTCCTAGTTACCACGGAATGTTAATCCCGTGGCAGAAAAAGTAGAGACATAAATAGAGACATAATAGAGACATAATTAGCATAGCTGAAGAAGCAGGACAACCAACTAGCAGTGCATTACAATAGTCCAGTCTAGAGGTCATGAATGCATGAACTAGCTTTTCTGCATCAGAAACACTTAACATGTTCCGTAGCTTGGCAATGTTTCTAAGATGGAAGAATGCTGTTTTTGTAACATGGGAAATATGATCTGTCTTATCTGATCTGTCTTATCTGATATCTTATCTTATATGAGTTTAAAAGGAGAAAATAATTGGTCATCCAATCTTTTAAATTTTTAACACATTCCATTATCTTAGATAGTTTAGAAGTTTCATCCGGTCTTGTTGAGATATTTGAGTATCATCAGCATAACAATGGAAATTAATCCCATATTTTCTAATAATATTACCAAGAGGCAACATGTATATTGAAAATAGCAGAGGACCTAGGACATATCCTTGTGGTACTCCATACTTTACTGGTGATAATTGAGGTAGGATCTAAACTATCTTAAAGCCTGCCCTTGAATACCTGTATAGTTTTGTAATCGATCTATGAGTATGTCATGATCTATAGTGTCGAACGCAGCACTAAGATCAAGTAAAACTAGCAATGAGATGCAGCCTTGGTCTGATGCAAGAAGCAAGTCATTTGTAATTTTAACAAGTGCAGTTTCTGTGCTATGGTGGGGCCTAAAACCTGACTGAAATTCTTCATAGAAATTATTTTTTTGCAAGAAGGAGCACAATTGAGCAGACACTTTTACAATTTTTTTAGACATAAACGGAAGATTTTAAGGGTCTGTAATTTGCCAGTTCACAAGGATCTAGTTTTGGTTTCTTAATAAAAGGCTTAATAAACGCCAGCTTGAATTGTTTTTAGACGTGACCTAAAGATAATGAGTTAATAATATTAAGAAGCGGTTCTTCTGCTACAGGTAACAACTCTTTCAGTAATTTAGTGGGTACAGGATCTAATAAACATGTTGTTGGTTTAGATGCAGTGATAAGTTTATTTAGCTCATCCTGTCCTATAGTTGTAAAGCACTGCAGTTTTTCTTTGGGTGCGATGAATGACGCTGAAGTACTAGACACTGTTGAATCTACATTTGTTATTTTAATTTCTGATGTTATTTATTTTATCAGTGAATAAATTCATAAAGTTATTACTATTAAACTGAGGGAATATTTAGATCTAGTGACATCTGTTTATTTGTTAATCTAGCCACTGTGCTAAATAAAAACGTCTCAGGTTATGTATGTAACCATGGTTCCCTATCTGTCGGTCACTACGAGTTATGTCGTGACGACATAGGGGATTTACTTGGAAGCCCCGAACATCTCTGACTAAGAGAAAACGCCAATGAAATTGGCTAGTGGATTTTGCATACCTGAGCCACTCCCCGTGCATACGGGTATAAAAGGGCGACAGGTGCATCCACTCATTAGAATTTTGCTTCGGAGCCGAGTGGATGAGAAGAGTGCTGATCTCCACAAAGCCGTTCATCTTTGTTTTGTTCCCGGTTGGCGTAACGGTGCGATCAGCGGAGTCCCTCTCATCAGCGATTCCCCTGGGCACTTCAACTGAGAGAGCAAATTCTAAAAGAGCAAATCACGGACGATCGCGTCTTTTTCAAGATGCCGTTTCGTCCGTGTCCTTCTGGTTGCGGTCGTTTTCTGTCTGCGGATGACGGACACGATCGTTGTCTTCAGTGTCTGGGCCGCCGACACGCTGAAGCTGCGTTCGTGGATGACTCATGCGTCTGTTGTGGGCGTATGAGCATGATTTCGCTGCGATCTCGCCTTTCCTTTATGAAAGGATTGGCACCCTCTGCCGCCACCCGTGCTGATCTCTCTGGCTCGAGCAGAGGATCGCCGGCTGACGCTCTGGGAGATCTGAGGGTTACAGTAAGAGCCTCTCCGCCGGGCACGCCCCCACGGACCTCTTACTCCTCACGCAGCGAACATCCCGTCCGGTTCCCGGGTGATTTCGCTGGTCTGTCCCACGGGGCGCCCAGCATTTCATTCGGTGCGCCATCTGTAGATAGGATGTCGATCGCAGCATCGGGGGATGGGTTCACGTCCTCTGAGGATGAAGGTGCGGTGGGGCTGCCCCCCTCGGGTGTTGTCGCCACCGCCGCACCGGACCCAGAGCTGACGGCCATGCTTGCCCAGGCAGCCATGAGCATCGGGCTGGAGGTCAACCGACCGCCCAGTCCCGAGCCCTCACGGCTGAACGATTGGTTTCTCGGAGCGGGGCGCGGCTCACAACCGCGCCCTGCCCCGGTGCCTTTCTTCCCGGAGGTGCATGAGGAGCTGACGAGTTCGTGGATGGCCCCTTTCACGGCCAGAAGCCGCTCGTCCGCCTCCTCCGTCCTCACTACCCTCGACGGCGGAGTGGCCAGGGGGTACACGGGCATTCCCCAGGTGGAGAGAGCGGTCGCGGTGCACTTGTGCCCACGAAACGCCGCCACTTGGAGGAACCGTCCGCGTCTCCTGTCCAAGGCCTGTAAGCTGACAGCCGCTCTCGCGGCCAAAGCTTACAGGGCTGCGGGCCAGGCAGTCTCCGCCCTGCACGCCATGGCTATCCTGCAGGTTCACCAAGCCAAGGCGCTCAAACAGGTGCACGAGGGTAGTACCGACCCGGGGTTGATGCAGGAGCTGCGCACGGCGACTGACCTCGCTCTACGAGGTCCGGGTGGGCCAATGGGGTCCCTCGGGAAGGCGATGTCCACCATGGTGGTCCAGGAGCGCCATCTCTGGCTCAACCTGGCAGAGATGAAGGACGTCGACAAAGCACGCTTTCTCGACGCCCCCATCTCCCAGGGAGGGCTGTTCGGCGACACCGTCGAGGGCTTCGCCCAGCAGTTCTCGGCGGTACAGCAGCAGACCGAGGCGATCCAGCACATCCTGCCCCGGCGTGAGGCACCATCCACCGCTGCCCCCGGGGCCAGGCCTCAGTCTGCCCGTCGCCGTGGGTGCCCTCCTGCGTCCTCCAGAGCTGCTCCGCCCCAGGCCGAATCGACACATAGGCCGGTGCGTCGAGCCTCTCGCAGGAGAGCGGCGCCCCCCGCGTCCCAGCCAGGCCCCAAGTCGTCCAGGAAATCGACGAAGCGGCCCTGACGCGGGCAACCCGGAGATGTTGGAGTTTGCTCTTTCTCAGGAGACGGCGAGAACAGCGCCGCTCCTTTCCCCGGTGGAGGGCCGGGAGGAGAATCTTCTGTTTCGTTTTGTTTCTGTTCCGCCGCTGGTCCAAGGGCCAGCGGTACCCACCTTCTCAAAGAAAGAGCAATTTCCATTTTCCTCCGGGTTCTCAGGTCCATGGGACGACAGTGTGCGACGCCTTGCCTCCTCACTCTTGCCCACGACCCATTTTGCCAGTAGCCAAGAGAGTACGGTTCGGGGACGACATTCCTCCCCACGCACCTCTGGCCAGTCCCGTTCGGGACCCAGGGAGTTTGGTGAGGATGCCTCAGAACGCACTGCCTTCTGTGCCATCCACCCCTACTCCCTTTCGCTGCACTACCACAGGTACGTCGATTGTGCCGTTGGAGCCGCTTGCACAGCGACTGGAGGCGTGGCTCACGCTGCCCAGCCTGTCTCGCTGGCTCACGCACACAATTCGACTCGGCTACGCGATTCAGTTCACCAGGCGACCTCCCAAGTTCAACGGCGTTCTCGAGACGTCGGTGGCAGTCCGGAACGCCCCTGTCTTGCGCGAGGAGATTGCTGTCCTCCTGGCAAAGGATGCAATCGAGCCGGTCCCTCCAGCCGAGATGAGGCAGGGGTTTTACAGCCCTTACTTCATCGTACCCAAGAAAGGTGGTGGCCTTCGGCCAATCCTGGATCTGCGAGTCTTGAACCGGGCTTTGCACAAGCTCCCGTTCAAGATGCTGACGCACAGGCGCATGATCAAATGCATTCAGCCCCAGGATTGGTTTGCAGCGATCGACCTGAAGGACGCTTACTTTCACGTTTCGATCCTTCCGCGACACAGACCGTTTCTACGGTTTGCGTTCGAAGGTCGGGCATGGCAGTACAGGGTCCTCCCCTTCGGGCTCTCCCTGTCTCCCCGTGTGTTCATGAAGGTTGTAGAGGGCGCCCTTACCCCGTTACGGGAAGTGGGCGTCAGGATCCTCAACTACCTCGACGATTGGCTTATCCTAGCCCAATCCAGAGAGCAGTTGGGCGATCACAGGGACTTGGTGCTCCAGCACCTCAGCCAGTTGGGGCTTCGGGTCAACTGGGAAAAGAGCAAGCTCTCCCCTGTGCAGAGAATCTCTTTTCTCGGTGTGGAGTTAGACTCGATGAGTATGACGGCACGCCTCACGGAGGAACGTGCCCAAACAGTGCTGAACTGCCTGAGTTCCTTCAGAGGCAGGAATGTGGTACCACTGAAACAGTTTCAGAGGCTCCTGGGGCATATGGCATCCGCAGCTGCAGTCACGCCGCTCGGATTGCTTCATATGAGACCACTTCAGCACTGGCTACACTCCCGGGTCCCGAGGTGGGCATGGCGCCGCGGTACACTGCGAGTAGGTATCTCCCAGCAGTGTCGCCGCTCCCTCAGCCCCTGGACAGACCTTGCCTTTCTACGGGCCGGGGTGCCCCTAGAACAAGTGTCCCGGCATACTGTTGTCACAACAGATGCCTCCAGCACGGGCTGGGGCGCTACATGCAACGGGCAGGCAGCCTCGGGGCTCTGGACAGGGCCCCGACTGCTTTGGCACATCAACTGCCTGGAGCTGTGGGCAGTGCATTTAGCCTTGCGGCAGTTCCGGCCACTGCTGTTGGGCAAGCACGTGCTAGTCCGCACGGACAACACTGCGGCGGTCTCGTATATCAACCGGCTGGGGGGTATACGATCACACCGCATGTCACAGCTCGCCCGCCATCTCCTCCTCTGGAGTCACACGCAGTTCAAGTCACTGCGTGCTGTTCACATCCCGGGGCAGCTCAATCGTGCGGCCGACGCGCTCTCACGACAGCTCACATTCCCCGGAGAGTGGCGACTCCATCCCGAGACGATCCGGCTGATCTGGAGTCGATTCGGGGAAGCTCAGGTAGACCTGTTTGCCTCCCCCGAGTCCTCCCACTGCCAGCTGTACTTCTCCCTGACCGAGGGCCCCCTCGGCACAGACGCACTGGCACACAGCTGGCCTCGGGCCTTACGCAAGTATGCGTTTCCCCCAGTGAGCCTACTCGCACAGACATTGTGCAAGCTCAGGGAGGACGAGGAGCAGGTCCTGCTGGTTGCGCCCCATTGGCCCACCCGGACCTGGTTTCCCGAACTCATTTCCCTCGCGACAGCATCTCCCTGGCGCATTCCTCTGAGGAAGGACCTCCTTTCTCAGGGGCTCGGCACCATATGGCACCCGCGTCCAGATCTATGGAACCTCCATGTGTGGCTCCTGGACGGGACGCGGCAGACTTGACTGGTCTACCACCGGCGGTGGTAGAGACCATCATTCAGGCTAGAGCCCCTTCAACAAGGCAAACCTACGCACTGAAATGGAGTCTGTTCGCGACCTGGTGTTCTTCTCGCCGAGAAGACCCCCGAAGATGCACGATCGGAGTAGTGCTTTCTTTCCTGCAAGAAAGGTTGGAGCGTAGGCTGTCACCCTCCACCTTGAAAGTGTATGTAGCCGCTATTGCGGCTCACCACGATGCAGTGGACGGCCGGTCCCTGGGAAAGCATGATCTCATCGTGAGGTTCCTGAAGGGGGCCAGGAGGATGAATCCCTCCAGGCCTCCCCTTGTGCCCTCTTGGGACCTCTCTATCGTCCTGGCTGGACTTCAGAGGGGCCCCTTTGAGCCGCTGGACTCAGTCGAGCTGAAGTTCCTGTCTCTTAAGACAGCGCTCCTGACCGCGCTCACTTCCATCAAACGGGTCGGGGCCCTCCAGGCGTTTTCGGTAAGCGAAGAGTGCCTTGTGTTCGGGCCGGTCTACTCTCACGTTGTCTTGAGACCCCGGCCTGGATACGTGCCCAAGGTTCCCACCACGCCCTTCCGCGATCAGGTGGTGAACCTGCAAGCACTGCCCTCGGAGGAGGCAGATCCAGCCTTAGCGTTGCTGTGTCCCGTAAGAGCATTGCGCATATACGTGACCCGCACCCGGAGCATCAGAAGCTCCGAGCAGCTCTTTGTCTGCCACGGAGGGCAGCAGAAAGGGAAGGCTGTCTCCAAACAGAGGTTGGCCCACTGGATAGTGGAGGCCGTCGCCTTGGCGTACCAGTCGCAAGGCGAGCCGTGCCCCCTGGGGGTGAGGGCTCACTCCACCAGGAGTGTTGCCTCCTCCCATGCGTTGGCGCACGGCGCCTCTTTGGCAGACATCTGCAGAGCTGCGGGCTGGGCGACACCGAACACCTTCGCAAGATTCTACAATCTCCGCGTTGAGCCAGTTTCTTCCCGTGTGTTGGGTAAGTAATTGGCGGGAAGAACTGGCCGGTGTCACGCTTGCTGCGCCATTCCCCCTCACCCGGGGATACGAGCGCCTTTTTCTCCCCCAGTTCAGTTCCCCGGACGGTGAACCCTGGTGGAATCCTCCAAGCACCCCCGGCAATCAGACTGGGCGGAGCAGTCTGATGCCAGGCCCAGTACTGGTGTTAGCTCGCCCGGGTCTCCGGTCAGCCCCTGTACTGGGCTAGGTGGCCGTATGGCCTGATTCCCCTTCGGGTAATCCCATATGTGTATTCTTCCACGGTAAGGTTTCCCTCACGGTAAACCCGTGTCTTCCCTGTGACAGAGCTTCTGTCAGGTTCTGCTGGCAGCCCTCCTCCCTACTCCTAGGTAGGATCTGCCCCAGAGTCCAGTCGTATGTAGTACTGCCCCAAGCCTGGGCCAGTCCATATCAGTGTCTCCACATGTTACCTCCCTTCGGGCAGGATGTGGCCTCCGTAGCGCCCTTCTCTGGAAGGCTCGCTTCCCTGCCGTTACGACAAGCTGTAAACAACAAATAGGAAAGACCTGAAGCTGTCTTTCACTGAAGGTCGAAATCCCTTCCGATTCCGTGGGGAAAGGAACAGCGGCTTGGCTATCTCCAGCAGCGATGTACTCAGTGGTCCCGGTGGGCACCAAGGTTAGCGAATTTGCACTGGAGCGGTAGGAAGGTTGCAACCTCTTGCATGGCATTTGTCTGTCACGCACTCGCTTGTCAACATCTGCATGCCACAAGGTTGTGACGGGGTTCAGCTTGTGGCGCTTTCCATAGGACCCCTATGTCGTCACGACATAACTCGTAGTGACCGACAGATAGGGAACGTCTAGGTTACGTATGTAACCCCCGTTCCCTGATGGAGGGAACGGAGACGTTATGTCCCCATGCCACAATCTTGAACCATCGCTGGTTGCCAGGGACTCGTCTCGGCTCCTCAGCGTAAAACCTAATGAGTGGATGCACCTGTCGCCCTTTTATACCCGTATGCACGGGGAGTGGCTCAGGTATGCAAAATCCACTAGCCAATTTCATTGGCATTTTCTCTTAGTCAGAGATGTTCGGGGCTTCCAAGTAAATCCCCTATGTCGTCACGACATAACGTCTCCGTTCCCTCCATCAGGGAACGGGGGTTACATACGTAACCTAGACGTTCCCCGAATGGGGAACGAGACACTGCGTCCCCTAGGGGTCGCTACGGGGAACGCCCTCAGCGTGACTCGTGTCTGAAGATACATATGTAAAAACACCACCTGTTGGCCCGGCGACAGCCCATGACGTCACTACCGGCGTGACCACAATATAAGGGCCGCCGGGAGAATACATCATCCGCTTCTTCGTCTGAAGCTTGCGCCCGAAGCATGGCCCAAAGCCTAGGGGACGCAGTGTCTCGTTCCCCATTCGGGGAACCATGGTTACATACGTAACCTGAGACGTTCCCCTCCATGGGAACTTCGAACTGTGTCCCCTAGGGGTCGCTACAGGGAACGTTATACCCACTTCACCATGCTGAGGGGAGTGCAAGCCAATTTCGCGCAAAAGGCGAGCACTAAGCCAACTCTACCCGGCTAAGGGAGTTGCCCCTGGGACGGTTGATGGCTGTCAGTGATATTATCCCCTTCGGCCAAAGGCCCAAACTGCATACCCTAGTACTTACTTGCTAGGTGCCGGGATTACCGGACCCAGGGTAGAGCTCAAAGTCTTGGAATCAGAGAAAGATTCCTTTAAGGGGATATGGCCAAGCACCTGGTCACTAGGTCCTGTCCGATCACTCAGGGGCTACCACTTGCTCTGCACAAGCTTACTGAGGGAACTGTCTCAACAGACCTCTTGGTAGGGTACACCCCTTTTTTTTGGACCAAAAATATTGGGGAAGAAGGAGTGGGGCCCAAGGCACAAACCGGGGCTTAACCAGCTCAAAAAAGGGCCAGAAGCTGCACGTGTAACCCTACCCTTACAGGATTTTAGAAAGAACACAGAACTTTCGATGTGCGGACTTACCACTGAGTGGATTTTAGGCGACAAGGAGAGCAACCTATCACAGAGCTCTGGGGAGCGGAGAACTCATTCCTCAGAATGAGAGGGAACTCAGACGCTCAGAAGGGGGCGGCATGCTCATAGGTGACTCTCTGGGTGAGGGGAGCAATGCTAGCTCTACCGACAGCGAGCTCTGGGGAGCGGAGAACTCATCCTTCAGAATGAGAGGGAACTCAAACGCCCCAAAGGGAGCGGCATGCTCATATGTGACCCTCTATGGTGAGGGGAGCAGTAATAGCTCTACCAATGAGGAGTTCTGGGGAGCAAGGAACTCATTCCTCAGAATGAGAAGGAACTCAGACGCTCAGGAGGGAGCGGCAAGCTCATAGGTGACCCTCTATGGTGAGGGGAGCGATGCTAGCTCGACCATACCAGGAAAGCGACCTAACACAGAGCTCTGGGGCGCAGAGAACTCATTCCTCAGAATGAGAGGGAACTCAGACGCTCAGAAGGGAGCGGCATGCTCATAGGTGACTCTCTAGGTGAGGGGAGCAATGCTAGCTCTACCGACAGCGAGCTCTGGGGAGCGGAGAACTCATCCTTCAGAATGAGAGGGAACTCAAATGCCCCAAAGGGTGCATCTATGGTGAGGGGAGCGATGCTAGCTCGACCATACCAGGAGAGCGACCTAACACAGAGCTCTGGGGAGCAGAGAACTCATCCCTCAGAAGTAGAGGAACTCAGACGCTCAGCAGGGAGCGGCATGCTCATAGATGACCCTCTATAGTGAGGGGAGCAATGCTAGCTCGACCAGCAAGGCGAGCGACCTATCACAGAGCTCTGAGGAGCTGAGAACTCATTCCTCTAACTCAGACGCTCCGAAGGGAGCGGCATGCTCATAGGTGACCCTCTATTGAGGGGATCAATGCTAGCTCTACCTATAACGAGCTCTGGAGAGCGGAGAACTCATTCCTCAGAATGAGAAGGAACTCAGACGCTCAGAAGGGAGCGGCATGCTCAAAGGTGACCCTCTAGGTGAGGGAATCAATGCTGGCTCTACCAACAACGAGCTCTGGAGAGCGGGGAACTCATTACTCAGAATGAGAGGGAACTCCGACGCTCAGAAGGGAGCGGCATGCTCATGGGTGACCCTCTAGGTGAGGGGAGCAATGCTGGCTCTACCAACAACGAGCTCTGAGGAGCGGAAAACTCATTCCTCAGAATGAGGGGACATTCAGACGCTCAGAAGGGAGCGGCATACTCATAGGTAACCCTCTTAAGGTGAGGGGAGTAATGCTGGCTCTACCGGCAGCGAGCTCTGGAGAGCGGAGAACTCATTCCTCAGAATGAGAGGGAACTCAAAACGCTCAGAAGGGAGCGGCATGCTCATAGGTGACCCTCTAGGTGAGGGGAGCAATGCTAGCTCTACCAACAGCGAGCTCTGGGGAGCGGAGGACTCATCCTTCAGCGCTCAGAAGGGAGCGGCATGCTCATAGATGACCCTCTAGGTGAGGGGAGCATTGCTAGCTCTACCGACAACGAGCTCTGGAGAGCGGAGAACTCATTCCTCAGAATGAGAGGGAACTCACCTTTTTTATCTGGCTTAGCAGGAAATTTCCACCTAACCTCGGTCAGGTGGAGTTTACGGTGGTTACAGGGGAATTAGAGAGGAATGCGAGGGCTTGCCTCTCTCTGACCCGCGCCTCTCTCTAACCCTAGCCGCAGGAGGGGCATGAGTCGCGAGACTAGCCTTCTGAGCCCATCTCTGACCCTCAGACCGAGATGGGCTAGGACCCCTGGTTGTTCGGGCTCAGACCTGGACTTTATAGAATCTTATCCAGGTCTTTCAGCAGATCAGTCTGGTACGCCTTAGTGTGCAACAAAGCGACTGTCTGACCTGCTGCTGCATATGCCCTGCCATTTAAGCGAGATTTAGGGGCTTAGATGGCCAGGAGGGAGCCTTGAGAGAGGATGTCTCTCCACAGAGAGATAAGCTGGTTATCTCTTGCACAGGGGGCATCCCCTCATAGCCATTTTTACGCATCCCCTCAGTGTCAGCATAACTAGTATGCTGAAACCTATGAATACGAGAAAAAATCTTTTTTTCCACTCCTTCTCAACCTCCACATCGAGATTTTATGAAGAAAGGAAGGCTCACTCTAGCTGGGGGTTTATGGCCAGAAAGATTAATTTTTATGATCCATAACCTTCAAAAACTCGTTCATATGCAGTGCAGGAGGATTGAGAGGGTTCAGTCTCAACTTCCTCGCCCTTAAATATCTCCTACTCTTCCTGGGCATAACCCAGCAGAGCACTAGCCGCTGAATCTGATGATGTCAGAAAGATCGCATCGTCACAATCCAGCAGCTCACTCTCGTTGTCGGCCGACGCGCGCGAAGAGGGGCGGTCCCTCTCTAACTCATCGGCCACATCCAACTGCTAATTTCATTTGCCTCCGTGCCTCGGCAGCGGTGGGTCCTGAATCACGGGAAGCAGACGGCTGCCCCTCTTTCCTTGAAAAGAGGGACAGGACGAGAGCGGAGCTTTTACATAGAAAAAGCTCACAGTGCACGCAGATTTTCCCTCAAGGACATCGCGTGCGTGCTCCTTGCCCAAACAAAAGACGCAAAGATTGTGTGTCATCGGGTTTCAAATAACGAGGATGCGGATCCACACACAATCTTAAACGCCTTGCTAGTGCTCGCCATGATAGCGAGAAAACTGTACTCTTACCAGAATGCACGCTTCAAACAAAACAGTCAGTGAAGACGAAGAAGAGGATGATGTATTCTCCCGGCGACCCTTATATTGTGGTCACGCCGGTAGTGACGTCATGGGCTATCGCCAGCCAACAGGTGGTGTTTTTAAATATGTATCTTCAGACACGAGTCACGCTGAGGGCGTTCCCCGTAGCGACCCCTAGGGGACGCAGTTCGAAGTTCCCATCGACCAGAATACGACCAGACCCCGTCGTATTCTGCTGAAGTTGAACTTTGAGGAGATGAAGTGAACCCCTGGCCATATTTATGCTCTATTATGCAGTGTAAACTGTGTTTGCCTAGGGAGACCAAACTAGCAGTTTATAAAATCTCGACATCACCCCTTCGCAAGCATGTAGATGTAAGGTAAATACTTGCATCGTTGCATTGGTTGTTAAAATTAAGCTTTAACAGTTTAGCAAAAGGGTTTGCACAAATTAGACAAAAAGACAGTAGTGCAGGATGTGCGCTATATATCGTCTGCGATCATATCGTAATCGTCTTCAGAAATCATTCTAATATGCTGATTTGGTGCGCAATAAACATTTAATAATGAATTTTAAAACAAATTAATAAAAAGTCCAAAAGATCCACATTTATTTGAAAAAGGTATTTTTTATGGAACAATGACCCCAAAGTTTTAAACAGTAGTGGAGATTTTTCTGGTTATTCTCTGCTGTGAAATATTTCATTGGCTCTTTTTGAGTGAAACTCTATATATTTTTTTTATCTTTACACAGGAATCTAACTGGAAAACCCAAAGAAAGGTCATGGGAAAATCACGGACATGCAGTGGTTTTTTTTTTTAAAGCCAGTTGCCAACAGCAACAAAGAGCTTTAAAAAACAACAAAAAGAAAACTAGTCCTAAAATTAATTTGTTGGCTGTTAAACCAACAAATGCGTGGTGTAGACCTGGGGTGGGGGCTTAACTGGCTTCACTGATTACTTGTTACACACTATTAAGCTTAGAAATAGAATTTCCCTAAAGATCATCAATGTTTTCGTCTTTACATGTAACAATCAATAAAGTGATAATTGGTCTTGTAAAGTAATTTACCCATGCTTTTATTTCCCATTTCCTTTTTGTCTCTGCAGGAAACTGGATGCATTCATATATGATGCGGCTGTCCTGAACTACATGGCTCGTAAGGACGAGGGCTGCAAAGTAATGACCATCGGCTCTGGCAAAGTGTTCGCTACAACAGGGTATGGCATTGCCTTACATAAAAACTCCTGCTGGAAGCGGCCGCTAGACCTCGCCCTCCTGCAGCTAGTTGGAGACGGTAAGAGAATTAAATACCTAGGTACACCCCAGGTCCCACGTTTAACAACACGTTAACCCCTTGCTAGTGGTGGTTTGTTGTTTGTTTGTGGAATTGTAAGCTCCAGGGTCCAGTTGCATAAACTTAGCCACCATGTTAAGACTGTGACTTAAGAACTAGTTTGACCAACTAGCAGTTGCCAAGGGGTAATCAGTCTTACTTTTTCCAATACCAATAAGACCAATCTACCTTTCAATAACTGAATTAAAAAAAGTTATGACCAGTCTTGAAGAAAAAAAATTAGATGACTAACTTTTTAAGACTAGTCTAAACAGTTAATGCAACCGGCCCCTGGACTTAGTCTCAAAGCCCTGATTTTAACTATGACAAACAAACATTCCTGCTGTTCTCTTTACATAGTGACAGAGCGGAATTTGGGGGAAATTAAACCTTTTTGAGTGTTGTTACACTTGTTATTCTGATTATCTGAGGTACTTCCCCCTTTCTCCATCTCGCATATGCACACATTTGCATGTTTTTCTCTCGCATTGCTTGTTTCTCTTTGATCAGACTTGATGATGAGGAACCTAGTGCCTCATAATGATTAATGAATAAATGAAAGGGAGCTGGAAGAGTCTCACTGAAATATGATAAATGATATTAGAAATAATGTCACAGCAAATGAACATAATTATGAATAGCCATAGGGTCACTTCAGTAAACAGTGCGATTTTTAATTTTGACATATTCCAATTTTGATTGAAATTCTCAGGGCTGATTTTTGCTTGTTTGAATAAATAAATATAATGAAAAATATTTGGATTTCAGTTCTTGTGATTGAATTTTCCATGATCTAAGACCCAGTTTTGTTTTTATTTTTTGTTTCATATGAAAAGAGGATTTTGACTTAGCTCTTTCCCTTCTTCGTAGTAAAGGAATAATCCTCTATATAAAGCCAGCATCTAAATGCATATGTTGTTTTTCTGCCAGAAACATGCCCTTGTCATGCCTTTATTTTTTCCACAGTGACATTTTCATTCTGATAAATGCACTAATGGCTATTGTTGGGAGGTAGTTCCATCAGTCTAGAGCTTTCATCTCCAAACTACTCCAGGCCTGTCTTATCACAAGAGCCTCGAAACCAGGCCATTTCAGACCTCCATCAAAGCTGTTATTATTCTCCAGTCTCTCTTTCTCTGCTTCTCTCATTCCTCCTCCTTGCCTTTCATGATTCTTTTGCTCTGTTTTCCCTTTTCCATTTTCACCTTTTTGTGAACACAGTGTAATAATAACCGAAGCTAAACCAAGACCTCCTCTGCCTGGAGATTTAAATTAAAGACTCTCTTTTCCCAACAATAGGGTTTGAATACAGTGCTCTTTGCTTTCTTTTTCATTCTTTCCCTTCTGTCCATCTGTCTTGTCCCATTTGTAGGCCTGCTTATCATTCATGCTTCTTATCTCCTGTCATTGGGATCATCTTTTCTTTCTTTTTAGATGAGATTGACATGCTTGAACGACTCTGGCTGTCTGGGATTTGTCATAATGATAAGATTGAGGTGATGAGTTCCAAACTTGACGTAGACAATATGGCAGGAGTCTTCTATATGCTTCTGGTTGCCATGGGCCTAAGTCTGCTGGTGTTTGCATGGGAGCATCTCGTCTATTGGAAGCTCCGCCACTGTTTAGGCCGCTCTGGAGGATTGGACTTCCTACTGGCTTTCAGTCGGGTGAGTAAGCCAAATGAAATCCATTATAATAAAAATAGCAGGGCTGTCAGTTGTTTTTTAGTTTTTGTTTTGTTTTTTGTTAAAAGTCAATCCATTCAGTTCATTTTTAAATAAAGAAAACAAAATAATATATGTATTGTTCTTCAATTTGTGTTCATGGCACTCAGAATACATTTACTCCCCCCTACCACCACCATTGACCTACAGTCCTCTGCTGTTGATTGCATTAACATTTTTATGAAGGACTGCATTCCACTTGTGGATGATGTTTTCACATTTTGAGCCTTGATGATAATTAAATTTCATTATATAAAAACTGCAAATGACTTTACCATTGTTAAACGTCCCATCTGGGTTTGATTTATAAATAAATAATCTGTAGAATAATGGTTTTCTCAGTCATTTAGGCCACTGATAAACGGGAGCTCCTGTAGGGAATTTTGTGCATGCATATAAGAGAGACTTGCGCTGGGGCTCCAAACGGTTTCGGTCACTTCTGAAAGCTTCCCATTTCTTTTTTTAGAAATCACTCAAAACGAATATAGTTCAATATCAGATGACCAGATGTGGTAATTTAATTAATCACAAGCATTAACATTTCAATTTTCACAGCCCTTATAAATATGCTCATTTTAGGAATATTTCTTTTGAAACTCTGCGGCAATTTGAGAGAAGGTTATAAAATATATTGAGGAACAATAATTGTGCCATAATAATAATTTCATTCCAGCTCTGTAAACTGAAATCAGTAGCCCAGGAAATGTAAAAATGAACGTAAGAAACACAACTGGATTTATTTAAATGTAGTTGCAAGTAAAAGGAAAGATTACCCTTTTTGCGATTCTTGTTATTTGCAGCAAGAACAAAGACTGACAGGCAGTAATCTCTTGCAATCAGGCGTTAAATCCTTAGAAGGGGACTTTGCAGCACACTCCTTTAATTCTTGTCATTTCTAAAATGTGATGGCACATACAGCATTCCCATTGCACACACAGAGGGATTTTATGAAAGCCCATAACTTCTCTCATTGTAATGAATGGGGGAGGAAGAGGATGACAGAAGATGGATAATTTATTCATTCTGTATTATCTTTGCTTACATTGTGGAAAGAATGAAAAGAACCGTAAATCCCCCTTGCAAGCAACCAGATTTTCTATGAGAGAATTGTAAACCAGTTAGGTTAGATGGGACACTCAAACAGTGAGGTCAGCATTGTCATGACCTTAGAGAAAGGCTGAGTTTAAAGTGTGTACACTTGCATCATCAAAGCACTGGGAGCTTTACAATTTCATTATTATGGTAATGTTTCTCGTCTTTACCGAGACAATTTCCAAGCACCTAAATCGGTTTGTATGTCACCAAGGGGAATATAATGATATCCTGAACTTTTTGCTAAATAAATCTTTGCTTGTTATCTCTTACAGGGAATGTACAGCTGCTGCAATTTTGAGGATGAAACAGCTCCTGGAGGTTCCCAAAGCACACTTCCTCAATATCATCATGTCTCCACAATTCCTCCTCTTCCACTGCCTCATGTGATCTCTACAGCCGTGGCCAATACCCCCATCGCTATGGCACAACAACAGCAGCATCAGCAACAACAAAAGCAACACCACCAGCAGCCACCGGTATTCAATGCTCTTCTTACTGGCTCCCCTCCTTCAGTTGGCCATTCTGGAATGGCCGTAGGCCCCCCGTCAAACAGTTCCATTCTTGGAGCACCCATGCCTTGCTCTACATTCCTACCATGGCATGTTCGTCGATTAGCTGTGGTGGATCGGTGGACACGCCCAAAGTTTGGTCCTGAGAAGCCATGTGGTGTGAGCAGTGGAATAACAGACTTAAAACAATTCCAAGGCATGCCTCCTCACTGGGGGGCAGGAATAAGTCGAGAGGGGGGTCTGGATGAATACAAGAGATATTATGGGCCAATTGATCCAGAAGGCTTAGGGGTCTCTGCCGAACCTCAAAACTTAGGCACCCTAACTCAAAAAACGAAGCATCGAGGGATGAAATCCTCTGGAAACCCACGGTTACCTCCTAAAGGTCAAGCCTCTGGACACTTACCAATTAACCTTGCTTTTCCACATCCCTCTCCACCTCAGCAATCTATCTGGAGGAGAAGCAGCTTCTCAAAAAGAAAGGGCTCAGGTGGGCCACTCTACGAAAACATCCTTCCACTCAGAAGGAGAGGTGGTGGCAGGTATGGAATGAGGGATGGCTGTGGGAGAAGTGGACGTCGTCTTCCTCCCCTTCCTCTGCCTATACCTGAGCCCCTCTCTTCCCCAACACAAACTCCGCCCTCACCTTCTCCATTTATATGCAACACATCCACTTCGTCCAGCAGCACCAGCACCTCCAGTTCATCCTCTTCTTCAGAAGTCTCCCGATCCAATTCTCCTTCATCTTCATCATCGTACACATCATCCCAGAGCTTTAGATACCGAGCAGATGTACGAGATGTGACACAGACTATGACAGGAGATGTACGAGACTATGACACAGATGAGCTTACGGAGGAGTCAAGCTTGCTTTTGGGGAGGAGAAAAAGTCGCTCACCAATGTCCTCTCGATCCCTACCCAATAGTCCTCCACCACCACCTATACCGCCTCGCAAACTTTGTGGACAGAGGGCGCAGGTGAGAGATAGAGAAGGCAGCCAGATTGCACAGCTTCAAGAGTGGTGGGCCTCTTGGGGGGAGAAAGAAAAGGGTAGAAGAGCAGCTGTAAATAGAGATGTTAAGGAGGAGAAACGGCATCGTAAAGAAAGGGAAAGAGAGAGAAAGAGGAGGAAGAAGGGTAGAAAGAAAAAGAAGAGAGAAGAGCATGAAAGAGAAAGGGAGCGTAAAAGACGTAAGGTGAAAAAGAAAAAGAAAACAGAGGAAAAATCAAGAAGAAGGGAGAGGGAAAAACGATCTGAACAAGAGGAGGTAGATATGGACAGGAAAGATGTCTTTGAAAAAGGTATAGGACAGGAATACTCTTCTTATCCTGCTCTGAGGAGAAGCTCTTTCCGAAAAAAGAGCGAAAGCTCTACTAGGAGTTATGAGTGGGATATTATCAGAGATGGAGTTAAGAAATATAGGGATGATCAAGGTGGAGAGGATAAAGAAGGCAGTAGAGGAAAGGAAAGGCATCAGAAAAGCCCAAAATCACAACACCACTCCAGGCCAAGGTCCAACAACAAGCATTTTTCTAGCTCAAACAAACCTTCTTCAACCGTCAAATTTTGGAGTACTGGGAACCCAACTTCTGATTCGCCATCGTCTTTTGTACCCTTGATTCCCATATCTAAAAGACGAAAGTCTGTAGGAGCTGAGAGAAACGAACGAGGAAGAGGTGGAGAGAGTCAGCCCCTTTTGGGGAAAAACAAGAGAGTTAAGCCTTGCTCGAGAGAAGGCCTGTCATTTCACGAATGGGATTCCGAGGAAGAAGAAGATGAGGAGTCTGAAGTGGAAAGAAGCAGGCCAGAAGAACAGGGGCGACGACGAGAAAGCAGAGGAATGGACTCAGAATCCGAAAGGGACAGAGAAAAAACTGTTGAGATATACACAGATGATGAGGGTTCCTCAGGAGAGTTTGGTAAGTTTGAAAGATATTGGGAGGGTCACGAAGGAAGGGCAGTTGGAGGCATTGGAGGAGGAGGATGGTTCTTTGGCACCTACCCTGCCAGAGAAAGATGTGGCAGTATAAACAGTAGAGATGACTCCTTTTTGGGGTGGGGTGGTGGAGAAAGTGGCCTGGGTTTCGGAGCAGGAGCAGGGTGGGGATCAGGAGGCTTGGGTTCAAACCAGTGGCCTCCAACTCCATTGACTCCACCACCTCCTCGAAGATACTGGTCTGTTGATAAATTACCAGTGAAAACTGAAAAGAAATCTAAAAGCAGGTCTCAAGAGAAGAGCCGAGCCCACACATCGTGTTCCTGCCAGTCACCCCATCACTTTGCCAGCACTCACTCCAAATGGAATCGGGTGACTTCTAGAAGTCAGGAGGAGCTCCTCCTCCACTGCCACAGTTTCAGCAGCAGCGTAAGACCCAAACGGCAATCATCCAAACTGGATCGGGCTCAGAGCCAGACAAAATCTGGAAGCCAATCCAACCTTAGTGCACAAAGACCACAGTTCTCAGACCGGTCCCAACAACCACCGTCCCCTCCTCATTGTCTACCGCCATCTTTACTCCCTCCAATGGTCCCTGCACTCCCAGCACCACCCTCTTCCTCTCACCATATACATGTACCTCCACCTACCTCCTCTTCATCAGTTTCCTCCCCTTCAGTTGTCTCATCTACTCCTGGTGCCCCTCAGCCTTCCTCTTTGTCCTCCTCTAGTGCTAAGCTCCAGTACCAGAAACTGCGATCAGTTCCCCAACCCCAACGGTATCAATCCCCACATCTTCCCCTCAAAACCAAGAGCCTGTGCTCTCGTCGAGGCTCTGCCCAGTTCTCCAGTGTGGAGAGCGAGGTGTGAGGAACATAATTAAACGAGGAACATCAGCAAGTAGCCCCTAGGGGCGATCAAATCACCTGCTCATGCCGCAAACTATTAACTGTTCATAGCAGTCCAGTTGGGTTATTTTCGCTGGCACCCATCTCTTGCACAAAGCTCTATGCTCAGAGACAAACCTGGATTGGGATGTCAAATAAATTGTAGCCCTTTCTCTTTACTTGTGTAAGAATTGAATACTGCCATGCTGACAAATCTTGTCAACGTTAGCGAGGCTGTTTGTATGGGATTGGCTTTGCTTTTCTAACTTTTGGGGGGCTTTAAGTTGAAGCCTCAATAATGTGGGTACATGTGATTTTTCTTGGGGTGTTTTGCTGCTCGATGGCTCAGGAAAGATTTTTTGAAGGGAGATTCTGAGGTCAAAATACAAAGCCCTAACGCCCCAAAACCATCTCTTTTTTCTCTCTCCTGCTCTCAGAGCTCTGAATCGCAATGTAATTGTTGAGTATATTTGTTCAAAATATCTCAAGGGAAGCATTCACAAAGGAAAGTAGCAAACCATTTTTCTTGACCTCCACCTTCCGCAAACTGACATTTAGCATTCTGTGCGTTGTTGTCTGTGTTTATATTCCTAGCAACAGGGTAAGTTAGCCATGACTGATCACTTATTGGCTTACTGAAGCTGAATGCCAATCTAAAAGTGGAGCTTATGTACAGTCCTGTTCTGTTGAAACCATTTCACTGGTCCTCATGTTTCTTTCTCGTCCCTTGAGCAATACAGAATTAACTACAAACAACATACAATACATATATTTTATATTTAAAAATAATTTTATTATATATAATATATATGTTTTGTGATCTGGTTCAAAACACTTGAGTTATTAAAAGAATATAAGCACTGTGCTGTATTACCATAGGGCACATGCGATGTTTCAACTACCTATAATCAGTGGCAGCCCTTCCCCTATCGACTGAATGTACATGTTGCCATAACAACACAGTGTGCTGCAACCAAGACACTTTTAAAGATCGTAGCTTTCTCGGGGAAGACCTTCTTGCCAGAGCCAGTTAGGGTAACTTTGAATGCTGATGTTGAGAGTACCAGGATGACAGGGCTAGCCATACTGCAGCACTGTACTCGCTAACCAAGATGTCAGTGAGCAAAATAGAGTTGCAATTTTATGCTTTTACTTGACATATCTGTTAAGTAAAAAATAAAAAAGCCAGATCAAGTTTTACTTTGAGGAACATTGTGGAAAAGACTGATTCGCAAACCAATCAGGTAGATCTTTTGTTTAATTTAGATTTTACCATTAGCCAAAAGCTAACATCTTTATAGTGATTGCTATAATTGACTGTGAATATTGCTAAGGGGAATGCGTGTTGGCAGCAGATCTGAGTCAACTATGTTTCATTTTATTTATTTTTGTTTATACAGTATTTAAAATGTCGTTATCTTTCATAGTTTCTTTTGTTTCATATTACTGGATTGTGTAATTGTGTTGTCTTGACAAAGCTTTCGCATACTATAACAACAAACATCCCAACACCTTTCTGAAGTAATCGGAGGATGTTCATGCTACATCCATCCAATACTTCAGGCTGTCCTGACTAGTGTTGGGGGTACAAACAAATACAAATTAAGCTCAGATGAGCTTTATTTGTCACATACACAATTATATAATGAGTATAATGAGTAACACATTACAAGTAATGCAAGTTATGTAATCAGATTATACTTTTCCAAGTAACTAGCAAAGTAACGCGTTACTTTTAAATGAACAAGACAAAATTACTCCAACCTTGCCTTGCGTTACGTCAAATAAGTTTTCTGTTGTTAAAAATATATAATAAATCCCAGCCCAGGTGAAAAAAAGTAACTCAAAGGTAATGTAATGCATTACTTTCCATAAATATTTACTAAACGCAATGAGTTACTTTTTATGGAGTAACGCAATATTGCAATGTAATACTTTTAAAAGTAACTTTCCCCAACACTGGTTCTGACTTTGGAGTTTTGTTTTTTTGATTAATCAGGTTTGCGATTTAAAAAAGAAAATCTTTTTTTTTTTTTTATATTATAAAAAATTACCAAAATTAAATAATTATATATTGTATATGTATAGATCTTTTAAGCATTTAAACTGAAAGTTTATTCGAAACTTTTAGGCAGGGCTTTGTCAAGCCAGCAGCAAAGTTTGACTAATTTCAATATAGTTTGAAGCATTGTATGTTGCTATTTACATATGTATGAATTTATATAAGTGCATATTTGACACAGAACCACGCACAGGCCAACAGGCTAGTTGCTTTTTTGAGTGTGATTGTAACTGCATCGGAGCCATATTAAGCTTAATTGTTGTATGCTGAGCTTTTTAAAGGTAGTACTAATTAATTGGGGTATATTTGTTGTCAGTGGGCTATTAGTAATGTCAGGAGACTTTGGAGTACTAGAAACACGATGAGTGATGATTTTTATTATTATTTTTTAAACATTAATGACTTTTGTTTGGTGAAATCGGGAGGGCAGTTATATAAATATTGTCCATTCTAACCAGAACCGTAACAAACTGCCTCACAGTCAAAGAGTAATTCTGAGTAATTTGACATTAACATTTAAAATATTTGGCAGCTTATCTATGTATATCCTTTTGACTCCAAATTTGTTGTGTAATACGTGTCTGGATTACTTTATATATAGATGTACCTCATATGTGTTTGTGACGTTTAGATAGCAATAGAGAAATAGCTGTTCAGCAAAGCAGTTTAGCTGAAGACAATACTATTGTTTTCAAACATTTATCTCGGAAGATATGTTTCATGTATTAGCTGTGAAAAATTATTTGGAATTCTCATTCCATTCCATTGTGCACATTAAAGTCAGTAGACAGCTTTGATAAAGCATGTGGGCTGAAACAGCAAGGACCTTAAATAAAATGTTTTTCTTTTCATTTTCAAATGATAAAATATCAGGCATATTGCACAAGTTTTAGTAGGAACCGCTGCCACCAAGAATCTTAAAATGGCCTTTCTCTAGACATGTGTCTTGTTGTGTTGATAGTGTCTTTGACTGTAAATATTTTGTTTGTTTGTTCGTTTATTTGTTTATTTCTCTAAGAATAAGTATCTTATCAAAGCAACAGCATATAAATATATACATATAGATATAACTGATATATTTCAACAATTAACATGCATATATACAGGTGCTGGTCATATAATTAGAATATAATCAAAAAGTTGATTTATTTCACTAATTCCATTCAAAACGTGAAACTTGTATAATTTATACATTCATTCCACACAGACTGATATATTTCAAGTGTTTATTTCTTTTAATTTTGATGATTATAACTGACAACTAATGAAAACCCCAGATTAAGTATCTCAGAAAATTAGAATATTACTTAAGACCAATACAAAGAAAGGATTTTTAGAAATCTTGGCCAACTGAAAAGTATGAACATGAAAAGTATAAGCATGTACAGCACTCAAGACTTAGTTGGGGCTCCTTTTGCCCGAATTACTGCAGCAATGCGGCGTGGCATGGAGTCGATCAGTCTACTCTGTGGCACTGCTCAGGTGTTATGAGAGCCCAGGTTGCTCTGATAGTGGCCTTCAGCTCTTCTGTATTGTTGGGTCTGGCATATCGCATCTTCCTCTTCACAATACCCCATTGATTTTCTATGGGGTTAAGGTCAGGCGAGTTTGCTGGCCAATTAAGAACAGGGTTACCATGTTCCTTAAACCAGGTACTGGTAGCTTTGGCACTGTGTGCAGGTGCCAAGTCCTGTTGGAAAATGAAATCTGCATCTCCATAAAGTTGGTCCGCATCAGGAAGCATGAAGTGCTTTATAACTTCCTGGTATACGGCTGTGTTGACCTTGGACATCAGAAAACACAGTCGACCAACACCAGCAGATGACATGGCACCCCAAACCATCACTGACTGTGGAAACTTTACACTGGACCTCAAGCAACTTGGATTCTGTGCCTCTCCTCTCTTCCTCCAGACTCTGGGACCGTGATTTCCAAAAGAAATGCTAAATTTACTTTCATCAGAGAACATAACTTTGGACCACTCAGCAGCAGTCCAGTCCTTTTTGTCTTTAGCCCAGGCGAGACGCTTCTGACGCTGTCTGTTGTTCAAGAGTGGCTTGACACAAGGAATGCGACAGCTGAAACCCATGTCTTGCATACGTCTGTATGTAGTGGTTCTTGAAGCACTGACTCCAGCTGCAGTCCACTCTTTGTGAATCTCCCCCACATTTTTGAATGGGTTTTGTTTCACAATCCTCTCCAGGGTGCGGTTATCCCTATTGCTTGTACACTTTTGTCTACCACATCTTTTCCTTCCCTTCGCCTCTCTATTAATGTGCTTGGACACAGAGCTCTGTGAACAGCCAGCCTATTTTGCAATGACCTTTTGTGTCTTGCCCTACTTGTGCAAGGTGTCAATGGTCGTCTTTTGGACAACTGTCAAGTCAGCAGTCTTCCCCATGATTGTGAAGCCTACAGAACTAGACTGAGAGACCATTTAAAGGCCTTTGCAGGTGTTTTGAGTTAATTAGCTGATTAGAGTGTGGCACCAGGTGTCTTCAATATTGAACCTTTTCACAATATTCGAATTTTCTGAGATACTGAATATGGGGTTTTCATTAGTTGTCACTTATAATCATCAAAAATAAAAGAAATAAACACTTGAAATATATCAGTCTGTGTGGAATGAATTTATACATTTTACAAGTTTCACTTTTTGAATGGAATTAGTGAAATAAATACACTTTTTGATGATATTCTAATTATATGACCAGCACCTGTGTGTATATATATATATATATATATATATAAATGTGTGTGTGTGTGTGTGTGTGTGTGTGTGTGTGTGTGTGTGTGTGTGTGTGTGTGTGTGTGTGTGTGTGTGTGTGTGACCCACTTTGTCAAAACCCAGCTAAAGTATCTTTTTTTTTACATTTACTACTTTCTGTATAAAATCATCCTACATAATTGTAAAGAACATTCTGTGAAAATATATTCTTTGTATCTTTAATATTGACTGAGTAAGGCCATGTCAAAGATTGAAATAATTTTGTTTGTAATCAAACTTTGATGCTCGTTATATCAGAATTAGATTTTTAGACTTTAGCCTGGTTTTTACAGAGAGGGTCATATATATATATATATATAATGTTTATCAACAAAATGTATTATCTTTGAATTGGTCTTCTTTTGTCTCTTTGTCCTCTCTCGTCTCATAACAGCTGACACCAGAGACCAGTTTTCAACTGTGTTTTTATGAATAACATGGACGACCATCAATAACCAATGCTGTGATTGAGGTGTGTATGTGTACGTTTTGGGACGTGTTGATGCACAGTTGTAAGCTCCACACTAGGATCACTATGAGCGTAGCAAATGGATTTGACCTCACAATGTCAAAATCTTTGCAGTCTCCACGTGTCTCACACGGGTCCGGCTTTGGAAACGGTGTGTGTGTGTGCACTCTGTCTGTGCCAAGCTGCAGAGTGTTATGCTGAAAACGCATTCGAAACACATGCGATGCTGCTCTGTAATACTCTATGATAATGTAGCTGAGCAGAGCCAGTTATGTTTTATGCCACTCTGTGCCAGGACGGTAGTGCCCCCCCTGGTACCACTGTGTTAGGTTCTTGTGCCATACTCCTCTCAGTAGGGGAGCCTCACAGGGGGGCCACTCGCTGAGCCACTCGACTATGGGAGACTATACTATGCTGTGCTGCGAGCAGAACAGAATAAAATACTTTTAATACAAGGGCGTTTGGTCTGTTTTGTTGTTTTCAGCATGTGTTCGATAGAGAATGTTTGTGATTGACAGCAAACACGGTGAATAATTGTGCGAGTCTTTGTTTTCTAGGTTTTTCTAGGGAGAGATGACACATGAAAAGAAAGAGTGAAAAGCCTTTTAAAACCACTGGTGAGGACACCTACCTTGATTAATGCATATAATTTAAAATAAGTGTTAATAGAGTTGGGAGAGCCCTTTTATATTGCTGTAAATCACAAATGAGAGCCCGTTAATATATCAGATGTTTCTTCTAGACAGGGCCAACCCTTTATCCAATTCTTCATACACAAAATTGTCTGAGCTCTTTTAATGTACTATATTGTCAAAACTGAAACCATATAAGTTTCAAAACAGTCAGTCCACAGTAAAATGCACACAGCCTGCATAAAGTAGCTGTGATTTTTCACGAGCCCTTGTGTCTTCCGTAAAAGTGCGACGTCCAAAGAACTACTCAGTCACCATCCCGAGCACCGCCCACTGTCCTTTTCCAAAGCCCCAGACAGCATCACTCCATGCCATTGCTGAGCAACAACAACATGGAAACAGGTCAAAAAGTTTAACCAGATCAGCCGAGCTGTAACGTTACACTCTCACTCAAAGGATGAACGATCTGACAGGACTGTTACTATGAGGTGGATCACGTCTAACATGTATAGTAAAGACAAACTCAACGTGTCTGTCTAGTTATGATGAAGATATAAATCCATTTCAATTTCAGCAGGCAACTATTTTTAAAGCTACATTATTATTCCAGCTACAATTAATCACAACAATGTATATACAATTGCAAAAGATTAAGCTTATAAATTGTCAGTTTGTTGTTTTACACACATGTGCACACACATTATTTCATACATGACATAGTCGTGGGATGCACGAAATCTTCAGACGTGCCCATAACAACAAAGTACAATATTTTATTAAGCCTTTTCTGATAAGAAGTGTTCGCTGCAAACGCGAGCATTTGTTTCTGTCCAGTCCACTCGTTTTATCGCGTTTAACCACAGCTGTCGTCTTTTTTTTTTGTTTGGCAGCAGGTATGCGATCACATTTTTTATTTGATGGTGTATTATGTTGATTCTGGCACCCAACATCACAACAAGATGATATTTTAAGCTCCTTATGTAGCTGAGTCTGCGCAGGTTTGAATGGGTTATTATTATTATTATATTATATATGTGTGTGTGTGTGTGTGTGTGTGTGTGTGTGTGTGTGTGTGTAGAAGTCTTTTCATCTAATATATATATATTTTAGCTTTATTTTTTTAACTGTTTAATGGTTAATGATAACAACACTGCAGTATATGGGCCATTCTACACAACTGGTCCAAACTGCTGTCTCACAACCAAACAAAAAAACACATTTAAAATAATTTAAGTATTCAAATCTTATATGTTTGATTTGATCCTTCTATTATATATTGAAACCCACAATAATATTTAAAATATTGTAAACTTAATATATAAAATCATAATTTATTGGGTACTTTCAATTGAGAGGTGGCTGTCCCGAACCCTACCCCTAAATTTCAAGTTATGGAAATTATATTTAAATATTTTTTTGTATTTTGGCATTGTTGTTTTTAAAAGTATCTTTTTTATTCTTTTAAAAAGTGAAGTTCAAAATAACTTCAAAAAATGTATTTTATTTTTTCTTTGTAAATTATGAAACTTTATTTAAAAAGAAAATATCTCACATTTTCATGTCAGTCCATTGGCCGAGACTGATTTGAACTACACCCCTAGATTAATGATCGGGAAATATTTGTCAATCTCTCATAGCTACATGGTGAGTAGACAGGCCCCATCATTTTGGGGTAAATGTGTTAAAAAGTCTGAAAAATCTGTGTGTAACTGTAAGGAACAACACTACCATTTTATGTAATTCACTACCTTTGCAATTAAGTACACTTTTGGGGAGTTATTCCATAACATTTAGTTTTTATATGTGTACCACTGTTAAGAACTGTGCTATCTAACCATGTGCTGATTAGCATCTTTGAGATAGGTTAAAAAGTATCTATATTTGACACTGGGAAACAGTCACTATCGAAACATTTGGTGAAGTTTCGGTAGTGACA
Organism: Oxygymnocypris stewartii; assembly: GCA_003573665.1. Lineage (NCBI taxonomy): Eukaryota > Metazoa > Chordata > Actinopteri > Cypriniformes > Cyprinidae > Oxygymnocypris > Oxygymnocypris stewartii. Next base: position 423,229 of record QVTF01019454.1, read on the forward strand.
TCTTTGTTGTTTTTTTGGGGTGTTATCACTCACATCCAAAACATATAATCATTGTTACGGTAGTGACAAAAGGGAACACACAATCCTCATATTTGGGGAAATAAACAAAAATGTTGGACAGTTAACACGATTATTTTTGTATTTTAGTATTTATTATATGCAAGTAAAAATTCTGTAATGTGATGTGGTCACTGCCAAAACATGGGATGTTTTGTCAATAATAAAATATACTGAATTATCAACTAAGATGTCATGAAATATTTTGGTTCAATGTATATTCGAACTAATGAATCCTTAACTCTGAAATTAGTGATCAACTTGTCTTTTTTTTACAAAGAAAATGGATTCAAGATACAGCAAATCTCATTAATTACACTTGAAATATTGTTTAAAAATAGAATTGTTATTTATTTACCTCTAAAAAAAATTGTAAAATAGCAAAATCTTAATAGATCAATAACCCTTCCAATTAAATTACTACTGTCTTTCAGTAGTGACACATTTTGGGAGAGGACAAATATTCCAGAACTTTCTGAAAATACAATATGAGAATGAACTGCACAACTACTAGAAACGTGTACCTTGGATATTATTCCGTAGAATGGACCATATATACGCATACAAACATATGATTTTATATAATTTTATCTAGTTATGTTTCAGATATTTTGCCTAAAATTTAAGGCATTATTTATTAGGACTACAATTCGTTTTCTTTTAAGTAATTTTAAGAGAAGTGTCAATTTTAAGAGAAGATACAAAAGTCCGAGCTCCATTAAATCTCCTGAACTATGAAGGGTTCCTCTGAATAAATTTGATTCCTGCATAACAGTAGCCTACTTTCAAAAAACTTGGGGATGTAAATACTACAAAATTGTATCAGATATCTTGTGAGGAAAATCTATCACACCATGGCCATATTGAATTGCATGATGTCCATAGGTGTTGGCTTTCCAGTAGCATTGCAATATATTCACTGTCCTCTGCAAAGTATTTCAGATGAATCTACCATTCTTCGATACCAAATATGCCAGCATCTGCAGTGAATTCAGCATGTGTGCTCTGTGTGAGTAAGTCAATTCTGTGGGAAATATTGGAACTAGGAGATAAGAGAGCTATTGGACACAAGCTGTTGGTATGCAGGGACATTAGAGATTGTACAACCCAATAGAAATACAAGCATGTACAATGCAGGTGACAGCACGTTTGCAGAAAGCACTGCCTCCTCGTCTCAGCAGACACTAATGTGAGGGCAACTAGTATTACTAATTTTCCATATAGAGAAATGCGAGAATGAGAGGATACTGTGGGTTACCTAAGTAATAGATTGAACATTTATCAAACATCAGATATTTTTAACAAACTGCTGCTGCCTATTTTTTTCCCTTCTCACGTCTCTATCTCTCTCTCTCTCTCTCTCTCCATTTTTGTTTGGTATCATAAGTCGGTGAACTCTCTCTCCCATTTTATAATTAGTTACAAATGAAAAATGTATGTAACCACACTGTTTCCATGCCAGCACAGAAGGAAAATAATTAACCGATGGGGGCCATTTACTGGAGATTAATGGGTGAAATAAGAGGCAAGCAGTAAGAAAATCTTTACATTTCAGGGCTTTAGTTGGAGAGTGTAAAGAGGAAGGAGAAACGTCTCTGTTACGTATGTAACCCTCGTTTCCTGAAGGAGGGAACGGAGACTTCACGTCGGATGACCGATGAAATTGGGATCTCGCTAGAGAGACCTATCCACTTCGGGTGTAACTAATGGCGCTTTTCCACTGCATGGTATGGCACGGTACGGTTCAGTACGGTTCACTTTTGGGGGGTTTTCCTCTGGGTACTGTACCTGGTACCTGGTACTTATTTAGTACCACCTCGGCCGAGGTTCCAAGCTATCCATACCGTTACCAAAACGTGACGTGTAAACTCTACTGATCACTGATTGGCCGGAGAAAATCGTCATTATTGCATCACTGAACTTGCGACATGAGACCCAACATTAACCCGTTAGATTTAAATCAGCACAGCCAGCGAAGGATCGGACGCAGATTCTGTTTAAACAAACGCACCTTTTTTATCAACCAAAAAATGGCTGTTTCGTGGTCGAGTTGAGGAGACGTTCCTCTCTTTGATAGCCGAGGAGCGGATCCAGTGAGAGCTTGATGGGCGATGCGGAATGAAAAAGTACCGCATACAACATATACCCGCTAGATTTAAATCAGCACAGCCAGCGAAGGATCGGACGCAGCTTCTGTTTGAACAAGCGCACCCTTTTGTATTAACCAAAAAATTGCTGTTTCGTTGTGTGGCGAGTGGGGCGGGGCCGAGAGCCGTGGGAACGGAGCGAGGCCGGTGGAGTAAATGGTAATGAACGACACCTGCGCCACTCACCGGTCTCGAGTCCCACGGAGGAGCTTCGGAAGGGTTAAATGAGGAGTGACGACAGTGGAAGACGAAAGAGGACCAGGCCTGGATTTTAGTTTGTTTTATATTTATTTATATTCAAATACTTTTCATTTGTATTTGTTTATTTTGTTATTAAAGTGTGTTGGATGTTCACCGGTTCCCGCCTCCTTCCTTCCCGTACTTACGAACTTCGTTACATTGGTGCCCGAAACCCGGGAGGAAGGAGGGATACACTGTCAGAGAGCCCTCGCTGCTGAGTGGGATCGCGGTGCTGAGGAGATCGGGCAGCAGGAAGAAGCGGAGACCGCCAGTGGCTGCCCGAGGCGGTGGTGCTGGAGCAATGGAAGAGCAGGTGGGACGGAAGGCTCGCTGCCATGATCCTGGGACGAGGAGGGGTGGCTGCCATCCGAGAGGGAGCGGAGGAGTCGGTGCCGTTAGCCAGTGGGCCGGAGCCTGCTGCCATCCGCCAGGTTGGGGGAGGAGCAGAGAACGGGGGACTCGCTGCCGGCTGCCCTCGACCGGAGGAGCCGTCGCCGTCCGCCAGGAGGCGGAGGAGCATCTGGCCGTCCACCAAAGATGTCCAGTACCATCGCGTGGCACCGCGAGTGAGCCGCTCAGCTGGTTGAGGTCCGAGCGGCAGTGTGTCCGGGAACCGGACCAAGATTTTTTTTTTTCTCTCCCCTCTCTCTTCTCTATCACTCCTCATCCTTCCGTCTCCTTTTCTCTCGCCTCGTCTGTCCTTACCCCCAGGTACGCCGCGGCCGCCCTAACGGGCTCCCCCCGGGAGTGGGAGGGAGTAGAGCGCAGTCTCGTGGGTACCCCCCGGCCTGCGAGGGGCGATGGGGGTATGTGGCGAGTGGGGCGGGGCGGAGAGCCGTGAGAACGGAGCGAGGCCGGTGGAGTAAATGGTAATGAACGACACCTGTGCCACTCACTGGTCTCGAGTCCCACGGAGGAGCTTCGGAAGGGTTAAATGAGGAGTGACGACAGTGGAAGACGAGAGAGGACCAGGCCTGGATTTTAGTTTGTGTTTTGTGTGCGGCAGTCGTCCGTGAGGGGCTGCCGTTTTTTATTTGTATTTGTTTATTTTGTTATTAAAGTGTGTTGGATGTTCGCCGGTTCCCGCCTCCTTCCTTCCCGTACTTACGAACTTCGTTTCACGTTGTTTGTTGAGGAAGTACAAACGTTCCTCTCGTTGATAGCTAAGGAGCGGATCCAGCGAGAGCTTGATGGGCAACGCAGAATTAAAAAGTCTTGTGTATATACTTTTTGCACTTTGTATATTTTTAGAGTATGTTTTCTGTTACATTTTTACCTTTGTATGTGTGTTTTGCTTCAATTAAAAATAATCGAATCAGTGTACCTCCAGACTATATTAAAAATGTATTATTGTATGAGTACGTAATGAACCTCTTGAAAAAGAAAAATGATTAATGCCATGATGATACAAACCAACACATAAATAAAAAAACAAGGGATACATTGTAAATTTTGAAATATTCAAAAGTTTATTGATAATTCACTTTACAGAACATTCTACAAGAATAGTTCACTATTCAAGTAACGCAGCACACCTGCACAAACATCCCTGCCCTCCTCTACAGCCTGTGGCACAGTCTCTGCTGCTGGGGGTAAATCCCAAGCATTTTCAGAGGCTTGTCCGTTGCTGTTAAAAACATCCACATGCCGAGAATGAATAACACAATTCCGTCGATATGCTCCTTTGTTGTGTGTTTGTTTGTGGCGCGTTTATGATGATGTCACCGCAGTAGAGGCAGCGCAACTATAACGACACGTGAATAATCCCGCCCACTCTAAAGCGGTACTAAACTGCGGTGGAAACGCAAACCGACCTGAACTGAGCCGTGCCTTGCCAAACAGAGTCGTACCACGCAGTGGAAAAGCGCCATAAACGAGCCAATGGATATTGGCATTCAGCTGCTGCTGATCACAGCGTGAGTATAAGAGGCAGCAGGTGCACCGCATTATTCATGCTTTCGCTGAGGAGCCGAGCCGGTGACCCGGCCGCTCAGCAGTGGTACAGCAACTGTGGCGACGGGACGTAATGTCTCTGTTCCCTACTTCAGGGAACAAGGATTACATACGTAACTGAGATGAAATTGGGATCCCTACCAAAGCTCCACAGGAGCTGCCCCTTCCAGCACCCTGTGTAGGCCTCCTGATCCGTTGGGAGTCGCCCAACCTGCAGCTCTACAGATGTCTGCTAGCGAGGCTCCATGAGCCAGCGCCCAGGACGATGCGACACCCTTAGTGGAGTGAGCACGCAACCTGAGCGGGCAGGGCACACCTTGTGCTTTATAGCCCAAGGTGATAGCATCCACTATCCAGTGGGCCATCCTCTGCTTGAAGACAGCCTTCCCCTTCTGCTGTCCTCCGTAACAGACAAAGAGCTGTTCGGAGGTCCTGAAGCTCTAAGTTCTATCCACGTACTGTTGCAGTGTGCATACCAGACAGAGCAAAGCTAGGGCTGGGTCTGCCTCCTCCAGGGGCAGCGCTTGCAGGTTAACTACCTGGTCCCCCTGAAGGGAGTGGTAGGAACCTTGGGCACATAGCCGGGCCGGGGCCTCAGTGTTGCACTGGAGTCAGCTGGCCCAAACTCAAGGCACGAATCGTCTACCAAAAATGCCTGCAGGTCCCCCACCCTCTTGATCGAGGCCAACGCAGTCAGACGAGGGTGCCCCGTCTCTGAGAAAGCAGGGAGAAAGCAGCCTCAAAGGCCAGGGAGGGGCTGTCGCGAGGAGCATGAGTTCCAGGAACTAGGTCCTGTTGGGCCAATATGGAGCCACTAACAAGACCTGCTCCTCGTCCTCCCTGATTTTGCACAGTGTCTGTGCTAGTAGACTCACTGGGGGGAATGTATATTTGCGCAGGCCCCGGGGCCAGCTGTGTGCCAGTGCATCCGTGCCGAGCGTTGCCTCGGTTAGGAGTAGAACTCCTGGCAATGGGTGGTTTCTGGAGATGCAAACAGGTCCCCCTGAGCAGCTCCGAACCGTCCCCAAATCCCCTGAACCACCTGGGGATGTAGTCTCCACTACCCCTGGAAGTGCTGCTCGAAACAGCTCGTCGGCTGCCCGATTGAACACTCCTGGGATGTGGATGGCACAAAGGGACCTCGGATTCTTCTGACTCCAGAGAAGGAGGTGGCGGGCGAGCTGAGACATGCGACGGGAGTGAAAACTGCCTTGCCGGTTGATATACGCAAAGGTCGCCTTGTTGTCCGTATGGACCAGAACGTCCTTGCGCTGAAGGTGCCCTCTGAGGCGGCTCAAGGCAAGGCTTACTGCCAGCAGCTCGAGGCAATTGAAATGCCAACGCAGTTGGGGAACCGTACAAACCCCTGATACTGCCTGCCCGTTGTACGTGGCTCCCCAGCCGGTGGCCGAGGCATCTGTGAATACCACAGCATGTCTGGATACCTGCTCCAGGGGCACTCCTGCCCGAAGGAACGAGGGATCTGACCACGGGTTGAAAGTTTTGTGGCAGGCCGGTTTAATCTGACCCCGGTGAGTACTGCGTTTCCACGCCCACCTCGGGATTCGGCCACGGAGCCAGTGCTGAAGCGGTCTCATATGGAAAAGACGAGTCGAACTGTCACCGCAGCTGCAGCCATATGCCACCAGAGCGCCCCCGAGAGTCAGCACCTCCCGAGCACCCCCGAGAATTGGTCCGTCCAGCTCACCATTGTCTCCGCTGGTCCCGTCCAGCTAACCTTCGTCTCCGCTGGTTCCGTCCAGTTCAGCACTTCCCGAGCGCCGCCGAGACCTAGCGCTTCCCGAGCGCCCCCAAGAAGCCACGCTACCCAAGCGCCCCCTAGAGTCCGCGCTGTCCGAGTGCCCCAAGAGCTCGCTCCGTTCCAGGAGCTCACCGAGTCCACTCCAGAGCTCACTCCGTTCCAGGAGCTCAGCGAGTCCACTCCAGAGCCTGCTCCGTTCCAGGAGATCACCGAGTCTTCTCCAGAGCCCGCTCCGGTTCAGGAGCTTACCGAGTCCACTCCAGAGCCCACTCCGGTCCAGGAGCTCACAGAGTCCACTCCAGAGTGAATTTTTTGGGGGGCTACCAACCGTGGCCCACAGAGTCCCCTGATCCGCCATGGCCGCTCAAATCACCTGATCCGCCATGGCCGTCCAAATTCCTGGATCCGCCATGGCCGCCGGAGACCCCGGATCCGCCATGGCCGCCAGAGTCTCCGGATCCGCCATGACGGCCCGAGATCCCTGCTCCACCATTGGTCCTGGAACGGGCACCGCCCTGGAGGCCACCTGCCCTGTCTCCATGTGCCTTGAGGCCTCCAGATTGCCCACCCCCCTTCCCCATTGAATGATGTACGACGTGGGTCGCGCCTGTTCGGAGGGGGGGAGGGGGGGTGGGGGTTGGTTAATGTCAGACCTGTATCTCCACGTCTTGTGTCTCTCTTCCTCTTGTGCCCATATATTAGTCCCCATCTGTGTTTGATTACTCCTCACCTGTTGCTGTTTTCCCTGATTACGTTCTATGTGTTTATAAGTCCTGAGTTTGCCTAAGTCTTTGTCCATTCACTTGTCTATTACGTTGTGTTGCCTGTATTATGTTCATTAAACCCTATTCGTCTTAACTGAAGTCTCCGTCATCCTTCCTGTACGACACGACCCTGACACCTGTAAAATTATTAATTGTATATACAGAGGTTGAAAGTAACGAATTACATTTACTCGCGTTACTGTAATTGAGTAGCTTTTGTGTGTACTTGTAATTTTTTAAGTAATATTTTTTATCTGTAATTTTACTTAAGTATATTTCGTGGGAAGTGTTGTACTTCGTTACATTTTAAAACACATGAATTACTGAGTAAAAAAAAAAAAATTCTCCGTGGAAACAACTGCAGCAAATAATGGGCAGAAGATGAAACTGAAATCACAAGAAAGATGCAGACGGACAAGACAGGCGTTATTGGTGCAGACCCAGCTGAAAACCAAACCCCGTCATATTCTGCTGAAGTTGAACTCAAAGGAAATGAAGTGAATCCCTGGCCATATTCATGCTCTATTATGCAGTGTAAGCTGTGTTTGCCTCGGGAGACCGAACTAGCAGCTTATAAATATATCGACATCGCCCTTCGTAAGCATGTAGAGATAAGGTAAATACTTACATCAATTGCATTGGTGGTTAAACTGAAGCTTTGACGGTTTAGCAAAAGGTTTTGCACAAATGAGCCAAAAAGACAGTGGTGCAGGGTGTGCAATATCGTCTGCAATAATATTATAATTGTTGTTTTAACGATGTGCGATTTGACATTATCAGTATTTTGCCAAAAACCAAACAAATCACTCTAAACAGTGTGCCGTGAAATCTAGTAACGTTAGATAAGACTAATCTGCGTGCATTTGGAGTGCTTTCTTTCACTGCGTGATTCAGTCTGTTAAAATGCGTTTAGAATGATCACAAAATTGAAGATATAGAAGCAGAAAATGTATATATTTATATAATTTAATATAGTAAGTCAACATCACATGAAGAATGCCGTTTTTCTCAAAAAATCACCATGATTACATAGGCCTGTAGTTTTTCTTTTTACAACAGTTCAAAAAACAAGAAGTTAATTAAGAGACTTACGTTTTAGACACCATATTGCCTATTTTTGCTCTATTTCGACAACAAAAATAATTCCATACACAGTTTTGCGTCTCTGACTCTGAGCAATGACGGTGTTTTGTTCCTGAATGAATTAACCGTTTAAATGATTCTGTTCAATCGCAATGACTCACTTATCAGTGACTTGCTGACACCTACTGGTGGTTCTAATTTAACATTTAACGTATCTTTTGATTTATTTATTTTTTAATTTCAAATGACTATTTAACATTTGTGACCCTGGCATGGAGCACAAAACCAGTCTTAAGTCGCTGGGGTATATTTGTAGCAATAGCCAACAATACATTGTATGGGTTAAAATTATACATTTTTATTTTATGCCAAAAATCATTAGCATATTAAGTAAAGATCATGTTCCATTAATATATTTTGTAAATTTCCCACTGTAAATATATCAAAACTAAGAGCTTAATTTGAACAACTTTAAAGGAGATTTTCTCAATATTTGGATTTTTTTATTTGTAACTTTCATTTGTAACTGCAGGCTAAATGCATTCATGTCAGTGTGTAATACATATATGTCACTTCAGATGAAGCTTCTGCGTTTCCTCTGCATTGCAAAGATGAATTTTGTTGTTACTGATTTAATTTGCCTGGTAACAGCCCAAATGTCTTTTTATTCTAATTAACCGATTAATTTAATTAAAAACACCTAGTTTGAGATGTATAGGCCTATCCCAGGTGTGTCAAACTCAGTGCCTGGAGGGCCACAGCCCTAAAGAGTTTATTTCCAACCCTGCTCCAACACACAAACCATGTAGTTTTCAAATAAGCCTAAATGATTAGTTTAGCTGGATCAGATGTGTTTAATTAGGGTTATATCTACACTGAGTAGGGCTGTGGCCCTCCAGTTACTGAGTTTGACACCTTTGGTCTATCCCATTTTTCCCTCCCATTGTTAAAATGTAACTAAGTAATTTTTACTCAGAGTATATTTTAAATAAGCTACTTTTTACTTTTACTTGAGTATATTTTTAGACTGGCACTATTACTTGTACTTAAGTAAAATTTCATTAATGTAATGGTACTTTTACTTGAGTAGAATATTTTTGTACTCTTTCCACCTCCGTGTATATATACTGATTTATTCATTAATGTTTAATATGTTTTATTTTTTAAAGAAATCATAAGCTCTAAAATATTTTCAGAATTTGTACAACTCTTTTGCTTTAGACTATCAACAAATTTTAAATCTTAAATATAAAATGTTAAGGTTAACTGCCTATTTCTGGGGGGGGGGGGGCAGCGATTGATATATAGTTAATTTATAGTTATTTTCAAAATTCAATGTACTGTCAAAAAAAACTTCATCATTGTTTATTTAATTCTAACAAATACGTTATTGTTAAAAACTAACCAAAATAAAAAAAATGTTGCTTAAAATTTCTGCACAGGAGAGACTTGGTGTTGTTTCCAAACAAAAGGAAATATATCGGTATCGGCCAAAATGAGTTAAAAAATATTGAATATCGGCAAAAATCCAATATCATGCATCCCTATTAAATACATTATGGATGAGTATTGATTAGTAAGGATTTTATATCAAACTTTATTAGCATCTGATTTTACTCTGAACTGCCATTTAGGATCAGAGGGTTATTCAAACAAACAGTGACGTTTCACTCTTTGAATTATGTCTTGTCACCAAACCAATTCTATTTGATGGTGTTCCAGTGCATTGGCGAGTATCTCTTCAGACTTCAGAAGATTTTTCTCTCTCGCCTCCTTTTCTGTTGTAGAATGTAAAGCAGAAATCAGGCCAAGGAGAAAAAAGATAAGAGATGAAGAAATCATACAGGAAGATTTGAGAGAGCTTGGGAAAAGGACAGACGCATAGACAAAGGAGAGAAATCTGGGATTGTGGGGACTGGGAGAGCCAGATAAAATGATCAACGTTAATTTAAAATTAATTTAATGGTGTGATTTACAAAAAATTTGCTGATAAACTGCCGCCTCTGGTGAAATGCACTCAGAAAAATGTATATCTTGATAGAGCTCCTGCTATTGTGTGGAAGTTGGATTACTGCATGGTTGCCTAATGGATGCCTGCAGTGAAATTATCCGACTCCAATCCTGAGAGGTGGAGGGCAGGTGCTTGCTAATCACTGTGAAAATTAAAAGATAATTTAGGCACCATTTGGGGTTCCTCAGATCGTCACACATGGCAGAAGCCTCTGGAGAACTTTTAGGCTGGGCCAGCCCTGGGCATAGGTGGAATAGGCAAATGCTAGGGGCGCTGCCGATACATAGGGGTGCCAAAATGAATGAAGGATTCAAAAAAATGTATTTCCAATTTTACTTCAATACTATACATTTAAAATGTTACACAAAAAGGGATCGTCCCACAAAAACAACTATTTTATTGCTCTCCTCAGTTCGACGCATGATCTTTCCCCGCACGTACAGCCGCACATACACCAGTTACCTGATTGTAAAAGATGTTCACTTATAAATTATCACTCTGTCCAAAAGACCAAAGCCTTCTGCTGGTGACCCGGGGGAAGAAACGTGTTAAAGACAGAGTTAATGTGATGTAATCAGTACTTGAAGTGGGCCGGTACGCAGTACACACTTTTTTTTGTGCGTACCGGCACTTCTGACATGTTGCCGGTACTCAGAGTAAAATCATCAGGGTCTGGGTGATTAAGCTATATGATCCCATATATGATTATAAATTATATAGAAGCTATATAAAGCACACTACCCAGGCGGGATCACCTCTCATCTCGACCCATCACGTGAATGAACGCAAGCAGAGTCGGTCTACTTCATTGTGTGGTGCGCGAGAAAAGGAAGCAGTGTGAGACACCCCTCACTTCAGACTGTAGCGTGGTGACGTCACGTATGTGTTTCCTGCGCATGCTCAAAGTGACATAAGGTATATCTATAACACGCATGCGCAACTTAATAAAATACTCTAATAAAATGTAAGAGTTATGAATGTTAAGGCGAAAAAAATCAGTGACATGTAACAGAGCACATATCCATGATTTTAACCATGTTTCATTTGAGGTCAAATTAAACGGAATTACTGAGTTTATTCTATAATATCTGTGTAGTTTTTATTTACAATTTATTACCATTCTGTTGCACTGTACTTCACTGTGTATATTACAATATCACACTTTAAAGGCACTTTATATATTTCTTATTAGGATACTCAATATAACAAAAATAGACAGACATTACTCGACAGTTGTAGTGGTGCAAATGGTAAACATGAGTTGAATATACTTTTACATACACACCTAGGTTCGAATCCGCCTTTTGACAAAGTTTTTTTTCCTCCCTTTTCAAATTTCAAATCCCGTCAGAAAAGCATTTATTTTCAATAACAATTAAGGAAATAATCAAAAAGTTGTGAGGGAGGGCTTTATTGTCCCAATAATTGTATATACAAATATAGATTAAGACTTTTGACTATAAACATATATTGCATCTACTCATTCTTAAATTCACCTCCATCACTGATAAAACAATCAACGGAGCAGTAGTCCTCAAATTCTTTAAATTAATAGCAGGACTCCCCTCCTGCCATTCCTGACATACCCAGATGGGCAGTCTTTAAATCTCACTGGACTCTAGGCCAGGGGTGATTCTAGGATTTTCATTTTAGGGGGGCTCAGCCCCCAATGAGGGTATAATAATAAATAAATAAAAATATTTACAAATAACAATAACGTGATCGTTTTATAAAGTATGCGTTCATATGTGTTAAGGGCTTTCGCTGAAGGAAACAGCTGTGGTGTGATGAGTGGTGAATGCAGCGAAAACTTTACAGTAGATTGGAAACCGATTGCTCTCCCATGACTTTTTGTAAACAGTATTTATGACAAAGAACTGCATAGATGTAGATATTATAACAATCTATCGATAAACACACACCTTGTCCTTTCCTCTGCGTCACCGCAGTCTGTGGATTGAAGAACGCGCAGAAAGATGGGGAGGAGCCGAAGTCTGCTGCCGTTTTCATTTGAAATTTAAAGGGGAAGAATCACAAGATTTTTAGGGGGGCTGAGCAGAAATTTAGGGGTGCTAAAGCCCCCCTAAAAATGGCCTAGCGACGCCCTTGCTCTAGGCACCCGGCATTCCTGTCAGTATTGTGCAAAAAATGCACTCCAGTTCACAACACCTAATTTACATAAAAGAACAAACAATATTAAAGCAATATTAAATAATTTTGAAGAAAACAAAAGTAAATAAATGTTCTTTGATTTACTGTTTCCGAATCTCAAATCAAATCAAAATCAAATCTCGAACATCCGGAAGGGAATGAACTATTATTGAACCTGCGTGTTTACTGTAAATACATACGTACCGTCATGCATACATGTTATGGATATACCACACGTCACTTTGCGCATGGGCGGTAAACACATACTCATTTGATTGAATGCCGCCAGTAAAAGCAAGTACTCCTCGCAGCAGACTTTAGCACGGTGACGTCAGGTGCATATGTACAGTGGGGCAAATACGTATTTGATACACTGCCGATTTTCCAAGGTTTCCCACTTACAAAGAATGAAGAGATCTGTAATTTTCATCGTAGGTACACCTAAACTGTGAGAGACAGAATAAAAAATGTATTTAAAAAAAATGTCATTTATTGCATGAAATAACTATTTGATCACCTACCAACCAGCAAGAATTCTGGCTCTCACATACCTGTTAGTTTGTCTTTAAGAAGCCCTCCTATTCTCCACTCATTACCTGTATTAATTACAGTCTCAACTATAGACTGTATCAGGGGCGGATCTAGGGGTGGGGCCAGAGGGGCACCGGCCCCTGTTGAAATCTGATTGGCCCCTGAAGTGCCCCTGTCCTGTCAGTCATCGCTGATTTACATCAAGCTGGCTGCGTCGGTTCGTCGTTTGAAAATCAACCTGCTCAACGGTTTCTGTCTACAACTGCTAGTGCTGTGTTTTCAGTCACGGTCTTCGTCCCCTTTACGGGAAGTACCTATTCAAAAATTTTAAGTAAAAAAGCATATTATGGTTGATGTCATTTAAGTTCTCTTTCTCTAATGTTAGAAAGCTAATCAGCTCAGGACTCGACGAGTGCCCGATAGCCAGCGTGAAAGCCACTCGGGACCAGAGCTGCCAACTCTCACGCTTTCGCCGTGTGACACACGATTTTGCCTGTTTTCACTCGCACTCACGCCACATATCCAATTACTCACGCAAAAAAAAAACACGATCTTGGGCCAAGTTCGTTCCTTTTCAAACACCTAGATGGCGCTGATGGCGTCTATGGCTGGCTGCAACCCGAAGTTAGTGACAGAAGAAGAGATACCCCGAAAGACAACGAGAGAAACGACCACCTCGAGAAGTCTGATGATGAATCTGAGCTGAGACTAGGTATGTAACAATGAAATATCGTCCAATTGAGTACTCACTCTCTTAAACTTTAAATCTTGAAATAAATAATTTGTTTGTGTTTGTGCGTGTGTCTGTGAACATGATTTAGTGTGGTGAATGTAAACTTAGCTGTCATAACAGGCAGCAGGAGAGCACCATTTTAACTTCGTGGTATACAGCATGCTCAAAACATCAGTTCATAGCATTTTTTATTTACTCACATGCCATTTATCTGTTTATTAACAGGCCAAAGAAAAGGACTCACTGTGGATGAAGACTTTTCTGTAGGACTAAAACAGCACTTCGAACAGGTAAGATGTATTCCAAAGAATTTAACATAAATACAGGAAATTTGTGCAATAGAATTAGGTATGTTTTTGTAACTGAGAGTAGAGTTATTAAGCCAACATGACCATAAATTATTTAAGGTTTCAAAGATGTCCCGTAAGAGACCTTTGCCAGAACAAAAGCAAAACCTTTTATTTTATTTAAACATCCAACCAAGTGAGAAAAGACAGATGGATCAACCTACAGTATACTTACAGTATTTCAATCAAAAATCAAGGTATGTTTTTCCATTGTTCTTGGTGCATTTTCCATAGGTGACAGGAGCCAAAGAATTCGAGAGGCTTGCTGTCATCGCCAAACTGGTCCTGGTGTTGCCCCATGCAAACGCAGATGCTGAGAGGGTGTTTTCAGTTGTGGGACTGAACAAAACCAAGAGAAGAGACAGCCTAGCATTGGATGGCACCTTGTCATCAATAATGACCATAAAGATGGCCAATCTGGAGCCCTGCTTCAAATGGGAGCCCCCCTCAGATATCATCAAGGCCCCCAAGAAGGCCACAGGCCAGTATAACCATGCCCACAGATCATAGACAAGGACTTTACCCAGCTTCTGATCTGCATCTGATACTGATTATGCCTCATTTTTTGTTATTTTTGTAATGCATTCATCTGTATTATTGCTTGAAAAAGGTGTACTGTTTAAGCACTTTATTTGTTGCACTTTATTTGTTTCTGATGGACCATGTAGTGGGAGGCTTTGAATGAAGAATAATGTCCCTCCCTAACTAATCTTGTGTCGTTTTTGGCTGAACATTAATCATCAAGTACCCTTAAGAATACAATTATTCACAACATAGGCTAGGTTTCAGTTAAGAATTAGTTTAATACCATTCTAATCAAAATATCAATCAACCTACCTAGGTCAAATATTAAACACTGGTCTATGAATAAGGCTTTATTGTGGTACATAGGCAGTCATTTAGGCACAAGAATAGTTTTCTGGTTGAATGTTCAGCTCAAGTCTAGAAGGCCCTACAAATCATTATGCCGAACATTATACACATCTTTATCAGACCACCCAAAAATCCACTAGAATGCAGGAAGTCAAATCTACTTAATCCAAAATGTCCTGGGGGTGGACCTTCAGCTATGTCTGCTTCACAGAATGTAACCAATATTGTCCATCTCCAGTAGGCTGCTCCTATCAACGGCTTTGGGCCTCCCCACAAACCACCAGAATGCAGGGTACAACATCAAATTAATTCCAATTCTCTGATATCTGAGCCACCAAATTGTGAGGCTGCATGTGCGGCATAATTTTGATCACCCCTGACAAAATCTCACTCCAAGGTTTTGTGAAAAGTTGGCAGGTATGCTCGGGATAGTCGACGGATTTTTACCTAAGCTTTTGATTTGTTTGCAGCTAATTTAGATTTAATATAGGATTCACATATTAGTTAACAGTTGCACAGTTCAGGGTCAGGGAAGTAATACGGATAATGGTGTCTGACACTTACATCCCTATTCGGTCATACCAAACAGCCAGACATTAATTGTTGTAAATAAATGTAATGCAAAGTGTACAGGTGCACGTGCGTGATGTAACACGTCATTAAAACGCATGCGCATACTTAACAACAGAATACTCTAATAAAATGTAAAAGTATGAAAGCTAAGGTGGAAAATAAGAAGGGAAAAAAAACTGTAAAATGTAACACAGCACATAGCCATGATTTTAACCATGTTTCATCTGAGGTAAAATTATACGGAATTACAGAGTTTATTTTGTAATATCTGTGTAGTATTTTATTTACAATTTATTAGCATTCTGTTGCACTTTACTTCACCGTGTATATTGTAATATTACACTTTAATGGCACCTTATATATCTCTAACTGTGATAGTCAACAATACAAAAGATAGAGAGTAATCATCAGCTCTAATGGCGCAGATGGTAAAAGTGACGCGATCGACCCGTGTTCGAATCTGCCTTTTGGCGAAGTATTTTCTTCCTTTTCATAATTTCAAATCACATCAGAAAAGCATTTATTTTCATTAAAACAATGATGGGTGAGAAATACAAAAGTATGACAGCATTTCAGTGCCACGTAACAAAATTATCTAAAAAAAATTGCATTATACTCGGCCCCCCTCTGTAAATTGTGGCCCCTGCCTTTAAAAAATCCTAGATCCGCCACTGGACTGTATTGCCCTCAAGTGTAAAACTTTCAAATGGAAAAAACGTCAAACTTTCTGCCTATGCTTTATCAGGCCAAGCCAAGCTACATTTTGACTTGACAAACTTATTTAGTTGATGTTAATGCTGATTATTATCCATTAAATCTCTTTAGGTACTTAACAGACAAAGCAAATAACACTCATTATCTAACACCTTCCTATAATATATTTAAAAATACATTTAAAATAATTTCCTTGTATGGCTCTTTTGCCTTTCTTCAAAATGATTTGCTTTAATGTTATTTGTAATTTTATGTAAATTAGGTGTTGTGAACTGGAGTGCATTTTCTGCACAATACTGACAGGAGTGCCGGGTGCCATATACACTGACCCAGTGCCTAGAGTGCAGTGAGATTTAAAGACTGCCCATCTGGGTATGTCAGGAATGGCAGGAGGGGAGTCTTTCGTGGGTTTTATTCATTTAAAGAATTTGAGGATTACTGCTCGGTTGATTGTTTTATCAGTGATGAGGTGAATTTAAGAATGAGTAGATGCAATATATGTTTATAGTCTATAGTCTTAATCTATATTTGTATATACAATTATATTTTACGTTTTTTTCTTTGAAATAAAAAGAAATATCACTGTTATCAGTTTGTTTTTTTGGAGGCACCATGCAAAAAAATGGGATGCAGACACTGAAAATATACTGTATATAGTCAATTGAACTTAAAACTACTTTATTGGCTTAAATATTTCACATGCAGAATTGCCAAAGCAAAAGAAAAATGTCTAAACAAGAACCACGACAGAGGAAAGATTCAAATAAATATATATATATATACAAATATATATAAATAAATATATATATATTTCAAGGTCCTCTTATTCATCACATACTCAATTATACAGGATATAATCAGTAGTGAAATGTAAATCAGGACAGGTCCGCTCAATGGACAGTGCAAAAAAAATTAAAAAATGAAACATAACACAAGAGAATATATATAAATATAGGTAAGAATAAAATTTAAATAAGAAAAAAATAAGGGGTAAAATGTGCAATGAAATAAAATGTGCAATACAGTATACTGTGGACTTAATAAATAATAATATAAACAGGGATCTGCAAGAAGAATGTGCAAACAGCAAAAAGAATGTGCAAACATTGGTTGTACCGGGTATGTACACATTAAATTGAGTCATGTAAATGTTATGAGACCGAGTTTGAGTTTAGGAGCCTGATGGCCTGAGTAGCTCCAGAGTGCACCCTGGACGATGGGGCGGGGCGACACATTAAGGTGGGACACGTGTCGCTCCGCCCACCCCCAATTTCATTGGTTATATTATAATACAGCAGAACTTATTGGTATAGGCGTTTGCGCATAAGCATTATTTTATATAAGTTTTTATGGATGATCTACGTTGTTTTTCTGTACTACAGAAATATTAAGTGCTAACAATAGCGATTTGATTTGGAATCAATTAGCAAATGTTTGTTTTTTAAACTTATGACGAACTAGTCAGATTAAGTTCCTATCAAACGCTTGGTGGCGACATCTCCGAGTACTTCGGGCAGAACAGAGCTGTGTAATATGAGCAGCTCACAAATTAATTCTGGGGATCAAATTCTTAATTCGTGGCTATGATATAGTCCTACCTATGCTATAAATAGCCTCACATATGATAAATATTAATCATGTTTCTGTGTGATGAACATAAATAGAGGTCCTCCTTAAACTCAACAGGCATGTTAAAATAAGTCAGATATTATTTCACTGTACACGAAGCAGACTGAGCAGTTTTAGCTGGGCAAAGTTGATCAAAATGACCAACCGTTTGAGATTTAGCTATTTTGTATAATGTATATTTATTATGTTGCCTATAGGCCTATTGTTTATTTTAGGATCGTGAATAAGCAAAAACTTAGGATATGGTGATAATTCATTTGTAGTTCAGGAAGACATGGGATAAACCCGCAAATGTTTTTATTTTAAAGAACAACTGCGGTGACAAATAAGACAATAATAAAGAGCCCATCAGCGTGAACTGAGGTTTTATGTGTGGATAATGTGATACATTTGTTTTGCATTTAGGCTTATTTTAAATGTTTTTGTTTACTAAAACAGCTGTTATTTAATCTGACCTACAGCGAATATTATTATTAATGTGCTTTAGTGCTTATTTAAGCAATACATATTCATGTATTTTCTCTGCAAATTTGCATTTATACTTCATATATAGGCTATATGCACAAATTAAATTACTGGTTTTGTGGCTCAATCCTTTAAAACAAACAGGAATCACTGTATTATATTAGGCCTACTGATTTTAGACTTGTATTATAGTCTTTAATAAAAAAAAAAAAGATTAATCACAGAGAGGGTCTTTTATTAAAAGTGCTCACGTATTTTAAATATTTTATTAAGATATAAACAAGGAAACATTGAGCTTCTCATGAAAACATTTATTTGCCACTTTATAACCTACAAGTTTGTGACTCATTGAGAAACTTAACTCATCTCTTTAAACAACAACAAAAAACGGTTGTGCTTTAAAATGCAAAATCATCTGCTTATGTTCGTGTTTGTCCCTTTCTAAAATACAGCAAATTATCATTATTTGCATATAAAATCCCAATTTAGTGCTGATCCGCGGCCTGACGATCCTCAAGGAAATATGAATGAAGGAACCTGGAGGTGCTGTCATCAAGAGTTTATTTGTAAACAATGACTTCAACAATGACTTCATCTGACTAAAATTACCATTGTTACTAAACAAATGTAATATGGCCAAATCAATTTTACAAAATCGTACACGAAGGAATGCACATGCTTGGGTCTACACCAATAAGATTTGCATATAAACCAATGGAATTGGGGGTGGGTGGAGCGAAATGTGTCGCCCCGCCCCAAGTGTCACCCCGCCCCAGGCCCGGAGGGGCCATCGGGAGAACCGGGAGAATTCCCGGTGGGCCACTCTTCCCCGCTCATAAATTGGGCCGGCAGACTCTCCTGTTTTTATTTTTTTTTATTTTACATACACAGAATAACGTATATGTGTTTAAGTTACTGTGTGACTGATAACTAAGCTAATAACACTAGATTTTAATTTAACATTAAAATGTGACGTTCCCTTCCATGGGAACTTCGAACTGCGTCCCCTAGGGGTCGCTACGGGGTACGCCCTCAGCGTGACTCGTGTCTGAAGATACATATGTAAAAACACCACCTGTTGGCCGGCGACAGCCCATGACGTCACTACCGGCGTGACCACAATATAAGGGCCGCCAGGAGAACAAATCATCCGCTTCTTCGTCTTCACTGACTGTTTTGTTTGAAGCGTGCATTCTGGTAAGAGTACAGTTTTCTCTCTATCATGGCGAGCACTAGCTTTAATCTTTAATCTTTGCGTCTTTTGTTTGGGCAAGGAGCATGCACGCGATGTCCTTGAGGGGAAAAACTGCGTGCACTGTGAACTTTTTCTATGAAAAAGCTCCGCTCTCGTCCTGTCCCTCTTTTCAAGGAAAGAGGGGCAGCCGTCTGCTTCCCGCGATTCGGGACCCACCGCTGCCGAGGCACGGAGGCAAATGAAATTAGCAGTTGGATGTGGCCGATGAGTTAGAGAGGGACCGCCCCTTTTCGCGCGCGTCGGCCGAGAATGAGAGTGAGGATTCTCAAGGATGAGATCTCCGCTCCCCAGAGCTTGCTGTCGGTAGAGGTAGCGTTCCTCCCCTCACCTAGAGGGTCACCTATGAGCATGCCGCTCCCTTCTGAGCGTCTGAGTTCCCTCTCATTCTGAGGAATGAGTTCTCCGCTCCCCAGAGCTCTGTGATAGGTTGCTCTCCTTGTTGGTCGAGCTAGCATTGCTCCCCTCACCATAGAGGGTCACCTATGAGCATGCCGCTCCCTTCGGGGCGTCTGAGTTCCCTCTCACTCTGAAGAGTGAGTTCTCCGCTCTAGAGCTCCTCAGTGGTAGCTGAGTTCCTCTCATTCTGAGGAATGAGTTCTCCGCTCTCCTGAGCTCGCCGTCGGTAGAGCTAGCACTGCTCCCCTCAACCAGATGGTCACCTATGAGCGCCGCTCCCTTCTGAGCGTCCGAGTTTCTCCGCCCCCCAGAGCTCTGTGATAGGTTGCTCTCCTTGTTGGTCGAGCTAGCATTGCTCCCCTCACCATAGAGGGTCACCTATGAGCATGCCGCTCCCTTCGGGGCGTCTGAGTTCCCTCTCACTCTGAAGAGTGAGTTCTCTGCTCTAGAGCTCCTCATTGGTAGCTGAGTTCCTCTCATTCTGAGGAATGAGTTCTCCGCTCTCCAGAGCTCGCCGTCGGTAGTGCTAGCACTGCTCCCCTCAACCAGAGGGTCACCTATGAGCATGCCGCTCCCTTCTGAGC
Source organism: Oxygymnocypris stewartii (assembly GCA_003573665.1). NCBI lineage: Eukaryota > Metazoa > Chordata > Actinopteri > Cypriniformes > Cyprinidae > Oxygymnocypris > Oxygymnocypris stewartii. The sequence continues at coordinate 443,497 of QVTF01019454.1, forward strand.
GTCCGAGTTTCTCCGCCCCCCCCAGAGCTCTGTGATAGGTCGCTCGCCTTGTTGGTCGAGCCAGCATTGCTCCCCTCACCATAGAGGGTCATCTATGAGCTTGCCGCTCCCTTCTGAGCGTCTGAGTTCCCTCTCACTCCAAAGAATGAGTAGTTCTCCGCTCCAGGGCATAGAACGTTCTTCTAAAATCCATGTTATGGTAAGTGCACACACAAGACTTTGGGCACTTTCTAAAATCCACTCAGTGGTAAGTCTGCACATCGAAAGTTCTGCGTTATTTCACAAAATCCCATAAGGGTAGGGTTACGCGCGCAGCTTCGGCACTTTTTTGAGCTGGTTAAGCCCCGGTTGTGCCTTGGGCTTACAGGAAATTCCCAAACGGACACGTTCAACAGTATATAGTCCATAAATCGGAATGACAACCAATTACACAGTCTTCTGCCTATTAAATCCACTACAGCCATATTTAGGGCAAGAACCTGCGTGGCAGACAAAATATAAAGAAAATATGTCCCGCCTGTCTTGACGCATTTGATATACCAATAAACTCCAGAGTGGTGGATACATTTATCCTGCGCATGTGCCACAGCTGACAGCAGCGAGGCGCTCAGGCTAAACTGGGGCAGCTTGACGGGGAGACTCTTTACACGCGCGTGGAGGATATCTTGGGCATGTAATGATGACGCGGTGGAATTTAATTTGCATCGCAAAAAAATAAAACGCGTAACATATCACTGTAAATTACATATATAAGCTATGAGATATAATTAGGAATGAGAAAACTGCATGGGAGCTGATAGGTGAGGGTTTTTTAACAAACTTTTTTAAAATTACACATATTCCATACAGGCTAGTCATAAATTTAATATGAAATGAATGTATAATAAATATAAAAAATCATGTTTTATTATATTTTATAAAAGAAAACATGTAAATAAATAATAGTAGGCTTTATAATAAAATATATTTAAAATTGCTGAAATTGAAACACTATTCAATTTCACACAGTATTTACTGTCAAATTAAAAATTAAAACAGAATTGTTTAGTATGTTTTAACAGCTGTCAGTAGATTACAGGTATTGGCCTTTCCAGTCACCGATTAAAAAAAAATATATATATATATATATATGCGTGTGTGTGTCTGTGCGACCGCTCCATACATGCAATCCAAACATCATTAGATAGAATGGCAAGTTGTGGACTTAAGACATTTCATGATAACAAGAAACTGTGATCTGACACTGTAAGCGGCTGCACTCTCAATTTTATCTGTTAGATAATCACGGGGCGCAGGAGTGAATGCCAGTGTAAGGCCATTTTATATATATATACACACATATATCCATTTCAGTCTTACATTTCATATTTATACAGCGAATCAAGTAAATTAGCATTAGCTGTGAGATGACTAAAACAGAAATTGTTAATTGGTCTCCAGATAATTCATCCATCTAAATAAGCATGCATAACTAACAGAAACTTAAGATTGAAAGACCAAAACAGTCCCAAAGTTTTTCTCACTCCTGGGAATAAGTTGTCAACAGTCAAAATGTCGGATGAGGAAAATAAACAGTTACAAGCTCTATTGACATGAGACGTGCCGGCAGCACACAACCGCTCCATACATGCAATCCAAACATCATTAGATAAAATGGCAAGTTGTGGCCTTAAGACATTTCATGATAACAAGAAACTGTGATCTGACACTGTAAGCGGCTGCACTCTCAATTTTATCTGTTAGATAATCACGGGGCGCAGGAGTGAATGCCAGTGTAAGGCCATTTTAAATGTCCCTTTAGTGATAACATTTTCTAGGTAATATGCTCTGAACTATAACTAATGGTGAAGTCAAGGTGATAATTAAAGAGGCTTGTTTTAACGGTTGGCCACTGAAGCATTTCTTAGTTCATTCCTGGCTCACCTCTGTATCCTAATTAGTCAAATTAATAAATGGGCCTGTTTCTCCTAACAAGACTATTAGCAGCCCTGTATGAGTGTAGCTAATAAGAACAGATTACGCCTGTATTTTGACCTAAAGGGACTTATGTAATTTGGGAGATTCTAAGTGAGTTTGTCTTTTTACACTCAGTAGACTTCTGACAGTAATGAGCAATTCAGGTACGAGAAAATAAACAAATACTTTTTCCATGTAAGGGTTTTTTGTATAATCCTTGATTGAATATAACTGCATTGCTTCTCTCTATATCTGTTTGTAGTTTCAAAGACCTACTGCAGAATCTGCAGCATTTACAATTTTTCTGTGAAACAAGAGGGATCATATTCTTTAGTTCTATCAGGATGCATTTATATGATGAAAGCTATGTACATGTATTCTACAAGATTTTTTTTTTTAGAAATTATCCTGTTTAAAGTTCTTGTTTACTAAAATCATGTCTTCACTCCTCGAGCATCCATGACTGTTTGTAGTCTTTTTTGTGGTAGTTTCATGAGTCACTGGTTTGTCCTGGGCAGTAAAGCTCTTGACAAACATCCTCCAGGACCAGACAGTTCTTTGGAATATACTAAAATATGATATGCAGATATTTTAAAACCAGGCTAAATTGTAATAATAATAATACAAATCTTATTTTAAGATTGTTTTTGAAAGAAGTTTCTTATGCTCTCCAAGACTGTTTATTTGATCAAAATACAGGAGAAAATGAAATAATTAAAAAAAATTACATTTTGAAATGTAGTTTATTCCTGTGATGGCATAGCTGAATTTTTAACAGCCATTCCTCCAGTTACTCCATTGCTTCAGTGTCACATACATTTCAGGAATGATTACATGCTGATTGTGGTGCTTAAGAAACATTTATAACAGTTGTGCTGCTTAATAACATTGTGGAAACCACTTTTTTTCAGGATTATTTGATTAATATAAGTTCAAAAGAACAGCGTTTATTTGCATCCTCATTGAATAAAATTGTTAATTTCTATCTTTCGGTCTGTCTGTCTGTTTGTCTGTCTTGTTTTTAAGTAAAATATCACACATATTCTGCAGGATAACTAAATTTATGACAATGATATGATAATGATATATCTTGTGCTTTTTTTTGTCATTTAGGATGGGCTCTCTGATACCTTTGACACAAGGAATGGGACATTTTTTATGATTATCTTCCTTGATGCTGTGTGTAAATGTTAATGTAAATGTAATTTTTAAAGATATTAAATAATAAAAACTGCTTCAAGTAAAATAAAAGTATTTATTAGGCTACTGATATCGTTTTCTAGTTGGAGTCTTGTGTATCTCGTGTGATACCATTCTTTCTGTTCAGGGTTTAATGAGCAAAAAAGTTGAATATAGTAAGAAAAAAAAGAAATGTTAGATTAGAAGTGATCAGTTATTAGTAGATACTGAACACAACTCATGATATAATGAAACATGTCAGAAGTCCTTAAATACTTGAGTTCCAGTGATTTTTTTCATAGATGTGGCAGAGCTGGACAGCTCGAGGCCACACACACACAGCACAGCGCTGCCCCGAACTGGGTCACAGCCACAAAACTTAACAGTCCTTAAAAAAATCCAGTGCATCACACAAACACTTTTAATCATTTCTATGCACTGTATTTACATGAATACTCATTTAAATATAATCATTTATATTAGTAAACTTGTGAATGCTTGTTGGCAGGTTTGATGTCTGTCAGTTAAATATTTACTGTAAAGCTCTTTCCCCTCCATGGGAACTCGAACTGCGTCCCCTAGGGGTCGCTACGGGGAACGCCCTCAGCGTGACTCGTGTCTGAAGATACATATGTAAAAACACCACCTGTTGGCCGGCGACAGCCCATGACGTCACTACCGGCGTGCCACAATATAAGTGCCGCCGGGAGAATACATCATCAGCTTTTTCGTCTTCACTGACTGGTTTGTTTGAAGCATGCAAAGTGAATCTGGTAAGAGTACAGTTTTCTCTCTACTATGGCGAGCACTAGCAAGGCGTTTAGGAAGTGTGTGGATCCGTTTCCTCGTTATTTGACACCCGATGACACACACGACTGTTGCGTCTTTTGTTTGGGCACGGAGCAGGCACGCGATGTCCTTGAGGGGGCGGTTTGCGTGCATTGTGAGCGGCTCTCTATGAGGAAGCTCCGCTCTCGCCTGTCCCTCTTTTCGAGGAAAGAGGGGCAGCCGTCTGCTTCCCGCGATTCAAGACCCACCGTTGCCGAGGCACGGAGGCAAATGAAATCTTGGGGTTCGCAGTTGGATGTGGCCGATGAGTTAGAGAGGGACCGCCCTTTTTGCGCGCGTCGGCCGAGAGCAAGAGTGAGCTGCTGGATTGTGATGATGCGATCTTTCTGACATCATCAGATTTAGCAGCTAGTGCTCTGCTGCATATGAACGAGTTTTTGGAGGTTATGGATCATAAATCTAAAATAAACCCCCAGCTCGAGTGAGCCTTCCTTTCTTCATAAATCTTGATGTGGAAAAGAGAGAGGTTGAGAAGGAGTAGAAAAAGCATTTTTTTTCTCGTATTCATAGGTTTCAGCATACTAGTAGTTATGCTGACACTGAGGGGATGCGTGAAAATGGCTATGAGGGGATGCCCCCTGTGCAAGAGATGATAACCAGAAAGCAGGCTTATCTCTCTGTGGCGAGACATCCTCTCTCAAGGCTCCCTCCTGGCCATCTAAGCCCCTGAATCTCGCTTAAATGGCAGGGCATATGCAGCAGCAGGTCAGACCATCGCTTCATTGCACACTAAAGCGTACCAGACTGACCTGCTGAAAGTCCTGGATAAGGTTCTATAAAGTCCAGGTCTGAGCCCGAACAACCAGGGGTCCTAGCCCATCTCGGTCTGAGGATCAGAGATGGGCTCAGAAGGCTAGTCTCGCGACTCATGCCCCTCCCCCTCCTGCGGCTAGGGTAAGAGAGAGGCGCGGGTCAGAGAGAGGCAAGCCCTCTCATTCCTCTAATTCCCCTGTAACCACCGTAAACTCCACCTGACCGAGGTTAGGTGGAAGTTTCCTGCCAAGCAAAAAAAAAAAAAAAAAAAAAAAAAGGGTGACTTCCCTCTCATTCTGAGGAATGAGTTCTCCGCTCTCCAGAGCTCGTTGTCGGTGGAGCTAGCAGTGCTCCCCTCACCCAGAGGGTCACCTATGAGCATGCCGCTCCCGTCTGAGCGGCGGAGTTCCCTCTCATTCTGAGGAATGAGTTCCCCGCTCTCCAGAGCTCGTGGTTGGTAGAGCCAGCATTGTTCCCCTCACCTAGAGGGTCACCTTTGAGCATGCCGCTCCCTTCTGAGCGTCTGAGTTCCCTCTCATTCTGAGGAATGAGTTATCCGCTCTCCAGAGCTCGCTGTCGGTAGAGCTAGCATTGTTCCCCTCACCTAGAGGGTCACCTATGAGCATACCGCTCCCTTCTGAGCGGTGGAGTTCCCTCTCATTCTGAGGAATGAGTTCTCCGCTCCTCAGAGCTCTGTGATAGGTCGCTCTCCGTGCTGGTCGAGCTAGCATTGCTCCCTGAGCGTCTGAGTTCCTTCTCATTCTGAGGAATGAGTTCTCCGCTCTCCAGAGCTCGTTATAGGTAGAGCCAGCATTGCTCCCCTCATTAGAGGGTCACCTTTGAGCATGCCGCTCCCTGCGGAGCGTCTGAGTTCCCTCTCACTCTGAGGAGTGAGTTCTCCGCTCTAGAGCTCCTCTTTGGTAGCTGAGTTCCTCTCATTCCGAGGAATGAGTTCTCCGCTCCCCAGAGCTCTGATGACAGGTCGCTCGCCTTGTTGGTCGAGCCAGCATTGCTCCCCTCAACCAGAGGGTCATCTATGAGCTTGCCGCTCACTTCTGAGCGTCTGAGTTCCTTCTCACTCCAAGGAATGAGTAGTTCTCCGCTCCAGGGCATAGAACGTTCTTCTAATAAGTGCACACGCGAGACTTTGGGCACTTTCTAAAATCCACTCAGTGGTAAGTCCGCACATCAAAGATTCTGCGTTCTTTCTAAAAATCCCGTAAGGGTAGGGTTACGTGCACAGCTTCGTGCCCTTCTTTGAGTTGGTCAAAGCCCCGGCTTGTGCCTTGGGCCCCGCTCCCTTGTCCCATATATGTTGGGTCCAAAAAAAAAAAAAAAAAAGAAAGGGGTATACGCTACCAAGAGGTCTGTTGAGAGAGTTCCCTCAGTAAGCTTGGGCAGAGCAAGTGGTAACCCCTGAGTGATCGGCCAGGACCTAGTTACCAGGTGCCTGGCCATATCCCCTTAAAGGAATCTTTTTCTGATTCCAAGACTTTGAGCTCTACCCTAGGCCCGGTAATCCCGGCACCTAGAACAGGTAAGTACTAGGGTATGCAGCTCGGGCCTTTGGCCGAAGGGGATAATATCACTGACAGCCATCAGCCGTCCCAGGGGCAACTCCCTTAGCCTGGTAGAGTTGGCTTAGTGCTCGCCTTTTTCGCGAAATTGGCTTGCATTCCCCTCAGCATGGTGAAGTGGGTATAACGTTCCCCGTAGCGACCCCTAGGGGACGCAGTTCGAGTTCCCATGGAGGGGAACGTCTCAGGTTACGTATGTAACCATGGTTCCCCGAATGGGGAACGAGACACTGCGTCCCCTAGGCTTTGGGCCATGCTTCGGACGCAAGCTTCAGACGAAGAAGCTGATGATGTATTCTCCCGGCGGCACTTATATTGTGGCACGCCGGTAGTGACGTCATGGGCTGTCGCCGGCCAACAGGTGGTGTTTTTACATATGTATCTTCAGACACGAGTCACGCTGAGGGCGTTCCCCGTAGCGACCCCTAGGGGACGCAGTGTCTCGTTCCCCATTCGGGGAACCATGGTTACATACGTAACCTGAGACGTTTTCCTCCCTTTTAAAAATGAGTGAAATTGAGTGTGTGTGTGTGCACGTGTGTGTGTGCGTGTGCGTGCGTGCGTGCATGTGTGTGTGTGCGTGCGTGCGTGCGTGTGTGTGTGTGTGTATGTGTGTGTGTACTTGTTTATGCTGCACTGTGGTGTCCCCACAAGGATATTAAAACCTGATTTTATTTAACATTGGGACATTACCAGCCTGCATTTCACATGAGAAAAAAAAAAGAGAACATGTGTGTGAGAGCGGCATGGCTTTTCTGACATAGCGACAGTAACTAAGGAGGGCAGGTTTTTGCGAAGGGTCAATTGTGCATTTAAACTAATAGATGTTATTTAAAATTCACCTAAAATGTATTAATTATGTCATAATTGAATCACTGTTTATTGATTGACTATCCATACAATGAAAGTCAATGGAGTTTAATTTTGTCTGGGCAAATTCTTCAATATGCTTTTGTGGTCATGCTGGAAAAAAAGTAAATCATACAGGTTTATGAGAATGATTGAATTCGTGAAATTTACCCTATAAGTTAAAACTATTTTTAACATCACTAAATAAAATTGAAGGGTTACTGTTATTCTCTACGGTTTGGTGCATTTATTCCCTATGCTGTTCTTTTTTCCCATTCTTTTGTATCACTGTCATTCAGTTAGAATGATTAACAAAGCATAAAATATGAGAATGCCTAAGTTTATCCACTGAATTATTAACTCTAAATCTATCTTTTAGCTCTGTTATTGATCCTGACTGAATTGACTGAATGTTAAATATTTTCAGCTAAGACACAAGAAGTACCTGAGGAGAAAAGGATGGGTGAGTGATTGTGTTTGTACAGTACACTGTAATGAAAAATGTGCAAAAAGTGTACCTTTAGGGGTACAAAGCTTGTGACTTGGGGCAGAACTCAAAGGAACACATTTGTATCTTCTTTACCTCTAAAGAGTGCATAAATTAGTGCTGGAAGAGTAGTAATATGTACTCTTATGGTACTGTCATGAACACTTTATGGGTTAAGAAGGTACAAAGGTGCCCCAGTGTCCAGATGTTGTACCCATAAAGGTGTCATTTTTGCATGGTGGTTCCCCCTCTGAGAATGCATGTTGCATATGCATTTTGTTGAGATGTAATCTAAATATTTCCACCTGACTAGCTTTAGTTTTTTTCACCTTACTCCTCCTCGTTCAAGCACAAATGCACATGCACCACAAACATCAGAGCTTCTCTGCTGCATGAGCAGGTTGGGAGTAAAAAAGCACAAGGCTGTGCAGTGCAGCACCTGTGCTGCAGTCTAGTGGTATTGCTACATTTCCCCAGCGGAATTAGCTTTCTTTTATTGCAGTACAGTGAGCATCTGTGGACCTAAATATCTGTTATTCACAATACTTTCAGATGAGTATCACACAGGAGTTTGTAATTGTTCCCTTTAAGAGAACATATTTTCATTTAAGAAATTATGCCTGTAAATATTGATTTCTGATATCGTTCCATCCTCATTGTTTTCACCACATAGGTTTTTTTTATGTTTCTTATCCCTTTAAAATAAAACCTGAACAGTGTTATGCATTGTAGAAAATGTTAGTAAAAAGTTGCCTTATAATTATAATCTTATCATATACTATGAAAATATATTAAATTTATACATATTAAATTCATTGTTCTTTTTACAAAATATGTTGACTTTTGAAATATATTTAATATTTTTAAAACCATAAATAAACATTTACAGTAAAAGTATGTTGTTAAAATGTTTTTAGAAATAAAAAGGGATTTAGTTTATATTTAAATGTGTCCAAATTTTTTTTTATCAGTTTTGTACATTAGGTTCTTTTGTGTTGCAGTTTATGTTGTTTATTCAATGCATGATGCATTAATTTAATGTATTGTGTATATATAAATTATTAGTAAAAGGGTTCCTTACCATATACTGTAAAAATATATTTTACAACAAATACGTGTAATTTTATTGTAAACGTATGATTTCAATATATTTTTAAGACCATATATATACAATTATATATATTGTTAAGACCATATATATATATATATATATATATATACTTTTACAGTAAAAATATATTTATATATACTTTTTTTTTATTCGAGAAAACTATATTCTAAATATATATGTGACCCTGGACCACAAAACCAAGTAGCATGGATATTTGTAGAAATAGCCAACAATACATTGTATGGGTCAAAATTATAGATTTTCCTTTAATGCCAAAAATCATTAGGATATTAAGTAAAGATTAGGTTCCATGAAGATATTTTGTACACTTCCTGCCATAAATATATCAAACCTTAATTTTTGATTAGTAATATGCTTTGCTAAGAATTTCATTTCACTCACTCACTCACTTTTTTTATTGTCACATCACCACAGCACAAGTGCCGTGGTGAGTGAAATTCTTACGAGCGTGCTCCAGACAGTGCAAAAAATAAAAAAATTTACATATGGACAGTACATATTTACAGACTGTACAGAAGACAATGTGCAAAATACACATACATATACTCAGTACACACAGTGTACTATAAAGACATACTTAGTTATCGATCCACATTATACACTATCTGTACAAATCTATACATAGTATTATGTGAAGGTGCAACAGATTATAAATTTACAGCAGATGGTTGTGCAACAGATAGTTGTGCAAAGGTGCAACAGATTATGCATATGCAATGTCGTGGATGTGCATTATATGGTGTCCAGTGATAGCAGATGTGTTAGTGCAGTGTGTGCGTGTAGTCCGGTAGAACTGTGTTAAAGTGCAGTGCATGGCATGTTGTGTGAGTGGGAATGTGATGTCGGGTGAGTTATTTCTGACTGTTCATTAGTCTGATAGCCTGAGGGAAAAAGCTGTCCCTCAGTCGGCTAGTGCGGGATCGGATGCTGCGGAGATGTCTCCCTGAGGGCAGCAGAGAGAGCAGTCTGTGGGACGGGTGGCTGGAGTCTTTGATAATCCTCCGGGCTTTCCTTGTACACCGCCTGGTGTAGATGTCCTGGAGGGAGGGAAGCTCACCTCCAACAATGTGGCGGGCAGTTCGCACGACCCTTTGCAGAGCTTTGCGGTTGCCAGCGGTGCTGTTTCCAAACCAGGCGGTGATGCAGCCAGTCAGGATACTCTCCACAGTGCAGGTGTAGAAGGATCTGAGGATTCTGGGGCTCGTTACAAACTTCCTCAGCCGTCTCAGGAAGAAGAAACTCTGATGTGCCTTCTTCCGCACTGCATCTGTGTGAGCAGACCATGTGAGATCCTCGGTGATGTGAACGCCGAGGAACTTAAAGCTGTTTACCCGCTCCACAGGTGTCTTGTCGATGGTGATGGGTGTGTGTTCTCTGCTCTGTCTCCTGTAATCCACCACCAGCTCCTTGGTCTTGTCGATGTTGAGTGAGAGGTGGTTCTCCTGACACCATTTAGTCAGGGTACTCACCTCCTCTCTGTAGGCCGTCTCATCGTTGTCGGTGATCAGGCCTATCACCGTTGTGTCATCGGCAAATTGGACGATGACATTGGAGCTGTGTGTAGCTGTACAGTCATGTGTGTACAGGGAGTACAGGAGTGGGCTGAGGACGCAGCCTTGAGGAGCACCAGTGTTGAGGATCAGGGGAGATGATGTGTTGTTGCCCATTCTGACCACCTGACTTCTGCCTGTCAGGAAGTCCAGGATCCAGCTGCACAGAGATCTGTTCAGTCCTAGAGTCTGGAGCTTCGCAACCAGTGTGGCAGGCACCATGGTGTTAAATGCCGAACTATAATCCACGAACAGCATCCTCACATAGGTGTTCTTATTTTCCAGGTGGGAGAGAGCAGTGTGCAGGGTGAAGGCAATAGCATCGTCTGTGGAACGGTTACTGCGGTATGCAAATTGTAGTGGGTCCAGTGAAGCAGGCAGCACAGAGCAGATGTGTTCTCTGACGAGCTTCTCAAAACACTTGCTGAAGATGGGGGTCAGAGCAACGGGCCTCCAGTCGTTCAAGCATGTGATTTTATTTTTATTTGGTATGGGCACAATGGTTGATTTTTTGAAGCATGAGGGAACCACAGACAGAGAGAGGGACAGATTGAAAATGTCTGTAAAAACCCCGGCTAGCTGGAAAGCGCATGCTTTGAGCACACGGCCTGGTATGCCATCCGGGCCCACGGCTTTACGGATGTTCACCCGTTTGAAGGATCGGGTTACATCCGCGACAGAAAGCGAGAGTGGACTGTCGTGTGAGCGCTCTCTGTGTGGGCGGTGTTATCAGCCTCGAAGCGAGCATAAAAATTGTTGAGCTCATCCGGTAGAGAGGCGGCAATGTTCACAGTAGCTGATTTATTCCCTTTAAAGCCTGTGATGTTGTTAATGCCCTGCCACATGCTTCTTGGGTTGTTGTTGTTGAAATGTTCTTCAACTTTGTTTTTGTATTGTCGTTTGGCTGCTTTGATGGATCTCTTGAGATCGTAACTGGCTTGTTTCCGATCGCCAATGTTTCTGGATTTAAAGGCAGATGTCCGCGCTGACAAAGCTGATCGAACATCGCTGTTAATCCATGGTTTTTGGTTGGGGTAGATACGGATTGTTTTTGTCGGACCTACGTCTTCTATCCACTTCCTGATAAAACACGTGACCGTATTTGAATACGCCTCTATGTCGTCATCAGACGCTGCCCGGAACATGTCCGAGTCCACGTGATCAAAACAGTCCTGTAGTATAGCGTCCGATTGGTCCGACCAGCATTGTATTGTCCTGAGGGCGGGTGCTTCACATTTCAGTTTCTGCCTATAAGCAGGCAGAAGCAGAACGGAAGAGTGATCCGATTTGCCGAAAGGTGGGCAGGGGAGGGACTTGTATGCGTCACAGAAAGAAGTGTAACAATGGTCGAGTATACGATCTCCACGCGTGTTGATGGTGACGTGTTGAAAGTATTTTGGAGCTATTGTTCTGAAGTTGGCTTTATTAAAGTCCCCCGTGATAATAAAAGCTGCCTCTGGGTGCGTGGTTTCCTGCTCACTTATATTCCTGTACAGTTCCCTGAGTGCCTGGTCTGTATTGGCTTGAGGGGGAATGTAAACAGCCGTGATTATGATTGCTGTAAATTCCCTCGGTAGCCAGAATAGTCGGCACAGAAGCATATGAAATTCCAGATCAGGGGAGCAGAAGGATTTAATAGACTGTAAGTTCCTTTCATTACACCACGAGTTGTTGATATAGAAACAAACACCCCCGCCTCTGCTTTTCCCTGTGAGCTCCTTTGCTCTATCCGAGCGGTGCATGGAGAAGCCTGTGAGCTCGATGGCTGAGTCTGGAACCATAGCAGACATCCAGGTTTCTGTGAGGCAAATAATGCAGCAGTCCCTTGTTTCTCGTTGGTATGAGATGCGCGCCCGCAGTTCACAGAGTTTGTTGTCCAGTGACTGAACGTTAGCCAGCAAAATTGTTGGGAGGGGAGGTCGGAAAGCACGGCGTCTCATTATGACGAGAACGCCAGCTCTCTTCCCTCTTTTTCGGCGTCGGCGGCATTTCCTCGATTGCGCGACCCAGACAAAGGGCTCAGATGCCGTGTCTGTGAACAATCCATCGGCATTCAAGAACTCAAAGTCCGGTTTGCGTTGCGCGACTGAGGAACCAATGTTTAAAAGTGTGTCTCCAGTGGCGGATCTAGGATTTTTTAAAGGCAGGGGCCACAGTGGGGCCACAATTTACAGAGGGGGGCCGAGTATAATGCAATTTTTTTTAGATAATTTTGTTACGTGGCACTGAAATGCTGTCATACTTTTGTATTTCTCACCCATCATTGTTTTAATGAAAATAAATGCTTTTCTGATGTGATTTGAAATTATGAAAAGGAAGAAAATACTTCGCCAAAAGGCAGATTCGAACACGGGTCGATCGCGTCACTTTTACCATCTGCGCCATTAGAGCTGATGATTACTCTCTATCTTTTGTAGTGTTGACTATCACAGTTAGAGATATATAAGGTGCCATTAAAGTGTAATATTACAATATACACGGTGAAGTAAAGTGCAACAGAATGCTAATAAATTGTAAATAAAATACTACACAGATATTACAAAATAAACTCTGTAATTCCGTATAATTTTACCTCAGATGAAACATGGTTAAAATCATGGCTATGTGCTGTGTTACATTTTACAGTTTTTTTTCCCTTCTTATTTTCCACCTTAGCTTTCATACTTTTACATTTTATTAGAGTATTCTGTTGTTAAGTATGCGCATGCGTTTTAATGACGTGTTACATCACGCACGTGCACCTGTACACTTTGCATTACATTTATTTACAACAATTAATGTCTGGCTGTTTGGTATGACCGAATAGGGATGTAAGTGTCAGACACCATTATCCGTATTACTTCCCTGACCCTGAACTGTGCAACTGTTAACTAATATGTGAATCCTATATTAAATCTAAATTAGCTGCAAACAAATCAAAAGCTTAGGTAAAAATCCGTCGACTATCCCGAGCATACCTGCCAACTTTTCACAAAACCTTGGAGTGAGATTTTGTCAGGGGTGATCAAAATTATGCCGCACATGCAGCCTCACAATTTGGTGGCTCAGATATCAGAGAATTGGAATTAATTTGATGTTGTACCCTGCATTCTGGTGGTTTGTGGGGAGGCCCAAAGCCGTTGATAGGAGCAGCCTACTGGAGATGGACAATATTGGTTACATTCTGTGAAGCAGACATAGCTGAAGGTCCACCCCCAGGACATTTTGGATTAAGTAGATTTGACTTCCTGCATTCTAGTGGATTTTTGGGTGGTCTGATAAAGATGTGTATAATGTTCGGCATAATGATTTGTAGGGCCTTCTAGACTTGAGCTGAACATTCAACCAGAAAACTATTCTTGTGCCTAAATGACTGCCTATGTACCACAATAAAGCCTTATTCATAGACCAGTGTTTAATATTTGACCTAGGTAGGTTGATTGATATTTTGATTAGAATGGTATTAAACTAATTCTTAACTGAAACCTAGCCTATGTTGTGAATAATTGTATTCTTAAGGGTACTTGATGATTAATGTTCAGCCAAAAACGACACAAGATTAGTTAGGGAGGGACATTATTCTTCATTCAAAGCCTCCCACTACATGGTCCATCAGAAACAAATAAAGTGCAACAAATAAAGTGCTTAAACAGTACACCTTTTTCAAGCAATAATACAGATGAATGCATTACAAAAGTAACAAAAAATGAGGCATAATCAGTATCAGATGCAGATCAGAAGCTGGGTAAAGTCCTTGTCTATGATCTGTGGGCATGGTTATACTGGCCTGTGGCCTTCTTGGGGGCCTTGATGATATCTGAGGGGGGCTCCCATTTGAAGCAGGGCTCCAGATTGGCCATCTTTATGGTCATTATTGATGACAAGGTGCCATCCAATGCTAGGCTGTCTCTTCTCTTGGTTTTGTTCAGTCCCACAACTGAAAACACACTCTCAGCATCTGCGTTTGCATGGGGCAACACCAGGACCAGTTTGGCGATGACAGCAAGCCTCTCGAATTCTTTGGCTCCTGTCACCTATGGAAAATGTACCAAGAACACAATGGAAAAACATACCTTGATTTTTGATTGAAATACTGTAAGTATACTGTAGGTTGATCCATCTGTCTTTTCTCACTTGGTTGGATGTTTAAATAAAATAAAAGGTTTTGCTTTTGTTCTGGCAAAGGTCTCTTACGGGACATCTTTGAAACCTTAAATAATTTATGGTCATGTTGGCTTAATAACTCTACTCTCAGTTACAAAAACATACCTAATTCTATTGCACAAATTTCCTGTATTTATGTTAAATTCTTTGGAATACATCTTACCTGTTCGAAGTGCTGTTTTAGTCCTACAGAAAAGTCTTCATCCACAGTGAGTCCTTTTCTTTGGCCTGTTAATAAACAGATAAATGGCATGTGAGTAAATAAAAAATGCTATGAACTGATGTTTTGAGCATGCTGTATACCACGAAGTTAAAATGGTGCTCTCCTGCTGCCTGTTATGACAGCTAAGTTTACATTCACCACACTAAATCATGTTCACAGACACACGCACAAACACAAACAAATTATTTATTTCAAGATTTAAAGTTTAAGAGAGTGAGTACTCAATTGGACGATATTTCATTGTTACATACCTAGTCTCAGCTCAGATTCATCATCAGACTTCTCGAGGTGGTCGTTTCTCTCGTTGTCTTTCGGGGTATCTCTTCTTCTGTCACTAACTTCGGGTTGCAGCCAGCCATAGACGCCATCAGCGCCATCTAGGTGTTTGAAAAGGAACGAACTTGGCCCAAGATCGTGTTTTTTTTTTGTTTGTTTTTTGCGTGAGTAATTGGATATGTGGCGTGAGTGCGAGTGAAAACAGGCAAAATCGTGTGTCACACGGCGAAAGCGTGAGAGTTGGCAGCTCTGGTCCCGAGTGGCTTTCACGCTGGCTATCGGGCACTCGTCGAGTCCTGAGCCGTTAGCTTTCTAACATTAGAGAAAGAGAACTTAAATGACATCAACCATAATATGCTTTTTTACTTAAAATTTTTGAATAGGTACTTCCCGTAAAGGGGACGAAGACCGTGACTGAAAACACAGCACTAGCAGTTGTAGACAGAAACCGTTGAGCAGGTTGATTTTCAAACGACGAACCGACGCAGCCAGCTTGATGTAAATCAGCGATGACTGACAGGACAGGGGCACTTCAGGGGCCAATCAGATTTCAACAGGGGCCGGTGCCCCTCTGGCCCCACCCCTAGATCCGCCCCTGTGTGTCTCTATCGTAGACAGTTATACTAACAACATCTAACACGTAAAACAACAAAAAAACAAATATAACATACGAAAAACAGCAAAGTATTCCCAGGGCTCGCAACACGGCGGCCATACTCGGCGCCATCTTGAACGAGCCAAGATGGACCAAGATTTGGACTACTTTAAAGGCGATTTTCTGAATATTTTGATCTCAGCCAAATATTGTCCTATCCTAACAAACCATACATCAATGGAATGCTTATTTATTCAGCTTTCAGGTTATGTATAAATCTCAATTTCAGAAAATTACCCTTACTGGTTTTGTGGCCCAGGGTCACATACAGTATATACATTTAGCAATTTCAGGTATCCAATCACTTTATGTACAAATCAATCAATCAATAAATTAGTCAATCAATCAATTAATCAATCAATCAATCACATGTGCCACAAGAATGTACGCATAAGTAAACATGTATGCAATTTAGGTTTTGTTGTTTAGGGAGCAATCTGCTAATTAAATGTTAAATTCTCTGTATCTGACTCACATGCCTTCACCGACATATGCAGACCTAAAACTAACTGTGACCTTATTAAGCCTCATCAGCGTCAAACTACATAAAAGTCTCTCTCTTCTCTTATGTCATCCCATCCCATACAGTCGAATCACCGCAGTGCTGAAAGAGTGAGAGCGCGCGAGGGGGGGGGGGGGGGGGGTGCACGCGTGTGTGGAGTGTCTGTTAGCGTGGGAAAGAGCGAGTGAGGCAGAGACAGAGAAAAACTGCAAAATTTGTCAAGGTTTCCAGGTGATCGCTTATTCCTCTTGACGCCTGTGCCGCGCTAACTCGGGCCGCGTGATTGACGGTGAGTGCTCGCGCTCTTCATTCTTCATGAACGTTACCGTCGCCGTATGAGTGGCGCGTGATTAGACAGCATAGTTTGAAATCGAGAGATCGATTCGTTCCGGTGCTTTCGAGCACACTATGACAGAATCAGTCAGTGCATATCTAATAGTCCTTGCATGTGAGTATATCGAATAATATAGCTAATGAAACGTTAATTTAATGTTGTTGTATTTTATGTATTTTAAATTATTTTCAAATTTTTGCTGATTTTCTGAATTGTTAGATGTGAGTTTTGTATCGTTTATTTTTTAGACTCCTAGTCAGGTAAGAGCATAGGCTCGTGTCGTAGCGGGACTGGTACTGTATGTGTCATGGACGTTTCTCTAGTGCTGACTTTGGTTACGCCACGAGGAAAGAGTGTACCGCGGTTGTGGGGATTTGAGAAGGGGTAGTCACGCTGTGTGTGTGTGTGTGTGTGTGTGTGTGTGTGTGTTTGGGGGGGGGGGGGGGGACCAAATGTCCCTATGACAAGGATAATAAACCTGAAATCAGCTACATAGTGAGGACCAGCTTACATACTGTACAAGTAGGCAAAATAGGGTCCTAATGGTATATAGATATGCAGAAATGTTTCTGTAAGGGTTGTGTTTAGGGATAAGGGATAGACAATAACATAATCTGAGTATTTAAACCAATAAGAAAGTCCTCATTATGATAAAGAAAAAAAATACGTTTATCTCAGTTGTAAGGACCAAAAGGATGCAAGGATATCCCCTACTTTGTGGGGTCCATCCAGCTGTTCCTATGAGGAAAAAGGCTTAATATTATAAATAATGTAATAAAATAAAACACATCGATATACATCGAATAAAAAACAATAATTGATTTTTGGATTTGTTTCATGAAGAATTGTTAATATCCATGGAAACGTAAAGAAAAAAAGGTTCTTTATAGTGGAAAATGTCTATTTAGATGTTTTAAATATTCTTCAGACCAAAAATTGGCTATTTTAAGAACTGATGTCTGAAAGATTATTTGGGGGACTAAAATGGCTCTATGACATTGTTGCAAAAAAAAACTTGAAACCTTTATTTTTATGAGTGTAAGGAAAGTCTCCTTTATGATAGTGGTTGGCTGTGTGTGTGTGTTTGTGTGTGTGTGTGTGTGTGAGAGAGAGAGAGAGAGAGAGAGAGAGAGAGAGAGAGAGAGAGAGAGAGGATGAGGACAAAGTGATGTGTAGAATGGCCAAATTGTTTTATATGTATATACTGTTGATTCTGCCTTGAGTCACGTATTTGTTTTCTGGCTTCTTGTGGCTCAGCTGAAATAAAGATATATTTTTGAGCTTTACGAATGGTGTTTTCTATCTCTGTGAAGTGAGCTGAATTCTTGAATGTGCACATGTGAATACCCTTCAAGCCTGCATGCACGTCTGTCCTCTGAGATATTTTGGGCCAAGGTCTTTCCCCAGACCTTGTCCTCTTTTTCCTCTAATTCCTTTTCCTCTGCTTGAATACCATCCTTTCACAAAGCACGCATCTCTCTGTTTTCTCTACTCATTTTCCTCCCACACTCTCCCCACTTGCCAGTTGGCCTAACCTGCTGACAGGGGAACATATTGACATCTCAACAGAAAACTACACTCCCCTTGGGCTCTTGCTCCCCAGTCAGGTGGACACACCATCTGTGGAACCCCCAGTACACCACGTGGGCTGTCTTTCGAAATGTGGTCATGTCTGGCATGTATTGAATGTAGGGGTGGGCGATATAAACAAAATCTTATATCACGATATGACAAAGTTTATATCATGATAACAATATATATCACAATATAGTGATTTATTTCATCATAGAATTGTGATAATCCTAGTCACCAATGTCAATATCAAACTAATACAAGCCCAAAGAGAGAGAGAAAAAACTCAACCTCACTGAAGATAAAAAAACAGTCAGTGATGAAATAAGGATAAGAAACTAACTGCAAGCAATAGGACAAAAACTACAATAAATAAGAAATGCTACATACATGGTGTAAATGAATTAGTCCTCACTGTGTTAATTACACATAAATCTATCTATGATAGATTATATACATATTATAAATATATCATTATTATTGTTATTTTTATTTATTCTCATTAAAGTTACAAAAGTGATTTAGTCAAGAGCAGTGAGAGATTTTCTAGAAGTGTGCTATGATTAACATTAACTAATATTGGACAGCTTCCCCTTGAAGACCGAAGTCCGGATCTAATACACTGTTTTCTCTTTCTGCCATTTACTCACTCTTAAGACCTAAATCGCTGTGTTTATGAGGATACTTGCAGAGACGGGGATTCTGACGTATATAAGTGTGTTTATATAATTGTTCAAAGTCGACAAAAAAGAAAAAGCGCGCTCCTCTTACACAGAAAGAGACAGGCGCACGCATATATGTCTGTTGTTTGTGTTTCAACAGCTTAAAATCGGTTGTTTTAAAACTGCAGTGCTTAAAAACGCGTGACCATGCTACAGATGTAGTCCCTCGTTTAGGAACCAGCTCCTCGTTGTGTCCTGACTGGTTCTGTTTCTCCGTCACGCCCCATGGTGGGCGGCATATAAAGATCGCAGTCACTCAAATGATGAAAAGGTATTACCATAAACAATGTATTTTGCGACACCACCAAATAAACGATAGAACATAATATGAAATGATAGACTTTTTATTTCATCCATCTGATATATATCGTCATATCGCACAGCCCTAACTGAATGCCCTCTGATGTAAGACCTATATTGCCCAAATCCCCTGGAATATATAAAGGACGACTGGATATTGTTCTTTTGTGCTAGATTGGATGAGTTATGTTATATTTTTTTTTAGTGGTCACAGCAGAGAGGGTTTTATTGAGTCTTTACTGGACTGCCAGATTGTCAGCCCAATGTAGATTACAGCACTGTACAGCTCCTTTACTTCCACTTGGATGCTAGTCTTTTAGGGTGGGCATAAAAGTTTTTAATTACTTCCAGAATCCAAATTTATTTTAATTTCAGTTTATAACAGAGGTTTTCTCTACAGTAGATTGACTACTGCAATTTGCACGTGTGCATTTTTGTTACACATATGTTTTGGACAAAATTAAATATTTTATACTATTTTCACAAATTGCTAAACCTTCAGAAACCCGTCTTGATCAAGATTACAGAGCTTTGGTGAGGGAACACAGGTCTGTCCGTCGCCTGATTTCAGCACCACTGTGACGGACAGCTCCCAATTTCCTCTCAGTTTTCTCTCCCACCCTGTAGCCTTGATTCGCTCTCTTTGATCTTTTTCTCTTTCATTGAGTGTCTTTCTACTCACTTCACCCCTCATGGCTTTAAAAACTGGTTACATTTGGTACCTGCACATTTACATTTCAATAGCCATTTAACATGACCAGCTGTTTCTGCAGGATGCAGAATGCACTATGATTTATTCATGTTTGATTTTTTATCTGTTTAGTATGACTGTATGCTATTGGTACACTATTTGCACAATTAAACAGAGGTGCAAATTTTATAATTTTACTCATACTTAGCATTAGGGATCTAAACAATTCCCTAACTATGTTTTGACTAAATACATTTAATTTATTATGAAAAATTATATACACTGTAAAAAAAATCAGTAGTTTTTACAATATAATTCTGGCAGCTGTGGTTGCCAGAATAATTTTGTAAAAACTACATAAAAACTGTAACCACATTTACAGTAAAATATGTAACATTAAGCCCAAATGTACATAACTGATAACAAAACTATTAAAAAACATTATTATTTATTTATTATTTAAACAAAATACTTTCAAATGTGGATTTTCACACAGTGAATTCTGGGAATAGCAGTTTACATTTTTTTTACTGTAAATTATACATCGATTTGTTATTTTTACTTCTAAAAACTGTCAAATTAACTATATTTTACTGTAAAATTATATGAAATGTCTGGTTAGGTATTGTAATTTTTTCCCCTATATATAGTACGGGAACATACTGTTAACATATTAACAGTTTTTTTTTCAGTAGCATTTTGACAAAATTGGCCAGTTAAAATTACAATTATTTTTAACAGTGTATATATATATATATAATTATTTGCATTATTTTAATTTTTATCAATTTTGAACAATTCTCTAACTCTAATAATTAAATTTAAATTATTGCTGTCAAACGATTAATGCAATTTATTGCATCCAAAATAAAAGTTTTGGTTTACATAATGTATATTTGTGTACTGTGTATATTTATTATGTATATATAAATACACACACATACAGTATATATTTAGAAAATATTTACATGTATATATATTTATTTATTTATATTCTTATATTTTATATTATATATAAATACATTTAATATATAAACATAACACATTTTGTAAAATATATACGTGCATGTGTTTGTAATTATATATGCATAATACATATACACAGTATACACACAAATATTATGTAAACAAAAACTTTTATTTTGTATGCAATTATTCACAATTAATTGCTTGAAAGCACTAATTTAAATAATTAATTTGTTAATAATGTATGTTTAATAATAATTTAAGATGATATAAATGACATTATTTAAATATAATTAATTAAAATTAAATAATTTAATAATATTTTATAATTTAAATATTCAAAATATTAAAGTACTTTAGTTTTTTATGGATAATGAATCATCATAGATTGAGCAACACATTTTTTTTAAAGCAATCAAGCAAGATGTTTTTTTGTTGTTGTTGTTATGACCAATCATTACACATACATCCAGACACATATGATATTGCTCACTTTATCTTCATAAATTGTACTACTATTGCAATGTTGGTACTAGAATTGCAAATGTGCTAATGCTTTCTTCAGAGGTACTTCATTATTCACCACATTATCTTTCCCGAAGCCATTTTTCTTCACCTTTAGCTCTCTTCAAAGCACCCCTTTTCTCCTAAGCTCTGCTCTGTCAATGCTCTGTGGATTATCTTAACCCGCACACATAAACCACCATTCACTATAAATCCTTCATTCATTTAAAGCACACCCTGGGGCTCCCGACACTAACCGGCAATTTCACCAATAATAACCCATATTGTGTTCTTCTCTCACTGCCGAAAACCAAGCCCCCCCAAAATTTAAATTTTCCAGGCCTCTTATCCACCAGCTATGGTGCCAGTCAGCGAATTAAGGGAATTGTGGGTCTTCTGGAGGCATGCCAGTCAAATTCGCACTCGTGTTTTAGAGCGTGAGAGCAAAACGTGTAGCAATCCAGGAAGTATTACACTGCAAAAGCTTTCTGATAAACTTCACATTCTCTACATTTCCCGATTATTCTTTCTGATTGTTTCTTTCATTGTAAATCTTCAAGCTTGGATGTGTTGTATTTTCACTCTTTCTCTTTGGCTCTCAACGGAGGCGGTCGCTTTCTCTCCCCGTCCTCACCCTTATCTTCCCTGCTTTGCTCCCTTGTCTCGTGAGAGACTCTCTCTGCACTGCTCTCCAAACTAAAATATTATGGATTAACTGGTCTCTTAATGCAATTGACACTAACGAAACTTGGGTTTCGGGGAACCTGACTGCCCTGACGGAACGTTCGCAGCCAGCTATACGATGGCGCGTGGGAGAGGTGGCGAATCGTGTGTCTTGCGGCTCTTTCCGTGGAGGACATTGATATCTACCTATTCGGAACCGTGATAACAGGTATTTTGCTGATTGGATTAGGCTTCGCCCTGGGTTATCGAAGAATTCAGAAAACGGGAACAACTGTCCAAAGCCCCACAAGGCTGCCCGTATGATTGAAGCTGTGGGAAGAGCGGTCAGCATTGAGCACTGAGACTATAATCGCAATATGGATTCTACCAAGGAGAAGTTCACGGCTTTACAAAGGGAAATTGATTAAAATGGAGACCAAAATGGACAAAAACGGACAGAGAGTAGCCTGCAAAAATTGGAATGTTTACTCGCCCCAAAGACAAAACAATCTTATCTTTTCTGGCTCCCCTACAGTGGCCTTGGCAAGGCTGTTGCTGGAATCTACCCCGGGAGTGCAATGCAGTGAGACGCTCTTGCGTTCCTCCCCCACCCTACAGACATTACAGACATTGACAGACACCAGATGGCTGCTTGCTGGGCCGGATTCACCTCCTCTGTGGCTTTGTCGTGTATGTGCTTTTGTGTTGCTGAGGTGTTTTTCCTGTTCTTACACTGTACTCCCCAAGGAGCATAGTCTGGGAGTTATTTTTTTCTCCTCACTTTCCTCATGTAAATGCTGTATTTTTCTTCAATTCTACTTGCATTTCACTACTGATTATACTTGTATGATTGTGTATGTGACGAATAATAAAGAACCTTGAACCTTGAACCTTGATCTATTCAACAGATATACATTAGTGCAATAGGCAGCTGTGATGCTTAAAACCCTACAACTCTGAGTTCATCCTTGCCCTTTAACCTTAAAGGATGAATTTAGCTAGTGATCCACACCTATTTCTATAAGGTCTTATAGGCCACACCTATAAGGTCAAGGTCAAGGTTCTTTTATTCGTTACATACTCAATTATACAGGAAATAATCAGTAGTAATATGTAAATCAGTCAGTGGACAGTGCAAAAAAATAAAAATACAAATGAAACATAACACAAGAGAATATATATAAATATAGGTAAGAATAAAATAAAAATAAGAAAACATATAAGGGGTATAATGTGCAATTAAATAAAATGTGCAATACAGTATACTGTGGACTTAATAAATAATCATATAAACAGGGATGTGCAGAGGAATGTGCAAACAGCAAGAAGAATGTGCAAGCATGGTTGTACCGGGTATGTACACATTAAATTGAGTCCTGTAAATGTTATGAGACCGAGTTTGAGCTTAGGAGTTTAGGAGCCTGGTGGCCTGAGGGAAGAAGCTCCTTCTCAGTCTCTCAGTTTTTGCCATCATGCTCCTGAATCGCTTGCCAGATGGCAGCAAAATGAAAAGATGGTTACCTGGGTGATTTGAGTCCTTGATAATTTTAGAAGCTCTGCTTTTTCAGCGTTTGAGGTAGATGTCCTGCAGAGACGGGAAAGCAGACACTGAGATGCGCTCAGCTAAGCGCATGACTCTTTGCAGAGCTTTGCAGTCCTGGTTTGTGTCATTGCTATACCACACTGAGATGCACTGAGTAAATACACTTTATATGGCCCCTGAATAGAAAGTTTTCAGGATAGCTGGGTGAGACCCTGAATTTCCTCAGCTGTCGCAGATTGTACAGTCTTTGCCTGGCTTTCTTGACCTGTGTTTGGATGTGTGCAGTCCAAGTCAGGTCCTCTGAGATGTTTACACTGAGGTACTTGAAGCTGCTCACCCTCTCCACAGGGGTCCCACTGATCACAAGAGGAGTGTAGGGCCGCTGCTGTCTCTTCCTGAAGTCTACAATCAGCTCTTTAGTTTTGCTCACGTTCAGAGAGAGACAGTTGTCCTGGCACCATGATGTAAGTCTCTCTACCTCATCCAAGTATGTGGTCTCATCATTGTTGGAAATGAGGCCAGAACCACAGTATCATCAGCAAATTTAACAATAGAGGTGGAGCTGTGAGAAGACACGCAGTCGTGTGTGTAGAGAGAGTAGAGCAGGGGACTCAGTACACAGCCCTGTGGGGCTCCTACATTCAGGGTGATGGAGTTGGAGGTGAACTGGCCCATTTTCACCACTTGTGGTCTGCCGGTGAGGAAGTCTTGAATCCAGTTGCAGAGTGAAGTGTTTAGGCCGAGGTCTGAGAGTTTGACAGCTAGCTTGGTGGGGACTATAGTATTGAAAGCTGAGCTATAGTCAATGAATAGCAGCCTGACATAGTTGCCATTTTTGCTGTCAATGTGTATAAGGGAAGAGTGCGGGACCTGAGAGATGTTATCGTCAATAGACCTATTTGGGCGGTAGGCGAACTGAAGAGGGTCCAAAGTAACAGGGATGGAGGAGCAAATGTGTTTCTTTGAAAGTCTCTCAAAAACCTTCATGACTGTTGATGTGAGGGTAACTGGGCGATAGTCATTCAGGCAAGAGGGTTTACTGTTCTTAGGCACAGGGATGATGACAGATTTTTTAAAGGAGGTGGGAATAACAGAGGTAGCGAGGGACTCATTAAATATGGATGTAAACAAACCAGCAAGCTGATCAGCGCAGGACCTCAGAACACGACCAGTAATCCCATCAGGTCCGGCTGCTTTCCTGACGTTCACTCTCTTTAGTTCCCTCCGAACCTCGTCCTTCGACACGGTGATAACATGATCATCGCTGCTCTGTCTGCTGCTTCCTGACGCGCTGATCGGCAGAGTCACACTGCCGCCATTACATTCAAAGCGGCCGTAGAAGGTGTTTAGCTCTTCGGCCAGCAACGGATCTGCTCTCACCTCTGCGGAGGAGTTATTTCCAGAGGAACAGATGGTCTTCAGTCCCTGCCACATGTGTCGAGATTCATTGAGCTGAAAATGTGACTCAATTCTCTCCCTGTATCGGAGTTTAGCAGCTCTAACTGCCCGTCGGAGAGCATAGCACGATGCTTTGTACTCGCTCATGTTTCCTGACAAAATACCGGCAGTGCAATGGTTAACCGCATCACGGATTGTTCTGTCCACCCACGGTTTTTGATTAGAGAATGTTCTTATTGTTATCGTTTCAGTGGCTTGCTCGGTTAGCGTGTTGACAAAGCTTAATGCTACATCTGTGAATTCGCTGACGTCAGATGAACTCGCCCAGTATTCTCGACAGTATTCGACAGTATTCTCGACAGTAACTCGACAGTATTCTCCCATTTGTCAGAATACTGTCCTTTTAGGAACTAGTTGATTAATGGCCAACGTTGGCACAGTGGGAAGTGCACATGGTCACATGGGGTGCCGAATCCAAGTCGTATCCAAGTCCCATTCTGCCTGCACTTTCATGTCTATTAGAGGCCAAAGCCATAAAAATAAAATAACTAATGATTTATAGTGTCTTTAAGCCCTCGTGCAATTCTAAAGATATGTCTCACTGCACGCTTGCCCCTAATAATTTTAGTCATACACGATTTAAAGGACACTGTTTGTCCTTCGTCTGTTTGTTCTGTTGATGAGTCACACACTGGTTCGTGTAGTCGATGGAGAGGAATTTTTCATTAAGCCCTTCAGGCACAGCTAATATAATCACTCCTGGCTTATAGTTGTTATAGTGCACTCTGTTTATCTTAATTGGTCAATGGTTGATATTGAAAGAATACCCAGTAAAGCAATTATTTATTTATTTTTCCACATGATTTTGCACAAATGAAGTACTGTGAGAATGAATCATTGGCAAATAGTTGTATCATCATGGGTACTTTTTTTCAGAACCAGAAGTTGTTGAATAATTGCAGAAGAAAAAAAACATAGAATTTTTTTGAAATCATTTTTAATAGTTGCAAATATTTGTTTTTATAAACATAAGTTGATTGACTCTACAAAAGGTAAGTAGCAACATGAATAAAATCAAAAAGCAGTTCATTAATCTGCTCAGTTTCTGTTGCAACACCAATCTCATCAGTTTTGTTTCTTAGGGAACACACTGAGAGATGGGGTAGAATTATTATGTAATTTTATGTGCTATTTTAACATGTTTATTTGTTTACATGTTTTATTTATTTATGTGATGAAACCTACATGTTTCACCCAGGACATACACAATCATTTAAATGTGTGGGGTTGGTCAGATTTGATTTTGTGTATTTTGTGTTAATGTTTATTAACTCTCACCAAGGCTGCATTTATTTGATCAAAAATACAGCAAAAAAAGTAATATTTTGAAATATTTTTGAATGTATATTAAATTGTAATTTATTCCTGGGCTACAAAGCTGAAATTTCAGCAGGCATTACTCAGTCTTCATTATCACATGATCCTTCAGAAATCATTCTAATATGTTGATTTGATATTAAAGAAAAAATTCTTATTATAAACATTTATTTTCAGGATTTTTATATGTTTATTAGAAATCTTTTTTAGCATTATAAATGTATTTAATGCCACTTTTGATCAATTTAATGTATCGTTGGTGAATAACAGTTTTTATTATCTTACTGACCCTAATATCTGAATAGTAACAATACTAATATCTGAATACAACACCCTTGCAACCACATTCCCTGGCAACCATCCACAATATACTACATTATATTTTATTTATTTATGCATGTTCTTCTCTCCCGTCTTTCTAGATGAGTTCATTTAGCACCAGGGCGCTGACGCTCCTGTCATCTGTGTTTGGGGCGTGCGGGTTACTCCTGGTAGGTGTGGCTGTGTCGACGGACTACTGGCTGTTAATGGAAGAAGGAATTATCCTGCAGCAGAACCAGACCACAGAGGTGAAGATGGCTCTGCATTCTGGACTCTGGAGGGTCTGTTTTGTAGCTGGTAGGTCCCATTACTGGTGGTGCTGCATCGTCTTCCATCGCTGACCAGTTTGTTGCTGAGACAGATGCCTGATTAAAAATCAAATGCCAGTTGATTGTGGCGTCACGCTGTTATGCATCGCTTTGTCTTGACTTTGACTCCTGCATCATGTGTTACATGCAGATTTACAGTGGAATCACTGTGCATATGTGTATCATCAGAAGACAGTGTCTTGGTTAATTCGTGGTCTATTTGCGTGGCGTCCGGCTGTGTTATGCAACTGGTCTTCTTTGTCCCTGCACTGCACTGGTGTGGCATCCTATTGCATCACCCTCCCAAATCGTGCCAAACATTGAAACAGGAACTAGTGAGGCTGTGTGGGCAAACGGCATGCGAGATGGCAAATCAGTAAACACTTCAAATTCCTAGGCTAATAAAAGATGCAATGAAACATGCACTTTTCGGTTTTGCTTATGCAAACTTTAATTTTTATGTTGCTTTGCTTTGCATTGCATGCTGGTTTGTTTTCATGACACATACAGGAAGTGCTGAGGTGGACTGAAATGATGCCACACCCAGTTGGCTGCGAATGGCTGACTAAGAGAAGTGTGAAGAGTGTCACCTTGTTTCTAGCTTAACTAGTCCTGGTGTTTAGTTTGTCTGTATGTGGGAGTTAAATCACTACAAGAAGACTCTTCGCCAATTAGCTGTGTTGTATGTATAATTTGCAAAAATTTCATGCGCTCTGGAGAGCATATGATATATGTGTGCTCAAACAGGATCTAGTTTTGTATATGTGTGTGTCGAGAGGGGGGTCTGATGTGCCCTGCTTTCATGTACGATATGCAGAAGTGTCATGCACATTCAGATTTTTGATCTTACAAGTATCTTTGAAAATTACATTTAATAAAGTTAAAATAATTAAAATGGCTTTAGGTTAAAATGTTTTGTCTAAAACAAGGGGTTTTAAAAGGGGCAGGAAGGTTGATTGGTCAATTATTTAATTTAATTGTCTTAATATCAAAGTTTTCCACACAATATGAATACATTCAATTATTATTGTAGCCTTTACATTTCAGGAAAGGAGGCTTATATTTGGGGGATCATTTGCATCAAAAAGGGAAAGAATTAATAAATGATATATATCGCTTAGATTAAGCCAAGACAACCACTGGTCCAAAAAAGCATGCATGATGCTTCTGACTAAGTGCAGTGTATACGTGTAATGCATGTGATTTTGTGAGTTTTCTCACCTCTCTTCTCAGTGTTTGAACCATGTCATTGCTGTGTTTCTCTCTGTTTGTCCCTGTCTCCCCTACTGTCATTGTCAATCTCTGTCCCGCTCTGCCTCTACACTCTATCTGTCTCTCTTTGTGTCCCTGTCTCTCTCTTTCTCTATCTCTCTCTTTGTTCCCCTGTCTGTCACTCTCTGTCTCTCCTTCTATCTCAGGGCCAGAGAAGGGGAGATGTGTGGCATCTGAATACTTCACTGAGCCAGAAATAGAGATCACTACTGAGAACACAGCCAATATACTGAGTAAGAAACATTAATGCACTTTATTATATATGAATACAAATTAAAAAATCAAGGTTTAAGTAAATATTATGTTATATGTGACCGTGGACCACAAAACCAGTCTTAAGTGTCAATTTTGAGAAATTGAGATTTATACATCATCTGAAAGCTGAATAAATAAGCTTTCCATTGATATATGGTTTGTTATGATAGGACAATATTTGGCTGATATACAACTATTTGCAAATCTGGAATCCGAGGAGCAAAATAACATATTGGGAAAATCACCTTTAATGTTGTTCAAATGAAGTTCTTAGTAATACATATTACTAATAAAAATTTACATTTTAATATATTATGGTTGGAAATTTACTAAATATCTTCATGGAACATGATCTTTATTCAATATCCTAATGATTTTTGGCATAAAAGAAAAATCGATAATTTTGACCCATACTATCTATTTTTGGCTATTGCTACAAATATACCCCAGTGACATAAGACTGGTTTTGTTGTCCAGGGTCACATATTATGTTATGTTATATTAGATTATTAAATTTATAAATATCTATAATTTATTTTCATGCACTCCTAGCATATTTTAGGTGCTGTGACTGCTGATGTGCTTGATTTTTTTTTTTATTTCTACATTTCTATTTTTAAATAATTTAAATAGTAATTTCTAATCTTTAGTCTTTTGTTGTGACAATTTTTACATGAACATGTTAAAGATTTTCAATATGATATTACACCAAAAAATACATGTATAATAATTATACAAAAATATTATATTATTATTTAAATGTATATATTACATATAAATATATGACAATTTTTTAGGTGCTGTAACTGATAACTAATAAGGTGGTTTGAATCACCTTTTAGTTTGACAGTTTTAATACAATTATTATTGTACAATTTTTTATCTATACTAAAAAAGGTTATAAATATTTTCAGATGAAGCATGTCACCCTTGACTCAATGATTTTGACTTTTTGAGGGACTATTTTTTTGTCTCTGTTAGAAATGGTCAGGACAGCCACCCCGTTTCCTATGGTCTCGCTCCTCTTTGTCTTCACGGCCTTTGTCATAAGCAACATTGGCCACATCCGTCCCCAGCGCACCATTCTGGCCTTCGTCTCTGGAATCTTCTTCATCTTATCAGGTAAGGTATATGGAAATATACTGTAGTGTGTGAAAATCTCCTAAATAAGTTCTTGATTCACATCATCATGTTTCTAATTTTTGCGGCCCATATTTGTGTATCTGCTTACAAATTCTAGATTAGATATTTCTCCACAACTGCGTCCGAAATCAGGCTGAGAATCCCGCTGAGAGGTTTGCATATTTAATGAATTGTGTTCCCAATACCCATCTATGGTAATGTGTGGGACACAATATCCATTAAATGCTCCTTTTTTCTCACAAACAGTAATTAATAACAGTCTCTCTGATCAAGTCAACAGAGCTGTGCCTAACAGCTGTCATTTGCATTCGGCTAATAAAAACAGATTGTCAAGAATGTCAAAGTGTGTTTGGATTTGACTAATTTGTCTTAAAACAGATCTGGTGTGCATGCATGTTCTGAAATAAATATTGAAGCATTATACTAAATATATAACAGATATATGTATTGCTGGATTGATACCAAAATAATAATAATGCCATTTAATTGCAAATTTTCTGTACCAGTACAGTACGTTCAGATTGGACCATGGAGCTGTGAATTTCACAATACTCAGTGTGGCTTCAAGACAGCGATGTGGCAGAACTATATCAGTTGATTGTATCAGTTTCCTGCTGACAGCTGTACAAATCAGCATGCAAAAACATATTTAGAAAGCTTGTGTTTGAACAGTTCTGGAATGCTGGAACAGGGCGGCTTTTAAACAGCTCTCTGGAATATTTCATTCTGATTGCAGAATTCTGAATTCAGTCATATAGTTTTATATAATCCTCACTCATCTGTACAACTGATCATTGTCCGATAGCCGTG
The DNA here is from genome assembly GCA_003573665.1 of Oxygymnocypris stewartii. Lineage (NCBI taxonomy): Eukaryota > Metazoa > Chordata > Actinopteri > Cypriniformes > Cyprinidae > Oxygymnocypris > Oxygymnocypris stewartii. The sequence continues at coordinate 473,807 of QVTF01019454.1, forward strand.
TTTCGTGTCTCTCATATCATGCCACAGTCTTCTCAAATAATACGATCAACTCCATACAGGATACAACAGTGGTTCGCAACATGTTTACTTTCTACAGGCTATGATATTTACTTTGGTATGTCTGCTGATTATAAGGTTTATAAAGTAAATCAATCTATCAATCTATCAATCAGTTATAAAGAAGGTATTTAGTTATAAAGAAGTTTGATTAAAAACTTAATGAAAAAAAAAAAATATGTCAGTTTTTCTTTTTTTATATATATATATATATATATATATATATATATATATATATATATTTTTTTTTTTTTTTTCCAACAATTGTAAGAAATCATGCAGTCTCATTGAAAGTTTGCTGAGGCCCCCTGGTGGTCCGGCCCCCTAATTAAGAACCACTTGAACATTGAAAAAAAAAATATTTGAAAGAAATGTTTTTATTGTCATGCCCCTGGTGTTTTTGCTTCGCATGTGTTCCTTGACTCAGTTTATCTCCAGTCTGATTAGTTTGTTTATTATGTATTTGTTTAGTATGTATTTGTATTTGTGTATTTTGTATATTAGTTGATTCCCTGCACCTGTCTTGGTAATTATCCTGTCTTTATAAGCCCCAGTTCTTTCAGTTCTTGTCTGTCGGGTCTACTTGTTGCTATGTGTGTGTACATCTCCCATTGTGGATTATCTCCTGAGTTCCTTGATTAAAGACTGTAAAACGTTTCCTCGACTCCTGCGTTCGCCCTTCAGCAGCGTAGCGTGACAGAAGACCCGACTAACACAGTTAACTCTGTGTCCTCTCCGTTTTTGTTTCCGCTTTTTTCCTTAGTGTTTCCGTTGTGTGTTTTCCTTATGGATCCCCTCCTTCGCCCGGAATATGTCAAACCAGACTGTTCCTGGTCCTCGCCAACCTCTCCAGCTACCCGGACGATGCACTCTGTGCATTCTATGACGCCAGCTTAAACTCCACGTACAGAGCACCACGTTGCCAGAGCCGCTGATGATATTAGTCAAGGTGTGTGAGCTGGCAACAATGCCCACCACGAGGGAGAAAGCCGGGGACGGTGTGAGCGCGGCTGAGGGTGAGCTGAGTATGCGCATGGACTGTGCCACAGCAAGAGAGAGAGTGCTCCTGATCCCCTGTTAAGCACAGGAGGGGCACCAGTTCCCGAGTTTATCCCACGGAGAGCTCCAGTCCCTACTCTCCTAAAGCGTCCTCCAGAGGCCGCGCCTCCAGAGTGCCCTCCAGTGTCGGCTCTTGATCCTGAGTACAGACCTGAAAGCTCGTAGACTCACAAATCTGGCCCTCCTACCCCCTCCTCCACCGCTGTCATCTAGCAGCCCCTCTGCTCCCCCTTAGCCCACTATCTATGCAGTGCGAGCTCCGCGGGACTGCCATCCTCCAGAATTGCCATGGTCGGAGTTTCCCTCGACTCCCGGACTCCGCCTCAGTCCGTTGACCCGCGAGCTCCACCATGGCTCCTAGCTCCCTCCTCTCCACCGTGGCCCATCTTTCCTCTGGCTCCGCTGGGTTCCCTCATCCCTCCGGCTCCGCCTTGGTCTGGCGTCAACCATCCTGCGCCTCGTGACTCCACTCCTCCGACTGCGTCTCGTCCCTTTGTTTCTCTGGCTCCGTCAGGCTCCTTCATCCCCTCGTCTCCTCCTCAGTCCTCTGTCGCTCCGGCTCCACCGCGGCCCTCTTGATCCCCGCCTCCACCTCGGTCGCCGGCACCATCTGCTCCGCCTTGGCCCTCCGGATCCTCCCCGTCGCCCTGGCTCTTCGGCTCCTCCACCACCTGCTCTGCCTCCGTAGGTTGGCCCCCTGGAGTCCGCAGCCATTCCTCCTCCATGGCTCCTCCCTCCGTCAGCTCCACCGTGGGCCACCGATATGGCTGCGGCCTGGGTCCTGCCAGGTTCCTCCTGTTCCGGGTCCCTCCTGTATCCTCCCTGGCTCCTCCCTCCTTCATCACCACCCTGGTCTCTGTCAGTCCGCTCCCCAGGAGGGGAGAATAATGTCACGCCTCTGGACTATTTTGTTGTGTTTTTGCTGACCCAGTTTCTCCCCAGTCTGATTAGTTTGCTTTAGTGTTGTCAAGAGACCCGGTACTTCGGTACCAAGTCGGAACTAAAAAAATGAAAACATCACTGTACCAGGTATTTTTATGTACCGGTGATACAGAGTATACGGTCAACCCAGTTCTTGACGCGTACGGCTTTATGATTTCCGCGATGCAGAAAACGCAGACGGAATCTCGGAATCCAGTTATAAAAACAGAATTTACAGTTTAGCATGGAATGTCATGGAATTTGTCAAAGTTTGGATTAATTAATCAAAAGTAGGTCATTAAACTTAAATCAAATTGCGGCATGGACTAGTATCTGTACATTTTAAGCCACAAAAGTCGATTCAAATATGAATCCAGCATGTTCCACGAGTCTCTGTGTGAATTAATGAATGGCAGAGACACGCAGTCTTTTTTACTACTTACACTGAAGCCCGCCTGACGCTCACGGTGATTTCATCATCTGCCGTATCAATGAGGACATAAAAACATAAACAGCATCTCCAGAACTGCTCTGAAACACTTCACGAGCATTTTACCATTTAGTTTGAGTAAAACCAGCATCATATCATATAGCTACAATCAGAAATGTTTACCCCCCAAAAATGTAATGTGTTAAAATTTTATTAATTAAAAGACAAAATAAAATTTTGGTGAAACTTGTTTACTGTTTTTCATAATTTATTAATTGCGGAAAAACTTAAAGCACAATTTTAAATAAGTATAAAGAATGGCATTGATTTTTGTACATTTTGTTTTTGTTTGAATTTTATTAAAAAAAAAAAAAAATTAATAAAAAAAAAAATTTAATTAGCATGTTTTTGTGTTTTGCTTTGGTACTGAAATTGGTACACAGAACCGTGGATTTTCACTGGTATCTGTACCGAAAACAGAAATGTTGATACCGTGACAACACTAGTATGTTTATTAGTTGATTCCCTGCACCTGTCTTGGTAATTATCCTGTCTTTATAAGCCCCAGTCCTTTCAGTTCTTGTCTGTCGGGTCTACTTGTTGCTATGTGTGTGTGCATCTCCCATTGTGGATTATCTCCTGAATTCCTTGATTAAAGACTTTAAAAAGACTTTAAAATATTTCCTCGGCTCCTGCGTTCTCCCTTCAGCAGCGTAGCGTGACATTTATTCAGAAAGAATGAATTTAATTTATCAAAAATGACAGTAAAGGCATTTGTAATGTTACAAAATAATTATATGTCAAATAAATGCTGTATATTGCAGTTTCCCAAAAAATATTAGTCAGCACACCTGTTTTTAAAATGGAGAATAAGATTTATTAAGAACAAAATTAGCACATTCAAATGATTTCTAAAGGATCATGTTACACTAAAGACTAGAAAGGTCTGCTGAAAATTCAGCTTTGCCATTACAGGAATAAACATTTAAAAACATTAAATAGAAAATATATATTATAAATTGTAATAATATAAAAAAAATTACACTGTATTACTGCAATATTAAAATTTCTGCATTTGTGATCAAATAATTGCCACAATAGTGTGAATTATATATTTAAACATTGTCCCAGGTAACTGATTTCCTACGTCTTGTTTAATTTAATTGATCTCGTCTCACTCATCATTTTTTTTCTTCTTGTATGATACGATAATTTCAACTCAATAACTTTGAGTTTAAATTGAATAATTCAGTTCAGTTGAATAATAATGGATTCTGTAGTATGACTGCAGATTCTTGTGGCAGCACTGGCAGCCATCCAGCACTGTGCCGTGAAGCACTGCATCAGGTGCTAATGTTACATTTAGCCCAGCATTTTGTACTACAGAATTATTTAATAAAGCACAAGACACCACAACAGTGCTGTTGCAAAATGCTGAACAGAGAAATGCACAACATTGCAAAAAAACAAAAACGCAGTCTGTGATGTTCTAAACCAGGCATCAGCAAATCTGGTCCACTCCTGCAGAGTTTAGCTCTAACCCTAATCAAACACACCAGTGCATGCTAATCAGAGTCTTCAAAATCATTAGAAAATCACAGGTAGATGAGTTTGATCAGGGTTGGATCTAAACACTGCAGCAGATTGGCCCTCCAGGGAAATATTTGAGGAACCCTGTAATTTATGTAGTATACAGTAGTTTACTATGGTATAGAAGCAGGTAGATCCAGTCTTTGTATCCTACTTGTGCTTGGTTGTTTGGGAATACATGCCCTAGTGCAGGGGTCGGCAACCCGTGGCTCCCGAGCCGCATGCGACTCTTTCATCCCTCTGAGGTGGCTCCTTGTAGCGTGGGTGTATAATACGACTTTTAATACAACCTAAACTCTTCCCCTGCACTTTTTCTCGGTCAAGTGAGTTAAAGTGAATAAATCTAGATTTAAATTAAAAGAGAGAAGTTAGTCACGTCGTTTTCATTCATACTCGAAGCCAGAGGCGCTATCACGCAGAAAGTCCAAAACTGACTCATATGAGAAGGAATAATAACTTTTGACAGCCATCTCACTTCTGAGTTGTTGGTTATGGCTGTAGCTAAGCTGAATAACAAGCATAAAACTTAATGGATGAAACGTGAAGACGATATGGTGTATGTGTTTTTCAAGTCTTTTCCAGGTAATAAAAATGAATAATACAGTGGTAACTGACAGCATTAATACAGTACAAAAGGTATAAAATATATGTTCTGTCTTATCCTGTGATTAAAATGGAAAAAGTGTTTGTAGTGTGTGTATATATACTGATTGTACAATCATAACCATAAAATTGTCATTGTAAAATATTTATCAAAAATATTATAGAAGACAAATAATTGGTTATTATCCAGCAGTGTATTTTATTTTGTATCCAATTATAAGATAATTTATATTTGATATAAGATATTTTTGTCAATTGTACATACATACATAAATATTATGATTACTATTATTATTACTACATTTGACATTTCTGTCCCTCTCACTTCTGAAATGATTGCTACTCCTCTGCCCTGTGACATAATAATTTAGCTATATGCCGTGCTGTCTTTATTTGGGTATGAAATATTTTGTGGCTCCACGTTAATTTAATTTGGGGAAAATGGCTCTTTTGATGTTGAAGGTTGCAGACCCCTGCACTAGTGTGACACAGCAGTTTAATATCCAATGTCTTGCATTTCTAATGCGAAAAGGAAATATGTAAGCACATTCCTTGTCAGTATTCGCAGCATGGACAGCTGGCAGTGACAGACTGCGATAACGTGTTTGATTATGCCAGAGGCTTTCCTTACCGCTGTCTCCCCCTCTCTCTTTTTTCTCCTGCGCTCCACAATTACTGCAGCAGAGCTTTCTCCATCATAACACAGCAACATTTGAGCATGCTATAAATGTCAATGTTTCCCGGTATGACAGATTGCATGTTGGTGCGTTGCTTTATCGTTCCCTCTCTGCACTGAGCTTTCAGAAGAAAACAATGTTGTCTGTTCAGTAGTGTAAAAGTAAAACACTGTGGCATCAACTTTCATCTAGATATTTACAAGGTATATTTGTTTCTTTCATTTGTCATTTTCATTGAATGCTTTTAGGCTCCTTTGTTTGCATATAATAGTTTCCCCCTTTACTAATGTGCTATTAATTGATCGATGGAAACATTTTAGTGTGAAATATGACCCAAAAAAACACACACATTAGAAACCGCATACTGTAGCAAAGCTCTGGCTGACATTTCTCATAGTAAACCAGTAAGTAATCACCTAGCAACCACATAGTTATCACCCATAACACCCATGCAACCACAGAGCAATACACAAACTACTATTTATATTATTTTAAATGGGAAAGCTCACTTTTTCTTTAGATAATGTTTCTTACAATCAACCAATCAATAAATCAATCAATACAAATTTAACTAAACCAGCATAAACCAGGTTTTATAGAGGTTTACAGAAATGTTCAGCTGGTCAGGCTGGAAGTCCAGCTAAACACAAGCTTGGTCAGACTGGGAAACCATCTTGAATAAGCTTAGACCAGTTTAAACCATCTAAGACCAGAGACTAGTCAGGTCGGACTTTTGCCTGGTTTTAGAGGGTTTTCACTAGGAGGCAGGCTAGGAGTTCAGCAAAACTGGTTGGGTTGTGTAACCATCTTAAACCTTGTATTATGCAGAAAATTATTTATTTAATTTGGTGTTTCTATTTAAAAATGACAGGCCTTTCTTGTAAATCTCTTATGATGCTATTTTATTACCTTGGATTCAATCTTTTTGTCAAATTGTTTTAGTTAGCAGAGGTTTTGTATTTCTTTTTGGTACTGACTGATCACTGATCTGAGCTTATGCGGTTTTTGAGTGAAAAAATATTTATTTTCTTTATGGTTTCCCACTTTTCTGTCATGATTTACTGTTTTACCCTCTTTTATTCTCTCTCAGGTTTGAGTTTAGTTGTCGGTCTGGTGCTGTATATCTCCAGTATCAATGATGAAGTGATGAACAGGCCTCGGGAGCCGGAGCAGTTCTTTCACTACCACTACGGCTGGTCGTTTGCTTTTGCTGCCAGCTCCTTCCTGCTCAAAGAGGTCAGTCACAGAGCCCAGCAACTGTTAACACTCGAGCTGACTGCGTGTGTACTCTTATCACAGAGCTCAGTTCATTAACATGCAGCTGTGTTAACAGCTTTCAGTGCTGTTAGCTGCTAAACCAATAGATCTGCCCTCATCAGTATGCATTCATTTTACCCTAGCTTTTGCTGGGGTGAAGGCTACACATTTCCGTTATGCTGCATATATGCTAATTCAGTTCAGTACAGTAATTTGTAAATGTCAGCATCTATTGTCTGCAGTAACCTCAACTTATATTCTTATGATATACTGCATATACAGTAGAGTCCAAAAGGCTGAGATCATACATAAAAAAACTCAATATCTAATTTAAGCTCGGAACTAGACAGTAATGGGATAAAATTAGTAGTCTTTCGAACTTCTGCCAATTTTGTGCACTGTCATTCAAAGGTTTGGGGTTAATAAGATTTTGAAATGTTTTTGAAAGAAGTCTCTAATGCTCTCCAAAGCTGGATTTATTTAATTGACAATACTGATCAACAAAAACAACAAAAAACTTTAATATTGAGAAATATTATTACAATTTAAAAAATATATATATATTTTAATATATTTGTTCTATTATGAGAGATTAAATGTCATGTATTCCTGTGATGGTAAAGCTGGATTTTTTTTAGCACTCGTTACTTTTTTAGGATTCTTTGTTAAATATGAAGTGCAAAAAACACGTTTATATGACAAAAAAAGTCTTTCATAACAGTTCATGTAGTTTATTCAATTGAATACATAACATTTGAATGGCTGTCGATGCAAACATATTCCTTTTGCCCCCAGATGGTGTAGTTACAGCTAACTGGGTCATGCTAACCAGCCAAACTTGACCCCATGGGCAGAAAGCATTTCTAGTTTCTAGTTTTCGGCAAAAAAAATATAGAAGCTCAATCCCTGACATTTTTTTTGATTTTTTGCAGAGGAATGCCACAGAAAAAGGTGTGATTTCTCAGAATATATCTGTTAGGTTGTAGGAACATTAGGGTTCCTGTTAGGTTCTGTTAGACAGTAGGAAAATTGTATCTGTGATATGAAAACAAAAAAGAAACTTGAATTTGAATTTAAAGAGATAGTTCACTCAAAAATGTCTCATTAATTCATGAATTACACCTTCATGTCGTTACAAAGCCGTACGACCTTCGTTCATCTTCAGAACACAACACTGGTAGTTGCGTTGCTGTCTATGCAGGGTCAGAAAGCTCTTGGATTTCATCAATAATATTTTAATTTGTGTTTCGAAGATGAATGAACATCATACGGGTTTGGAACAACATGAGGGTGAGTAATTAACGACAACATTTTCATTTTTGGGTGAATTAACCCTGTAAACAGAATAATGTTGGTGATTGACTCATTTTGTTGTACCAGGGTGCTGGAGTCATGTCTGTCTATCTCTTCATGAAACGTTACGCTGAGGAAGAGATGTACCGGCCCCACCCTGCACTGTATCGCCCTCGCCTGTCTGAATGCAGCGACTACAGCGGCCAGTACCTGCACCCCGACTCCTGGCCTCCTCCTCAGTGCGGACGCAGCAGCTCCGAAGTGTCCAGCGACATCTCCATTCAGCTCAACCAGACCCCGCTGCCTCCTCCGCCGAAAAGCAGAGGGCCCTCCAATCCACCCTCTTCCTCAGGCCCCTCATCCGGGGCCAGCTATCACCTCCCACCTGCTTCCTCCTCCTCTTCCTCTTCCTGTCCTCACACCATCCACTCCACCCATTCTGGCGGCCACACCCCTCAGTCCCTCTCAATGGCCATGCCCCCGTCTGCAGTCCCGCCCCCTCGCTACCAAGCGCATATGCGTATGAGCGCCTCCCCGTGTTAGATTTCCTCCGTTTAAATACTTAAACAACATAAATATGGGCATAACATTAGATAAGAGGCTAAATCTCCAGAGACTTATGGGATCAAAAGGGTGCTAAGTTGAAAAGAGGTAGACGAGGAAGTACTTCACTTACAACTCTGTGCCTGAATGAAGTTTAACAGATTCTCAGAGCGAGATTAATAAGTGAAGAAAAAGCATTTATACATGTAGAATTAATGTATGGAGAAGAAAGGTACAAAATACTGACTTGCTGAAAATAGTTGAAAACATTTGTATACATATCTTAATTTCTATGTAAAATGTTTAAATCTTATTGTACACTATAAAAAATGTCATCCCCTTATACCTCATATACATCATGAGCACGATGAGGCTATTTATACAATTTCTTGTTTATACTAAAGCAAAAAGACACGAATGTGCCCTAAAGGTGGCGGATTTCTTTAAATGGTGTCGCAGATTTATTTCAGCGGACAATTTCTGTACATAATGTATCAAGAGCAGTAGTCATCTAGTGTAGTCCAACATATTTACCTACGTTTTATCATGTGAGCAAAGAAAAGTATAGGTGCAGGGGGTTAGATCTGTCCTTTACTATCAATTTGTAATGTTTTTAGATTTGTACATCAGGGTAGATGTTCTACAAAGCTGGCTGATGTTTCTTTACTGGGATGTTGTACGCTTGGCCCCACGGCCCTCAATATGCCTTGTGTTTTCTTGTGCTCTCATATTTAAAAAAAATGTTTTAAAAACATTTAGCAGTGGTATAGCACGATACAAAAAGGAAACATTTGAAAATTGTAAACATATTTACCTTAAACTAGAATGGAGACTGACTCCTATATGAATTCACTGTTTAATCATCATCTTAAAAATGCAGCTGTTACTTCTCGTTTATTGTTGATATTATTACTACAAAGTGTTTATTGTACACAATCGATTGTAAACCTACATATATGTGTTATAACGGATGCTATTGTACATTAGTCCTGCAGTGTTTCAGAGATCATGTTTTAGAGTAATATGGGTTAATGATAAATAACAGAAATCAGCATGAGGGAGAATTTCACAGCACAAAACAATGTGCTTGAGAGCTCCTGGTAAATTACGCCATCTACTGGTCACGCAGCATTATTGCAGTAAGGCACTGAAGGACCTTGTCTGAACCACAAGTTGTATGAAATTTGTATTCGATTCATTGCCTAAAATGAGGCAGATGAGTCAGCACTTCCATACCTGGTGCCTCTGGATGCTGCATTGATTGAGCAATGCAGTAAAGACAGTTTGTATAGTATGATTAATATACCAATAAATCAGTCCCTTTTCCTAATGCATAAATGTCGACCTTTGTAGAAAAATATCCCTTAATAAATATTAGCTAATATATATTATTATAAGGACCTGTTATGCCCTTAAGACTCAAATTTGAATGCACAGAAGCTTGATATATTTTCCAGAGTGTTATAACTGATAGAGTTAATTATTGTGTGTAAATATTATGATCATAAATAGTTATAAAATACGAATAGTTATGAAGAACAGGATTGGCTCCTGCTGGATAGTATAGAAATACCTTACATAACAATTTATATTATATCCATATTTCAAGTGAAATATGCAGAGTTGAATGTTTGATTTATGGGAAATGAAAAGAGTATGAGGAATGAATTTTGAATCCTAATATTTATTCAAGCACTGCTGTTGGTACAAATTTAGTCTGCTATTAAGTCTCAAATGTGAATATATGTTTATGTTTCTTGTCTTTTACTAATAATTGCGTTATAATGAGTTTTCTGCTCTCTCAGTTCCGGTTGACATTCTTTGTTGTTGCGCTCTACGCTGAGAGTCTGGCTTATAAATATGTATGTACCATTTAGCATGACATTGTTTTATTCATATTCATACCCTTTTCCTCTCAATGTTTGTTTTTGTTTTTTTCTAGGTGTTTGCTTTTTCCCGGTCTGTTGTCCTTTGTCTTGATTTATCTCTCTCAAAGTCCCATTAAGCAGAAGCTGCCTCACTCATTTGAGTTGTCTTTTCCTCTTTTACCCTTCATTTCTCTCTCTTCTCGCTCTCAACCTTCCTGTCTTTACTTTTCTGTTTTCAGTTATCAGTGTTGCATGCCTTTCATTCCATAATGCCAAAGCAATTGTGCCTGACTTAAGATGATGATGACAGTTATTAATATTATTATTATTATTAAAACTGTGGCATTTCTTCTTTGTAATCTGGAATTTGCTTAATAAAAATTAAGAAACTAAAAAAAAATTAACATCGAATGACTTGTGTTTTATGTTCAGTACATTTCTAATATATTTACTATACTGTAATACTTGTACTTAATTTTTATATTTAAACATTGGACAAAAATACTGGAATGGTTATTATATGATATGCCATCATAGATACAACTTTAGCCTACATTACAGATAAATAAAGTGTTACTCTTTTCCATTATAATTATAATTTCATTATTAATAAGTAAGAAGTTTTTTGTGCAGGCAGAGAAAACTGATTTTATTTCTAGATTTTCATTAAAGCCATTTAGGACCTATTTTAAGATTATTAAGTGTATTCCCATAGTAACATTATTTTCACATTATTTGATTATTTACAAAAAGACAATGACAGCACATTAAATAATTTATGATTTAAGTAGTATGTGCATAATTGTATTTTTATTGGCAGTAATAAGAATGATGGGTTGCTTAATTAATTCGGATGAAAACAATGTCATAATTGAAAACTAAAAAATAAAGAAAGAATAAGCTTATTTTTCTTAAAGCAAACTCATTTCACATTTCTTTCTTTTGATTTGAGGGTGAAATATGACCAGGACATAATTCATGAGATTCAGTCTGCTAGTTGTTTTAGGTTTTCACTTGACAATTTCCTCACAAACCAGTTGAAAAATAGGTAAGAGTCTAAATTGGTCCGTGTTGAAGAGTTTGTGTTGTTAATCATTGTAGTTTATTTATTGATCACATGGTGAACGTCAGCATGGTTGTTTTCATATTTCAGCTTTCCTTACATGCCATTATACTGACAAGTACATGTTCTCAATCAAATCATTCTCATCTTGCTATATATTCCTTATGCAGGTCAATGCACTTTTGCTGCATATCAGAGAGACATTTCTTAATATTCTCAGTGGTTTAAAACCACCCTAGAAAGAGGCCAATGCCAGCTGTTTATTAAGGAAATGTTGCCTGTGGGTGATGAAAGAATCTCTTATAAGCTTTTGAATAAAACCACAATTTAATAAATCGGTTTAATCAAGTCACCTTTATTTATATAGCGCTTTTAACAATACAAATTGTAACAAAGCACTGCAGGGTATCAATATAGGAAAATTGTGTCAATAATGTATAATGACAGGATTTAACACTCAATTTTCAGCTGAATGCATTTCATTATTGAATTTAGTGATGGCATCGTCCAGCTCAGTTCAATTTAAATAATATCTGTGCAATGAAGTCGATGATTTTGCTGTAAATTAAGTGTCCTCAACTAAGCAAGCCAGAGGCGACAGTGGCAAGGAACCAAAACTCCATCGGTGACAGAATGGAGAAAAAACTTGGGAAAAACCAGACTCCCCAATCAGATGCCAATGTAAGCATGTCGGTGGGGCAGGAATTGCGGGGCGAATGAGTGACTGGGTGGCATGCTTGTGGGTAAATGGGTAAATGGTGGAGGAGTGTGAGTTGATGGGTCAGTGCATCAGCAATGAGCACTTGTTAATGTTTCATGTGCTTTAGATCCAGTATCGACTTGATACTGATTCCTTCTCTCTCATGTCTTACTTTGAAAGATTGGCCTTGAAAGACCTTGGGAAAGAATCTTGAGGCATTATTTACCCCCAATGCACGATGTTTGTAAGGAAAGGCTCCATGTTGGTTAAAGGTGCGATCGCATTATTGCTGCAACAGCATCCATTGAATCTGAGGAATTGCTTTCATGCAAAAATACCCTAGTGACAGAATAAACACCCATGTGAATAAGGAACGTCTCGGTTACGTATGTAACCCTCGTTCCCTGAAGGAGGGAACGGAGACGTCACGTCGGAGGACCGACGAATTGGGATCTCGCTTAGAGAGACCTATCCACTTCGAGTGTAAACTAAACGAGCCAATGCACATTGGCATGCGATTATTGCATCCAGCTGCCGCTGATCACAGCGTGAGCATAAATAGGCAGCAGGTGCAGCGCATATTCAGGTTTTCGCTGAGGAGCCGAGCCGGGGCCCGGCCGCTCAGCGGTGGTACAGGAGCCGTGGCGACGGGACGTGACGTCTCCGTTCCCTCCTTCAGGGAACGAGGGTTACATACGTAACCGAGACGTTCCCTATCAGTCGGTCACTCTCGACGTCACGTCGGAGGACCGACGAATTGGGATCCCTACCAAAAGGCCACGGATACTGCCCCTTCCAGTGTCCCGTGGAGGCCTCCTGTGCCGTTATTTTCTGGCGCAGGTTAGGGCCCCCATAGGAAGATCCGTTACTGTTGCTATGGCACTACCCACTCAGTAGGACTGGATAACACTGGGAAAACGTACCCGTTCAGCTCAGAACAGAGACGCTGCGGAAGCCCTTACCTTCCCGAGGGAGGTTCAGAGGCAGTTACACATATGGACAATAGTCAGATGCATATGGAAGATTGGAGGTGATTGTAACCTCTTGGAGTAGCAGGAAGTCTGCCGGGAAACACGGGCTCTAAGGCTAACCGTGGAAATACACATATGGGATCCGAACGGTCTCTACATATGGAACCCAGCCCTCTACCGGTTCTCAAGGATTCATCGAGTGAGGGCCTGGCGCCGGACGCTCCGCCACGTCCAGCTGCCGAGGGGATGGAGGAGCTCGACAGGGTCTACAGTGGACTCTCTGGAGCAGTTTTTAGCAAGCCGACCCGAAACCGGGGCCCCTCAGTGCTTCCACCCGTTTGAGGTGAGAACACAGGAGGAAACCGGTTCCACACGAAGGCTATAGAATCTAGCGAATGTGTTAGGGGTCGCCCAGCCCGCAGCTCTACAAATATCTGTCAGTGAGGCGCCACGAGCCAGCGCCCAGGAGGACGCTACACTTCTCGTAGAGTGAGCTCTCAACCTGAACGGGCAAGGCACACCCTGTGCCTGATAAGCCAGGGTGATGGCATCCACTATCCAGTGGGCCATCCCCTGCTTGGAGACGGCCTTCCCTTTCTGCCGGCCTCCGTGACAGACAAAGAGCTGGTCTGAGGTCCTGACGCTTTGCGTCCTGTCAACGTAGTGTCTTAATGCTCGGACGGGACAAAGCAAAGCCAGGGCTGGGTCTGCCTCCTCCGGGGGCAGCGCTTGCAGGCTCACCACCTGGTCTCTAAATGGAGTAGTGGGAACCTTGGGCACATAGCCGGGCCGGGGCCTCAGGATTATCTGGGAATCCGCCGGTCCAAACTGTAGGCACGAATCGTCGACCGAAAATGCGTGCAGGTCCCCAACCCTCTTGATGGAGGCCAGTGCAAGCAGGAGCAGAGTTTTCATTGAAAGAAACATGGGCTCGACTGTCTGCAAGGGCTCAAACGGGCCCTGTTGTAGTGCTCTAAGCACTAAGGACAGGTCCCAAGAGGGTATAGAGGGGGGGCGTGGAGGATTCAGCCTTCTAGCCCCCCTAAGGAACCTGACGACCCAGTCATGCTTCCCCACCGACTTCCCTTCCACAGGGTCGTGGTTGGCAGCAATCGCGGCCACGTAGACCTTGAGGGTGGAGGGAGACAGCCTTCGCTCCAACCCTTGCTGCAAGAAGGATAGCACGACTCTGATCGGGCATCTCCGGGGGTCTTCTCTGTGAGAAGAAAACCATTCGACGAACAGGTTCCACTTCAAGGCGTAAGCGTGTCTCGTAGACGGTGCTCTCGCCGAAGTGATGGTGTCAACTACCTCTTGGGGTAGGTCACCTAGAACCTCCACGTCCCATCTAGGGACCAGACATGAAGTTTCCAGAGGTCTGGACGCGGGTGCCATAAGGTGCCCCGTCTCTGAGTCAGTAGATCCTTCCTCAGAGGAATCTGCCAGGGAGGGGCTGTCACGAGGAGCATCAGCTCTGGGAACCAAGTCCTGGTAGGCTAGTATGGTGCCACGAGCAGGATCTGCTCCTCTTCCTCTCTGACCTTGCACAGAGTCTGTGCGAGAAGGCTCACTGGGGGAAATGCATATTTGTGAAGGCCCCGCGGCCAGCTGTGTGCCAGTGCGTCCGTGCCGAGTGTTCCATCGGTCAGGGAGTAGAACAACTGGCAATGCGACGTCTCTAGGGACGCGAACAGGTCTACCTGTGCGAGTCCAAAACGTCGCCAAATCAGCTGGACCGTCTGGGGATGGAGTCTCCATTCTCCGGGGAGCGCAGCTCGTGACAGCTCGTCGGCTGTCCGGTTGAGCAAGCCCGGGATATGAATGGCGCGAAGCGACCTCAGATGCTTCCGACTCCAGAGGAGGAGGTGGCGGGCGAGTTGTGACATGCGACGGGAGCGTAGACCACCTTGTCGGTTGATGTACGCAACGGTCGCCGTGTTGTCCGTACGGACTAGTACATGCTCGCCTCGTAAGCGTCTCTTGAGACGGTTCAAGGCCAGGTGTACTGCCAGCAACTCTAGGCAGTTGATGTGCCAGTGCAGTTGGGGACCCGTCCAAACCCCTGACACTGCATGCCCGTTGAACGTGGCCCCCCAGCCCTTGGCGGAGGCGTCTGTGTAAACCACAGCGTGCCTGGAGACCTGTTCCAGGGGCACTCCTGCCCGAAGGAATGAAAGGTCTGACCACGGGGTGAAGGTTTGGCGGCAGGCTGGAGTGACTTGGACCCTCAGCGTGCCGCTCTGCCACGCCCACCTCGGGACTCGGCCATGGAGCCAGTGTTGAAGCGGTCTCATATGGAGCAGCCCCAGCGGCGTGACCGCCGCCGCAGCCGCCATATGCCCCAGGAGCCTCTGAAACTGTTTCAGTGGTGCCGCCGTCCTGTTCTTGAATGTATTCAAGCAGTTCAACACCGACTGAGCGCGTTCCTGTGTGAGGCGCGCTGTCTGACTGACCGAGTCTAACTCCATACCGAGAAAAGAGATCCTCTGCACCGGGGAGAGTTTGCTCTTTTCCCAGTTGACCTGAAGGCCCAACTGGCTGAGGTGCGAGAGCACCATGTCCCTGTGTTCGCATAACTGGTCCTGCGACTGAGCTAGTATAAGCCAGTCGTCGAGGTAGTTGAGAATGCGCACGCCCTGTTCTCTCAGGGGAACAAGGGCTGCCTCCGCTACTTTCGTGAAGACACGGGGCGACAGGGACAGCCCGAAGGGCAGGACTTTGTACTGATATGCCCGTCCTTCGAACGCAAACCGCAGGAATGGCCTGTGGCGCGGAAGGATCGACACATGGAAGTACGCGTCCTTCAGGTCGATCGCTGCAAACCAATCTCGGGGACGGACGCACCCAAAGATGCGTTTCGGTGTGAGCATTTTGAACGGGAACGTGCAAAACGTGCAGATCCAAGATTGGTCTTAACCCACCGCTTTTCTTGGGTACAATGAAGTAAGGGCTGTAAAACCCCGACCTCATATCGGCTGGAGGGACCGGCTCTATCGCGTCCTTCGCCAGTAGGACTGCGATCTCTGCTCGCAAGATGGGGGCATCCGCTGCCCTCACTGTGGTGGAGTGGATGCCGCGATACTTGGGAGGTCGCCGGGCGAACTGAATCGCATAGCCGAGTCTGATGGTACGGAGGAGCCAACGAGACGGGTTGGGGAGCGCTAGCCAGGCCCCCCAGAACCGTACTAGTGACACCAACGAACCCACTGACGTACCCGCGGTGGGGCAGCGAGGGGGAACGCAGGGACCCGGCTCGGGCGTCTCGTTGCCGGTCCGAAGCGGGGTCGGCGTGCGTGACGCACTTACCTGCGTTCTGGCAGAGGGTGCGTGAGTAGTGCGATTGACCGCCCTCTCGAACCGCCCACAGCTGCCCACTGGCGAGAGAGGAGGGTGAGTGTAACTCAAGTTTGACTCGTTCACAACCCCCCGTCCCCTCTGGGGACCCAGAGATAGAGGAAACTGCTCTTTTGTCGAGGTTTTGGGTACCACTGACCGTGAGGCCAGTGGCAGAAAAGGAAACAAAAGATTCTCCGCCCGGCCCTCCTCCGGGGGAGGGAGTGGTGCGTTCACCATCTCCCGAAGAGCAAACATCTCCATCCCTGGGTCGTCCGTCTCAGGGCCGCTTGCCTCGACGCTTGCCGCCTGGTTTGGCGGGGGCCTGGACGGGCGGGGCGGCTGCCCTGCGGCCGGCTCCACGGCGCTGCTTGGCTGGAGGCTGCTGCGTCTGCTGCGCGGGAGCGGGGGCGGCGGCAGGGGGCCGCCCTCGGCGACGAGTAGACCGAGGCACTGCCGCCGGCGGCCGGGTGGAGGCAGCAGCTGCACGCCGGGGCAGGATGTGCCGGATTGCCTCAGTCTGCTTCTGTGCAGCGGAGAACTGCTGGGCGAAGTTCTCCACCGCGTCGCCGAACAGGCCGGTCTGGGACACGGGGGCATTCAGGAACCGTGCCTTGTCTGCCTCCTTCATGTCAGCCAGACACAGCCAGAGGTGGCGTTCCTGGACCACCATGGTGGACATCGCACGGCCCAGAGACCGCGCCGTAACCTTCGTCGCTCGTAGCGCGAGGTCCGTGGCGGTCCGAAGCTCACTGAGAACTCCTGGTTCGTGACCACCCTCGTGCAGGTCCCTCAGTGCC
Organism: Oxygymnocypris stewartii; assembly: GCA_003573665.1. Classification (NCBI taxonomy): domain Eukaryota; kingdom Metazoa; phylum Chordata; class Actinopteri; order Cypriniformes; family Cyprinidae; genus Oxygymnocypris; species Oxygymnocypris stewartii. The sequence goes on from QVTF01019454.1 coordinate 490,972, forward strand.
TTGGCCTGGTGAACCTGCAACAACGCCATAGCGTGTAGGGCTGAAGCAGCTTCTCCGCAGGCCGCATAGGCACTGCCGGTCAGGGCCGACGAGTGCCTACAGGCCCGGGAGGGGAGCAACGGATTACCGCGCCAGGTAGAAGCGGTCCTTGGACACAATTGCATCGCAACCGATCGCTCCACCGGCGGGACCTCCGTATACCCCCGCGCCGCTCCGCCGTCAAGGGTGGCGAGGGAGGATGAGCCACTGGAGCGGTTTCTGGCAGTGAAAGGTGCCGTCCATGTTCCAGTGAGCTCATCATGCACTTCCGGGAAGAAAGGCACCGGGGTGGGGCCCTGAGAACCAGCGCGGGCCACCCCGAGAAACCAATCGTCCAGCCTTGAGGGTTCGGGACACGGTGGAGGCCTCCACTCGAGCCCAACACTCTCAGCGGCCCGGGCAAGCATAGCCACCATTTCCGGATCCGAATCCGGCACCGCTGACTGCCCGGAGGGTGGCAGCGGTACTGAACCATCATCTCCGGATTGGTCTGACTCACCCTCCAATGTAGCGATCGACATCCGATCGTCGGGGGGAGCGCCAAAGGATACAAGCGGTACCCCCCCTCCATGGGAGGGGCCAGCCCGTTCCCTAGGCAGCTCCATCGGTAGCGAAGTGCCGGTAACAGGAGGAGCCCTCGCTGTTTTAGGGGAATTCCTCACTGTCACCGTAAGACCAGCCCGGCTACTGCCGGAAGTAGCCTCCCCCCGGTAGCCACCAGGGGGAACCCTAGATCTCGGCAGAGGCACGGGTACCCCGCCCCTTTGCAGGAAACGAAGCCTGGTCCGCAGCCCCGCGACGGTCATCCCCCCGCAATGGGGGCATGACTCGTCCACAAAAGCCGCCTCTGCGTGTTCAATGCCCAGACACGAGAGGCAGCGATCGTGACCATCACCCGGCGCCAGGTAACGACCGCATCCAGAAACGCACGGGCGGAAGGGCATCTTTAAAAAGACGCGTCTTAAAAAAGACGTTCCGCCCGTAACACTCTTTTAGAGAAGTGTTTGCTCTTTTAGCGTGCTGAAGCGCACAGGGGAGATGGTCGCTGCAACACAACAGGGGGTAGTGCAGCCTGATGTGTGCAATCCACTCGACGAAGGAGACCACCACCGCTGAATCGCCGTCCGCCAACACCAGAGTCTTGAGGCACTCAAGAGAAATAGATAGGTAAGTGGAGCAGAACGATAAACACCGCTCGGCTCCGAAGCGAAAAGCTGAATATGCGCTGCACCTGCTGCCTATTTATGCTCACGCTGTGATCAGCGGCAGCTGGATGCAATAATCGCATGCCAATGTGCATTGGCTCGTTTAGTTTACACTCGAAGTGGATAGGTCTCTCTAAACGAGATCCCAATTCGTCGGTCCTCCGACGTGACGTCGAGAGTGACCGACTGATAGGGAACCACAGTCTCTAGTGCATGCATCTCTCATTGAGTTCAGACCAGGGATGTTTGCAGCACTACATAACTGAGTGCTTATAATCTGCTTCTTCTCTACCTGAAGATGTGTGGGCGAACAGTGGCTGGTGTGTCTGTTTCTCTGCCTTTTTTTTCTCTCTCGGATCATGTGAGCAAATGAACACATGAAATACATCACTCGGCGTACTAAAATAGTCACATCAACCTAGTGGAGTCCTTACAATTTTACAGTGGATCAAAGTGCTGCTAATTAATCTATAGCCTATATATTTTCTGATCCATTTCTCCATTAACAATCTTCCAAGTTTGGTTGGTTAAGACTGATTAATAGGCCAATATTACACAATTTGGAATAATACATTATTACAATTATTATTTTCCTGTAATAATATCTTTAATAATTTCTCATGAGGTTTCATTATGCCTTTTTAGGGATCCAAAGCCCACCTTGTCTTATCTGTATCAGACAATTGTCCATTGTCCATTGATATTGCAAAGAGAGCATTTGCAATATCAGTTGACATATCAACTGGTTTTGCAAATGCTCTCTTTGCAAATATTTTTATTGGATGTATTGTGAAAATATGTGGAATCTTAGCAATTTTGTATATGCTTTATTTCCCATCTGATCTTATAGTAAACTACAAACAGGCTGCACACATGGATCTTATTCAGGGTATAGGTGTCATATTGTTTTCACAAATGAAAAGAAGACTGTGAGGGAAAATGCTAATAAATATGACATAGAGGTAAATTCGGCTACACGGACACTATTTGTCATTTAGATGACTGGGACAAAATGTCCCAATCAACCTCAACTCACCCACTCTAAATAAGGTGCATTCTGACCAAAACATATACATATTAAACTCTCTTTCCCTTCCAGGTTGTTAATGGCTTGAAAGGTTGTCACATAATGAAACAATTCAAAAAATTACAAAGAAAATGTTATGTGTCATTTTAAAACATTGGGCTAAATCTGAGAGGGTCAAACAGCCTACAATCAGTCCATTATTTATTCTCTGGCAGAATCTATATGCTTTGTTCGATTAGTTAATCCTGCAAACCTGTTCCTAGAGAACTGTGATTTGTCTCTTGATCAATATTAAGCAAGTTCCGTCGTCTAATTCCTGCTTCACCGTCGTTTATTCATATGAACTCAACGCCCCCTCGTTCAACGCCTATCCAGTGCTGCCTCAAAGAATTATGAACAAAAAGTAACAGGGATACGTGTCTAAACTGCTAAGGTAAGGCGAAAAAACAGTTAGATTTTATACGATTTGGCACATTTGGTACAGCACAATATAGCCTGTTTATTTAAAGAATTTCATAAATGAATCGTACAATTGATTAACTGACGCTCTGTGGGCTCTTTAGCTACTTTAGCTTCAGTCGATTTTTAAGCGATTCATTCGAGTCAGTTTTTTTATTATTTAGGTATTGATATGAAGAACGTTTTTATGCTTGTTTCTATACACAGTTGTTTGTGAACATTGTGAAATTGCTAAATGGTTTGTTTGACTCGCTTCTCGGTGGCAGATGCGCAAGTTCAATGGAGACGCGCGCGAACTGGACGCTTCTAGTAACGCTCTCAGGAGAAACATCAGTAAGTCATTTTGATAGCTGAGGGGAATCAGTTATTGGTTTTATGTTGTATCATCCCCTTTAAGGCGAAAACAACAAATCGTTGATCAACTGAAGGTCCGCTGGTACTGCAATATCGCTACGTGTTGCTCTATTGACACTGACCTATACAAACAAGAGATGTTAATTGACACGATATAGCCACTTGAAAATTTAGATGGTACATTACATTAAACCCGTATATTAGGCTATATCATTATAAATGGGTAAGTCTACCTTAAAATGATTGGATGCTTGCTTGATTCCTTTCTTCATTCATTCATTCATTCACTCCCTCACACAAACCAAAGTCGCAAATGTCTCTTGCTGCTCATTAACCTAGTCGTTGATTGAGTACTAATGCGTTTTAATGAAAATACGGTCACTTTAAATGGCTCTAAATGCCTTTAAATTTGACAACAGCAATAATGAAAGCAATGGAAACTGGATGCATGTGCAGTTTAAATCACTGGTTTGTAAAGGTTTATTCCACTTGAATGAGATGGTGAAGGTTGAACCGTTTCTATCAGACATGAAACATGGTTGCCATGTTATGTGAATGTTTCACTGCTGGGAGGCCATTAGTGCACTACAGAAGCTCATTTATATGTATCATTGAAACAATAGCTTGCCTTTTCGCCACAGATTTGGGTGATGTGGCCAGAGGATGGCCTGCTGTTTAGTGCCCCTTAGTATTTTTTATAGTATTTCAATATTTTATACTGGAAATAAAAAATCTTTAAATGTATCGTTGTAATAGTAGCCTAATAATAATATGTATAATGCTATAGATTATCTATCTATCTATCTATCTATCTATCTATCTATCTATCTATCTATCTATCTATCTGTCTATCTGTCTATCTATCCGCACACATACATTGATGTATGGAGTGAGATCTTTTCATTTGTATATTTCTGGAGGATTTTCATGTGTTTATCTCATGGTATTTATCATCCTTTGTGTGTGTTCAGCTATGGTGTTTGTTTGTTACTGTTTGGTTTGCAATTTCTGAGAATGAGCGAGTGACAAGACTCTGAACATACAGAACAGAACTCTAAGTAACTGCCTATTAGAGTCTGAGCTCGTCATGGGGGGAAAGATCAGCTGTCCTCACTGTGCATGTCATTACCGCATCACCATACGGCCAGAAAAGAGCGCTGATCAAAGCCACCCGCCAGGTGCGTTATGAACATCTATGACAGTCGTGAGTTTGGCAAATCACTAGGTATGTTCTGATTAATACACCCCCCACCCCCACCCCCTCACACACATACACAGAATCACCTCACTCACCAACATCACACACAGCATCCTGTTCTGTTCTCGACTTCAGAATGCGCTGTTGCCATGGTGACGGAATGGCACACGCTCTGTCTTGCTTTCTCTCTATTCTCTTTTTCTTTATATATATCCCTCGCTCTTCCCGTGGATGTATGGGCAACATAACCATCTAGATTCACTGTTCGCCTGGATCAAATACATGTACTGCCATCACGATAATGATAATTTAATGTCAAGAATGCAACCTCAAGCTGTTTTTTTAGACATGTTTTGTTTCTTTCAGCTCTGTTCTCAATGTTTGTTTCTCCTCAGGAAGAGAAGCAGTATGATTCCTGCCATGAAATCTCTCTAAAAGGAGAAAAGCAGCGAAACCTAGAAAATCTACACCCACCCACAGGCAGGAGACAGGGGGAGAGAGAAAGAAAGAAAGAAAGAGAGAGAGAGTGTGCAGAGGGGAGTGTGAAAGAGTGGGGGAAGAAAGAGCGAGGGATAACAGTCGATGGATGCTGCTTGGACGCTCTGGTCGGTACAATCTTTAGTGACAAGGACCAGAGAGCCGCAGGGATGGATGGGAAGGGAAGACACATTCCTCCAGGTAATCGGATCTCATTAATGGCCGCCGGTGCTGTGCAGAGACCACCGTGTCTTATGCTTGTTGTCATGTTTAGTGAAATGCTCTTGAGTGAGAGTCTGAACGGGTTTCGCTGGATGACGGCATCATTTTCAGCGTGCTGTTGCCTTATCGGGGAACTTTCTTGCAGAGGTCTTCAGATGTTCCAAAAGTGTTAATTTTCTGTCTTAGGTTATGCAATCTGCTTGGTTTCTCGGGTTTGAGTTCAGTGTGTTCGTTTGAAACTTGATTGGTCAATTGTGGAAACTGAGCTGTAAAATATTTTTGTATCAAATTTGACTGTTGTCCATGGTAACATGCCGGTGCTACTTTCATGTCACTAAGATCAAGACATTGCTATATTGTAATGAATCATTTGAGCTAACTAATCTATAAAAAAAGATCCTTGAATTGCAGAATAATAATAATTATATAAATTAATATATATAAAAAATTAATAATTATAATAATATTATAAATCAATATAATATTCATATTGTAAATAAATATACATATAAAATATTTATAATTATTGTATATAGAGAGAGCAAGAGTGGTTGTTGTTGCATGTTGTAATCAACAATTTTTCAGAACATCTACAAGTAAAACATATTATTCAATTCAATTCAAGATTATTTGTAAAGCGCTTTTTACGATACAATCTTTGCAAAGCAACTTCACAGGAAATTAAGTTTCTAAAATAGATTTATATTGTAGAAACTCAATATATTTAACTTATGGCAAAATTTGGTTAATTCAGTATAATCGCTGATGGTTGGCTTCCTCTGAGGTCATCTGAGGGGTTGTCATCATCTCTTCTCAGGTGTTCGGTCATCTCAGATCATTTAAGGGTTGGATCCAGACTGAAGCTTGTGTAATTCCTAGTTACCACGGGATGTCAATCCAGAAACAGAGAAACAAATAAAGACAATTAGCGTAGCAGTTGTTCCATCCAGAAACAACCCTGGATGAAATTATCATTCAAATCACTCAGAATTACATGCACATTTATTTTTTAGTAAGTAAGTATCAATTTAATAAATAGCATTAATGTACAATCTGGACATTAGCTGGACATTATTGCAATAGTTAAGGGTTTATAGTTTTTGATAATGATCAGCTGTCTGTTGCGATCCTATATATACAGTGCTGTGAAAATGTTTTTGTTATTTAAATGTTTTTTGTATTACACTTTTTGCATGTTTGTCACAGTTAAATGATTCAGATCAACAAACAAATTTTAACATTACACAAAGATAACCCAAGTAAATACAAAATGCATTTTTTAAATCATGATTTTATTTATTAAGGAAAAAAGCTGTCCAAACCTGCCTGGCCCTACGTGAATAAGTAATTGCCCCTAAACCTAATAACTGGTTGTGCCACCCTTTACAGCAACAACTGCAATCAAATGTTTGCGATAACTGGCAATGAGTCTTTCACATCGCTTTGTCTTTCACATTTTCCAGCATGAATGGACTGTTTAAGGTCATGCCACAATATCTCAACCAGATTTAAGTCCAAAACCTTAATTTTGTTTTTCTTGAGCCATTCAGAGGTGGACTTGCTGGTGAGTTTCGGATCATTGTCCTGCTGCATAACCCAAGTGCGCTTGAACTTGAGGTCACAAACTGACAGCCGGACATTCTCCTTCAGGATTTTCTGATAGAGTGCAGAATTCATCGTTTCATCAATTATGGCAAGTCGTCCAGGTCCTGAAGCTGCAAAACAGCCCCAGACCATCACACTACCACATTTACATTTATGAATTTAGCAGACGCTTTTATCCAAAGCGACTTACAGTACATTCAGTCTATAAATGTTTTGGGGGGGTCAGTACCACCACCATGTTTGACTGTTGGTATGATGTTCTTTTTATGAAATGCTGTGTTGGTTTTACGCCAGGTGTAACGGGACACAAACCTTCCAAAACATTTTTGGGAAAAGAAAACTTTTGTCTCATCAATCCACAGAATATTTGCCCAAAAGTCTTGGGGATAATCAAGATATTTTTGGCAAATGTGAGACGAGCCTTTGTATTCTTTATGGTCAGCAGTGGCTTTTGCCTTGGAACTCTCCCACGGATGCCTTTTTTGTCTCTTTCTTATTGTTGAATCATGAACACTGAACTTAATTGAGGCAAGTGAGGCCTGCAGTTCTTTAGATGTTGTTCTGGGTTCTTTTATTACCTCCTGGATGAGTCGTCATTGCGCTCTTGGAGTAATATTGGTAGGCCGGGCACTAGGGCTGGGCGATATGGCTGAAAACTGTATCACGATATCAGTGTTTCATATCGGTCGATATCGATAGTTATTGATATTTTTTGTGACCCATTTAAAATAAGGACCAGGAGAAAAATATATTACATTTAAACATTTTTATTTTAAACTTAACCTTCCTCTGATCATAATCCCCTCAGTTATTAAGACAGAAATGTCAACAACCATGGAAAACTCAAATAATTAAAATGTAAACATAAGTCTAGTCACAATGAACACTTAACAATTATCTAAGCGGAGCGGAAGCATGTCTTTGGCTATATGATATGCCACTGCCGCCGTTATATCTTTGTACCGTTTCGATTCTTTGTCATAAGGCACTGATGCAGAGTACCTCTCCATGGTGGTCTGCTGCTTGTGCGGTGTTGCAGCTACAGATGTTGATGGTTGAATACGGCTGTGCTCCAAAAGGGTGAGCGCGGCTAAGGTGGTACATCAGGTTCGTGGTCTTGGCGGGGACGACGGTCTTGCATAATTTGCAGACGACATTGGTCTGACTACGGTCAGATTTATAATATCCAAAAAACTGCCATACTGGCGAGCTGACTTTTCTTTATTTACAATTTCCTCGCTCGCTGCGGCACTCATTTTCTGCTTATGAAAATGAATCCAGCAGACCAGCACGAGACAACGATATGGCGCAACCAAACATGATACTGTTACATGATTGGCTGTTAGCGTGTCACTCCCTACGTTGCTAGTTTACCAGAGAGCGAGTGCCTTTGTTAATGCAACCAAACTTGCTTCGCAACCTCTGTTTTCTTCCGACAAAGAATAAAAAATATTGAACGTTTTATCGAACACATTTTTTATTGATATCGATCACGTGTCTATCGCGATACATATCGTTATCGTTTTATCGCCCAGACCTACCGGGCACTCCTGGGAAGGTTCACCACTGTTCCAAGTTTGCTTCATTTGTGGATAATAGTTCTGACCATGGTTCGCTGGAGTCCCAAAGCCTTGGAAATGGCTTTTTGACCCTTTCCAGACTGATACATGTTAACTACTTTGTTTCTCATTTGTTATTGAATTTCTTAAGACCGCAGCATGATGTGTTGCTCTTTAAGCATGCTTCACTTTGTCAGACAGGTTCTATTTCAGTGATTTCTTGATTCAACGGGTCTGGCAGTAATCAGGCCTAGGTGTGGCTAGTGAAATTTATCTCAACTTTCTAAAATAATGTGTTTAATCACAGTTCTTTCATGATTTAACAGGAGGGGGCAATTCGTTTTTCACATAGGACCAGGTAGATTTGAACAGCTGTTTTCCCTTAATAAACTAAATCATAATTTAAAAACTGCATTCTGTATTTACTTGCATTATCTTTGTGTAATATTGAAACAAGTTTGATGATCTGAATCTTTACATATTTAGCTTTATTAATCAGAAACAAAATAATCTACTGCAATGAAAGCAATGGACCATATTCCTAAATATCTTTCATCCACATCAACATGCTTGAACTGATAATTATAAAAGATCTATCCATGCAAAGAAATGCTCAGTTACAACTGTCTCGTGACTGTCCACAATTACTGCCTGGCAACTACATGCCCAATAGGACTGTGAGCAGTTTGGTTATTATCTAAAAGCTATGATCTATTTGACCTCTCTGTTTATTTAATGTATATTCAGATGTTGCATTGGCATTTACTCATGATCTTAGTAACCTATATTTGGATACGCTGATGTCATTTGTGCATCTTGGCTCCAAATGTCTTCACAAAATGCAACTGATCTTCCAATACTTGATATGTTCTGCAAGATCACGCATTCGTCTAATCTACATCTTCCTGTAACCTTGGGCTCCTATTACAATCTTTCTTCGTGTTTTTGATTTATACCCATCTTTTAACACTGTCCACTTCACCCAGCTTTCTGTTCACACTCTCTTAGCCGATTATTTAACCGTGTTTCTGTTTACGACTCCAGTCATGGTGTGGTGCGAGCAGGGAATTCAGGTGCTTCTCACCACTGTGGGAGCATTCACAGCCTTCGCCTTAATGACCGTGTCCATTGGCACAGACTACTGGCTGTACGCTCGGGCCTTTATCTGCAACAGCACTGCCAACTCCTCTCAGGATGACCCCCACAACAAGGACAAGAAGGATCCTGGAGCCCTCACCCACTCTGGCCTCTGGAGGATTTGCTGTCTGGAAGGTAAGTGAACGGCTGTGTTTGTGTGTGGGGGCAAAGGAATGGGCCATGTATGTATGAATGGAGGAAATGATGCATGAAGGAGGTCCCTACCTGTGCAGTTTGCGAAAGTGTTTCATGGAAGTTATATTGCTGAAGGAAAAATGGTTGGATTTGAGATTGTGTTATACAGTCTGGACGACCAAACTAACATTTGAGTAAATTTTTGCAGCTCTATTTTGATCAGTGTGCGGGATTACAAATTTTATTTTAATGTTTAATTTAAATTCACTTCCTGATTAAGAAGTGTCCGGCAAATTCAGGTGCTTTAGATCGCTTCCTGACCATTTGAGCTTGAGACAGCTGGGCCTTTTTGTCTCTATGATAATGGTAAGATCAATGAGTCAGACTACTGAGAGATTCAACCTTTGTTCTGCAAATGGCTTTGTCCTGGCCAGACGTGGATTCGTTAGGTTTATTGAACCACGGGAAGTTTCCCGTAACCAACTAACGCCTCCCTCAGATGCTTGCTTTATTTGATGTTTTGTCTCAACCTCCAAAAGTCCCTCCTCCAATTCTGTCTATAAGATACCCTGTAAAAATTACTTAAGATGAGATTTCGATGACTACAGTTCACAACAGCTTGTGTTCTCAATAAAAGAATCCTGCTGATCCAATCCGAAGTCTCCTGGTCTTCTCTTCTGAGTTTTCTACACTTTAGAAGAACCGAGTTTACAACAAGTGCCACTTAATAGAATTTTGTGTTCAAGAGCTCTATCAAGTATATTTTATGTATAACCATTGAATGAACCTGTCGGGAAAGATAGTCCTGGAGCCAAAGACTGGTTGCCCACTGAAGCTAAGCAGGGTTGAGCTGGTCAGTACCTGGATGGGAGACCTCCTGGGAAAACTAGGTTGCTGCTGGAAGAGGTGTTAGTGAGGCTTGCAGGGGGTGCTCACCCTGTGGTCTGTGTGGGTCCTAACACCCCAGTGTAGTGACGGGGACCGTCCTTCGGATGAGATGTTAAACCGAGGTTCTGACTCTATAATCCAGTAAATCATTAATATTGTGAAAATATTTGTCCCTGTGTTTATCGAATTTATCCCTCTGATGGCAAAGCTGATTTTTCAGGAGCCATAATTCTAGTCTTCAGTGTCACATGATCCTTCAAATATATTTATATAAAGCTGATTTGATGCTTAAGAAACATGTTTTATTATTATTATTATTATTAATATTAATATTAAAAACAGTTGTGCTGCTTTATGTTTTGTGGAAACTATGATTGTTCCCCAGGATTCTTTAATAAATAGAAAGAATTTGTATTTATTTGAAATATAAATATTTTGTAACTTTGTATATATTTAGTGTTACTTTTCATCAATTTAATGTATCCTTGCTGAATAAAAGTGTTAATGTCCTAAATTAAAAGTACTGCTCCCAACTCTATAATTTTACCATCATTTTTTTCTCTGTCTTTTTTTCTGTCAGAATAAAGCAGTGATGTGACGATATTCACAAAATAACATGGCCTCAAATGCCTTACTGCTTTTGCAAAACGACTACAAACAAATACTAATATTAAGGACACAAATTCTCTTTGAAATTTTATCACATGATCACAATCAGCTTCAACTCTTTGTAAGATTTCAGTCTACAAATGTCAACTTGCGATTCAATTTTGGCTGCCAAATAAAAAAATAATTCTCCATTAGGATCTGTTTCTTCTTGACTGCAGTCATATTTATTCATTCTTAAAATAAAACTTATGTTAGCACATGAAGTACATTTTCTTCTAGATTTAGGAAGCTTGTTACAGAGGAGACAACACCAGGACACTGAGTCAGAACCCTTACACAAACTGATTTCACTGTCTAGCTTTAGGGTTACTTTAAAGTTATCAAAAGCATAGTGGGAAGCACTGCCTCCAGATCCTTTTAACCATTGCGCTCTGCAATGCAGGGTATCCATGGGCTGTATTGTTTCCATTTGCATTAGAAACCTAGAAGAGTACATGTCACTGGCTATGATTATGTGGTGAGTCATCGCAGGTCAAAGGTGCCATGCTGCTCTCTCATTGCATATGCAGCATAATCAAACCAGACAAAAATAAAGTAATTTTGACTAATTATATTGCTCATTTTGGTTCTCTGCTTTATATAGCGCAAACTGATCTGTTTTTAAGGGAAATTCTTTACTTTACTAATAGTGTTTCTTACAAAATGGCACTATCCACTATATATGTGACCCTGGATTAGGTTAATTTTTTTTAAATTGAGAATTATACGTCATCTAAAAGCTGAATAAATAGCTTTCCATTGATTATATGGTTTGCTCGGATAGGACTATATTTGGCCAAGATACAAATATTAGAAAATCTGCAATCTGAGATTAAATTAAAAAAATATATTATTAAATAAAAATAATACAAATATTGAGAAAATCACCTTTAAAGTTGTCCAAATGAAGTTCTTAGCAATGTATATTACTGATAAAAAATTACGTTTTAATATATATACGTTAGAAAATGTTCAAAACTATCTTCATGGAACATGATCTTTACTTAAAGGGTTAGGTCAGGGGTCTGCAACCTTCAACGCCAAGAGACATTTTCGCCCCTTTCCTACAGAATAAAATTAATGTGGAGCCACAAAATATTTGATGCCCAAATAAAGATAACACGGCATATAGCTAAAGTTTTATATTCAGTTATGTTACAGGGCAGAGGAATATCAATAATTTCAGAAGTCAAATGTAGTAATAATAATAAATATGTATTATAATATTTATGTATGTATAATTGACAAAATATTTTTTTTGGCTCAAAAATAAAATATACTGCTGGACAATAACCAATAATTTGTCTTCTTATTTTTTATAAATATTTTTACTAATGACTATTCTATGGTTATGAGTGTACAATCAGTATATACTGCAAACACTTTTTCCATATTTTTCCAGAAAAAATGGGGGGCTGAGATGTGGCTCACGAGCCTCGCATTGCCGACCCCTGGGTTAGGTCAACCCAAAATGAAAATGCTGTCATTAATTACTCACCCTCATGTCTTTCCAAACCCGTAAGACCTTTATTAATCTTTGGAACACAAATAAAGATATTTTGTAGTAAATCAGAGAGCTCGCAGACCCTCCATAGACAGCAACACAACTCAAATGTTCCCAGGTCCAGAAACGTAGTAAGGACATCGGTAAAACAGTTATCAGTGGCTCAACTTCAGCTTTGCGATGCTATGAGGATCCTTTTTTGTGTAAAGAAAACAAAAATAACAATTTACTCAACAATTTTTCTCTCCCGAGTTAACAGAACTGAATGATTCTTTCAAATATTTAAACCAGTAATCATGAGTTTGTGATTCTTTGATTAAAAGAAGTGGTTCAAAAGAGCAGGGACGTGCAAAGAGTTCCTCAGGGGCAGGGGCTCAAATGTAATATATATATATATATAGTCAAACGTTTGGACACATTACTATTTTATATTTTTGCAAGAAGTCATGTATGGCTATCAAAACTGCATTTTTTGATCAAAATTTTAATATACTTTAAAATACTTTTTATGCAATGCTGATTTATTATCCATGTTGGAAACCTCTGATTCTTTTTTTCAGGATTCTTTGATGAATAAAAACATAAAAAAGAACAACATTTATTTAAAATATAACATTTGTAACAATATACACTACCGTTCAGAAGCTTGGTCAGTGTTTTTTTGTTTTGTTTGTTTTTTGAAAGAAATTCGTTTTTATTCAGCAAGGATTTGTTAAATTGATAGAAACAGTGATAGTAAAGATTTATATTGTTAGAAAACATCTAAATTTTGAATAAATGCTGTTCTTTAAAAAGAATTATCCATCAATGAACCCCGATAAAGTATCACAGGTTCCAAATAAATAAATAAAATAAGTAGCACAACCGTTTCCAACATTGATACTAAATCAACGTATTGGAATGATTTCTGAAGATCATGCACTAAAGACTGGAGTAATGATGCTGAAAATTCAGCTTTGATCACAGAAATAAATATTTTTAGGTAGCCTATATTAAAATAGAAAATAAAAATTTGAAAATGCAATAATATTTTACAGTATTACAGTTTGTTTCTGTATTTATGATCAAATAAATGCAGGCTTGATGAGCATAAGACATGATGCTGCATAATTATAAAAAATTGTAATATAGTTAAGTCCTTTCACGTCACCATTTCGCCAGCCTACACTTCACATAATAGGCCTCTAGGTGGCACTTGGGCTTCATTAAGTATGATAATTTCATCAAATAGTAATACTGTATCATACATAAATATAAGTGAATTGAATGCTGTTTACCATTATTGCGACTTTTGGCGCTGCACGGTTTTGTGCAGTGCATTTGTAGTCATTTAGCATCCATTTTCTCAGCGATGTAATTTGATTTATTAAATGAGACAAACCGCAGATCTTTCAGATTTATGAATAAGAATGGAAAATGACCGCTCCACATTATTGTTCAATGAAATTTGATCTTGTCCCAGACCATGATTGGTTGGTGTATAGACTATAGGACATGACAAACGGGAATTGATGAATTATGTAATATGTTTTTTTATTTAAATTGACACACTAGCTTTGATTATCTATGAAAAAAAAAGTTTAAAATATTGTTGGGTTTATTTTTCCTTCCGTCGATCTACAGCCTCGGTTTCCGAACAGAATGTGGAATGTCAGTCAATTGAGCAAAATGCACGTAAGCCATAGCAACGCCTCAGATTGGCAGATATGTCAAAATAAACAGGAATTTTATGACTTTTGAGCAATTAGTTACCATTTTGTTCACATTGCCATGTTAATTATAATTCAAATGCATTCCGTTTTATTGACCACAATATCATTGCTATTTGTCGGACAGGGGCACTTTTGAATAATTTTGAGAAAGGGGCGGGGGCTTAAGACATCTACTCTGAATCCATTTCTAACAAAACACCTCACCAACTGTTTGACTGAACTCCATTCAAACACCTTTTTTTTGTTTAGCTTTTTGTAAGTATTAGTTATTTATAGGGACATTGAGAAATAAGACCGAAAATGATTAGGGGAGACTGGACTGAAAAATGTTGAAGGTTGAACTCAAACAAAGTCACCCAAGCAAGTGTTGCATCACCCATGATAAAGTGCTACTTTATGTAGTTTAGAATTGACACTTTTAAATGATCTCTCTCTTTGATTCTCTTTAGGATTGAAGAGAGGAGTATGTTCCCAGATTAATCATTTCCCAGATGATGCTGATTATGACCAGGATGCTGCAGAGTACCTTTTACGTGAGTCAGGAGTGTTGATCTGTGCATGTATTATGGATTTTAACTGATTTTTATATTATAAATACAGGGGTATGGGAAAAACCAATGCAAACCATTTTTTTCTTCTCAGGTGTAGTCAGGGCCTCTAGTATATTTCCTATCCTCAGTGCCATATTATTGCTGCTAGGTGGAGTGTGTGTGGCTTCTAGTCGGTTCTACAAGACCAAAAGACACATCATTTTGGGAGCAGGCATTTTGTTTGTAGTGGCAGGTAATATGTCTTATTATGATAGTTGTAGGATCCTAATTTACAGTAATTTGTGATGGGATGAATTCACTCAACTTTTTTTGATGCTTTTGCGTGCCATATTTCCATGTCTTAATCACTAACCTCCAGCAAATTATACCAGAGCTTTTATTGTTAACTAGAACTTCTGTAAAACTAAAGTTATTAAATATTTGTGTTAATCGAAATAAAGCTGAAATAAAATAAAAATAAAATATTAGATTTAAAAACAAAAAAATTTCACATTCGCAAGTAACTGAAATAAAATAAGTTGAAATACTAAAATTACTAAAAATAAATTAAATAAATAAAAATAAAAAGCTCAATAAAATGACAACAAAATTACATACATTTAAACTAAAACTAAAATGAAACTTAAAATATAAAACTTATTTAATTCAAAATAGTACATACTATGAGTATATAAATAATACTAAAATAACAATGATTTTTTTTAGTAAATCAACTTGATTTTATATTAAAAAAATATTTAATTATTTAAATCAATGTATAAAATATAAAAATAAGTAAATGTCAACATTTAATCCATTGTCATTCTTTTCAGAAAATCACACCTCATTTATTTATTATAGCACATTATTCAAGTCAGTGCTATTAGCTTGGTGTAATTTAGATTTGGCTGTCATGATTAGAGATTTTATAAACATAATTCAGTTTCAACAAACTACGACATCAACAGGTGCACAGGTACAATTCTGCTGAATTTGAGTGAATTCACCCCAAAGTTTTTTGAATCCTTGCTTTGTAGTAAAAATAAAACTGCTGACCTAAACAAACAAACAAAATAATACATGTTGTCTTGAATTGATCCAGGACTGAGCAACATCATAGGCGTCATTGTATACATCTCTGCGGCGCTCAGCGACATCTCTCCCAAAAAGGACGAGGACAAGAAGTGGCACTACTCCTACGGCTGGTCCTTCTACTTCGGCGGGCTGTCGTTCATCCTGGCGGAAGTGGTGGGTGTGCTGGCCGTCAACATCTACATCGAGCGCAACAAAGAACTACGCTGCCGCTCGCGCACTGACCTATTCCGCAGCACGACCTCGGCCGTGTTACGCCTGCCGGGATACCGCTTCCGCCGGCGCTCCTCCCGCTCCAGCTCGCGCTCCACAGCGGAGCCGACCTGCTCCCGCGAGCAGTCCCCCACCTCCGCCATCGCTCCCAAGAATTTCGGCCCGCCCCAGGCTGCCGGCCCGCCGCCCTTTTCGGTAGCCACGCTTCCCAATCCGCACACGCACTCCGGAGGAGGCATGGGGGATATATCCATGTACACGCTCGGCAGGGAAGGTAAGCCGCCCATGTACGGCACAGTCGACCGTGCCACGCTCTACCAGATGCACAATTACTTTCCGACGAAGGAGGGCGGTGGAGGAACGCTCATGACGGGAACGCTGCCTTCTCTCTCCAAGTCAAACCTGGCTGCGTCGACCAACGCCACCCTCAACACCTCGTCTTCCTCCGGCCCCCAGCAGGCGCCGCTATCCGCCGGCTCCTCCGCCACCATGGAGAGGGATCGAGGGCTGGGAACCTTGGATCGGCATGGTAAAGGAGACAGTTCAAACACTAACACTCTCAACAGGAGAACAACACCTGTGTAACGAAAGGCTGGAGGGGGGAGAGGGGGGAAAACAAGCGATTACATTAACTGGAAGGAAAGCGGGAACGGGGGGAAGGAAAAAAAAGAGCAAGAAAGGGCTGAGAAACAAAATAAGGTCCACTTGCAAGATGACAAAGAAGTGAATAAGAAGGCAATACATCCTCTTTTTCTTGTTTTTGAACATTGTGACTTGAGTAACAGAATTCCATCCGCACTTCTTATTGATTCATGTTGAAATACTTAATGTGTGTGATGGTGATCTTTCAGTTCTTCAAGCTCTTTCAATTCCAGTGCTTTGTCATCAGGTTATGCCTGTAACTTATTTAGCATTCCAATATAGGTTTATTTTTTTTTGTATTATGCTAATTGTTATTGCTGGGTTAACTTATACATTATACATGTTTTATCAAGGTATTTTGTTTTTGCACAATTGTCCATTTTATTTGATTTACTTTCGATTCGATTCAAACTGTGATTTTGTTCTTGCACATGTTGACACTATATTTCACGATGTCATTCCGTGTCAAGCATGTGTTAATTCTGCGAGAGTGTGACAATTATTATTATTAAATTTTTTTGTTTTTACAAAGATTGTTAATATTTAGACCTGTGGAATTTTTCCTTGTAACCGTAAGCGTACAAGTAGTTAAGTCTTCATATAAATATATTTGGTTTATTTATCATATTAACAGTCTTAATATTGTTACGATGGGATAGTAATAAAATGAACTACTTTTGAGACTGAAAGTCAAAAAGAGAAAAAGAAAGATACATAATAGAGAAGTGAAAGGCATTCATTCCAGGGGAGCAATATGTATACCTAAAAAACCTCACCAGAAAAGACAAAAATATATATTAAATACATACTAAATTATGAATATAAATATATATCTAAAATTGTGTGTGCGTGAAAAAAACTTTTTTGGTAAAATAAAATATATTCTATGAATGTGTAAAACTGAGATCTATGTGCATACTGTTAGCAGTTTTGACTGCAGCATATTATTTTCATGTTTATTTGTAACTTTGTATGCATGATTCATATTTAATATATGATATATTCATAATGCTCTGCTTTTTGGTTTTGTGTGCATCTCGTTTATGTGCTCATGCGGATGGATTTGGGATGACAGGCGAGGGTCAAAAGGAAGGTTATCATCAAGACCCAGATGACTAGAAAGGGATCTGATACACCACACTTTAGACACATATTTTTACACCACCTGGTAATCATCGCCAGTGACATCCCTTAAAGGGCACCTTCAGCTGGCTTTTAAGAAAGCTCACAAGTGACCATTTGAAATGTTTTAATAGATAACTAATTAAGCTTCAAATGTGATGCATTTCGCTAATGAAGCAAAACTCAGCATATAAGCATAAAACATACACAAATTAGATTCATTTATTGTTTACCTTATTTAATTATACATATATATATATATATATATATATATTTGTAATCCGTATTTCCCAAGATTCTGGCATCACCTTTTCTGGAAAGGCTGCCTTTGAATTTGGCTGGAATAAAGTCCCTAAAAAGGCCTTAAAAATACTGTCTATGTAGACAGCCAACCACACAAGCCTTCAGGAGACGCACACACACGAACAGAGTAATTAGAAAGAAAGCAAGGAATTATTGCCTGCGTCTTGCTCAAGGGAAGGACATGACTGAAAGAGACAACTCTCCAGAATGTCACGTTCACTTTTTTATATATATATTTATATAAATGCTGTCTGAGGGGCCTCATTTGTGCGTGCGTGTCCATCCACTCCTACAGAAATATTTAGTCCTAGGCGTCCTTACTGTACATACCTTTCAAAGAAGTGTCAGGCAATAAAATTTCACCTGCGCGTCTGTTCAAGAGAGCTGTCATCAATCGGAGTTACAGTTTGAATCTGCACCCACAGTGCTCCTGTCCAAACCACATGGATACAAAACACAAACAGCACCAATAGACCCCTTCAATGTTTATAAACATCGGAAGCCTAGGTTGGGTGCGCGCGCAGCTTGGGGTCAGAAAAATGGCGCGGTTAATAGACCGGCATATAGGCCTTTTTCACGAACGTTCGAACGCACATCCGGTACAGCGATTGTTGTGGATAGATAGTTCCGGCGAAATGGAGTCAGGCCCAACCTCCTTGAAAAATGTACCTGCATTTACATCAGCGGATGTTTTTCGTCTCGTGGACCTTCATGCAATCGCTCCGCACTCAAAACTCAACAAAGGATATAAGTTCCTCCACGAAAATTACATCTTTAATTACGAAGGTAAGTGACGAACCATAAATGGTGAACCATAAATGGCGAACGCGCCATCCACTCCTCAGATTTCTCTGCCTTCACGAAGCGGTCACATCGCCCTTCGTTGTTGCGATTTCTTACCCATCTACTACCCTTGCGATTATCCATTTGTACTTCGGCGACTGCCTCAGTGGAACTTGTTTCTCCTTGCGGTGAAGTGCCATGGAGTTTCGTCGCTGTATTCCGCCGTGCGCGCGTTTCATCGCTCGCGAGGACCCGCACAGTAAGTGTATTTTGTGCTTGGGTTTTTCGCACGCACGTGAGGCGGTTTATGGGACCTCTAACTGCAAAATTTGCGACGATTTCCGTCTCATAACCCTCCGCTCTCGGCTTGAGGATTATGAACGTGAATCCTCCAAATTTTCTCGGCGCGCATCGAGCACCTCCGCGCCTCCTCGTGAGATCGCGGCCTCTTTCAAGCACTCCAAGCTTGAAAGGAGGAAGCTGCCATTTTTCAGTGATCTGCATCGTGAGATCTCCAGTTCCTGGAAGCAGCCATTTTCCTCTCGCCTCACTAACGCGGCAGCTGCTGACTTCACCAACCTTGTGGGTTCTGTGGAGCAGGGTTACACCGCCATGCCGGTGATTGAGGATACTTTGGCCTCACATCTTTCACCTTCTTTGGCTCCTTCTTGGAAGTCCCGCCCCCTCCTTCCTTCCAAGCCGTGTAGGACCACTTCCGCCCTTATCGGGAAGTCCTACATCGCGGCCGGTCAGGCAGGTATGGCCCTTCACACAATGGCCATCCTTCAGGCCTACCAGGCGGACGTCCTGAAGGAAATGGACGAAGGGACCGGCTTGACTCCTGAAGCCGTGAAGGAGCTACGAAGAGCCACTGACTTGGCTCTGAGAGCCACCAAGCACACCGCACGTGCCGTGGGGCGCTCTATGGCGGCTTCGGAGGCCGCAGAACGCCATCTGTGGCTCAACCTGACTGAGATTCGGGAGAAGGAAAAGACGTTTTTAATGGACGCACCCATCTCTCAATCTGGGTTGTTCGGGGAGGCTGTTAGCGCTGTAGTGGACAAGTTCCGCTCAGCCAAAACTCAGTCGGCTGCTCTCAATCAGTTCATGCCGAGGAGAGCAAGGGATTTTTCAACTCCCTCCTCCTCTGTGTCTAGGGAGCAGCCGCCCCCCAGGAGGGAGCCCCCTAGCGGCGGAGCCCAGGCCACGCGCCTTCCCCCCACTACGGTTTGGGGAGCCCACGGCCGGTCTTCTTCCCGCCAACAACCACGCAAGCGGGTTAACATGAAGCGGCCCAACAAGCCTGCCGCTTCGGCTAACCCGGGTTGTTCCTGACCCTCGGGTCGGAATGAGGAGAGTCGTTTCACCGTTACGGGGCGAGGCCAGACCGCGGAAGCGTTTCTGCCCGCCCCGAACGCGCTCTCCTCACTTAAATCTGTCACAACCACCCTTCGAGGCTTGGTGTGCAGATCCAATTCACCCTCATTTTCACTCGGGCTGGCAGTTGGGGGACGCGTTCGTCTTTCCCCCTTTGCAGCCCGTCCACTCGCCGCCGGCGAGCTGCATGTTAGGAGACACAGCTGTTTCTCTCCTGCAGTGTACGGAACCCGTGCCGGCCACCCGTCAGCCCAGCACTTCTCTCTCCGCCATCCCGAGCAAGGACGCCGAGGGCTCTCCTTCACGGTGGAGGGTGCCGCTGCTTCCAGGCTTTCTCGACACCCAATCTCAGGTATGTCTTCCCTTGCACGACACTCTGATCCCTCTGTCACACTTCCTCCACGAATGGGAGCGTTTACCCGGGGTATCGCTGTGGGTTCTCCGCACAATTCGAACCGGTTACACTCTTCGGCTTGGGAGAAATCCCCCCCGTTTCGACGGGGTTCACCTGACAGTAGTAAACAGCGCCTCCAATGCTTCTGTTCTACAACAGGAACTTTCCTCCCTCCTGCAGAAAGGAGCAATAGAGGAGGTACCGCAGTCAGAAGTCGAACAAGGTTTCTTCAGCCGCTACTTCCTCGTTCCAAAGAGGGACGGCGGCTTGAGGCCTATTCTGGATCTACGGCGTTTGAATCTTTCCCTCTATAAAGGGAAGTTCAAGATGCTGACGATGAGGACTATCATGTCTCAGGTCCAGGAGGGAGACTGGTTTGTCACCATCGACCTAAAGGATGCGTATTTTCACATCCAGGTCATTCAAAGACACAGGAAATTCCTTCGGTTCGCCTTTGGAGGGAAGGCTTACCAATACAAGGTCCTGCCCTTCGGCCTGGCTTTGGCCCCGAGGACATTTACCAAATGCATGGATGCTGCACTGGCCCCTTTGAGGCTCCAGGGCATCCGTGTACTGAACTATCTGGACGACTGGCTCATTCTGGCTCACTCCAGGGAGCTAGTGAGTCGTCACAGGGATATCGTTCTCGGCCACATCCATTCTCTTGGCCTCAGGATGAATGCCAAGAAGAGTGTGCTCCTCCCATCTCAACAAACCGTATTTCTAGGGGTTCGTTTGGATTCCGTTCAGATGCAGGCCCGTTTGGCTCCTGCCCGGATACCAGTTTTTACAGCATGTTTGGCCCGCTTCAAGCTAGGCCATCATGTCTCTGTAGGTACCTGCCGCAGGCTGTTGGGCCTTATGGCAGCAGCCTCCCCTGTGTTGCCCCTAGGGCTGCTTCACATGAGGCCATTCCTTTGGTGGATGAAGGAGCTGAGGTTACACCCCACTGTACCAGCTACTCGCCTTATCAGAGTGTCGCGCAGTTGCTGTCGACACCTGTTAATGTGGCGAGACCCCGTCTTTCTCCAGAGCGGGGTGAGAATGGGTGCGATCCACCGTCGCCATATGATCACGACGGATGCATCAATGACAGGCTGGGGCGCGGTCTTCGAAGGAAGGCCGGCAAGTGGAGAGTGGAAGGAAGAGTTCCTCTTTTGGCATATAAACTGCCTGGAACTCAGGGCTGTCTTCCTGGCTTTGAAGTTTTTTCTCCCCGTTCTCGGGGGGCATCATATTGTAGTCAGGACGGACAATATGGTGGTTGTGTCCCACATAAACCGCCAAGGAGGTTCGAGGTCGTGCACCCTGGACAGGCTTGCGCGCCATCTTCTCCTTTGGTCCCAAGACAAGTTCCTCTCTTTGAGGGCGGTTCACGTTCCGGGAGTACTGAACCTGGCGGCCGATTTTCTGTCGAGACAGAAGCTCAAGCCGGGGGAATGGATGTTGAACCGTCAGACGGTATCCCGGATCTGGGATCTGTTTGGCAAAGCGGAGGTGGACCTCTTTGCTTCTCAAGAGTCATCCCAGTGCCCGCTCTGGTTCTCCCTGAGTTTCCCGACGACTCTAGGCATAGATGCGTTCGCCCACCCATGGCCGAATGTCAGTCTGTATGCGTTTCCGCCAATAAAGCTGATTCCGGCAGTACTATGCAGAGTGAAGGTGAGCGGTGCCCGTCTCCTTCTCGTAGCCCCATTCTGGCCCTCCCAGACCTGGTTCTCGGAGCTAACTCCCCTCTTGTATCGACCTCCTTGGGAGATTCCGATCAGGCGGGACTTACTGTCCCAGCTTCAGGGCAAGATCTGGCATCCTCAGCCGGAGCTCTGGAAGTTGTGGGTATGGCCCATATAGGGCCAAGGGCTGTGATTGATGGTTTGCCTGCCGAAGTTCAGGAAACCATAGCCAGTGCCAGAGCCCCCGCTACTAGGAAGCTGTACTCTTCCAAGTGGGGCGTCTTTGAATCCTGGTGTTTGACTCGTGCAATCGACCCAGTTAACTGCCCTGTTGGTCCAGTGCTGGAGTTTTTGCAAGAAAGGCTGACAGCGGGGGCGGCTGCTACCACCCTTAGGGTTTATGTAGCAGCCATTGCAGCTCGGAGAGAGCTGGATGAGATCCCCTTGGGGAGGCATCGGATGGTCTCCGCTTTCATGCGTGGGGCCAGACGCCTTAGGCCTGTTCGCCCCACGGCAGTTCCTTCTTGGGACTTGTCAGTCGTCCTCGAAGGACTAGTGACGGCCCCTTTTGAGCCCTTAGAGTCAGCTTCGGATCGGATACTGACTCTTAAGGTTGTTCTTTTACTGGCGCTTGCGTCACTAAAAAGAGTTGGAGATCTGCAGGCTTTTTCTGTCAGTGAGACGTGTATGGACTTTGCCCCGGGTCTAGTCAAAGTTACCCTGCGGCCTAGGCCGGGTTACATTCCCAAGGTCTTGTCCACGTCGTTCCGTTCTCAAGTGGTCACTCTTCACTCTTTCCATCCCCCTCCCTTTGCTTCAAGTGAGGATGAAAGACTACACTTGCTCTGCCCGGTCAGGGCATTGAAGCTGTATGTGGATCGCTCCAAGGTTTGGAGAAAATCTCCCCAGCTATTGATCTGTTTTGGTGCTGGTCGCCGCGGGCTTGCCACGTCAAAGCAGAGAATTTCTCACTGGGTGAGAGATGCCATTTCGCTGGCGTACAAGGTGCGGAACCTTCCTTCACCTCTTAGTCTTCGGGCGCATTCTACTAGGGGCGTAGCCTCCTCTCAAGCTCTTTTTAGAGGGGTACCCCTGGAGGATATTTGTGTTGCGGCAGGATGGTCCTCTCCGCACACCTTTGTCAGGTTCTACAACCTTGACGTTGATACGGCTCCGGGTTCTCAGGTACTGTCTGTTTGAACCGACCGTATGTTGTTGGTTCATTTTTGGGCCAGATAGGCAGCTTTTCAGCTTGGCGTGTTTGGTATATCGTTCCCAAAGCGTGCTAAAGCTACGCAGTGTTAAGTTACCTATGAAAGAGAACGTCTCGGGTTACTCGCGTAACCCTTGTTCTCTGAATAGGGAACGAGACACTGCGTTCGCTGCCAAGCTTCTCACGCTGCCGACAGGATTCTTTTCGGCAGAGAAATCTGAGGAGTGGATGGCGCGTTCGCCAGTATGACCTGACGACGTCATTGCGTCAGAGACGGCGTCGCGCCATCAGCCAATGAATTGGCGTGATTCCATATGGGTTCAAGACTCGGTCACGCAGTGGGCGTTCCCAAAGCGTGCTAAAGCTACGCAGTGTACAAGGGTTACGCGAGTAACCCGAGACGTTTTAGGTCGACGAGGAAGCGCGAGGAGCCACATTCATTTCAGGTTACCTTAGACAATGAAAAGCCTGTTTATAAAACTAATCTCTTACACTAGAAGTTAAGCAATTCTACGCTTAGCATGACACGATCCCTGTTTGCATTTTCCAATGCAGTACAGTATTGAAAAACTAACGCTTATAGTAAGGGATCGTTTTAAATTGTTTTTTTTCATGCTGCGGTTGCAGATTTCTATATTGAGGTTGTTTTTCCTTTCAATAAAAATGTTGTTTGATGGTTCTCATCAATGTTCTCTCTGTAGTATAAGCCTCACTTTATAAATATGTACTGATATTCACTTTTGTCTTTTACTTTAGATCAGTTTAAAAGCTGACACAGTGCCTGTTGAGCTCACAAGCTCGTCTTGCACATGCACTGCAGGCAAAGTACTGTGCAATCATCTTGTAGCTATGCTTTTCCAAACGGCCCACTTCAGCATGATGCAGCTGCAGATTGTACCACCAACTATGGCATCCACAAGCATGCTGCAAACATGGCATTGACCAAGGACACAGGTAGCATAACCACAAGCCAAGCTACACACTAGTATTGCAAAGTAGATAATTGTATATTTACGGTGTTTCTATTGTTGTTTTTCAGGGGATTGCTGCAGAGACTACGGATCAGTTGGTTGTGAAAAAAATGAGGATCTCTTCCAGAAGTGTATGCAAATCTACTCTCTACAAAGCATACACGGGTAATAAAGAAAAAATTCATTAGTAGAGATTGAGTAATGTTCCTGTTGAGGCAGGAGTTTATGGAGCAAGATTAGTCTCAATAATAATTCATGCAAAAGACAGTATGCACACATGCACAGCCAAATTTACATGCATGAAACCTAATTCATGTGAATGAAAAATATTATATTCAGAAAAAACAATTCAAGTACTCAAAATAATATGTATTCATAAAATGTTTCTCAAACACAAAACATTTTACAGTTTTGTCTTGAATTGCTTTCCTAACGTGTTTCCAAACATGTTATTTGTTTTTAGGTCCCCTCCCTGACCCAGCTGTACTGGCTGTTGGAGAAGCTCTAAAATGACTCACTCCCTAACCTCTGATTTCCAGTGTGCTTAATGACTTCTCTGAACTGTCCTTAGTGGACTCCAGATTCGGTCCTGTGCCCCGAGGTTCCGTGCTCTCCTACCAGTGCCCTCCTCTCATGACCAAAAACAAGGTGAAACACCCTGATGCTCCTTTGTTCCCAAAACTCCCTATTGATGGTGCTGCATTTCCAAGGAGTCTGCACTTCGTCCCAAGCTGCCACCAGTTCCTCCATTTGGAGAGCGTAAGCGTCTCAATGGAGTTGGCAGCTGTAATAGAGGAGCAAACTCAAGACCAATCAGAGTGTCCATTATGGAAGGAAAGGAGGGACAGTGTCATGATAACTCAGATGAGAGAGAACCTGGACCTTTACTATTTTTGTACATACATGGATAAATATCTTAAGGGTGGGCTCTAATAGGCTTAATTGGACTCAGGCATTGTGTAAATATATAAAATGTTAATACTGTTAAAATAACTGAGTCTGTAATTGTTTGTATAGTTATTTTATTCAACGTATTGTTTTAATGATTTCAAGATTTGTATCATATGCATTATATCATATCTATATATATACACCTGCCATACATGATATATAAATGCAATTTATATATATATTTACCTTAACATACTGTCTATTTTCAATAAATTGTTTATGAAAATGCAACTGTTACACGTTTTCAACAATTCATGACTATTTACATATTAAACTGTACAAAGTTAAAAATATTATAAAGCAATAAGTCCCGTGAAGCCGTGGTTTACAGTGTATTTCTAACAGCTAAGGGGCATTGTTAGGCACGAAACAAAGCAAACCCCCTTAGCTGTTAGAAATACACTGTAAACCGTGGATTAACGGGGCTTAAATAAAAAGCTTTTATAAAACAGTTATTCCACATAGGTAGTAAGGTTTCACAAAATAGAACGGAGCAAATAAAGTGTAAACATATTAATAAAAACAGTATTCTTCCTCCTAACAATGTAGCGACCGGTAGCGGAAGTGTAATCAGCGTCAGTGAAGTGCCGGCTACAAACAAAAGTACTAACGTTACCTCTGAGGATCATAAACGAAGGAGATTGATCGCGTCGAATAGCATGCACCCACTTATTTGTGTCATATTCAAAGCTGGGGAATGCGTGCAAACTTAAATATGGTTGTCGCTGCTTATTGTTTGAGCAATGAGAGACGCTACAGTGACACCTCAATGTTGCTTCAGCCATTGTTGTTTTGACCGGAAATCGCTTTACACAACTAACGGTTCTTCCGCATTCGAAAACCCGGAAGCGTGAAAAAGGCCTATTGTGTCAAGGAAAAACAGACAAGCCTTATAGATAGATAAGATACTTTTTTATTATTATTTGTACCTTTCCATTTTTGTCTTAGGTGTCTGGCTTTGTTTAGTACGGTGACGTAATACTGCCATCCACATAATATTTTTTCCACTCAATTATGTCGTTATAACGAGATTTTTTCTCGTTATAACGAGATCTTTTCTGGTAATAACGAGATCTTTTCTCGTAATAACGAGATCTTTTTTCGTTAAAACGACATATTTTCTCGTAATAACGAGATCTTTTCTCGTTAAAACGACATCTTTTCTCGTTAAAACGACATATTTTCTCGTAATAACGACATCTTTTCTCGTTATAACGACATATTTTTCTCGTAATAACGACATATGGTAGGGCTGAGGTGAGCGAGTGTCCGCGCTGCTCAGTCTGACATAAACAAGGATCTGCACGCGGCTGAATTGAAATACACTGTTTTAAATGTATTTAATGTAATGGTTTTAATTATAGCAGCATGTTTATTAGGATTAATCTCCAATACAACATTATCCAATAACAGCACTCAGACCCATGACTTGTTTAGGCTATATATGATCAGATCAAAACAGTTATTTTTGAATAATTGACTCTGGGCTTGGAATATTTATTTATTTGAATGACTGAAGTTTGATTGAACAACAAATCGAAATATGAACAAAGATAAATAAAGAGATTTTCTCATTGGTTAATAATAATAATAATAATTATTATTATTATTATTTCGTTCTGTTTGAAAACGGGCAAACAAATTAAGCTAGATTTTTCGTAGGCCTATTTTTGTTCGTGGGTAAACAAATGAGCTGCTTCAATATTTGTTTCACATGTGTGGGCGGCCTCGATATACTTTAGTCTGATTATATATTAATTATGTATTAATGATTTAATATTATTAAATTATCTTTAGCTGAATCATCGCATCACGTTCTTCTTATGGGTTAAATTCCAGGCTTTGCTTTACTGAAGGAACAGTCTTCGCTGCGCTGGGTGTGAGCACTGAACACAATAGTACAGATGAAAAGACTGTACAGTATCTCTTGCTGGATTTAGGCTATACGAATTAAATAAACACAAACTTGTTTTCGATTGTTTTATTTAAGTAGACCTTTAGACATAGGTGCGCCAGAAAGCGCACGCTGTTATTTTACAAAAGCAATTCGTAACATTTTGTTCTTATTGTGGAAGTATATAAAATTGCTTTCCTCGGTTATCACAATTTAAGGGATCGCGTCGGTGTCGCCGAATTGAGAAGAACAGTGGTGTGCTTTAAATGAGATAAAGCAACATCCAGACTGTATGAAACGTTATTGTGACTAATTTGCAGAGCGGTGCATATGCACTCTTATTCTGCGTGATGGGATAGACAGTAGCCTAAAGACAAGCTGAGTTAAAACATAGATTTTTTTAGGGGCCGTCCTCGGTTCACAGCAACCCGGGACTATCAGAGAGGGATAAAACAGTTTTTATTAACATTAAACATTTAATTTAATATTTGTGTATTATTAGTATTATTAGGTTATGTTAACTTGTTAGGGCTATAGGCCTATTTCTATTTCATATAATATTGTATTACTTTCCCATTTAAATTCGTGTATCGCTTTACCTAATTAACGTTTTGTACCAGAGAATGTGAGAGAAGCGGAGCGGTTCAATATTCCGCTGTGTGTGTGTGCGCTCCGCTCAGTCGTTCACGGCCAAATCAAACGCTCCGCTAATGTTCCGCTCACGCTCACCGGTAAACCAAATCCCGCTCAGATCACGCGCTCACATTAAATGTCTCCAGTAACGTTAGGCCTATTTATTTTTTCCTGTTTATAGTGAAATTATTGAATAAATGTCTCAATTAAACAGTTGTGTTTCAGGGTGAAATTGTTTTAATTAGGGATGTTCATTAACCGTTAACCGACTGATACGAATTTTGACCGATTAATCAGTTAAACGGTTTAAAGTCACTTATTTATTTATTTTTAGTAATTTATTAAAATATGTTAAAAGGTTTGCTGCATGGTTAAAATAAGCTATACGCGTATAAAAAACACGTTTTTTAGAGAGAGCGAGAGAGAGAGAAAAAAACAAGTCGCCTATAAGTCGCATTTTATTATTTAGTTCTGAACATTTTTTGTAAAATAAGACAAAAAATAGAATGCAGCTTTCTGCCGTCTGCTTTAATTTCGCGCAGCACAATAATGAAAAAAACTCTGCATACTCTAAAAAACACTGGGTTAAAAGCAACCCAATTTGGGCTGGTAGATATAGGACAGAACACATTTAGGGTTAATTTTACCCAGTAACTCGGGTTGTTTATTTAACCCATCATAAATGGTTGATTTAACCCAGCTAATGGGTTTATTCGTTTCTATTATAATATTAGCTTTTTTTTACTTTATGCATGAAATAATATTTACAGATTAATTTAAATCCTCTAAACTTACAAATACTCCAGAACCACTGGTTTACGTAATAACTTCCTTTATTTCTAATTTGCTTGCTTTTATGTAAGCTTTACACATTGCCCTATTTAATCTCGTTTAAAAAACATTAGAAGTAAAGATTAAACATTAATCCGATGTAATTCACGAGTAAATGGACCACTCTGTAGTTCTGTTTTGACCGTAACGGCGCTGGCTCTCACGCCGAGCTGGAGTCGTGTTCGACGGGAACTGATCACGGATCAGACCACCGCCCTGCGCTTCACTCATGGACGAAATGAACTGCGATTGCCTTCAAAACCTGACCAAAAACAAACAGCAAACAGCTCTGAGGACATGTTTTAACATCCAAAGTATTTGTGTTCTGTATCTTTATAAATATAATCGTTTATTTTATGCAAAGCATCAGATTCTTCATCAAGCAATAAAACCGAGGCAACGCGAGCGACGTTTGTTTATTGATTCACACCCCGCGCCTGTGTTGCTCTGCATACATTTGAACGATATTCTGCACAGAAACAATTTTATAAATAAAATAAAATGTACACAAACTACCCAAACACTGGAAAAATAACCCAAATAAATTACCCAAAAGGCTCATCTCAGCATTTGGGTTAAAAAAATAGAGGCTTGTTGCACAGTATTTCTTTTATTTTCTTAAATTATTATTTAAGTCAAAATATATTTTTAGTATAGGCCTATTTATTCGTTATATATAACGCCTAGCTTTACTGTGTTTTTCTCCGCTTGCAGAAGTGCTGCAGGTGGGTGATAATGATCATGTAAATCCTTGTTCTGTTGTCTGCTGTTTTTTGCGCATGTAAAATTAATTCCCCAAAAACAAATGTTAGTATTTTAAACGGGTCACGGACACTTATTCTTTCTAATTTAATTCAGTTCTAATTTCAAATATTCTTGTCGGTTAAAGGTTAGGAAAAATAACCGAAATGAACATCCCTAATTTAAATGTATACAATTAAAATTCTTAATTTAAAAACGTGTCTTGTTTTTGAAGCCACTTGGAAAACTTTTGTAAAAAGTTAAATAACTGAAAAAGTATATTTTTCCATTAAAACAACCTTCATATTCAAAACACGCACAAGATGAAATGCACCGAACAAATAATTATTTCGTGGCGTAAATAAAAGAAACACACTTTCTAAAATTAAAATAAACCAAAACTGAGGGGAAATGCGTTCTATAAAACGCCTGTCAATCTTCACAGGATTTTAGAATTTGGTTTTAGAAACATTAGCTTAGACAAATGAGTGCTTAGCCTATTCCACAGATTCTGGAATTGGCAAATTACCAAAGGGGCATTTTGGGCGCTCCGCTCACATGCTCTGTGTCAGGTCTGTGTTCTCTGTGTCTTGTGTTTCCCCTCCTCTCGTGCCCATATTTGGTCAGTTCCTGTTCCTGTCATCATTTGTCATTATCAGTTCCCAGCCCTGTGTCTTCAGTTAATTAGTCCCCAGCCCTGTGTTATTAATCATCTTGTTTAGTTCATTCGTTTGTCCCTTTAAGAACCCTGTGTTTCCCTGCCTATGTGTCGAGTATTAACGTCATTCCCGGAGTGTGTGTACCTGTCTCCAGCGATCTCCGTGTTTATAATAAAGTGTTTCAGAGAAGTTCATCGTCTCCTCGTTCCTGGCACCCCCGTACACCGTGACAGAATACTCGACCAATAAGATGACTCCAGCTGGAACGCGCCGCATCTCCCCAGCTCATCCCACGCCGAGAACCTCCACATACCTCTCCAACGGCTCCCGCTTGCCCAACCCCAAGGGTCCCCCCTGCCTCCTAAGCAGCTCCATCCTCCTCAGCCCTGAGCCGCCGCCCTCAGCTAAGCCAAGACCACGGGCTGTTGCGCTCCCAAGCCCGGTACCCGCGCTTCCCGAGCGCCGTCGAGAGTCCGCGCTTCCCGAGCGCCGCCGAGAGCCCGCGCTTCCCGAGCGCCGCCGCGAGCCCGCGTTTCCCGAGCGCCGCCGCGAGCCCGCGCTTCCCGAGCGCCGCCGCGAGCCCGCGCTTCCCGAGCGCCGCCGAGAGCCCGCGCTTCCCGAGCGCCGCCGCGAGCCCGCGCTTCCCGAGCGCCGCCGAGATCCAGTGCCTGCTCCCCGACAGCGCCCTCCAGTGCCTACTCCGAGACTGCGCCCTCCAGTGCCTGCTCCGAGACTGCGCCCTCCAGTGCCTGCTCCGAGACTGCGCCCTCCAGTGCCTGCACCTCGCCAGTGCCCTCCAGTGCCTGCACCTCGCCAGTGCCCTCCAGTGCCTGCACCTCGCCAGTGCCCTCCAGTGCCTGCACCTCGCCAGTGCCCTCCAGTGCCTGCACCTCGCCAGCGCCCTCCAGTGCCGGCTCCTCGTAAGTGCGCTCCAATTTCCTCGCTGGTTCCGTCCAGCTCTTCAGAGCGCCCCCGAGAGTCAGCGGCACCCGAGCACCCACGTGAGCGACGGATTCCGCTCCGGTCCGGGAACCCACGCACTCCGCTCCGGCCCGGGAGCCCACGCACTCCGCTCCGGCCCGAGAGCCCACGCACTCCGCTCCGACCCGGGAGCCCACGCATTCCGCTCCGTTCCGGGAGCCCACGGATTCCGCTCCGTTCCGGGAGCCCACGGATTCCGCTCGGGTCCGGGAGCCCACGGATTCCGCTCCGTTCCGGGAGTCCACGGATTCCGCTCCGTTCCGGGAACCCCTGCTGGTCCCGTCCAGCTCTCCAGAGCCCCTGCTGGTCCCGTCCAGCTCTCCAGAGCCCCTGCTGGTCCCGTCCAGCTCTCCAGAGCCCCTGCTGGTCCCGTCCAGCTCTCCAGAGCCCCTGCTGGTCCCGTCCAGCTCTCCAGAGCCCCTGCTGGTCCCGTCCAGCTCTCCAGAGCCCCTGCTGGCTCCGTCCAGCTCTCCAGAGCCCCTGCTGGTTCCGTCCAGCTCTCCAGAGCCCCTGCCGGCCCCGTCCAGCTCTCCAGAGCCCCGGCCGGCTCCGTCCGGCTCTCCAGAGCTCCTGCCGGTTCCGTCCAGCTCTCCAGAGCCCCTGCTGGCCCCGTCCAGCTCTCCAGAGCCCCTGTTGGTTCCGTCCGGCTCCCCAGAGCCCCTGCTGGCCCCGTCCGGCTCCCCAGAGCCCCTGCTGGTTCCGTCCGGCTCTCCAGAGCCCCTGCCGGCTCCGTCCGGCTCTCCAGAGTACCTGCTGGGGAATTTTCCCAAGAAAATTTTGGGGGGGGACTACCCGCCATGGCCTCCCATGCTCCCCGCTCCGCCATGGCCTCCCGAGTCCCCGGATCCACCATGGCCTCCTGAGTCCCCTGACCCGCCAAGGCCTCCTGAGTTCCCGGATCCACCATGGCCACCCGAGCTCCCCGATCCGCCATGGCCTCCCGAGTCCCCTGACCCGCCAAGGCCTCCTGAGTCCTCGGATCCGCCATGGCCCCCCGAGTCCCCTGACCCGCCATGGCCTCCCGAGTCCCCTGACCCGCCATGGCCTCCCGAGTCCCCTGACCCGCCAAGGCCTCCTGAGTCCTCGGATCCGCCATGGCCCCCCGAGTCCCCTGACCCGCCATGGCCGCCCGAGCTCCCCGCTCCGCCATGGCTTCCGGAACGGGCGCCGCCCTGGAGGCCTCCTGTCCTGTCCTGTCTCCGTGTCCCTTGAGGCCTCCAGAGCGCCCACCCCCCCTCCCCGTTGGATGATGTGCGGTGCGGGACGCACCGTTCGGGAGGGGGGAGTAATGTCAGGTCTGTGTTCTCTGTGTCTTGTGTTTCCCCTCCTCTCGTGCCCATATTTGGTCAGTTCCTGTTCCTGTCATCATTTGTCATTATCAGTTCCCAGCCCTGTGTCTTCAGTTAATTAGTCCCCAGCCCTGTGTTATTAATCATCTTGTTTAGTTCATTCGTTTGTCCCTTTAAGAACCCTGTGTTTCCCTGCCTATGTGTCGAGTATTAACGTCATTCCCGGAGTGTGTGTACCTGTCTCCAGCGATCTCCGTGTTTATAATAAAGTGTTTCAGAGAAGTTCATCGTC
Organism: Oxygymnocypris stewartii; assembly: GCA_003573665.1. Lineage (NCBI taxonomy): Eukaryota > Metazoa > Chordata > Actinopteri > Cypriniformes > Cyprinidae > Oxygymnocypris > Oxygymnocypris stewartii. Next base: position 523,725 of record QVTF01019454.1, read on the forward strand.
TCCTCGTTCCTGGCACCCCCGTACACCGTGACACTCTGCTTACTACCATATATTTAGCAAAAACTTTAAACTTCTGACAATTAAGCCAATACTTTATGATTGTAGGCTATTTATGCCAATGCCTGATGATGATAAATTAGCGTGTTGTGCTTTCATTTTCAAATGAAACTACGAATTATTAATTCCTCAACGAAACACTAGGCAGTAGGCAATAATATCAATAATTATTAATTCGCAGAATATTTTTTTATAAATGTTAAATTCAACCTTTAAACTGCATTTCCAATAGTCTAGAAATTCCAGTCACATCCAAGCTTTAGCGTGTCGAGCATTTACAGTAGACTTACAAAATTAGTCAGAACGTTATGTAAAGAGATCGAAATGAAGGGAAAAAACTAATATAACAATAGGCTAATAATAATGATGATGATGATGAATAGGCTACAGACGATCAGTTAATTGACAAACACGATGTATTTTATTTTATTTAGTTTAAATAGTGTGCACAGTTTTATTTTATGTACTTTATGTAATATTAGCCTATTCGTGATAAACTTGAATGCTGTGTACATCGCGTGCCATTGCCTACAGTCCGGTAGCCTATGGTCAATATAATAATTAATTATGAAATCATTTCTATAATAATTCACAAAAGGTCAAGTAGGTTTGTTTATGCATTAAACGAGAAATGGATGTTGTTCCCTCAACATAGCGAGGCCACGACATGAGGAGGCCTTTACCGTTATTGTTCATATTTCAATTTGTTGTTCAATCAAACTTCAGTCATTCAAATAAATAAATATTCCAAGCCCAGAGTCAATTATTCAAAAATAACTGTTTTGATCTGATCATATATAGCCTAAACAAGTCATGGGTCTGAGTGCTGTTATTGGATAATGTTGTATTGGAGATTAATCCTAATAAATATGCTGCTATAATTAAAAGCATTACATTAAATACATTTAAAACAGTGTATTTCAATTCAGCCGCGTGCAGATCCTCGTTTATGTCAGACTGAGCAGCGCGGACACTCGCTCACCTCAGCCCTACCATATGTCATTATTACGAGAAAAATATGTCGTTATAACGAGAAAAGATGTTGTTTTAACGAGAAAAATATGTCGTTTTAACGAGAAAAGATCTCGTTATTACGAGAAAATATGTCGTTTTAACGAGAAAAGATCTCGTTATAACGAGAAAAGATGTCGTTTTAACGAGAAAAGATCTCGTTATTACGAGAAAATATGTCGTTTTAACGAGAAAAGATCTCGTTATAACGAGAAAAGATGTCGTTTTAACGAGAAAAGATCTCGTTATAACGAGAAAAGATGTCGTTTTAACGAGAAAAGATCTCGTTATAACGAGAAAAGATGTCGTTTTAATGAGAAAAGATCTCGTTATAACGAGAAAAGATCTCGTTATAACGACATAATTGAGTGGATAAAATATTATGTGTGGGCAGCAATGCGTCACCGTAGTTTTGTGTACACAAACAAGGAGGGCACAATTTCAGGACTACTGGAGTCAAGTGATGCCTCTCCTACAAAAAATAATTGCACACATTGATTACAACACGATCTGCTGTTGTCATAGTGAAAACGCTAATGTAAAGCTAGTCTGCTATCTGCTAAGTCTGTAGCATGCCACAATTTATGCCAGATATCAAACTTCACCTCAATATCAAATCAGTCTACAGTTTACAGAAAACATTTATTTACTTATCATGGCTTAACTCTACCGTTGTTGGCACAATGTTGGCGCTAGCCTGCGGCTAACTACTAGCAGCTGGCTACGTCTGTAGCATGACAGGTCCATGACATTTACAACACTATTAACTTGCATAGCTTAACATACAGAAAACTGTTCATGCAATCCAGGCTTTCGAGTTTAAGCAAACAGAAAGGGATGGTAAAGGATGACTTTAACGTTTCCTGATATGAAGTGAGCGCTACCAACACGAGCCTCTTTGATCGTAGTATTGTCCCAGTCCGCCCGTTTAATAGCTTTCAGTCACAGATGTCGTCTATTTTTTGAAACGGATGAGATCCTGCAGGAATCCTGAAAAACTTGACTCCAGAACTGGTGCGATTTTCACAGTCCACGACGCAACAAGTAGGCATTTTGTCTAGGGCTGTGATGGTGGCCGTGACAACCGCGTCACCGGCGGTAGTGCACGTGACGTCACACACCGGGTGTATTTAACTTTCTCATTTAAGGCTACTTTCCTATTTAACTGTATTATTTATTTGATATTTATTTTAGTGTTTTGCAGGCTGAGTGTTCACTGACGTAAGTGCTAAAATAAACACGTATGTTTGTTAATAGATGATTGAGCCTCATTTATTTATTTTTGCGTTTCAGAATTATATATATATATATATCACAACACTGCGCCACCTGTAGTAGTTGGTCCATTACCACCGCGGTGGTAAAAATCTGCCACCGTCACAGCCCTAAGTTTTGTCTTGACGAGAAATTCTCTGGTTAACACAATGGGATGGAATGAACGTTCTGACCCCGACATGTGCACTGCGAACTTCAAATTTTCCTGTGACGTATACCGTGAAGGGGTCTATACACATCTACAGTGAAATAAGTATTTCAGGATCAAGCTCTGCCACACATCACACTAACACAATAATAATCATAATTGTACAAATAGTTGTACTTTTTGTTTTTACTATCATATTCTAGTAAAACTAGTATTTTTTCACAGATAAAAACTCTGACAACACAAAAAGCTTTGGTCACAAATTTAATAAATGTAATGCATCCACACCAATGGGTGTCAGTATGAAGATCCACCAAGACCAAGGGATGAAGAAGTCAAGTCAAGTCAAGTCACCTTTATTTATATAGCGCCTTTAACAATACAAATTGTAACAAAGCACTGCACAATATCAAAATAGGCAAATTTTGTCAATAATGTAAAATGACAGGATTTAACACTCAATTATCCGCTGAATGCATTTCATTATTCAATTTAGTAATGGCATTGTCCAGCTCAGTTCAGTTTAAATAATATCTGTGCAATCAAGTCGATGATTGTGCTGGAAATGAAGTGTCCCCAACTGAGCAAGCCAGAGGCGACAGCGGCAAGGAACGAAAACTCCATCGGTGACAGAATGGAGAAAAAACCTTGGGAGAAACCAGGCTCAGTCGGGGGGCCAGTTCCCCTCCGGCCAGACGAATCAGTAGTTTGTTCCAACTGCAGCAAAGTCAGAGTGTAAGTGGTCCACTGGTTCCAGGGGTCTTTCCCCGATGGATGGGCCAGTAGAAGAGCCAGTAAAATGTGAGTTTGTTTGTAAGTTACTGGCTTCATCTGAAATTATATATTTTCCTGCTGTATTGCAGGTGAAGAACAGTATATGAACAAAAGCATGTCTGAATTTACAGTATTCATAAAATAGTAGGCAAAAAGTCCCCATATGACCTACTATTCATGGCGAGAATCTGAAGTGTGCTTCCAGTGGACTCCCACAAGGCCATAGGAGAGATTTGTGAATGACAGTGAAGGGATGCAACTTCAGGTCACATGACAATGACAAGACAAATGTAGTATATTCATACTATACACATTTATACTATATTAGTGGTTTTAAAACCTGTCCTACAAGCACCATTGCCCTGCACATTTTGTATGTCTCCCTTATCAGACACACCTGATTCAACGCATCAGCTCGTTAGTAGAGTGTAGACCTGAACTAGGTGTGTCTGACAAGGTGCCAATGTACTATTACAATTACATTTAGCAGACGCTTTTATCCAAAGCGACTTACAATTGCATTCAGGTTATACATTTTCATTAGTACATGTGTTCTCTGGGAATCGAACCCACAACCTTTTGCGCAGCTGACACAATGCTCTACCACTAGGCCACACAGGAACACCTATACTATATAGAACAGGCATCCTCAAATCTGTCCCACTCCTGTAGAGTTTAGCTCTAACCCTCATGCTAATCAGAATCTTCAGGATCATTAGAAAATCACAGGTAGGTAAGTTTGATCAGGGTTGGAGCTAAACTCTGCTGCAGAGTGGCCCTCCAGGGAAAGATTTGAGGAACCTTGATATAGAACATAGTAACTCAAAAGTAGTACCTACATTCAGAGAGCATTCGATTTTGGATGCAGCTGTTTTGTTGTTGTTGTTGTTAGCTTTTAGTTAATAGGTGTTTCCAAAATAGCATGCTGTCTGAGAAGGTACATTTGATGAGGAATGAACTTTAGCTTTGGGAACATTCAAAAGATTTGTTCATAGTGCTGCACTGATGACATTTTTTGTCCAACCTGGAAGTTAGCATCACCATGGTTCCCTCAGCAAAATAATAGTTTGCAAGAGCGTGATTATACAAAACAGTGAGCCTATAAAAACAGACCAGTGAATAGATTTGTTTACCTGTTCAGCTTGATGGTGTTTAATGTCCCTGATATCCTCTGTAGTCCCATTTAGCCACTTGCTAGAAATCTCCTTTCTCAAGACACATCACTGATGTATTTGATGTCATAGAATAAAACATTAAAATATTTTAGCTTGTGCTCACCACAGACCTTATTTTAGGCATTTAACCAAAGATTAATTAATAAACCTTTTGACTTCAGGACGTGGGACCAGAAGTGCTAAAATGCTAACTCATTTCCAATGGCCTCATGGGATAGTAAATTGTCCATAGTATGCATATTTCAAAATCTGTGTGGAAGTAATAATTAATTATAATTCATTACATTTATATAGCGCTTTTCTAAGCACTAAAAGAGCTCTACATTGTCAGGGGGTATCTCCTCATCCACCACCAGTGTGCAGCATCCACCTGGATGATGCGACGGCAGCCATAGTGCGCCCACCACACACCAGATTACTGGTGGAGAGTAGACAGTGATGAAGCCAATCAGTGTATGGGGATTATTATGAGGTCATGATGATCAGAGGCCAATGAGAAAATTTGGCTAGGATGCCGAAGTCACACCTCTACTCTTTTCGAAAGACATCCTGGGATTTTTAATACCCACAGAGAGTCAGGACCTCAGTTTAACATCTCATCCCAAGGACGGTGCATTTTACAGTATATTGTCCCCTTCACTACACTGGGATGTTAGGACCCACACAGACTGCAGGGTGAGCACCCCCTGCAGGCCTCACTAACACCTCTTCCAGCAGCAACCTAGTTTTCCCAGGAGGTCTCCCATCCAGGTACTGACCAGCTCAACCCTGCTTAGCTTCAGTGGGCAGCTAGTCTTGGACTGCAGGGTGATATGGCAACCAGATAAAGTAGTTGGTCATTTAAGGTTTATTAATAGTAAATGTTCAGATGCACTACCAATTTCACCTAATGTGTTCCCAGGGAACACACATACTGACAATACAAATGTATAGACTGAATGCACTGTAAGTCACTTTGGATAAAAGTGTCTGCTAGATGTAAATGTAAATATAATATATAGGGAAGTAGGCATTTTTAGACACAGGACATGTCTGTTAGCTTTTAACCATCTTTTTAGCTTTTTACCATCTTGCTCTTTTAGAAAACCAGAATAAAAATATTTATGACCCGTCCTGAATCATAAATGTTTACAAATATAATAATACAAATAATATACAAATAAACAGTTATATCAAATAATACATTCTTTAGAATAAGATGTCCTTCCTACTCAGTGTTGGGAAGGTTACTTTGGAAATGTAATAGGTTACAGATTACAAGTTACCCTACTTAAAATGTAATAAGTAGTTAACTTTTCATTTACTTCATTAAAGTAATGTAACTGATTACATTTGATTACTTTTTGATTACTTTTCTAAATTTTTAATGTTTTCAACTGTTAATAATTTTCAAACATGTTAACAGGCAGGGTTAACCTTACAGCAATACTCAACACTGATTACTGTCAGACTTTCAAAATCCTTAATCACTTGAATTAAGATTTTAATATTTTAATTTTAAAGGAGACATGCAAAATATCTTAATTTGCATATACATGTGTCTTAGCAGTGTGTGGACACCCTACAATGATAAAAAATCACTCCTTTTTTAAATCCCCTAAAAATCTAAACGGTCTCAATTATCAAGCTATTTTGATTTTGTAGTGAATAACCAGCACTCTCTTCCACCCTTAATACCACAACTGAGGTGAGACCCTTGAGCAAGGCACCAAACCCCCAACTGCACTGCACCGGGTGTTTGTTCCCTCTGTGTGTGTGTGTGTGTGTGTGTGTGTGTGTGTGTGTGTGTGTGTGTGTGTGTGTGTGTGTGTGTGTGTGTGTGCGCGCGCACACACTTTGATGGGTTAAATACAGATCACAAATTCAGAGTATGGGTCACCATTCTTGGCCACACTTCACTTCACTTTCACTAAATTTAAGTTTATGCCTGGCTGCGCAATTTTTTTTACTCCAGACTGCTTTCTGAATGAGGGACAATTCAAGGCAGGTTTTGTTAAAAAGTTAAAACTCAAGGATGGATAAGTAGTACCCATTGTTCATGATGCAGATGCACCTCCAGAAGTCTCACACTTTATATTTTTGTATGATTATTTGCGAATCACCTTTATTCTTCCACAGAAAAGAGGGGCGGGGTTAGCAGAGCTCATTAGCATGTAAAGAGTTATGCACCGAAACGAGTCGCTGTGAACAGAGCTGTTTTTGAGAAGGTAAAAAGGGTGTTGTTTTACACGACCACTGAGACCATGGGCCTTCAATGTCCCCTTTGAAGCACAGCCACCACAAAATCAGACTTACTTTAAAATCATTCTGAGGTTAAATACTGTTTTAAAATCATAACAATAAATAGTTTAATAGCTATGAGACTGTTTTATATAGCTATGACAGGAAACACTTGAATCTAACAATGCCTTAGAAAAAAACTGTTAATCTTAAAAAAAACAAGCATATACATAAACCCATATAGGAAATACAAGAGTTATTGGATAAGCATGTTATAAACGTCTGAAACATTGGTGTTTCATATATTAGAGCAGTCACTGCAATTTATGAAATAGATCAATTCAATCTGTATGTGGGAGTGTGTGTGGAAATATCAGATGTAACCCCGTTTGTAATCCTTAACATTTTCATAAGTAACTGTAATTTAATTACACATTTTTTCTTAGTAATTATAACTAATTACAACTACTTTTATTTTGTAATTAAATCATGTAATTCCGATACATGTAACTAGTTACTCCCCAACACTGTTCCTACTAATATGACCTGCTTCTGACTAGCATTAGCAAGTAGCAAATAATGATTCGTGACTGTGACGTAAACTAAAGGCTACTAGCTATTTAAAAAAACACATCGACGCAAGAAAACAATACTCGTCAAGCATTTTCTTGGGGTCTTTAGGATCAGGTATCTCATGCATTGGAAAACCGGTAACGATCATTAGCAGCTTGAAGGTTTGTGAACAGTAAGCGCAGAGTTTTCAGAGGTCAAACCAATAAGGGCAGAGTTTAAAGATAGGCCGAACATAAACAAGCTGTAACTCATCAGAAGATTCAGTTGCTATGAGGCCTGCAGATTTATCTAGGTCACACTGAAGGTAAAGACACCTGATATGTAACCAAAGCTGAACTGAACATCCACGCCATACTGGTCTCAGTCAAGGTGTAGGTGTAAATGAAGTTAGTTATACCGATGGTCACTATTTTACGAGAGGCTTGGGTGGCTCTGGAAAAGAGGAGAACCACACTTCTAATCCATATTTGTGTTGCTTACATCCTCTGGAGCGCGATTGGCCACGCTCTAAATTTAGAGGTAGTAGAAGGGTGGAAATTCAATTAGTGTGATGAGCAGGGAGATGTAAATCTGGAAGGAGGTCAAAAAAGAAAATTACATGTGTTTCTGTGTGACAGTGACAGAAAGAAACGAGATATGAACGCAAGGTGGTTGATGCTTTATTCTTTATGATAAATTTGCATTAATCCAAGTCAGGAGAGGAACTGCGTTCACTTGATGATTGGCACACACAGTAATGCATATCAAGAGACCATGCCAAACATCCGAAATGGATGGATGGAAATAGGCAATATAATCTTGGCTTTGGCATGGATTTCATTTCACATATCTGACAAATACTGAAATGCATGTGTAGACTGCACATGTACAAGTGCTCTAATACAGGAGAGATCGAAAGCAGACAAAACAAGATTTAGCATAAGAATCAACGCATAAACATATTTGCCCCACTCTTTTTTATGAACAAGGCATTGACGTCACACTTTGATTTTAGAAATGCATGTGTACAGTAAGCAAAAATGATACAACTAAAAAACTTCACCTGATAATATAATATAATATAATATACAAGCATAGAATGGATGGATGGATATTATATTATCAATCCATTTTCTCCATCATATAATATGATGCAAAAAATGTAAATATTTATTTAAAATTCACTCTCAAATATTTGAATACATAAATGTGCCATTTCCATTCAGCCAGTAGTAAAAATCATGAAATTAGTCAGAACCAAACCAGAACTGATAATATTAATAACAGAACTGCCAGAAAGACAGAAAACATTGCTTACATGGGAAGAATTAGTCTAGTTTTGCCTAGGGAAAAAACACTGAAAGGAAAATTGTCTGTTAAAAATCCCAGGGTACATCTCTGTGGTGCTGGATGTCACTGCAGACCTACAAAACTACTTTCATCAAACATTCTTTTGTTTTATAAAAAGGTCACATTAACAGGCTAAAAATAAATAAACAAACAAAACACTCAAAGTTCGACTTTTAAACCTACGCCTTCCTAGTTTGGATTGTTGCATAATCTAGCCCAACTCAGTAGGAAAGCTATTTTGTCATGCACCAGAGGAAGCCAACAATTAACGTTTCTCATTATTATGATCTGCTTTTCTCTAGCACTTTCAATAACTGATTCTAGATCAACATCAGTGTCAGCGTTCACAATCGGAAGCAGCAGGAGCAGCATATGTTGGGGCTTTTAATTAATGCTTTCGATTTCAGTTCGTCTCTTGCTGTCACCAGGCGACCACCTCCAGATGAAGAGGGCTGGTCAGAACCGGAGATGAATCAACTGGGCTTTCCACAGGTGCTTCCAGCTGCTAGACTAAAACCACGATGAAACCCCAAAGCAGATTTCTTTAGAACTGGAAGCAGCATCATGTAACTGAAGTTCCTTTTCAAAGACTAAACTGCCCTCTTTCTGAGAATTTGATGACATATTTCAATCGTTAAAACCATCACATATCTTTTTATGAAATATCATTTTCTCAGTAGGCCTATGTATACTTTTGCAAATAAGCCAGCACATTTAATTTGGTGTTCCTGTGAATAATCATCACTTTATTCGTTTATTTACAATGCTGTAGTTTTCTCCGAAAATAAATATAAATAAATAAAACAAATTGAGTGACCATGTTGCTTTTCAAATATGCAATTCCATGTGGTTGCTTCACGTCTAAGTGATGGCCAGGAACAGAATAAATTCACTCTTGTATCTCAAGTAGCTTTGTTATGGATTTCAAGTGGCTCTCTTATTTCCCCCACCGACGATACACAAAGGCTGTTTTCCACATCACGAAGGAGAAAAGATGCATATGTTTTTTGGATGTACTTCAGTGCCAAGACCAAATCAAATCTTGAAACTGTCTGCATAAGCATAAATATAAAAGCATAAATAAGCTTAATTTCTTTTACCTACAACTTCAATAGCAGTCAGTGTTTGGAAGTTATGCCAATAATAACATTTATTCCACAATAACATTTATACCACAGCATAACTACAGTATGGCTTCAGTATTTAGACTTCTGTTTGCAAAATGAAAGTCCTATATATTAAATATTATAAGTTTACCTCAATTATACCTCAATCTTCATAAAAGGTTGAATCTAACAGTATCCAGAACCTCAACCTTTAAATGTCCCACGCTGCACATGAAGTCAACCAAAATATACAGCATCAACTTTAACTAGGACATATGTCTTATATCATTTAAAAACATTAAAATAACAAAAGGTATATTCAACCAATAATTAAATATTGCACGAGTTTCCCAAAAAGATGTGCTATTTTGTTTAAATTATGAACTTATAGGTATTATTTTAGGCATTTCATCCTAATGGTACATATACTCTGCCAAAATGTCTGGCCCACTTCCTGTTACATTTCCAACAGCATCCTCTCTAGTGCCAACTTATGCACAGTATAATCACATTGCCGACCATAGCTTTTTTAATTACCCCAGATTCACCAGGATGTACTACTGTTGTTTTCTGCTCCACTTTATCAAGAGGATTCAGTGCAAAACTGAATGAGAAGTGCACTTCAGCCCCCACACCACTAGATGTCACTGTTTTTCTTAGGTAAGCACTTTTCCCAAGGACTGTATGGAAGAGCAAGGACCAAGAACAAGACCCCGGCAACAATGACCAGACCCCCGGCACAGCCCACACATGTCACTGACCATGACATTTCATGATGTAGAGGTATGGATTGGTCACTTGCTAAGAAAGACAGGACTGATTGGTGGAAAACTATGAGGCAGAGGAAGATTAAGACACCTGTGGAGATACAGAGAGAAAAAAAAGAATACAATCAGATGTATACAAATTTTGTTGCTTGGCCTTTATTAGCAATATGGAATTAAAGGAATTGTACGGTGTATGATACCTGTAAATTAAGAAAATAACTTAAGTATTAGAAAATAATCCATTTTAAAACACAATGTCAATAAAACACAAACAAATAAAGAAAACCTGTTAAATTAATGAAGATGCAGCGGGTTGAGCTCTCTCTGCCACTGTAGAATTTTCTTTTCTGAATAACCCTGCAGCATTTATGTCAAGCATACATTGTTTGGCTAGTTCTGCTTTAAAAAAAAAACATCTGTTATTTCTGTTATTACATTAATGTATTAAAAACCTTTTTTTTTATATACTTTGTGAAATTTCCTAGTGCTTTCTGACTAAAAGAATTTGCTACACCATTTTATTACATGTGTATGTGCACAATAATAATAATTAGTTACATTTATATAGCGCTTTTCTAGACACCCAAAGCGCTTTACATAGTAAGGGGGCTATCTCCTCATCCACCACCAATGTGCAGCATCCACTTGGATGATGCGACGGCAGCCATATTGCGCCAGAACGCCCACCACACACCAGCTTACTGGTGGAGAGGAGACAGAGTGATGAAGCCAATCAGTGTATGGGGATGATTAGGAGGCCATGATGGTCAGAGGCCAGTGGGCTGGTTTGGCCAGGATGCCGGGGTAACACCCCTACTCTTTTTCGAAGGACATCCTGGGATTTTTAATGACCACAGAGAGTCAGGACCTCGGTTTAACGTCTCATCCGAAGAACGGTGCTTTTTCCAGTATAGTGTCCCCTTCACTATACTGGGGCATTAGAACCCACACAGACCACAGGGTGAGCAACCCCTGCTGGTCTCACTAACACCTCTTCCAGCAGCAACCTAGTTTTTCCCAGGAGGTCTCCCATCCAGGTACTGACCAGGCTCAACCCTGCTTAGCTTCAGTAGGCAACCGGTCTTGGGCTGCAGGGTGATATGGCTGCCGGCAGTTAAATGCATGTCATTTAACATAAATGACTGTGATAGGAGTAAAACATCTCAGAAATATGCAAGTCGCTTTGGATAAAAGCATCTGCTAAATGTAAATGTAAATATGCATTTTAAAGAAACAGACAACACGTAATAATCAGTGTATACACTAATGTTCATGGTCAGTATGAGGGTTTTTCATTATTATTAAACATTTTCAGCAATGATGCATTAAATAGATTAAAAGTGACATACTAAAGATGTTTAATGCAAAAAAAAAAAATCAAATAAACAAAGGCTGTTCTTAAGAACTGAAGTGCATCATGTTTTCCACAAAAAAATATCAAGCACAACTGTTTTTAACATTGATATTAATAAATGTCTCTAGAGCAGCAAATCATCATAGAATGATTTCTGAAGCATCATGTGACAATAAATTACATTTATAAATTACATTTGACTGTTTTCTGATCAAATAAACACAGCCCTGGTGAGCATAAGAGACTTCTTTCATTACCATAAAGAAATCTTTCCGACCCCAGACTTTTGAACAGTATTGAATGAAGATTCCAAAGAATGAACTTAAAGTCACTTCTGATAAAAAGCATCATGTATATGCATTTGTAATATTTAGTTGGTGTTAGTCAATAGCATATTACTGTTACCTGACAGTATGAAGCAAACTGCGGCTGGCTTCAAGAAGAACTGAACACCTTTACTTACTGCCATGATAATGCAGACAGCTCCCATCACCATCAGAAAAAGACTAATGATAGCAAACATGGCCGACACCACTGTCAGATCTGATGGGAGAAGAGGAGTCTTAACAAATAGCAGTAATATGACGGCATAATGCACACATACTGAGCTGAATTAACATTTAGAACATGTTTTGCTTTAAAGGTACACTCTGTAAGCCTTGGTTTACAATTACATCTTTGTTCCAGTTTTCTTGGACTTTGTAATGACATAGATGGATCAATTTATATTAATTTCTGTGACTTCATACTTTTTTTTGCCTATATACTGCATTTATCAATAATTGTATTTTTTTGGTATTCAATACCAAATTTGTGTTATTTTTGTTGTTGTTTTTGGGTGGTTTGCCATCATGAAAGGGCTGCCGTTAGCACTTGGATGAATGTGTTTCCCGTGGCTGTCAATTTCAAGCCACTCGTGTGCAGTAAGAGTAAATAATTGTATTGACATTTCTTAAAAGTGAAAATCATTTAACCTTTTAATTAGTACAGTGTTACTCAGTGAACCTTTAGATATGTTTATACAAATAATGTTCTTCAGAAAATTTGCTTACACACTTTACAATAATGTTCCATTAGTTAAGAATGTAGATCAATACATATTATTTACAGTATTTATTCATGTTAAATAACAGTTAATAAAAATACAACTGTTCATTGTGAGTTCATGTTACCCCAGGTCCCTTAAATGATATTAACAGATACAACGTTTAATACTGTATTAGTAAATATTGGAATTATCACTTCAGAAATGAAATGCTTTACACATATTTTTCATTGTCAGTTTATGTTAATTAATATTAACAAATAGAACCTTAGAGTAAAATGTTACCGGAAATTGGTACGAAACACCACAATTTGGACATTTTCACTTAGGGGTGTACTCACTTTTGTGGCCAGCGGTTTAGACATTAATGCTGTGTGTTGAGTTATTTTGAGGAGACAGCAAATTTACACCATTATACAAGCTGTGCACTCACTACTTTACATTGTAGCAAAGTGTCATTTCTTCAGTGTTGTCACATGAAAAGGTATAATAAAATATTTACACAAATGTGAGGGGTGTACTCACTTCTGTGGGAGACTGTGTATAATATATATATATATATATATATATAAAAGTTATCTTAGGGAATTACATTTTATATAGAGTCAACCACTGAATCCATTTTAGAGTTTTTATCTAAAGCAAACTTTTAAAAATGTAGAGTGGTTTGGCTCTTTTAAAGTATTTCAACTTGTTACTTGCCATGAAAATAGCTAAGGAAGCTGCATGGCACTAAATCTCCAATCAACCAATACTCTCTTCATTTTGTTTTATTTTATTTCCTTCATATTATTATTCATGCTATTTGTTGCTGCTCATACACCATCTAAACTATTTTTTTGGTGAAAAGTGCATATATGGGGTCAGCACTCAGTGACAACACAAAGAAAGACATATTAGTGCTATGGATCTAAAGATAGAGAGGAGGATGTAGGATGACTCACCCTTTTCTGGCATTTTCTGAAATAGGACAATGTTCTCTCCAGTGGTGTAGAACTTAAAGAAGGTGCAATTGGATTCTATAATGGGATCCAAAAAAGGTGATGTTATTCTGACAGATTATTCAGAATTCTCCTACTCCAGTTGAGACATTTTTCACAAAAGCTCTTACCTCCCTCTAAGTGCAAAGGCCTACAGATCTCCTGCTTTGGGTCCATATCTGACACCCAGAATGTCTTAGTACAGCATTTCCATAAGCCATAATGTGCTACCAGACAAGTCTGATTGTTGTAGAAGCTCTTGGGTGGTTTAAGCTCCACCCAGAACTCCGTTCCCACCCCGAGCACGGTAAGCATGATGCAGGTTACAGCCATGAACAACGTAAGCTTAATTTTGCCCTCTTGGCTTTCATTTATTCCATCTCCAGAACTGGAGTGCATTCTGTGTCGGTGTTTACGTCCACCACCTCGTGATCCCACAAACCCTTCCAGCCCACCAGATGTATTAACCGTCCTTACCTCTTCATCCTGCACAATGAACATGGACCACATGATTGATTTGCAGCTTCAGAGATCCAGACAAATGAAAGAGAGGCTTATTTTGAAAGGACATTTAAGTCTTCTTAGACGTTTGAGGTCAAAATAATCAGATGGGAGGACAAACAAAAACAGTTAGTGCTGGAGAAGTCTGAGTTGGATTGATCCAGCGTGATCAATCTGTGCCAGTCTAATGTGTTTGTAATGTCGGCTTTGTCAGAACAAGATGCGGTTGAGGATGTTAATAATGGAGGCGTTAAGGCCAGCTGAAGGATGCTGGGAGCTGTAGGACAGGTAAAGGCATTGCCCATTCATACAAGAGTGCTGACATTGAATGCTAATACAGCTTGAAGATGTGAATGATGAGATGGAGTCAGGGGTTGGTCAGGTTGGTTACTCTGAAAAAATCAAGAACATGATGAAACTTAAGCACAGTTTTATGGAGATTTTTTTTTAATATGAGTAGAATTGGGTATCACCATATGCTACCGTGTATGTCTCAAGACGTTTGTCATAATTCAGTCTATTGGAGCATCATAATTGGATCGACTGGGCCAATAATTTTTGTAATAAATCATTTTAATTTAAGATATTTTAATGTTTTTGTTGTTTTTCACATTTTATAATAGTGTCTTTAGAGTGTTACATGGATTGTTTTGTTTAATATTGACCACATTTTGAATATACTTTTTTCCCCCTATACAATTGGAAGTCAATGGTCACCAAAACTGGTTGCCAAAATTCTTCAAAATATCTTAATTTTTGTTTCACGAAATTGGCTATACAACTACTTTCTGAACTACATAATTGTATTGTGTTTGCAATTATAGTCTTAATTTAATTGAATAACAGTGTCAGTAAAGACTTTTACATTGCTACAAAAATATCGTATTTCAAATAATTGCTATTTCTATGTAACTATATTATAGATATCGATATTATATATATATATATATATATATATTCTACAGAACATATAGTCTATATTATTTATATTAATCCTGAAAATTTATGAATAAATAAATACATAAATAAGTGCGCAAGTAAGTATCACAGTTTCCACAAAAAATATTAAGCAGCACAAACATTTCCAGCATTGATAATAATAAGAATTTTTTAGCAGAAAACCAGCATATTAGAATGATTTCTGAAGGATCGTGTGAGAAAGAAGACTGGAGTAATGATGTGTAAAATTTAGCTTTCCCATCACAGGAATAAATTACATTGTAAAATATATAAAAAAATACACACATACAAAAAAATTAATGTGGTTTTAAATAAAATTATAAAGTAATGATATTTCACAATAGTAGTATGGTTTTTACTGTATTTTTGATACTTTTGATCAAGTAAATGCAGCCTTGGTGTGCATAAGCTTCTTTCTTTCGGTGATGAAAGTCACATATCACAACAAACCACCCACAAAAAAAGTAAACCATTAGTCGGATTTCTGATCATTTCCAATAGTTTCAAAAGCAGTTTGGCACAGATTAATCAGAAAACAATGATTTGTTTTCCTTTTAATAGTAACAAATGTAACTAAGTAAAACTTGAAATTTGTTTTAGTGCCTTTTATAACATTTTATGCTGCGAAAAAGCTAGTTTGCTGGTATGGCAGAAGCAGAGACTCAAGTATACAAGTATATAGAACATACATATTTCTAAAAATATTTCATGCAGCTCTTGATTGACTCATTAGCTTCATTGAATTACCTTGAAGAAAATACCAGCCAAGATATAAACCACAGCATGTTTAAGGAATAACAGGACATGCTAATACTGCCAAACAGCACAGAGTATATAGTATATAGATAAAAAAACACCAAACATGACTTGTTGTTCAGATATACCATGTTGTACCTAATATATTAGTAATAAAAATGCACATAAGCTCCAGACAGACACAAATTAAAGTTTTCTGCAACAAAAACACATATTATAGCTTTTAATTGTACCTTAAAAGTTCTGACAAAGCAGGTACTTTTACAGTGAATCAGAAGAGCACAAACAAGCAGCTGACCTGTCGAGTGTTGAATACGTGTAGGAGTTTCTGTGAGATGGACAAAAAGTACGTAAGAGAGGGGTTTCAAGAGGGAGGATGTCGATATAGCACAGCGCTATTATTTAGGGGTGGGGGTTGTATGCCTCTGAAAAAGATCACGCCCATGTCCGGGCATAATAATATCAATGATTTGTTTTGGGACATTGGCACCGGGTCTGTTTCTGTCTGTCAATTGTTACTTCATGGCTGTCCTGCTGAGATGTCAATGTTTGTCTCCATGCCGGCATGATGTTTGTATCTTCTTGTGTCACTATGTGTGTGAGTATGCGTGTGAGCATTTCTTGATTCTATTTTAGAAAGCCACCTGTTAATGACATTAAAAATCATGGCCCACTCGAGAGCTGAGGTTACAGGATGCATGTGCATGGGGCTCATTCTGGGAAATGAGGCCTGGAATCCTGAAGCAGTGTCAATGTCAGTATTTCAAGTGTAGCAATTTACTTTAAATGTTGATTTAGACTGCCTGCACAGTACAAAGGAGTATATCTTTCACGGTGCATATATATAACAAAATATTTAACAGTCTTATTATTGTTGTTGTTGTTGTTGTTATTTCTGATGATTCAAGATAAATTACATATATTATAATAATAATAAATACGAAATTATTATTATTATTTAACTATTTAGGGCTGTTTTTTATCTGTTGAGGAATTAATCATTACATGTAAATTGGGGTTTATTGGGGATTAAGAACACCTGATAAAATAATTTATTTTATTTTATTCTTCCGTTGAAATACATTTTATTGTTATAATTAACTTAATAAATCTGTTTGTCTATCTATATCTATTTCTGTCTCTCTGTCCATCTATCCATCCATCCATACATCCTCTGTTGAGGAATTGATTGTATAAATTGTTAAATTTGAGTTTATAAAATTTAATCTAAAATTGTCAAAACTAATTTTATTTTATTTTATTTTACTAAAACATCTCCAGATGGAAGGTTGGTATTTATTTATTTTAATTGTTTAGACTATTTGTTAGCTAATTATTTTGACAATTTGTTGGTGAATTAATTATAGGCTATTGTTAAAACTGTGTGTTAGTAAAGTGATTGTCAGACCAGCAACTTTTGCTAAAATATGTCAATTTTTATGTCGTAAAATCAGATGAAAATGGGAACAGGGAAATGGTTCTGGTTACCAATCATTCTTGGTTACCAAGAATGCAGACACATTACAATTCAAACACTCTTGACAGCTTGTTAAGTAGGGTGATTAAGGTAGCTACAGTATTTACAGATGTTATGTAAATGTGAGTTATGTGGATTAGCCAAATGTAAAGTCCCCTTTTGATGTCATGGTGTAATGTCAAGTGAATTATAACCATAGACGTGCGTGAGGGGCACCTGCTGTACCGTGTCCCACTGGGTTATATATATTTACATTTATTCCTTTATGAGCATCCAAACAGTAAAGATTTGGCTTAGGCAGATCAAATACCCTCAGTAAATGGCAGTCATCTTTTGAATAAAGAACGTTAAGCGAGTTTGTAGCGCCGTCAGGCTGAGTAAAAGATGACAGGTGAGCTATTGTTCATTTGTGCTGTTGAGATGATTGCAGCTTCAACATGCTTGCAATCCAATCTGTATTCAGTCCATTCAATGGATCTATGATGCACTGACATGGGTGGTGCTCATTTGTATTATGTAGCCTTATCAGGCCGACAAGAAAGGAGAGCCAGCGAGAAAGAGACAGAAACTGTGCTGCAGTCTTATGTGCTTCGCATGGCAATGGCTCTGGTTTGTGCACTCACTAACCTCTATGGAACCCGCTGCAGTACCAACACTGTCCAGTGTGCAGCGGTGCCTCACGTCCCCAAAAATCCAATCAGCCTATTAAACAGGGTATAATATAACATCTGCCTGTTTTATAATGGCTGTCAGTGTCAGGAAATTAATCCCCTATAACAGGGATCACAAACTCAAATTAGTTATGTGCTACAAGCCAGCTGGTTTCTATTGGGGGCGACAAGCACAAGTGCTTAACAAGCCTGAAATGTAACTGAACATGCATTACTGTTCAACTGTTTGTGATCAGTATGTTTTTATTTTGTTGTCTATTTATTTTGTTAAAGAAATTACTTCAATTCTTCAGCAAGGAGGCAATCAACGGTGTCAAAATGACAGTAAAAACATTTATAATATTACAAAAGATTTTTATTTCAAATATGTGTCATTCTATTGAACATTTTGTTTATCAAAGAATCCTAAAATAATTATAATTGTTTTCTCAGACATGTCAAGCAGCACAACTGTTTTAAACACTGATCATAAACATTCATAATTTTGTATTTTGTATTTCTGATTCAACAAATATAGCCTTGGTGAGCATTAGAGACTTTTAGTGCAGTTACAGATAGTTTTTCTCATCTTTTACTCATGTCTAGTGGACTGCTGTGCGTGTGTTAATGATGTGTGAGATTCTATGACTTGAAAACTGCTATTTTGTCTTGTAGAAGACCAGAAACATCAGCTGAACCAAAGGTATTAGTTCGATATAAGTAGTAAAATACATAGCAGTCTGACACCTATATTATATATTGGTGCATACAATCCTTTTATTTCAAATGAGAAGGTAGTATAAAGGGACTGAAGTAGCTGTCAATGTCAAAAAAAGGAAAAATAAGGGCCATTGTCAACTGCAGGTCAATTAAAGTGATCTGTTTATAAGGATGTAGTTTTGCCGCATCACGGTATTTGATATTATCAAACTTTTTGCCTTTCACATTTGTCATTAAATACTGTACAATGAGAGTAATTTTGGCTTATCTACTATCTCCTGTGACTGTTGTTGACTGATTTCGGGTTGACATCTGACAAGAAATGAAAGAAAACAAAGACACACTTGTTGAACGTTTGATTCGATTTTGAGGATGTTTTTTTGTTTTGTTTTTAATGGTGAGGCATGTGTCTACTTGGCTGTTCATTCTGATCCAATGGACTCTTTTCACATTTCCAGTGTCATTAAAAGCAGAAGTCGTTCATAGTTGGGTAAATACAATGGAATGGAAACAACAACAAATGTGATTTTTGCATTCTTTTTGGCACCAATAGCAAAAGGAAAATCTACTAGAGCCGTTTTAATGACTTTCCAAATTAAGAAAAAATACTGAGATATTAATTGTCAGAAGAAAATAAAAAAATAATGTTTGTACTTTTGGGGTTCTCAGAAGCAGGTCTCGTCATAGTTTTGTAAACTTCTGTAGGGGTGAACAGAAACTACAATAAATATATTTTTTTGTGTTACTTTTTGATCCCATATAAAAATAAAAATAAATCAACAATAGTGTTTCAATGAGTTTCCAAAAGAGGAAAAAATGATATAGAGAGATTGATTGTCTGTAAATTAATGCAAACTTAATAAAACACACACACTATTAAAAATACTTTATTTAAAATATATTTATGATGTTAATAGTTGGGGAAATGCCTCATCACAAAAAGGGTCCAGAAAAAAAAAATGAACACAACTGCCTAATTTAATGCAGCAGTACGTAACGTTTTTGGGTTAAAAATTCAATATTTGAGAAAGTACATAACAGCCAGCGTTCAAAACTTTCTCCTTACTTTAGCCTGGATTCACAAAGGTTAGCTTATAATATTTTTTTCTAATTTGAGTGGTACAGGTAGGTTTTCGTGGGAAATTCGAGCATGCTGCCTCATCATTACATCATGTCCGTAAACATAAAGAAATTGTCCCGGCTTCTATCTCATTTGAGGATCCTGCAGATTGTTTAGCCTTTTCTCACAGCAGCTAGAATAATTAAATGTTTAATTTTGATGGCAGATTGTAATCCAGAAAGGATTGTGTTTATGAAACACATGTGATTGAAATTCAATTATATTCCAGTTTATAATGTGCTTCTGATTAAAGATAGCCTGGGATTACACATGATTCGTATTTTAAAGAAAACCAGTTCGAAGGAAGAATAATGATCTTTTTGGGTTAAAAGAATTTCTTACCGGTTATCATTTGTCATTTTTCAAAACTCTAGACACATAATTCACAACTGAAGATCAAAATACATAAGCCAAATATATTTTGTTCATTTAACTAAAATCACAGGTTCAAAATAACACAACTTAACATCAAAGTATTACTATTTCAAAATGCATCTCACACATTACATCTGAATTGAGTGTCTATTCATTTCACTACAATAATATGACTATCAATTGATACAACCGCTCAAAATGCTTTGTAACGGTTGCATTACTCTTGAAGCATAGTTTTATGGAAAATTATAAACAACATTATGAAAGTGAAGCAACCGAGGACTAAGTATGTTCAGGTATGATCAGTTTCAAGATGCCTGTTGTTGGGAGAGAAGAAAAATCCCCAAAATGTTATATCATTGTTATCAGTATTTGTTTTTCCTACAGTAAAGGTATTTTTAGACGGTGATAGAGCTGGAAGCTGATGAAAACCATTCATATTTTTGGATGAGGCAGGCCAAGAGATGGAGGAAAGTTTGAGAGCCCAGTGGTTGAGATCAAGGGACCTAGAACGATGCTCTCTGGGGGGCCTGACCACCCCTCACTGAATGTGATTTTAAGGGGACCCATTGCAAAATCAGTGCAATGGGCCCAGAATTCCTAGCGACAGCACAGAGCAATCATAGTTACAGGCTCATCCACAGTTTATCATCTTGTATTACAGTAACCCCCATTCTCTCCTTTCTTTACTGTAACCCGACTGAAGAGTTTTTCTCCACATGAAGGTGGAAGATTCACAATAGGCCTCACAAACAAGTCCCTCTTCTCCAGGCAATAGATTATGCGTGCAATGACATTACAGGAGGAGACCAATGTCAGGCCTGTATTTGCCATACCAGAAGATTTTTTACAAGAAATGAAAACATCCATTATGATGTGGATTAGAACCTGTGGCCAAATCCACAAGACAGGATTGACAAAAACACAGAAGTGCAGTGAGGAATACTCCAGCTGACATTTTACTGTAGGCCTATAGTTTTATCTTTTTTTTCTTATTTCTTTGAAAAGTTGATTATTTCATCAATAATTTTCAAATTTTGTTGAATGATTTCAGTGTCTGTACTTTTCTCTCTAGTCTATTACAATGATGTATGAATGTTTAGAACCATAATGAATGCTGTTTTATATGTTTTGACCAACTATATTTAATGATTGTACGTACAGCTAAACAGTGAAACGATGGGTATATTGTGTGTGGGTGATCTAAAGTGATGTTCCTATGATATTTCTGAATAAATTAGGATTTTGAACCAATGCTTCTGCAAATGCAAGTCTTCTTTAAAGATATGAACAAAATTTGAAAAGTTTTGAACATTAGACAGCCTGTGTTAAAAATAATGACTATTCCCCTCCGGGAACTCGATCTGCGTTGAATGCTAGGGGAATGCCTTCAGCAATACCATGCTCTAAATCACATGTGTAATCAGTACAAACGATGGGCAAGACGTCATGGGCAGGTGACGTAATGACCAGGAGGCTTAAAAACACGTGGGGTGTAAACGGCGTTAGCTTTTTGTCATTCAGCAAAGCTCAATGTGTGTGTCAGTCACGGTCTATGTTCTGTGAGTCTTATTTACTGTTGTTTGTCAAGTTACAAGTCCAGCAACATAGAAAACTCCCATAAGTCTAAGCTGAGGCAAAGACAAAGGAACATAAGGGCGAAAGCAGATCACGTTACAGCAGGGGCGGATTGGCTATCTGGCAATTCTGGCAAATGCCTGAAGGGCCAGCCAATTTTTTTAATGTGGGCCGGTCAGATTTATTTTATTTTTTATATATAAATACATTGTTTTTACAGGCCGGCAGCTTTTATCTCTTGCAAAATTTTAATATGATGATGATAATAAAATATGAATAAATGTAAAGCATTTGGCCAAGTCGGCGATGGCTGGTGTTCTGACGATTTGTGCTACCCGCTCAGATTGTGCTACCAGCATCTTATTCATGTGGTTTGAGGCTTTTTTAATTTCCATACCTACCCCTACCCTAAACCTACCCGTCCACACCTACCCTTACCCTAAACTTACCCTTAAAACAATACACATATATTATTGGTAGCACAATCTGATAGGAAGCATGTTTTGTCGGTACACCGGCTCTTTGCGTAATGTATACAAAAAATGGATTGTAGTAAATGTACGTATATCCTTCCATTGGCCCAGACGAATGGCCCACTTCATTAAAAAATATATATAATTAATTTAGCGTGCTCCGGCTTAATGCAACGGCTCAAAAGTGCTTGTCAATGTCAAATAACCAATCAAAGTGTAGAAGGCGGGATTTACCGCTGACAAACGCTGAGCTGCGCGACTTGAATGTGATCTGAGGTAAGATGTAAGCAGCTAAACATGACGAGACAATTCAGCAATATTTGCCAACCATTTAGTTAAAGGGCAGAAAAAAAAATCAGGAATGCAAACTACTACTGGTCTTTTCAAATTTCTCAGATTTTAATGCCGTTATTTGAGCACAATGTAGGCTACACAATGCAGTTTTCAGCAGATCCGAGATAAGTGTTAATGTAAATCTGCTTTCTTCCGTGATTTCACGTGTCTAAGAAAATGTTTATAAACTATAAAAATAATTCTCAATCTTACTCTAAAACATAGTAAATATTTTGCTTTCGAGTGCTGTGCATAGGAAAGTGATTTATATTAGGCTATAGGCCTAATAAAAATATAATATTAATTCACATTCATTAGCCTATTTTACATACACATACTGGTGCTTAAAAGTTTGAAATAATTAAGGCATTTTATTTATTTGAAACAATAGCCTAATGTTATGAAATATTCACTTAAAATAGTGGTTTTCTATTTAGTTCTATTTACATTATTATGTTTTAAAATGTAATTTATTTATCTCCACTCCAACATACATCTCTTCCTGTTACAGGCACCCAGTCACTGACTCTACAGGAATATGAGGTGAGACAGGTGTTTAGATCAGTAAATCCAAGAAAGGCTGCAGGCCCTGATGGAGTGCTTGGAAAGGTACTCAAGGCCTGTGCCTATGAACTTGCTGCTGTCTTTACAGATATTTTTAATCAGTCCCTGTCACAAGCCATCGTACCAGCCTGCCTTAAATCAGCCATTATCATTCCCGTCCCTAAAAAGCCTGCTGCAGACAGCTTAAATGACTACAGACCAATTGCTCTTACATCTGTTGTTGCAAAGTGTCTAGAGAGACTGGTTCTGAGGCATATTAAAGCCAGCTTTCCTCCTACCTTTGACCCCTACCAATTTGCTTATAGGGCCAACAGGTCTACAGAAGATGCCATTGCTACAGCACTTCACAAAGCTCTGGAGCACCTGGAACACAGAGGTACATACATCCGGATGCTCTTCATCGATTATAGTTCTGCGTTTAATAGCATCATACCGGACATTCTTATCAGGAAACTCCTTCATCTGGGCTTTTCTGCTCACCTTTGTAACTTGATTATGGATTTTCTCACCAACCGCCCTCAGTGTGTCAAGCTCGGTATTCACCGTTCCTCCTCTCTCACTCAGCACCGGTTCACCACAGGGATGTGTGCTGAGCCCACTACTCTATTGCCTTTATACCTTTGACTGCACCTCCACACACACTTCTCCAACCACATTATAAAATTTGCTGACAACACCACAGTGATTGGACTCATTTTTGGAAATGAAGAATCGGCCTATCGTGATGAGGTTGGGAAATTGATGTTGTGGTGCTCTGAAAACAACCTGGTGTTAAATACAAAGAAAACTAAAGAACTCATCGTGGACTTCAGGAAGAGCAAAGCTGACCCCCTTCCCATCATTATAAATGGAGACTATGTGGAAAGAGTTCGCAGTTTTACATTTCTGGGAATCTATTTATCTGATAGTCTCTCCTGGTCCACAAATACAACAGCGGCTGTTAAAAAGGCACAGCAGCGTTTGCACTTCCTGCGAGTCCTAAATAAAAACTGTCTGTGTCAAAAACTACTGGTGGCATTCTACCGCTCTGCCATAGAGAGTGTTTTAACATACTGTCTTACGGTGTGGTATGGGGGTTGTTCAGGAGCTGACAAAAAAGCTCTACAGAGGGTCATAAAGAACGCTCAGAATATCATTGGCTGCCCTCTCCCCTTACTACTGGACATTGCTAACACTCGGTATCTTTCCAGAGCAAAAAACATTGTTAAGGACTTCTCTCACCCCGGTCACCATCTGTTTTCCCTCCTACATTCGGGAAGGCGATACAGGTCAATTAAAACACGCACAGCCAGATTTTCAAATAGTTTTTATCCAAGAGCCATTCAGTTCCTGAACTAAGGATGCTTTGTGGACTGTGCAATAATTTCTGTATTTCAGAACTGTACTTTATTGTCTTACCTGCATCATTCACGTTGCTTACATAGATTTGATTACGTATAGTGGTCTATGTGTATGTGGTTATGATATTGTAGCACCTCTGTGTGTAGTCTTTGAAATTCCATTGCATTTCGATGCAATGACAATAAAAGCTTGAAATTGAAATTGAGATCAAAGCTTAATTTTCAGCATAATTACTCCAGTCTTCTGTGTATCCTTTCAGAAATCATTCTAAAGCTGCTCAATTTGCTGCTTAATTATTAGTTTCTATTTGTGATCAATTGTTCATAATGGTTTTATTACTGGTATAATGGTTCTAAGTTAAAGAACAGCATTTATTTGAAATATATGTACTTTATAATATCTTTAATGCCACTTAAATCAACTGAATCAAAGTTCCTTTTTGTATAATCTTTGATTTAATGCAACATTGTTGAAGAAAAATATTAATTTATATTTTTTATCTTACCCAAGACTGAATGGTACATTTACATTTACCAGACGCTTTTATCCAAAGCGACTTACAAGTGCATTCAGGTTTTACATTTTCATTAGTATGTGTGTTCCCTGGGAATCGAACCCACAACCTTTTGCTCTACTGACGCAATGCTCTACCACTGAGCTACACAGGAACACAGGAAAATATGAAGCAGCACAACAGTTATCAACATTGATAATAATCAGAAATGTTTCTTGAGCAGCAAATCAGCATATTAGAATGATATCTGAAGGATCGTGTGACACTGAAGACTGGAGTAATGATGCTGAAAATTCAGCTCTGCATCACAGGAATTAATTATATTTTACTAAATAGTCGCATATAAGACAGCTGTTTTAAATTGTAACATTATATATTTCACAGAACGGTTTACTGTATTTTTCATCAAAATAATTTGTATACTCTTTTCCACAATTGGAGCTCTATTCCTTAAAATGATAGATGTCAAAATCAAAAACCTTCAAAAGGATAAATGCTGTAGCCTATATAAACAATAGAAAGGCAGCTTAAAAACAGTCAGCATTTAAGTCTTCTAGATGATACCAGAGCATTGTGTCAAGGATTGATAATATTGTTTTTTTTTTACTTTAGTGATATTAAACTGTCCCTTGTAAAAATTATTTAAAAGTCTTTCCTAGTTGACATATACACCAGAAAAGACAAATTATAATGTCAAGAATATGCCACTCATTTATGGTGTGTTGCGGACTGAGTTTTGTGGGCCACTCTGTGCCAAAAATTCCAGGGCCACTTTTTGGCCCCAGTCCGCCCTTGCATTACAGATTGTGTGTTCCTCCATACCCACACTACATCAAAAGAGCGGGGATACACCCAGTTTGTGTGTGGTCTGATTGGGAGTGAAGCATGCAGATTCGGCTCTCGAGGGGGCCGACTGCCCGCATTGTGAGTGACTTCCGCAGCAATACATTGCGCTCCCGCCGAGCAAGCTCTGAGGAGCCCTCTCCTGAGGAAGGAGGCCATCGAGGTGGTCCCTCCTCTAGACAAAGAGTCCGGGTTCTAAAGCCGTACTTCATTGTTCCTGGGAAAGGGGTTGCATCCTATTTTAGGTCTAACTGAACTGCTCAACTGAAGTTTAGGATGCTCTTTTTGAGCAGGTCGTGTCTCAGACCAGATACGAGGACTGGTGGTTACGAGCAATCTAGAAGACGCATACACCTTCCCCATCACAGGAAGTTCCTGAGGTGTGCTTTGGGGGCAAAGCGTATCAATATCGGGTTCTTCCATTCGGCCTTGCACTCTCGCCCCGATTAACTCATCAGAGCGGATGGAAGTTTGGTATAGAGATGTCGTTCTCGCTCACTTGAAAGAGTTGGGGTTAAGACTTAACGTCAGAAAAGTGTGTTTCTCCAGTACAGAGAACCACTTATCTGGGCGTGGTGTGGGATCCAACCACGATGCAGGCACATACAATGCTCAGCGTAAATGAGTACACCCCCTTTGAAAAGTAACATTTTAAACAATATATCAATGAACACAAAAACATTTTCCAAAATGTTGACAAGACTAAGTTTTATATAACATCTGTTTAACTTATAACATGAAAGTAAGGTTAATAATATAACTTAGAGAACAACATTTTCAGTTTTACTCAAATTAGGGTGATGCAAAAATGAGTACACCCCACTGAAAGTCTCTGGAGCAAAGCTACATTTTAGACTATAAATGTCTAATTTAACAAGAATTCAACCACAGGTGAGTCTAATTATTCATTACACAGGTGACAGTTGACTATAAAAGGGTGTTACTTAAAGAAAACCCCTTCCCATTTCATGCTGTCAGCAATGGCACCACATGGAAGAGAAATGTCACAAGACCCGAGAAAGAAAATAATTTCTTTACACAAGAAAAGGTGAAGGCTACAAGAAGATCAGCAAAGCTTTACTTATCAGTCAGAATACTGTAGCAAAAGTGGTACAAACATTTAAAAAAGGAACTGCAACCATCTCACAGAGACGTTCAGGTCGTCCACGGAAGTTAACACCTCGTCAGGAGTGTCTTCTGATGAGAAGGGTTGAAGAAAATCGACATGCAAGTTCACTGCAGTTATCTAAAGAAGTAGAAAGCCAAACTGGGGGGACTATTTCCTGTGACACAATACGGCGTACACTGCAGAGGAATGGCATGCATGGGTGCCGTCCACGAAAGAAGCCTCTCCTAAAGCCCAGGCACAAAAAAGCCCACCTAGAGTTTGCCAGGGCCCATGTTGACAAAGATGAAGACTACTGGGACTCTATACTCTGGAGTGATGAGATCAAGATAAATGTTTTTGGAACTGATGGCTTCAAAACTGTATGGCGTCGCAAAGGTGAGAAATACAAAGAAAAATGCATGGTGCCTACAGTGAAACATGGTGGTGGCAGTGTCCTTATGTGGGGCTGCATGAGTGCTGCTGGTGTTGGGGAGCTGCATTTCATTGATGGCATCATGAATTCACAAATGTACTGCTCTATACTGAAAGAGTAGATGCTACCATCACTCCGTGCCCTTGGTCGTCGTGCACTTTTCCAACATGACAATGATCCTAAACACACATCTAAGGCCACTGTTGGATTTCTGAAGAAGAACAGGGTGAAAGTGATTCAGTGGCCAAGTATGTCTCCTGATCTGAACCCAACCGAACACCTATGGGGAATTCTGAAGAGACAAGTTGAGCATCACTCTCCATCCAGCATCCAATCTCTAAAAGAGGTCATTCTTGAAGAATGGAAAAAGATAGATCTGGCAAAATGTCGCCAACTTCTTCATTTCATGCCTAGAAGACTTGGTGCTGTCATAAAAAATCATGGAGGACATACAAAGTACTAGATTTAGTAGTTTTTGTTGTGGGGTGCACTCATTTTTGCATCACCCTAATTTGAGTAAAACTGAAAAATGTGTAATCTAAGTTATATTATTAACCTTACTTTCATGTTATAAGTTAAACAGATGTTATATTAAACTTAGTCTTGTCAACATTTTGGAAATGGTTTTTGTGTTCATTGAGATATTGTTTAAAATTTTACTTTTCAAAGGGGGTGTACTCATTTACGCTGAGCACTGTATGTCCCCTGTTCGGATCGAGTCAATCCCCACGTCAGTCAAGAGAGTAAGAGAAGGCCGGTCACTCACTGTCAAGCAGTTTTAAAAACTGTTGGGTCTGATGGCTCTCCATGGGGTATCCCCGTCAGGAGGGATCTCCTCTCACTGGCAGTGGGCATGATCTTTCACCCCTGGTCGGAGTTGCGGATGCAGAGGGTGTGGCCCCTGAGGGGGTAAAACTCATAGCCACTGGTCTCTCAACTGAGATTGCTGAGACCATCCTCCAATCTAGAGCTCCCTCAATGAGGAAACTGTACGCCCTGAAGTTGAGACTCAGGGTGCGGAGACCACCAGGTTGATCCAGTTAACTGCCTGTTTGGCACAGTGCTGGAGTTCTTGCAGGCCCGTTTCTCCGCAGGGTTAGCCCACTCCACCCTGAAGGTCTACGTGGCGGCTATAGCGGCCTACCACGCCCCTCTTGGTGGCCTTTCAGTAGGAAAAACCCTCTAGTTACATGTGTGCTGAGGCCAGAGAAGCTTATGCTAAGTGGTGGATCAGAATGGATATCACTCCTGTTTTGGTTGGTTTACATTGGCTCCCTGTTGAATATAGAATCCAATTCAAGATATTACTTTTTGTTTATAAGTCCCTCACAGGCTTGGCACCAAATTATTTATCTGATCTTCTCTCCCACTATCACACCATCAGGCCTTTAAGGTCATCTAACGCTCTGTTGTTGTCCGTTCCCAAGACACGTTTAAAACTTAAGGGGGATCGGGCATTCTCTGTGGCAGCACCTCAGTTGTGGAATAACTTGCCTCTTTACTTGCGATCAGCCACTTCTCTTCAAGTTTTCAAATCATCAGTAAAGACATTTCTTTTTAAAAAGGCTTATGGACTGGAGTAACTGCTGTATACAGTTTTGCATTGTGTATATTTAGTGTAGTGTATTGCTTGTTATTTCTTTTTCTTTTTAGTTTTGTGTTATGGCTTTTGGCTTAATTCTACTTTTATATTATTTATTTATCTATTTTTATTTTTTTTTTTTTTTTTTTTTTTTTCTCTGTGCAGCACTTTGGTCGGCTCTGTCGTTTTTAAATGTGCTATATAAATAAATTAAACTGAAACTGAAACTGAATGCTATCCTATAACCTTGAGTCCACCGATCTTCCCTCGCCTTTGGGTGTCAAGGCTCACTCAACTTAGGTATGGCAGCCTCTAAGGCCTTTCTGGTACTGCTATGCTGCAGGGTGGTCTACGCCCCTCAAATTCATCAGGTTCTTGACAAAGATTTGCGAGCCACTTCTGGTTCTTCTGTTCTCTTGCACACTAGGCAGGGATTTGCAAGTCTGGCAGCGTGGGTACCTCGTTCCCCTGGCATTCGACGCAGCTCGAGTTCCATATATACCTTACATATATATTCCTTACATATATAACCATGGTTCCCATGGAGAACGAGACGTTGTGCCGCAGGGCCATACTTCCAGTATCCCTACTAGAGCTATGCTTCATTCCTAGAAGCTAACGCCAGTTGCACCCATGTGATTTTAAGCCTCCTAGTCATTACGTCACCCGCCCATGACGTCTTGCCCATCGTTTGTACTGATTACACATATAATTCAGAGCATTGTACCGCTGAAGGCGTTCCCCTAGCGGTCGACGCAGCGTCTCGTTCCCTCTGGGAACCATGGTTACATACATAACCTGGGACGTTTTGAGTTTTGAAAAATGACATGAAGATTCTGTTATTAGTGCAAACATGATAGTAAAAAAATGTACAATGAAATTCGAATGGTATAATAATTAGATATTAGACAGAAATTAAAATCTATGTTATAATATAGTATAGATTATAGTATAATACACCCTATACTCAGTCACGGAATGCTGATGTTGTTAACATTAATAATTTGAGAATAAAGTATAACAATAAGAATAATTTGCACAGTTTGATGTGATATGAGCTAATCGATCGTTAGATTTAATCATCGTTGGTAGCACAATTTATTGTAATCCTTTTTCTCTCAGTTGGTCAGAACAAACATGACAGACGTGTTACTTACTTGTTCAGATGACACTATACAGTGAAAATTCTAATTTGGGTCATATATTCAAGACGTAGGCAAGAATATGTGATTGCGAAGTAGGCCTACAGTAAATATCCACACCGGTGCATTGACTGACTGCCACCAGTGGTGGTCAGTAACGAAGTAAAACAACTTCGCTACTGTACTTAAGTACATTTTTCAAGTATCTGTACTTTACTGGAGTAGTTTTATTTTGAGTAACTTTTACTTTTACTTCACTACATTCCAAAGCATAAGATCGTATTTTAACTTCACTACATTTCATAAAACATATCGTTACTCCTTATAATACATCACGTGCCCTGAGACGCAGAAGCGTTGTATGATTCATGAACAAACTGATTCTTTTCAATGAACCTCGGTTCGCAAATCGCAACAAACGATTCATTCACGAACTGCAATGATCCGATTGCAGCTGTTCTCGAGTCGAAATCTCACTGATTCAAATGATCCGTTTAGAGCGAGTCTCCTTCAGTGAACTGAACTCACGAGTCAAGAACCGGGAGATCTTGTGAGCGCGCGCGCGCGCGCAGGCGCGCAACAGCTGCTGCGAAAAGTAAGTTACTAATGTCGAATTTTTGGGATTAATTATTGTAACTGAAAATAATATTTAGGTCAAAACTGTCAGTTGTTTGTGAACTAAATCTGCTGTAAAGGGTGATCTATTTAAGCCCACTGAAATGCTTGAATGCAGACAGATCAACATCTTTAACGTTATGTTTTAGGTCAAACAACAAAACATTAAAATAACACAGATTAAATAAAATAACTCATGCATGTTCATATTCCCCGCTGCTGTAACGTTAGCAGTTTTATTAAAATGCTATGCATTTAGACCTATGTGATGTCTGTTTTTATATTGTTTATCAACAGTATACATTTTTATATTGTTCAGATCAACTAGCCGAGTAGACGGATATGAATGTTTATTCATAACCATACTGAAAATAAGTAAATATTGTTAGCTGATGTTAGCTGTCTAGCTAACAAGCTTGCTGGTGCTAAGTTGAGGAAATGTTTAGATATAAAGTCCAAATATCTTTATTCAGCCACCTAGATAGATTCCATCTGAGGGAAAAAGAAAGGATGTATGTTCAGAACATAGTAACTACAGTAATTATCAGAGTGGGAAGTGATGCCCTCTGGGGGCATTGGGCCAGGGGTGTTTTTACACCACAGACAAAGTTTGAGAAGAAAAAAAATCATTATGAAAATATAATTAGATTTTCCTTAAAATGTTCTTCCTAATTTCAGGCCTAATTCTCATGTCATATATAACTGACGTTCTGCAAAACAACAAGTTCTAAAACACTTTTTTCTTACTGGTGAAAATTAGATGGTGAAATCTGTTTTCTCTCAGGTACATGGCAGTGTAAGCTTCACAGTCAACATTACTACATCACTCTCATCAACGTAGTCCATATCGACAAAATATATATCTTGACTCTATATAGTGGTTATTTTGGGAAAAACCCAGGTATTTTGGACAGTAGGATTATAAAAATATGTGCTAATATAAAATTAAATAAAGTAGTCCATATAAAATTGCAAAATAAATCTGTCTGTCAGTACTTTTTTACTTGAGTACATAAAAAATTGAGTACTTTTGTACTTTCACTCGAGTAAAATTGAAAAAGCAGTACTTTTACTTTTACTGGAGTAATATTTTATTATACCTATCTGTACTTTTACTCAAGTACTTGATTTGTGTACTTTGCCCACCACTGACTGCCACACATACCCTTCAGCTTTCAAGATTAATCTGCGCTGTAGCCGTGCCAGAGCACAACCCATGCAAGCAAGAGAATTCCGCACACAGCTGCAATTGCAGGTTTTCAAACAGAGAGGGCAACAAAGAGGCACAACTTATGTGCTTAAGCATCTTTAAGAAATATGCAGCTTTAAGAAAATAAATAAAAGTAAAAAAAAAAAATACTTTACTTGATTTATGATAATAACTTTAGAAATGTGTTATAACAGGCTGTGAAAAGGGTCTATTCATTCAAGTCACCTGGAATTTAGTTTACAGTATATATGTGATTTATTTTGACATTAGTGCATTTTCAAATATTATTTTGTGATTGTGAAAATGTAATACAATTCCATTTTCTATTCCAGTGTGAATTCTAAAGGAACTGTGTTCTTCAATTTTCACTCACTCACTTCATGAACAGCATTGATCAGCAGTGATGCTAATAACGGCGTTATAAATAAACGGTGTTACTAACCGTATTACTTTTTCAGTAAAGAGTAATCAAACGAATTACTGTTTCCCCCTGTTACAACGCCATTACCATTACTGACAATAAAATGCGGCGTTACTATAATTACAGTCACTGAAGCGGTTTTCATCTGAAAATTACGGTCTCTCTCAGCCATAGGACTTGTAGTTTTTTATCTGGTGTGTGTTCGGGGGTGTGGCCGGACACATAACCGCTGATGATTGGTGTGTCTGTGAATGTGGTGTGCCTGAGAACGCGATGATTGGCTTACGTAGAGTACATTTCTATTGTTTGAATATCAGTATTTTCAGTGTAGTTCGGGTGTTCAGACACAAGCAAATGCACAGTTGCACACACCAACGACCAGTCCAGGAGTCAGCGCGATGGCAAGTCCAACGATTTCAAAGGTAGCGTTTGCAAACTTGAAGTATGAGCACTAGGCTACTTTTCCCTCGTTGAGGTGAAAGGCAAGAATGTTTATGTAATTTGCAACTTATGCCCAGGAAGAAAGAGTCTCTCCGCGTCAGTGGCAAGTAATTTTATTTTAAAGAAGCACCACACATCGTCACATGCCGCCACAAAAATAGTGGCTAAAAACGCAGGTGATAACGTGAGCTCCGCTACCAAAGGAGGAGATGGAGCCATGACATCAAAGCAACTAAAACTAGATTGGTACATTGTTCAGTATTATATTGAGAGCACTTCTTGTTAAACTGTTTACTTTTGTGAGGAAGAAAATACTTCAAGTCACTGTCAAAGGATATAAGTATCGCTTTTTATTTATCTTCTTTCTTACTGCTTGTTTCACTTCTGTTTTAGTTTGTATAACCAATTCTAACTATGTGTAAGTTGTTGTTTGTTAGCATGTGTTTTTGACAGTGTTCTTTTTTTAGGATTACTGATAAACTACTGCCGTTTGAAATGTTATCTATTTTAATTTGAGATAAATTATGTATTAATTTATGTATTTGTTGGACTTCAAACGTCCTGCGTGATCAAAAATTGAAGGAAGGCGAAATATAAAAAGTATTGAAATTTATTGATCAGAACAGCGCGCTGGGTTGTTCTCAGACACAACGTCTCACAAAGAACCAACCTAGAAGCATATTTTCACAGAATATTTATAGCATGTGTCGACGTGTGTCTTCTCCTTATTGGATGGGGGATCCGTCCTTAGACTTTCCAATCCGCTTCCACTTCCACTTCCACT
Organism: Oxygymnocypris stewartii; assembly: GCA_003573665.1. Classification (NCBI taxonomy): domain Eukaryota; kingdom Metazoa; phylum Chordata; class Actinopteri; order Cypriniformes; family Cyprinidae; genus Oxygymnocypris; species Oxygymnocypris stewartii. Next base: position 557,480 of record QVTF01019454.1, read on the forward strand.
TCTTTGTCTCTTGGTCCCTGCAAAACATGCTGTAGATCGAACCCCCACCCATTCCATTTTCTGTCTAGAAACTAGCTCTTCTAAGTAATCTGATCTTGTTATGTGTGTGTGTGCACATTCCACCGTGCCCCACTTTAGTTACTGACCCCCTTCTCCTACAGCTGCTCACACCCACACACATACCACATTCTACAGAAAGTACATTTAATTTCAGCACATAACTTCTCATATCTTCTGTATATGATTTATCTAACACTTTTAATAAAAACACATCACACTAATTGATTACACACTTAAACTTTAGAAAATGATTAAACATGATTAAAACCCTTCAATCCCTCTCTTGACCTCTGAAAGAGGTCACACATCATTTCTCTCGTCATCATTTTTGTTAGGGGTTACTGGAAATAGCATAGACAAAACTGGTATATTCTCAAATCCTGCAGCTATTTGGTCAGCCAATTTATATTCATCAGGAACTCCTCTTGGAACCCCAATGGCATCTATATATGTGGGACTGTTTAATGATAAGTCTATGGTTGTTCCACGTTTTCTTATCACATGACGTCTTCTTCTGTTTGTTAACTGCCCTGTCGTGCCTTTATTCATTTCAACTACTTTTCCTCCTATCAGTGTTAAAGGTGCTCCTAGTCGGACCATAGCACACAAGCCTTTTGTGTTAGGCAGTACCCTGGTAAACAGGCGTCTGTCACCACAGTAGTAATAGAGGCCTGCTCTTGCCCACGGTCCTATTTTTGTTCCATTATCACTTATTATGACGTTACACCACTCTTCATTAATGCGTCCGTAATTAATTGATGCACTAGATGGTGTGAAATTAAAACACGTGTATTCATTCTGTCTAGGTACAAACGGGCCTGTTCGGGAATCATTTGAAATTGGGGGAAATATAGATGCCAATGTGGTGCAATTGGTTGACCCCACCTCTCTCGTTAGTGACAACATACAGTTATATCCCCATGTATCATTTGGATGCAGGGGAGCTGGTTCAATGTGCAGTCGGGGTCTGGCACCTGCACATGCTACACAGTCATCTATTTTTTGTTCTTCTTCAAACACAAAATCAGTATAGAAAATTAAAACATTAAAACATTAAATCATACACTTTGTAATTAATGAAAAATTGTTCTGCCGTCTTCTTCCTGTGTGGCTGCACATTCACCAGGTTTTTTGTTCTGTAGTCTTACTTTATCCACCCCATATTTATCTTTAAATGTTACTGCAATACCTGCACCATATGCACAATCTGCACTCACACAATGTGCCAAAGGTTCTTAATTTTCCAGCACTTTTACTCCCAGCATCCACAGCATCCTCCCTCTCTTGGACCTGAGACCTCAGGTCCACTGCAGTTTGTGTTAGGGACCTACTTGGGGGATCACATGCAGCACAAGAAGACAAATGATACCAGGTGTCGCCTTTTCCTGCTAGGCGAACACAATGCAATGTTCTTGAGGTGACTCTCAGGGGCTCAGACCATCTGGCTTCATTCCATTTTCTACGGAATTTTTTCAGTCTGACCCACTCGGTTGACGGGGGAATTGGTTCTGGTTCAGTGTCTGGAGTGACCTGCTGGGAAAATTGTTTAATCAGAGCAGTTAGTTTATCAAAATAAACACAGTGTGATAAAGGTGTGATTTGGTCAGGTCTCAGTGGCGTTGAAGGTCCAGGGAAAGAACGACCTGTAAGCAACTCAAAGGGTGAAAGCCAGGAATCCTGTTAACAGAGGAACGTACAGACATTAATACCAATGGAAGGGCAGATAACCACGTCAATTTGGTCTGTGCACAGATTTTAGCCAATTTCCGTTGTCGCAGAGGTGAAAAGGTGAAAGCTGCCGAATTTACAAATGACATGACGGAATGAGTGGTAAGAACCGTTAATTGATGGCCCATAACAATATGTGATGTTTTCTCAATTATTTTAGCCAGGCCTGCTACAAACCTAGCACAGGTAGGTTGACGTTTTTCAATACCATCCAGCAGGACACTGACATACATCAAAACTCTTCTGGTCCCTGTCTGTTTTTGAAATAGGACCCCATGTGCACTGTTTCCTGTTTCAGAAACATCCAGGAAGAAACCCAGAGAATAGTCTGCACAATTCAAATGGGCTGCATGAGCCATTTCTGTTTTTAAGGCAATAAAAGCTTGTTCTGCCTCAGGGGTCCATGTCAATTCAGCCTTTAAATTTTTCATACCCTGTTCTTCACAATCTGTCTTAACGGTGTGGTCAGCGAGACGTACATAGGGATGTAATTTTTGCTGAAACCTGTGAGGCAGAGTAAGGAAAGCATGTCCTTCATTGTTAGTGGTTTGGGATGTGATAAAATGCTATCACGTTGGCAGTGGGAGAGTGTGGAGCCCTGAGCTGTGATTAACCTTCCCATAAAGGTAACTGATGGCCTGCTGACTTGCAATTTTTCTTTGCTGACCTTGAACCCTGAAACCTATAGCAGTTGCAATATTAGGTTAGTCACCCGTAGGCACTCTTCATTTGTTGTGGCAGCGAGCAACAGGTCATCAACATACATTATCAAGACACAGTCTGGGGAAATGTGCATTTTGTCAATTGTTCTTTTAGTACTTGATTAAAAATCCCTGGTGACAGGATGAAGCCTTGTGGCAATCTGTTACAAGAGTACTGGCGGCCTCTGTAGGTGAACGCTAAACATGACTTACCACTACACTCATTAGGGATGGGGAAATGTCTAATTCTCCCCAATAAATGTCAGTTGCCTCCTTTAATGGCCCTCCTTACAGAACATTCTGTCTAAAACCTGTTGGTGCAGTCTGTGAGCAATCAACCTGTGTGCCATCTGGAAAAGTCACTATTACCCCTTGTGGTGAACATAAAATACTGGCCCCCAATTTAATAAGTAAGTCTCTTCCCAGTAGAGGTACAGGAGCGTTAGAGGAGTACAGGAATGAGTGCGGTAAGCTCTGATTCACAACCTGGACGGTTAATTGTTTTGTCTTTGGCCAATGTTCTAACCCACCAGAGAAACCCATGACTCCCACTGTTTTATCACTTAGATCTTTATCTGTGATTGTGCCTCTTGTTACAGTGGAGTATGTAGCTCCAGTATACACCAGAGCCCTTAGTGGTTTGTTGTCAACCACTATTTCCATGAGGGGTTCAGCCATTCCCCTCATGGTGGTCCTCTGTGGGCCCCTTCAACAGTCCCCCGCGTCTCCCTCCGGGCCCCATGTTGGGTGCATAGGCGCCTGTAGGTTGGCTGGAGACGGGTGCTGTTGCCCCGGGTATCGTGAGGTGTATGGTCCCCTGCCACGACCACCAGGTCCACCTCTGAGAGGACCCCATCCCCCTGCAGGTGGTCCTGTGAATTGAGCCTCCCCCTTGCTGTGAGGGGCAATCTGCTTTCCAATGTTCACTGCTACCACACACAAAACACCCCCCTCCTTGCTGTGCTCTACCTCTGCCACCTCTTCCTCTATATCCCATATTTCCACCCCTCTGGACTCTATTTCCTCCCCAATCACCCATCTGTGACCATGGTGTTTGGTATGTTGACCCCTGGTCATACCCAAAATATGGGGGAATAACTGAAGGGGTAGGTGGGTCGTTCACAGACTGCTGAGACATTTGCTTGGTTTTCTTTGAACCACTGGCTCTGGCTAAGTCTAACTGTAGCTTGAGCAATTTATTTTTTGTCTTCTCTACCTCTTGTTCTTTCTGCTATGGGGAATGTAACTTCCCCGTCTACATTCATGGTGCCTTTAATTACTATTCTGAGACCTTCCCTTCCCCCATCTTCACTTTCCTCTTAACTCCCCTTCTATCCTTGGCTCCTCCTTGTGGGCTGTTCTCTCTCTTTCTCTCTTTCTGTCTTGGCTGTGACAGCGGTGTGGATGCTCTCAGCCTCGCTCTCGGTTGCTCCAGCCCCTCCATCATGGCTGTGTGAGTGTGTGTGTTTTCCCTTCTGCCTACTGTCCCTCTTACTTCTCTCGTTAGCTCTGCTCTTTTTCAGCCTCTATATTTTCATCATGTAGATATCCCTCAAATTCTATTGGCCCCTTTAAATCTATTTTTCCCTGTACTATTGGCATTTGGTTAACTGCTTGATCACAGGAAGGAGCATATGGAGGTGGCCTGTCTTCTTTTGTTTTATTATTTTTATTCTTTCTTTCTTGTTTTTCCAATTTTATTAATTTAATTCCATATTATTTGAACAGGGTTAATACCCCTATTTCTCATTTTGGAGGTGTAATTGGTCTTGTAATTTTTTATCAAGACCTCTATTTCTTTACACATTGCCACATCAAATGTTCCCCCTGCCTGGCCACTTAGCCAATTTCTTTGTTCTCTCTGCCCACTTCCTTAAGAGCTCCCTTATTGTTTCATTACAGGCTGGATTTCTAGCTGCCAAGAACTCTACTGGAGTTTGACATCTTTGAAAGCCAGATTTATTAACCTGTTTAATATAATGAATTATTATTATTATTATTGTCTCCTCCAGTGATTTACCTCTCTAATCCCAGGCCTTTAATTAATTGTTAATCTTCACCAGGCTCATCAGACGAGGATCACTAAAAGTATCCGACCCCTGATTTCCACCTGGATTTTTGCTGGGCGGAGGACTTATCACTTATTATAGAATTTGGTTAGACTTTCTCAAATATTTTAAATAATACCAATGTGTTTTCTAGTTAATAATTAATCTTTCTCATTGCTCCATTCATTTGGATTACCATAATATTCATCAACTTTGTATATTATACTCTGCTTTGGATGAGATTTTCATCCTTTTCTCTCCCTCTCCTGTATTTGACCTTCACTGCCAGCAGTGTTTACTCCCACACACATTCGCTCACACACATACACACACACACAGTGGCTCGCACACACACTCGCTCAGTGGGGCCCCCCTTTCTCTCTCTCTTTGTCTCTCACACACATACAGACACAGACAAAGAAAAAATACCAACAGGATTTGATCTCTGTTTGGGAATGAAAAATCAATCAGTTTTTATCTTTTTCTTTATCAATAATTCAGTTTCACAATTTGGATCACAACGTCGGCAACTTGGATGATGTCCAAATAGCCGACAAAGCCAATTTCATGGTATATTTTAGTTTTTTCAACTCTTATATAGTTCTTAACAAGCTCTTTATTCTCCATAGCTCTAATTTTTTTGGTGCTAATGACACCGACATTTTGTCGGGATTATCCCACCCGTTTTCAATACATATCTGACTCCATTTATTTTTCCCAAATTTTCTTCTCTTTTTTATGATTTTTAGGCTCCGATTGAGCCAGTAACATATCTACTACATTGCCCCACTGCGTTGTAACTGGTGGGCACCCATATTCCTCACATTCTCTCTCGAATTCAGACATTTTATTCTTCAATGACAAACAACACTTATTACAATGACAAACAACACTTATTACAAAAATAAAACCTCGTCACTTGGGTGGCTTTCTACCCCCTCCGCAACTATTTACCAATGTCACTTGGGTGGTTTTTATACCCCCTCCGCAACTATTTACCTGTCACTTGGGTGGTTTTTATACCCCCTCCGCAACTATTTACCTGTCACTTGGGCGGTTTTTATACCCCCTCCGCAACTATTTACCTGTCACTTGGGCGGTTTTTTATACCCCCTCCGCAACTATTTACCTGTCACTTGGGCGGTTTTTTATACCCCCTCCGCAACTATTTACCTGTCACTTGGGCCCTCCGCAACTATTTACCTTTTCAATATACGGCCATCTACTGAGGTCTACTAAAAAGACCTGCAGTGACTACCTTCTTCTACCTTCTTATTCTGATAAACATATACCAACACTTTGACTTAAGATAAAATGGAACGGAGTACAATTCAAATTCAACACATGAAATTTAGAATATCCAATAGGCAGAAGTTTGATTTAACAAGTTTCTGCTTACCTTTTTAATCGGTGCACCGTGTGTTGAACTCAAGTTCGTTCCGTCCCGAAACTTCTGGCCATCAACAGCCCCTTATAGTTTACAGCCTTTTTCTCAAATCACGTCGGGGTCACCAATTGTTGGACTTCAAACGTCCTGCGTGATCAAAAATTGAAGGAAGGCGAAATATAAAAAGTATTGAAATTTATTGATCAGAACAGCGCGCTGGGTTGTTCTCAGACACAACGTCTCACAAAGAACCAACCTAGAAGCATATTTTCACAGAATATTTATAGCATGTGTCGACATGTGTCTTCTCCTTATTGGATGGGGGATCCGTCCTTAGACTTTCCAATCCGCTTCCACTTCCACTTCTTTGTCTCTTGGTCCCTGCAAAACATGCTGTAGATCGAACCCCCACCCATTCCATTTTCTGTCTAGAAACTAGCTCTTCTAAGTAATCTGATCTTGTTATGTGTGTGTGTGCACATTCCACCGTGCCCCACTTTAGTTACTGACCCCTTTCTCCTACAGCTGCTCACACCCACACACATACCACATTCTACAGAAAGTACATTTAATTTCAGCACATAACTTCTCATATCTTCTGTATATGATTTATCTAACACTTTTAATAAAAACACATCACACTAATTGATTACACACTTAAACTTTAGAAAATGATTAAACATGATTAAAACCCTTCATATTTATAGGTATTTTCTTTAGTTTTAATACATTTGAGTTATTTTAGTAATGTTACTTCAACATACTACATGGAAATGAAATAACATATACAGGTGCTGGTCATATAATTAGAATATCATCAAAAAGTTGATTTATTTAACTAATTCCATTCAAAAATTGAAATTTGTATAAATTCAAGTGTTCAAGTGTTTATTTCTTTCAATTTTGATGATTATAACTGACAACTAATGAAAACCCCAAATTCAGTATCTCAGAAAATTTGAATATTGTGAAAAGTTTCAATATTGAAGTCACCTGGTGCCACACTCTAATCCGCTAATTAACTCAAAACACTAGTTCTGTAGGCTACACAATCATGGGGAAGACTGCTGACTTGACAGCTGTCCAAAAGACGACCATTGACACTTTGCACAAGGAGGGCAAGACACAAAAGGTCATTGCAAAAGAGGCTGGCTGTTCACAGAGCTCTGTGTCCAAGCACATTAATAGAGAGGCAAAGGGAAGGAAAATATGTGGTAGAAAAAAGTGTACAAGCAATAGGGATAACCGCACCCTGGAGAGGATTGTGAAACAAAACCCATTCAAAAATGTGGGGGAGATTCACAAAGAGTGGACTGCAGCTGGAGTCAGTGCTTCAAGAACCACTGTGCACAGACGTATGTGAGACATGGGTTTCAGCTGTCACATTCCTTGTGTCAAGCCACTCTTGAACAACAGACAGCGTCAGAAGCGTCTCGCCTGGGCTAAAGACAAAAAGGACTTGACTGCTGCTGAGTGGTCCAAAGTTATGTTCTCTGATTAAAGTAAATTTTGCATTTCCTTTGGAAATCAGGGTCCCAGAGTCTGGAGGAAGAGAGGAGAGGCACAGAATCCACGTTGCTTGAGGTCCAGTGTAAAGCTTCCACAGTCAGTGATGGTTTGGGGTGCCATGTCATCTGCTGGTGTTGGTCCACTGTGTTTTCTGAGGTCCAAGGTCAACACAGCCGTATACCAGGAAGTTTTAGAGCACTTCATGCTTCCTGCTGCTGACCAACTTTATGGAGATGCAGATTTCATTTTCCAACAGGACTTGGCACCTGCACACAGTGCCAAAGCTACCAGTACCTGGTTTAAGGACCATGGTATCCCTGTTCTTAATTGGCCAGCAAACTCGCCTGACCTTAACCCCATAGAAAATCTATGGGGTATTGTGAAGAGGAATATGCGATATGCCAGACCCAACAATGCAGAAGAGCTGAAGGCCACTATCAGAGCAACCTGGTCTCTCATAACACCTGAGCAGTGCCACAGACTGATCGACTCCATGCCACGCCGCATTGCTGCAGTAATTCAGGCAAAAGGAGCCCCAACTAAGTATTGAGTGCTGTACATGCTCATACTTTTCGTGTTCATACTTTTCAGTGGGTCAAGATTTCTAAAAATCCTTTCTTTGTATTGGTCTTAAGTAATATTCAAATTTTCTGAGATACTGAATTTGGGGTTTTCATTAGTTGTCAGTTATAATCATCAAAATTAAAAGAAATAAACACTTGAAATATATCAGTCTGTGTGGAATGAATGTATACATTATACAAGTTTCACTTTTTGAATGGAATTAGTGAAATAAATCAACTTTTTGATGATATTCTAATTATATGACCAGCACCTGTGTGTGTGCATATATATATATATATAGGTGCTTGGCTTATTGTCATGTTAGAATCATTTTAATACTCATACCTTTTGTTGTTGTAATATTTTGAATAGTTTTTTCATTTAAATGTTTAGTTTTGAAATGTTGCATTTGTCATTTTATGTAATTTCTCAATTTTCTTAAGTGTGTGTGTGTGTGTGTGTGTGTGTGTGTGTGTGTGTGTGTGTGTGTGTGTGTGTGTATATATATATATATATATATATATATATATATATATATATATATATATATATATTAGTATTAGAGTTTTAACTTAGATTTAGTTACTTTTTCTTATTTGTAAGTTGCTTTGGATAAAAGCGTCTGCTAAATGACTAAAAAGTAAAAAAAAGTAATGTAATTCAAAGTCAGACATCAGATTCAGCTCTTGCTGTCATTGCCATCTGATACCACTTCAGACGTTGTATTTCCCAGAGTGCATTTTGCAAAGCTGCAGACTCCTCCCAGTCTAACAGCAGTTCCTTTACTTTAGCTCATGAGGAAGATGTTGGCAGACCGGCTTTCAGAAAACACATGGGATTCTGTCCTCTAGCAAGTTCACTCTTCATCAATGTGTGCAAGGTCCTCGCTCTTCCAATTTAAAGTTGTGCACCAAGCTCACATGTCCAAAGTTAAGATTGAAAGCACACAGGAACTAGCCCTCTATGTGCTTGGTGTAAATGTGCAGATGCCGCACTTGGACAAGCCCCAATCTGGAGCATTATTGGCAATCTGTGGGCTATTTGAGACTGTCTCAGCAGTCTTTGAGGGCAGATTAGAACCAGATCCTCTGGTAATGTTGTTTGAGGTTACCTATAAGAGTTGTGACGTGATTTTTACATTCATTTATACATTGACATTAATATATATTGCTGAATTTATTTTTTCCCACTTTTATTTTTGAAAAAAAACTAATTATACAAATTTAGACTTAGTTTTATTAGATCCTCATTCATTTTGCCATAAGTTTCTGTATGTTTAAAAAATTTGTTTTCATCATTGATAATGATAAAATAAATGTATCTTAAGCATCAAATCAGCATATTAGAATGATTTCTGAAGGAAGTTCAAGGTTCTTTTATTCGTCACATACTAAATTATACAAGATATAATCAGTAGTGAAATGTAAATCAGGACAGGTCCGCTCAATGGACAGTGCAAAATAAAAATTAAAAATGAAACATAGCACAAGAGAATATATATATAAATATAGGCAAGAATAAAATAAAAATAAGAAAAATGTGCAATGAAATAAAATGTGCAATACAGTATACTGTGGACTTAGCAAATAATAATATAAACAGGGATGTGCAAGAAGAATGTGCAAACATTGGTTGTACCGGGTATGTACACATTAAATTGAGTCATGTAAATGTTATGAGACCGAGTTTGAGTTTAGGAGCCTGATGGCCTGAGGGAAGAAGCTCCTCCTCAGTCTCTCAGTTTTTGCCATCATGCTCCTGAAGCGATTGCCAGATGGCAGTAAAATGAAAAGATGTTTACCGGGGTGATTTGAGTCCTTGCCTTGGTTATTTTAGCAGCTCTGCTTTTGCAGCGTTTGAGGTAGATGTCTTGCAGAGAGGGGAGAGCAGACCCTGAGGTGCACTCAGCTGAGCACATGACTCTCTGCACAGCTTTGCAGTCCTGATTTGTGGCGTTACTATACCACACTGAGATGCAGTGTATGATGTATGTATGAATGTATGAGTCAATACATTTTCTATGGCCCATGAATAGAAAGTTTTCAGGATTGCTGGTGAGACCCTGAATCTCCTCAGCTGTCGCAGATGGTACAGTCTTTGACTGGCTTTCTTGACCTGTGTTTGAATGTGTGCAGTCCAAGTCAGGTCCTCTGAGATGTTTACACCGAGGTACTTGAAGCTGCTCACTCTCTCCACAGGGGTCTCACTGATCATAAGATCATAAGACCCAACTTTTTTATTTTAGGGAACTATAGACCGGTTTCCCTTCTACCTGTCATTGCAAAAACACTTGAGCGAGTTGTGTTCAACCAAGTCACTGCCTTTCTCACACAGAACAACCTCCTGGACAGTAACCAATCTGGCTTCAGAAGTGGACATTCCACCAAAACTGCCTTGCTCTCAGTTGTTGAAGATCTAAGACTTGCAAGAACGGCTTCCATGTCTTCATTACTTATACAGTGCTCAGAGTAAATGAGTACACCCCCTTTGAAAAGTAACATTTTAACCAATAACCAATATCTCAATGAACACAAAAATATTTTCCAAAATGTTGACAAGACTAAGTTTTGAACATGAAAGTAAGGTTAATAATATAACTTAGAGAACAAATTTTTCAGTTTTACTCATATTAGGGTGATGCAAAAATGAGTACACCCCACTGAAAGCCTCGGGAGCAAAGCTAAATTTTAGACTACAAATGTCTAATTTAACAAGAATTCAACCACCGGTGAGTCTAATTATTCATTACACAGGTGACAGTTGACTATAAAAGGGTGTTACTTAAAGAAAACCCCTTCCCATGTCATGCTGTCAGCAATGGCACCACATGGAAGAGAAATGTCACAAGACCTGAGAAAGAAAATTAATTATTTACACAAGAAAGGTGATGGCTACAAGAAGATCAGCAAAGCATTACTTATCAGTCAGAATACTGTAGCAAAATTGGTACAAACATTTAAAAAAGATGTAACTGCAACCATCTCACAGAGACGTCCAGGTCGTCCACGGAAGTTAACACCTCGTCAGGAGCGTCTTCTGATGAGAAGGGTTGAAGAAAATCGACATGCAAGTTCACTGCAGTTATCTAAAGAAATAGAAAGCCAAACTGGGGTGACTATTTCCCGTGACACAATACAGCATACACTGCAGAGGAATGGCATGCATGGGTGCCGTCCACGAAAAGAAGCCTCTCCTAATGCCCAGGCACAAAAAAGCCCGCCTAGAGTTTGCCAGGGCCCATGCTGACAAAGATGAAGACTACTGGGACTCTATACTCTGGAGTGATGAGACCAAGATAAATGTTTTTGGAACTGATGGCTTCAAAACTGTATGGTGTTGCAAAGGTGAGGAATACAAAGAAAAATGCATGGTGCCTACAGTGAAACATGGTGGTGGCAGTGTCCTTATGTGGGGCTGCATGAGTGCTGCTGGTGTCAGGGAGCTGCATTTCATTGATGGCATCATGAATTCATAAATGTACTGCTCTATACTGAAAGAGAAGATGCTACCATCACTCCGTGCCCTTGGTCGTCATGCACTTTTCCAACATGACAATGATCCTAAACACACATCTAAGGCCACTGTTGGATTTCTGAAGAAGAACAGGGTGAAAGTGATTCAGTGGCCAAGTATGTCTCCTGATCTGAACCCAATCGAACACCTATGGGGAAGTCTGAAGAGACAAGTTGAGCATCACTCTCCATCCAGCATCCAATTTCTAAAAGAGGTCATTCTTGAAGAATGGAAAAAGATAGATCTTGCAAAATGTCGCCAACTTGTTCATTCCATGCCTAGAAGACTTGGTGCTGTCATTAAAAATCATGGAGGCCATACAAAGTACTTGATTTAGTAGTTTTTGTTGTGGGGTGTATTAATTATGGCATCACCCTAATTTGATTAAAACTGAAAAATGTGTAATCTAAGTTATATTATTAACCTTACTTTCATGTTATAATTGTAAAGGAATTTTCCTTTATGGACAGTAATCAAACAGTGAGACATAGATTCAGATGTATGTATTATATGTTTTCTTCTCGTAGTTAGATAAGCATTCTTTGTGTGATGATTTACTATGATTGGAGGTAAAGTGGGAAGTGATAGAGGTAAGGAAACGCAGATGGTCAGGGGGTCAAGGGGGCATTTGCCTCCCTTTCTGTATAACCATTAATCGGTAAACAAACTGGTATCTTTCCCTCTAGAGGAGGGAAGGAGGAGGCCTTGGAAGGAAAGGACTATAAAACAGACCGGCACTGCTTCTCCTTACTTCTTCTCCTTAGGGCGCTCTCTTGCTCGCTTGCTACTTCTTATCTCTGGCTCTCTGGCTCTCTGTCTCTCTGGCTCTCTTCTTATCTCGAGCTCTCTCTCTCTCTCTCTCTCTATCTCTCTCTCTCTGTCTTCCCTCACTGACTTAGCTCATGTGTATTATTTGAGACGAGGAGATCTTCTCTTGCAAGGGAATAAATTACTTTTATTATTATAATTTGGACTCAGAGGTTGTCTCTTACTCAGTGATGATGTTTGTTAGAAAATTGCCACAACAGTTTGGTGTCAGAAGTGGGATTCCTTGGACGTGACTTCTGGACCTGACAGCGGACGGAGGCTGATCACCTTGGAGCTGAAAAGTTCCAACCCTACCTCGCAAAAAAGATTGAGAGACGAGGGACCGTTCCGCTGTTGGGACCGGAGGGATCGACCACTGGAATCAAAAAGAACCCAGGTGGCACAAAACGACATCTCTGGTAAGAAACAATTAAATTCAATTTAATTAGGGTGAAATTCAGTTTAAAGAGTGAAATTGAACCATATTGGCTGAGATTTGTTTCTGTGGTAGTAGGTAACCTGAGATTAATTTGAGATCTGTACGGATCAAGAGGGTTTCAAACAGGTACCGAGGTTAATTGGGGTTAGGAAAAATCGAAAGATTTTGATAAATCACAATTAAGAGGGCACTAATAGTGCAACCCGACCCGATTGCGGGATAAGAGAAAATCGGATCTGCTGGAGACGTCTAGCAGATTAAAAGAGACGCGCGCGAGCAAATCCACGGGAAAGCAGAAAACAGCCAGTATGGGGATATCTCAGAGCAAGTTTGTGAAATATGATACACCGGTGTACTACCAAATTAAAAAAATAATATTATGGTCAGAAATGTATGCAAGATATTGAAAAATTAATCAAGCATCATGATTTTCCCGAAGAGGGAACATTGAGTCTCACAAAACTGAAAGTGGTTTCAACAACCAGGTTGTTGTTGCAAATGCGTTAAACATGTATGTAAAAAATGTGAACAAACAGTAGATTGTTGGCTAAAGGAAGTAGATGGTTGGCTCAAGGAAGAAAAATGAAAAGTGTGAAAGTCTATTTGTATGTGAACAAAAAGTAGATGGTTGGCTCAAGGAAGTAGAAAAGAGGAAAAAAGCAAGTGCAGAAAGTTAGCAGGAAAGGAAAAAAGCAAGTGCAGAAAGTTAGCAGGAAGGAAAAATGAAAAGTGCAGAAAGTTAGCAGGAAGGAAAAATGAAAAGTGTGAAAGTCTATTTGTATGTGTCTGCACGACCAGAACCGAATGACCCACAGTATGTTTGTGTTTCCCACATGAAAATACGGTGAGGCCGGCACCGCCAAACACACATCTACCCAATAGCCCAGCTGGGTGCATTGAAATTCGCCCCGACCTCGACTGTTTCTCCGTCCAAGACAACCGCAGCGCGAGACGCTGAATGAACAAGCACGAGCAGCGCCGCGAAAGCGAAGAGGGGGAGAGAGATGCAGCTGGCTGTTGTGGGGCAGCACGAGCAGCGCACAAATGTGGACTGTGTGCGACGAATGAACATGACTTTTTCTGGCTGCACGAAGTGCAGGTTGTGCAAGAACCACGGACACTGGGCACAGGATTGTCCAGAGGCGCGTAAGGCGGATTGAAACGAGAGGAACGAAGAACAGGAGAGGAGAGGGCGGGTGACAGGCATTCAGCAAGCTACGAAAAAGGGAAGTAAAAATTTATTGACACACACACACAACACGCTCACATACACTGATTCAAATACCGCTCTGTGCAATGAAGACATGCTTGCAAACCTTTATGTGTGAGTGTGTGTAAGTTTTGAATAAGGCTATCTGCAATGAAGACATGCTTGCAAACCTTTATGTGTGAGTGTGTGGAAGATTTGAATAAGGCTATCTGCAACGAAGACATGCTTGCAAACCTTTATGTGTGAGTGTGTGGAAGATTTGAATAAGGCTATCTGCAATGAAGACATGCTTGCAAACCGTTAATGTGTAAAAGCTGAAGTTTTGAATAAGACCATGTGACTGATGAATGTCTGAGAATGTACAAAAGTTTAGGGTTTTAAGGCTACAGAGATATCCCATGTTAGTTGACGGGACAATGATAAGACCATGTGATTTGCCATATGAACCAAGAATGACGGATTTAGTGTTTGAAAGCACTTGAAGTCAGGGCATAGAATATCAGAAAACTGTGCTGTGCCGTTGAAATGTGAGACGGAGGGGGGGCAGGGCATTGAAACATGCGTTTTTGTGCTCTGAAACCTGTCCGGTTCCGTTAATGGCTAGGGATCTAATGTGTAAATTAAATCTGAAACTCACTGCTGGCCCGTTTGGGATAGTTATAGAAGAACAGCAGATGAGTTGTTCAAAATTTGAGCCACAGTGGGCATACGAGTGGCAGATAAGAGATTCTGATTGGGCACAAATGATTTTGAAATTGAGCGTGAACCTCAATATGAGGAAGAGTGGATTAACGGGGCAGAAAATGTTTTTGACAAGGTTTGATAAGATTTTCTGGAGTGAAAATGTGTGTGTGCTTTCAGCTAGCCTGTCAGAAAAACAAATTCAGCTGTATTTGATAAACAGAGGACTCTGCGCCTCACTATCAGTAGACAAGGTCACTGAGCAGAAATTAGGCCTGTTGTGAGAAAATGCATGAGAGCCACAGAAGGGCTGAAAAGGGAAGAGGGGAGAAACACATTGATGATTGATTCGAAACACATTGAAGTATGTTGATGATTTATTGATTTGTGCACGAGATGAGGTTACGTGCGTGGCTGACACTGTAACTCTCTTGCACCACCTGGCGCGAGAGGGTCACAAGGTCAGTCTGACAAAGCTACAGTTTTGTGCAGCAGGAAATATTTTTTTTTTTTTTTGGGTCACACTAAGACCAAACAATAAAGCTATCTCTGAGAAACGCATAAAAGCTATTAAAGATGTACCAAGACCTTTAACAAAGACAATTATTATCATTCTTGGGAATGTGTGCATATTGTCGAACGTTTATTCCAAATTATGCACTTCTTGAAAAGCCCTTGAGAGGCCTGACAACAGGGAAAGGGCTGAGGTCATGTGACAAGATTGAAAGGCCTTTTTACACAGATGGTAGACGCAGTCTCCATGATTTTGCAAGAGCAAAGAACATCACATTTATCAACAGCCCGATGGCTGAGGTATCACACGATTTTGCTTGACATGCCAAATGTAACGGTGAAAAGATACACCACTGTTGTCTATTAGCAGGAACAGGTGTGTACACCACGTCCAGACCTGTTGGACACACCTTTAGAAAACTGTGACAATGTCCTCTTTGTGGATGGATCGGCGTCCAAAGATCCACAAACAGGCTTGAATAAGGTTGGTTTCGCGGTGACCACTGAATTTGAAGTCGTAAAGTCTGGCAAATTGCCATCAAATTATTCGGCTCAGGCAGCTGAATTGGTTGCTCTGACAGAAGCGTGTAATCTTATGGCAGACAAGTGTGTGACAATTTACACAGACTCGCGTTATGCTTTTGGGGTCACGCATAGACTTTGGGGCACTTTGGAAGCATGGAAAATTTTTTTTGAAGTCGGATGGACATCCGATATTAAACGCAGCTCTTGTGTCTAAGCTTTTGGAGGCCATTCTTTTACCAGACAAGGTCGCGATCTGTAAATGCGCAGCGCACACTAACGATAAAGGTTTTATCTCCACAGGAGACGCGAGAGCAGACGCGGCAGCGAAGGCCGCGGCAGCACAGGAGACAAAAGAAACGACTTGTGCTTTAGTATCTGTGACTAACCCTGATATTTCCCCTTGTTTACAAAGTATGCAGTCTTTTTCCACAGGAGCAGAAAAACAACGATGGAGGTCGTCTGGCTGCAGTCTCCAGGGGGGTGTATGGATGAGTGTTGATGACATTCCTTGTTTGCCCAAACACTTCTTTCAGCATTATGCTAAGTTGACACATGGGTTGGATCATGTGTCAAAAGCGGGTATGATAATGCAGATGAAGGAATTATGGTTTACAAAGGGATTTACAGTGGTTGCTGAAAATTTTTGCAAAAGATGTGTCACTTGTAACACACAATGTGGCTAGGGGAATAAAGCCCTCGTCAGGAGGGGCAGTAGAGAGACAGAACCAGACCATTAAGAACAAATTGGCGAAATGCTGTGAAGAGACGGGTCTGACTTGGCTTAAAGTCCTCCCAATTGTACTGATGTACATGAGAATGAGAAAAAGAGTAAAAACAAACCTGAGCCCATTTGAAATTTTGTTTGGCAGACCACCATTCATGGGCATAGGGGGGGGGTAAGCAAAGGCTGCCATCAACGGATGTGTGTGAAAATGACATGTTGAATTACTGCAAAGAAGTGTCTTGTCTGTTGTCAAATATTTCTGTGCAGGTAAAAGCTGAAGGTTGCTGAGAGATTCCTGCACGAGGTCAGACCTGGCGATTTCGTGGTGATTCGTGATCACAGGAGAAAGAGCTGGAAGTCGAAAAGGTGGCTAGAGCCTTTCCAGGTGCTTCTGGTGACGCACACGAAGCTGAAGGTCGCAGAGAGGGCTACGTGGGTTCACGTGGACCATGAAGGAGGGTGCCGCCCATTGCGGAGGCGGAGCAATTGCTGGAGGAGGTTCAACGCGAATGTCAATAAATGCTAAGATCCAGTTTGAAAAACCCTTGCATTGCAGCTGTGTGTTTAGGCGGAACCAGATATCAGCAGCAAGGAGGAGGCAACTTTGATTGCGCAACCGGCATACGGGTGAACACTGTAATCAACAGAACAGATAAGACTCTTAGTGTTTCAAAAACAGTACTTTCTCACATTCTTTGGTCATAACAGCATCTTTTGATAAAGAGTAACTGAGAGAACGGAGCGTCCTAGACCGTGGCACCCATTCAGAGTAACAGGAATGTGTGGCCTGTATAAAACCACATGTATAATGACTTTGTTGTCAGTGACAATTTGCTTGGTAATACTACACTTCACAACAGGTCTGAATGTGTTACCAACAGGAGATCAGACCAACAATATGATGACACAAGTAGCGGAAGTTACAGTGAAATGTGTTAATTGAGTTATGATGTTTCTATTTTTCTTCCTGAGGATGATTGATATGTAAAGAAGGTTAAAAGCAGCAGTTATCCGTGTACGAGAGGACGTACAAGGAGAGGGGTTGAAACTGAGGGATTTTTACATACTTTTAATATTTACATTTTATATTACAGGAGTAACTCAACAGTGATAAATTGATATGTTTATTTCCTACTTTGAACTATACTTTTCCTTATTTATACTATTGTGACTGAGGGTTCGGTTTAACCGAGAGTGCGACAGCAATGCCTGTCCATTTAGCCCGGCGATAGAATGAAATCTTTACTATGCTTGCTAAACATTTACAGCCTAAGCATTTTTCAAATATTCAAAAAACTTACTTCACAGGTTCAAGAAGAGTGATCATTTATGTGAAAATCAGAGATGAAGAGTATAAGTGTGATTAATGACTTGAACTTGTATTTATTATTATTTGTACTATTATTATTACAATGTTTGATTAATCAGTTATCAGAGAATGATAAACAGAGAGGAATTGTAAAGGAATTTTCCTTTATGGACAGTAATCAAACAGTGAGACATAGATTCAGATGTATGTATTATATGTTTTCTTCTCGTAGTTAGATAAGCATTCTTTGTGTGATGATTTACTATGATTGGAGGTAAAGTGGGAAGTGATAGAGGTAAGGAAACGCAGATGGTCAGGGGGTCAAGGGGGCATTTGCCTCCCTTTCTGTATAACCATTAATCGGTAAACAAACTGGTATCTTTCCCTCTAGAGGAGGGAAGGAGGAGGCCTTGGAAGGAAAGGACTATAAAACAGACCGGCACTGCTTCTCCTTACTTCTTCTCCTTAGGGCGCTCTCTTGCTCGCTTGCTACTTCTTATCTCTGGCTCTCTGGCTCTCTGTCTCTCTGGCTCTCTTCTTATCTCGAGCTCTCTCTCTCTCTCTCTCTCTATCTCTCTCTCTCTGTCTTCCCTCACTGACTTAGCTCATGTGTATTATTTGAGACGAGGAGATCTTCTCTTGCAAGGGAATAAATTACTTTTATTATTATAATTTGGACTCAGAGGTTGTCTCTTACTCAGTGATGATGTTTGTTAGAAAATTGCCACAACATAAGTTAAACAGATGTTATATTAAACTTAGTCTTGTCAACATTTTGGAAATGGTTTTTGTGTTCATTGAGATATTGTTTAAAATTGTACTTTTCAAAGGGGGTGTACTCATTTACGCTGAGCACCTTATTGCTGGATCTGTCTGCTGCTTTGGATACGGTCAACCACTAGTTCCTCCTGTCAACCCTATTGAGAAAGGCCATCTCAGGAACCGCACTCCAGTGGTTTGACTCTTACATCTCAGATAGGTCCTTCAAAGTATCTTGGAGAGGTGAGGTATCCAAGTCGCAACATCTAGCTACAGGGGTGCCACAGGGCTCAGTTCTTGGACCACTTCTCTTTTCTGTCTACATGGCTTCACTAGGTTCTGTCATTCATAAACATGGCTTTTCATATCACTGCTATGCTGATGACACTCAACTCTACCTCTCATTCCATCCTGATGATCTGACGATAGCTGCTCGCATCTCAGCATGTTTAGCGGACATTTCTAGCTGGATGAAGGACCATCACCTTCAACTAAACCTAGCTAAGACAGAACTGCTTGTGGTTTCAGCAAACCCATCGTTTCATCACAATTTCACCTTCCAATTAGGCTCATCAACCATAACTCCTTCAAAAACAGCCAGAAACCTTGGAGTTGTGATTGATGATAAGCTGAATTTCACAGACCACATTACTAAAACTGCCCGGTCCTGTAGATTTGCATTATATAACATTAAGAAGATCAGGCCCTTTCTCTCGGAACATGCAACACAACTCCTTGTTCAGGCTCTTGTTCTGTCCAGACTTGACTATTGCAATGCTCTCTTGGCAGGTCTTCCAGCCAGTTCCATCAAACCTCTACAATTAATCCAAAACGCTGCTGCAAGATTAATCTTTAATGAGCCGAAAAGAACATACGTCACACCTCTGTTCATCCATTTGCACTGGCTACCAATAGCTGCTCGCATTAAATTCAAGGCATTAATGTTTGCCTACAGAACGACCTCTGGCTCTGCACCCCTTTACCTATATTCATTACTTCAGACTTATATGCCCTCTAGAAGCTTGCATTCTGCAAGTGAACGACGCATTACTGTACCATCCCAAAGAGGCACAAAATCACTTTCACAGACTTTTTCATTTACTGTTCCCATCTGGTGGAATGACCTGCTCAACTCAATCCGAGCAGCTGAATCCTTACCCATCTTCAAGAAACGGCTAAAAACACATCTCTTCCATCTATATTTGACCCTCTAAATCTAGCACTCTCTATTCTAAATTGATTTGATCTAATCTGTCTTTTTATTTAAAAAAACACAAACATTTGACCCTCTATCAATTGCATATTTATTCTCTACCTGCTAGCTTTTCTTGTAAAACTAACACTAAGTTTAAATGTTCTATATTTTACATACTAGTTTAAAAAAAAAAAAAAAGAATCCTTCCTACGTGTACTGCGTTAGGCTAACCAGGACTTGTAATGGCACTTGCATGTTGTTGCTCTTTTGTTGGTTTTGATTGCTTCTATAATGTCCTCATTTGTAAGTCACTTAAAAGCGTCTGCTAAATGACTAAATAAATAAATAAGAGGAGTGTAGGGCCGCTGCTGTCTCTTCCTGAAGTCAACGAGCAGCTCTTTAGTTTTGCTCACATTCAGACAGAGACAGTTGTCCTGGCACCATGATGTAAGTCTCTCTATCTCATCCAAGTATCATTTGACACTCTCTACCTCATCCAAGGATCATTTGACACTGATGACTGGTGTAAGGGCATAAATAAAGCCATTAATAAATTACATTTTAAAATAAACTACAATGCACTAAATCTATTTTAAATTGCAATAATATTCACAATATTACTGCTAAAATAAATAAAGCCTTGATTCATCCCATTAAAGTGTTGGCTTTATAATCTATATATACTTATAAAATAAGAAGTACCATATTAAAACAAACTCCAAGATCTCTGTGCTATAAAATGGAACTATTTAACCATTATTATTTACCTAAAAAATGGCAATCCTATAGGTTAGCTCAGTCTTCCTGTTCATCTGTTTGTATTCGTCTATCTGTATTTCACTTTCACTCCCTTTTTAGGACAACTGGCATTGGCTGTGTTTGTGAATAGCTTTAGGACTGATGCCCATTCTATCATGGAAGGTTATGGCTGCCAGCTGTCGCTTTTCACATTTAAGCTTCATTGTTTCAAATGACAGATTACAGTGAAAAATGCAAATATTGAAATTAAGAGTTTCCTCCATTTCCTAAAAGAAAGTGGGCCATATTTCCCTCTGCTGGAGTCTGTAACTCTATGTTTGTGCCAGCGGATTTGTTCACAGGTCACCTGAGCAGAATCTATTTTCAGGATACCATAACCAGACTGAGTGGGGTCAGCAGTGACTTGATAGACTAAGTTTAGCACCTCGGCCAACTCAATTAGTGTGGATTATGAAACATACTTATGTACAGTATGAGACCTGCTCCTCTCTTTGTGGGTAATTGTTTTATTGGTGCTGAAAACGAAGGATCGGTTTCTCTACATATCTTTTATAACTTTATTTTGGAACTAAAACAAAAAAATGCCAAAGATTAAATATCCTGTAAAGATTACATAAATATAATTTTATAATAATATCATAAAAAACTGATAAAAATAGCAAAAGCATATGACTTAAAAAATAACAATTACTGAAGCTTCTTAAACTAATATTAAAACAACGTATAAAATGAAATCCAATTCTAAAAATGAATAAATATCATATAAATAATACTAAAATAACACGGCATTGTTTATATGGTATTAAATTCTTTAATTTTAGCTCAGTTCACCTCTAAATGTCCTTAGATTCCCGGACTTGTATCCCATAATATCCTCATGATCACTGTTTAGGAATAGGCGATGAGGCAAGTACTTTAGTGGTGTTGCAATTTAGAGTTTTACAAGAAAATACAATCAAAAGAACCCTTAAAAATTTAAAGAGGACTGATAACAAGAGAGAGGGAAGGATGGATGGGGGAGTGTAGAGAGTTAAAATGATCCTCCCTAAAGCAAATCCCTCTCAATCTGATCAGTGTGCTTGGAATAGACTAACTTGCCCCAACTCTGTGACTGGGCAACTCTGTTTTTCTCCAGAAAACTAAAAGGCAACTTTCTGATGGAGGTAATTCAAATTTACTTTAGAAAGTATGGTGCCATTTCAGAAGGTGTGTTGTATTTGTAGCATTTTATTGTATGATTAATTTTCGTTCAGCTTTGCACTGATATTATACTTTTATTCAGCATGAATAGCCATGTGATTTTAGGAAAACCAAATATAATTTGTTTTTGCTATCACAAACTTAATCTACTTCCTTTATGGAGAAATATGACATTGACATTTATTTGAATTTAATAAAAAAAAAGAGGTTTTAGCTTGTGTTAGATATTTAAATGTTAATTATGTTGCTCATTTACAATGCATGGTTACACAAACCATTTACAATTAATGTATATATATATTTGGGAAATGTCTTTTAGTAGAGGAATGCAGGAATATCGTGATGGATATTTGCCTATGTATGGGTTTATGTCTATAAATCACATGTTGTGTTCTTACAATTGTGTTCTTGTAAAATGAAAACAGAATTAATTCCTGGCGACCTTAACTGGTCTTTTTCTGCCTTTTTTAGTAATGATAGTATAAACATGCGTTTCTAACTATACTGTTTATTGTTGTTTACAATTGAAAGCAATATTTTTCTTCAAGCTTTTTAGAGGTGCTTGCGATAATGATTCAGTTTAAAAGCTTGCAAGATCCTCAAAGTTATAGCAATCATTTTTTCTCACTTTATATACTTATCTACAGCACTGTTTTCAATTTACATATGTAAGCAGTATTGGGGAGTAACTAGTTACATGTAACGAAATTACATAATTTAATTACAAAATAAAAGTAACTGTAATTAGTTACAATTACTGAGAAAAACGGTGTAATTAAATTAGTTACTTATGAAAAAGTTACAAAGGGGGTTACATCTGATTTTTTTCACACTCCCACATACATATTTAATTGATTTCTTTCATAAATTGCAGTGACTGCTTTAAAATATAAAACACCAATGTTTCAGATAACACTTATATTTCTTATATGGGTTTATGTATATGCTTTTTTCTAAGGCATTGTTAGATCCAGTCCTGTCATAGCTATGCAAAGATTTGATTTCAAAAACAGTTTCATAGCTATTAAATTATTTCTTGTCATGATTTTAAATCTATATTTAACCTCAGCATGATTTTTAAAAAAGTCTGATTTTGTGGTAGCTATGCTTCAAATGGGACTTCGGATGCCCATTTTCGACAAGGTGGTATGATTCATTAGGGTCTTCTTGAAATGGTCTCAGTGGTCGTGTAAAACAACACCCTTTTTACCTTGTCAAAAACAGCTCTGTTTACACTGACTAGTTTCGGTTCATATTTCTTTACATGCTAATTAGCACTGCTCACCCTGTCCCTCTCTTCTGTGAAAGTGATCATCCTTGAGTTTTAACAAAACCTGCCTTGAATTGTCCCTCATTCAGAAAACAGTCTGGAGTAAAATTATTTGCACAGCCAGACATAAACAAATTTAGTGAAAGTGAAGTTAAGTGACGTGTGGTGACCCATACTCGGAATTTGAGCTCTGCATTTAAACCATCCAAGTGCACACACACAGCAGTGAACACACCGTGAACAAACACCTGGGGCAGTGGGCAGCCATATTGCTGAGGCGCCCAGGGTTCGGCAGTTGGGGGTTGGGTGTCTTGCTCAAGGGTCTCACTTCAGACTTGAAGGTGGAAGAGAGCGCTGGTTATTCACTCCAAAATCAAAATGGCTTGATAATTGAGACTGTTTAGGTTTTGGGGGACATTTTAAAAAAGGAGTGAATTTCTATCATTGTAGGTTGGTTGTGTTACTAAATTAAAATATCATAATCTTAATTAAAGTGACAAAAGACTTCGAAACTCTGACAGTAATCAGTGTTGAGCATTATGTAAGTTCAACCCAGTCTGATTAACCTGTTTGAAAATGAATAAAGGTCATTGCACACTGAGTCCGAAATTTTCGTGTGCATTTTTTCGTCATCATTTCCTATAAAAATGCGTGCTACGGATGCGAAAACGCAGAACATCGAACCTGATCTGAATTTTTTTACAAAATACAAACAGACTTTGCTTGACTCGACATGAAACAAACTTGACTTGGCATGAAACAAACTAGACTCACCGACAGCAGGTAACAACTTTACATTTTGTATGCATTTAGCAGACACTTTTATCCAAAGCGACTTACAGTGCATTCAGGTTATACTTTTTTTTTTGTCAGTGTGACATTAATACACGACAAGGAACAAGATAATGACATGGCCACTTATAGTAACAAGACTGGACACATGACAAGAACCAACCAATGAGCAGACAGAACTGATAATCGCATGACAAGAAAATAACCAATGAAAACATGAC
The DNA here is from genome assembly GCA_003573665.1 of Oxygymnocypris stewartii. Lineage (NCBI taxonomy): Eukaryota > Metazoa > Chordata > Actinopteri > Cypriniformes > Cyprinidae > Oxygymnocypris > Oxygymnocypris stewartii. The sequence goes on from QVTF01019454.1 coordinate 581,394, forward strand.
ACCGTGAATAAGGAAACCAATGGCAAAGAAACACGATGGCAAGGGAAGCATGAACCATAACTAAACTTCAAAATAAAAGACATGAAAACAAGAACATGGAACAGAACCAAAACAGACCTTATATTTTCTCCCCTCTAAGGGCGGCTCCTGACGCCCAAACAAAACCCAAAACAGAATCCAAATAGTCCAGGAGGGTGGCAGAGCAGAGGCAGAATGGGGGGAGGGATGGAGGGCCAGGCCTGTGAAGGGGAACAGGACCTGGAGTATGGAGCAATGGTGGAACAGGGAGCCATGGTGGAGCAGGCAGAGCAGGGGGCCATGGCGGAGCAGGCAGAGCAGGGGCCTCAGTGGCCGTGAATTCAGGAACGGCCTCCTTGGCCATGACAGGACAGGCCGTGAGTTCATGGATGGCCTCCGTGGCTGTGACAGAAAAGACCTTGAGTTCATGAATAGGCGCCACCACCTCGGGAGGTTCTGCAGCAGAAGCCGCCACCTCTGGAGGCACTAGAGCAGACTCGTGGACAGCAGAGGCCTCAGGACCAGACTCGTGGACAGGAGAGGCCTCAGGACCAGACTCGTGGACAGGAGAGGCCTCCGGAGCAGACTCGTGGACAGGAGAGGCCTCAGGAGCAGACTCGTGGACAGGAGAGGCCTCAGGAGCAGACTCGTGGACAGGAGAGACCTCCGGAGCAGACTCGTGGACAGGAGAGGCCTCAGGAGCAGACTCGTGGACAGGAGAGGCCTCAGGAGCAGACTCGTGGACAGGAGAGGCCTCAGGAGCAGACTCGTTGACAGGAGAGGCCTCAGGAGCAGACTCGTGGACAGGAGAGGCCTCAGGAGTGCAGTGTGCAGCCCAGACGCACAAAATGGCGACCGCCATTACAAGCAGTGCCGAGGTCAGGGGAACAGTCTTGGTGACATCCAGTGCTGAGGCCCTGGGGATGCCCTGGGGATGCCCTGGGGAACCAAAACAGACCTTACACAGACAAAAGTTTTGGATACAGTGTGTAAATGTGATTGATGTTGTGTCAGTGAGGTCGTATTTATTTTTTAACGTGCAAATATTTCTAACTCTGTGTGCAATGGTCTTAACAGTTGAAAACATTAGACATTTAGAAAAGTAATCAAATGTAATCAGTTACATTACTTTAATAAAGTATTTGAAAAGTTACACTACTTATTTCATTTTAAGTAACTTGTAATCTGTAACCTATTACATTTCCAAAGTAACCTTTCCAGCACTGTAAGTAAGGTTTTTGTATATGTAACATGTTAATAGATTTAATACATGGTCAACAAAGGACACATTACCTCATTGTGTACTTTGACCTGATACATTAGGTGAACAAATATCAATATGTCTGTTCTATGGACACCTGTTCATGCTAATCTGAGCAATGCCTTACATGATGATTATTTTAGGTTTAGTTGAATCTTTACTCACTTTTACAGTGTTCATGTTACTGTTAAATTAGACAAGCAAGTGCTGAGTGGTACTACCAAACAACATATAGTAATATGGGTTACATTTAAAGTATGAAGTTTTCTAACACTAAAGTGAGTTTCGACTTACCTCACATTTGATATAATATAAACTATCTTCAACTAGTGACAAACTACTGAGTAGCCAGGAATATTACAGTCTCAAGTGCCTGACCTTTGCTGATGCCAACCTAAATGTATCCTCTAATTTTAACCATCACGTATCTCATTTAGTCTTGTTGGTCTCTCAAATTAGTCTTGTTTGCAAACAACAATGACATCCATTATGTCATTTTAATTTTACATTATGGGTGGATTTCATTTTTGCTTCCTGCTACTTTATATTTATATTTTTGGTCCAAAGTAACTTCCAGTTAATTGCAGAAACAGTTTCCAGAGCAAAACCGCATACATTTAGAGTAAAATTGTTGCTCTTTTTGGTACACCATTCTTTGGGATTTGAACGTTGGTGCACTTTTAACCATTAGTCCAGACATTTAACCCTCAGTCTTCCACCAACCATACATTACTTTACATCTCTGAATGCCTGCATGCACTCAACCCACGTCCTTTTCATTGAAAATGAAAAAAAAACACATCTTATACAATATGTTACCCTCTCTGTGAAATCTAGGCTTAAGTCTCAAAATCTAATAATGAGATAACAAGCATCAAAGTTTGATTTCAAAAATTTGTTTTTTTTACTAGAGTTTCAATCTTTGACATGAACTTACTTGGTCAATATTAAAGATATAAAGGTTACTTTTCACAGAATGTTCTTTACCATATGAAGGATGTTTTTTTTGGTGGAAAACATAAAATAACAAAAAATAAAACACTTGAGCTGGGTTTTTCACAGAGAGGGTTGCATATGCTTAAAGATATGTCAATTCATTTAACAGGGTGAATCGCCTAGGTTATGTAAATATATGACCCATTCTACTAAGATAACCATGATTTTAGAGCTAATCATGTTTAAAAGTGCATCCATGGCATCCATTTGTGACATGATACAGACAGATTTAAGGAGCTTAGCGCCAGTCTACTTTCCTTTTATCTTATTATACTCTCAATAAGCCGACAGACTATTAATGATTCAACAGATTAATTTAAGTATCGGTACAATTAGGTTTAGATCAAGGGCCAGCAGCAGGATAGGTGTTACTCGTGTATCTCGACTTGGTGACGGCTCTGGTTGAGATTCTTTCAGTAGGTTCCTTTTTAAATTACATGTAATAATTCTGATTGATGTGTATGAGTACAAAACAATTCACAAATGCATTTGTGCACTGTTGTAGACTAATAAGTAAAAATAAATGGTCAAAAAGTATTAATTCAATTATTATAAATATTTTTGTAAGAAGTCTCACTATGGATACTCACAAGAATATTGGCAACCAGACAGTTGACAGAAGCCACTGACTTCATACTATGGAAGTCAATGGTTACCATCAACTGCTTGGTTACCAACATTACTGAAAATATATATTTTACTATTCACCAGAAGAAGAAACTCATACAGGTTTGAAACAAGTGGAGGAGGATGAGTAAATTATGACAGAGTTTTAATTTTAAGGTAAACTGTCCCTTTAAGTGAGTGCAAATCACTGTCCTAATTACATCATAATTACAGTTGATTGATTTACACATGCATTTGTTGATTCTGTATCTGCCCAAAATTCTGCTCCCAAACTTAAATACTCTTAGAACAGACTTATTAGAAATGTACCATGAGAATAATATTGAAACTGATATTTCATGGTAAAAAAAAACTTACAAAGAGGTGCTTTAAATTAAAAATTCTGAAAACCCTTAAGGTCTGTTCTATTGTGTTTATAAATGCAAGAATACATTTTGTGCAAAAAGACCCCAAGAATTAGAGTCTGGTGGACTCTAATTATACAGCTGAATAGTCTGTGAAATCTCTTCTCAGTTGCAGCAATTCTAACTAAGCTGACAGACGAAGTGTGCTTGGCAATCATCTTGATATTTCACATTCTCACTCATTCCGTCTTGGTCACACAAGGATTCTATGAGCTCTGTCTAGTGATATGTCTAGAGTGGCGTGCTGTACAGCATGAGAAACACATTCGAGGTGGAATGGGCAAGCCTCTTAGGAGTCTGCAGGCCACATGTATAGTGTTTCTTAACTGGCTCATAATCGCCTGACTATGACCCACCGCTACAACACATGTGATCACGGCAGAACTGCAAGAAGAGACTACCGTAAGCATGCTAAGCCAATCCATCATGGCCTTTAAGCCTTCCTAGGTCCTATTAGATGGTCAACCTTGGGGACGCAAGAGTAAGAGAGCCCCTTACTGTGAGGTGGTAGATCCGATACTTCCAGGTCGAAACTACTTACATTTATTAAAATAAAAAAATAAAAAAACACACAACACAACTTTTAAAATCTTAACTGATTTAAAAAGTATATGCATTATGCATTTACCGACTTTGAAAATAGTCACAGAGGGAAAACTGGCCATCATGCACAAATTGCCTGAGAATCGATCACACACTACCAGACTTTAACGTTTTTCAGATCACAACATATTCAAACATAAATGTGTGCCTTATTGTTAGGAGATGCATGACATGTTTGATATCCTCCGTCTGGATAGTGTCCATCTCTGTCTGGATAGTCTGTGACCATCATACACTATGTGGTTTTATATGGTATCTATCAACTGCATACTGGCGCTAACTTCCAGCAACCATTGTCAGCTTCTCCAGATTATAAATTGGGCAAAAATCTGGCCAAACATGTCTAGCCTTTATTCATATATTTAAAAAATGTTAACTTTTGTTTAAAAAAAATACAATCATCAACATTACTGACATACAAAAAATGTTACAAGAATTTTACACTCCGACATTATAATCTCTATCTATCTGTCTGTCTGTCTGTCTGTCTGTCTGTCATTTGTTCAGTATATCGTTCAATCGGTATTTCATTCTATTATTTGCTCTATAGCTCTATCATTCTTTCTTTTGTTCTATCTATTATTATGTCTGTTTGTCTATCTATATATCTATCTATGCCTGCCTGCCTGTCATTCTGTAATTTGTCCGATACATAGTTTGCTTGTTTTATCTATTCTTCTATTTATCATTATCCATTATTGTCTGTCTGTCTATTCTGTATTTTTTTTTAAAGGCATTTTACTTTTATGGTGTATGCTTTAATATCTTTGGTGAAAAATCCCTTAAACAATTATGAAAAAGTTAACAGTGAGCTGTGTCACAGTATTTGTCCTGTTTGCTATTGTGTTAACTTTATATTGCCCCAACTAGTGCTTTACTGATGTGTTCCTTCTAGCATTAGTTTGCCATTCTCCATATGCATCCTTCATTAGCTACCTCTGACTACAGGCTTTCGAATTCGCTTGGCTGCTCACATTAATCTAAAAGCCATCTTTCATCAATTGCATCAAGTTTGTGTAACAGTAATCTGATTACAATAGCCGAGGGGGTTTTCAGCTGTTAGCATCATTCACCTCAGGGATGCGTCTGACTCAACAAGTCATTTTGTTGACTGATTGACTCGGTAACTAGAACTGAGCTATATATGCAATCCCACTACTGCCCTTTACAAAAACAAACATGCACTTTGTCTTATTGGAATTATTGAAAATAACCCCAAAAGTGTTTTTTCTTGGGTCAAAGCTTCATTTTGACTGAAATCTCTTTTCTAATCTACAGGGATGTGCCTGACAGAATACGGAAATTAAAGGATTACTGCTAACTACCAAACACTGGAGATCCGGTGTGCCAAATATTTCATCAGCCTGGGGCTGGTCCTGCTTCTGCTCTGTTTTTTTGGCCTGCGAGTTTGTACACGTTCGATGGATTTATAATCATTCACAGTGGATATAACATTCTGCGCTCACAAAAAGTGGCAAACACAGTATAAACAATGCATTTTCTTTATATTTTTGTGGATTCCTAAATCCACTGATTGCTCTCCTATGACCTCTTTTCATGGTGCTCATCTCACTGCTGCAAAGAAGAAATCGATGATGACGAAAAGCACAAATTATGTCATTATGGCATTGCCTTTTTTAGAACACATGAACTGGGGAGGAATTTTCTGCTCCCACTTTCTTCTTTTTCTCTTATCTTTATTACCCTCGGTTGCAGTTAGTAGCGTGTCAGGTTTGGAATATGATTGGGGAACGCAACCCAAACTAGTTTGCATCCCTATCCCTGCAGATGCAGACCCTAGTTGTTTCACACCAGGTGGGGCTTCACATGGGACCTCAGATGGGACCTCACATGGAGCTTCACATGGGGCTTCACATGGGCCAAACAGCAATGGACATGGGAACAGCCATGAGAATGGACATCATGGGCAAGTTGGTGGGCTGCTGAGTAGTCACACCGGCAGCAGTAGTAGTAGCCAACACGGCATTTCCGATGAGGCCAAAGCCACCATCCTTCACTTGAGGGAGAGCCTTGTGCGACAGAAGGAGACCATCTTGGATCAGCGAGAGACCATTCGGGAACTGACGGCAAAACTGACTCTCTGTGAAAGCTTTGGGAGGGGACATCATGAAGATCCTCACAGCCCTTCACAACACAACTCCCAGCATTCCTCACACCACTATGATGACCACCATGCTGACCCACACTTCCCTTTAAACGGGCATCGAAGTGACCATCACAGAGGCACATCTCCATATCTGGGCAAACATGGCTTCTCCCCAGAACAGACAGGGAAAACCCTGCAGGCCCTGAAGGAGAGGCTGGAAAATCTTCAGGTGGGAGGGAAATGAAAGTGAAAGCCTAATAATAATAATAAATTGTTAATATACTATCCTTCAAATTGTTTTCAAATAACTTTTTCTTAGTATATTTTAAAGTGTAATTAATTTCTTTGATCACAAAGCTGGATTTTCAGCATCTATTACTCCAGTCTTCAGTGCCACATTTTCCTTCGGAAATCAATAAAATATGGCTATTTTATATTAATATTTGTTGCTCAAAAAACTTTATATATTTTTTAGCAGTCTTAAAAACAGTTGTACTGCTTAATATTTTTTACATTCCTTTAAAAAAAATCACAAAAGCACAGCATTTAATTGAAATATTTGGTAACTTTATAAAAGTCTGTATCTTTGGTAAATAAGAGTAATTATTTCTTTAAAAAAAAACTGATGTTTTCCAAATCCTGCTTGGATTAGTTTTTTAGGGGTTGTCCTGCATGTCACATGCTGATCTGTATTCAGGACAACTTCTCAGCATGACATAAGCTTCCTGTGCCAACATTAGATCATTGAGGACAGTCTTCCGTTTAGACAGCCCAGTCAGGATTTGCTTATTTAATTAGCCATATCCCTACCCTTGAGAAAGCACATTGGATAAAATGGTTCAAATACAAACTAGTTTCATTAACATGTATAATTTGAATGCTTATTGATTGCAGTGCATTTATAGTCAGAACTTTAAACCATCTACGATGTGACTCTTTCACTGAATACAGTACGCAGTGAAACTAATGGCGTGCAATTTAAATTATCTATTTTTAATTGATCTGTAGTACACAAGTTAATTGCTGATGACGGGTTTAAAGTTGTAGAAGTGTCTTCAGGTTTGAACTGTGCTTTAGAATATTCTTCCTGTTTCCCATGACCACAAGCTTGATCAGAATTGTTGTTGTCTTGGAGAGGAAGTGCATGCACAGCATGCTGGTGACGGCACTCTGCAATGTGCTAGTTACTGTCATCTCCAATTAGCCCCATCTGCCTTGATAAGCCATTAAGCGCAGAATGCTGTGGTGCTGAGAAAAGCTGGATTTGCTGCGACTAATCAAAGGAAGGAGTGCTAGCAGTGAAGGAGGGGCTATCTTGTGACGTCATAACACTTGTCTGTATACTAGTACACTACCGTTCAAATGTTTGGGGTCATCAAGATTTTTTATGTTTTAAAAGAAGTCTATTGTGCACACTAAGGTTGCATTTATTTGATAAAAAAATACAGTAAAATCAGCAATATTTTGAAATAGCATTGTGAGTTAAAATAACTAAATGCTATTCTATAACCGTTTTCTAGTTTAATACATTTTCAGTTTGGCAAAACTGAATTTTCCTCAACCATTATTCCAGGCTTCAGTGTCACATGATCCTTTATAAATCATTCTAATATGCTGATTTGGTGCTCAAGAAACATTTCTTCTTGTTATATATTTTTTCAGGTATCTTTGATGAATAGAAAGTTAAAAAACAGCATTTATTTTAAACTGTCACTTGATCAATTTAACGTGCCCTTGGCTGAATACAAGTAATAATTTATTGGGGAAAAAAATACAAATTACATTAACTTGTGAACAGCAGTGTATACAGATTTGTAATGGTTAAAGTTTGACCTTTCTACAGTAAACCTGGTCTGTTGTTAAAAACACGGTGTTCTGTGCTTTTGGTGAATTGCATTCATAATTTTTGCTATAGATTTATAAAAAAATATATTTTAAAATACTGTGCAACAATTGAGATAATTTGCTCAAATAGGAATATTGCTAAATTGCATTGGTTAATATTATCATTGATTTTACAAACATTGTTTAAAATCTTGCCAAGATTGTTTTTATTATCTTCATTTTTGTTCTTATAGGCAAGAAATTCTTCCAGTTCCTATTCAAGTTCATTGAGAGACCTCCTGCAGCGCAAGATCAACGCACTTGAAGAGCAGCTCCATCATCACTATGACAGTCATTATGGTCATCATGACAGCCATCACGGATATGGTCATCATGATGATAACCGTGACCACAATGACCACAATAACCACCATGAGGACCATCATGATAACCAAGACAGCCAGCAGGCAAACCACCACGATGATCATCACTCCAGTAACCATCGTAACCACCATTATAGTTTTCGCCATGACCGTCACACCGACCACCATGATGATCACCACGATGACCACCATGATAATCACCAAGACAATTATCAAAGTGGCCATGATGATCACCATGACAGCCACCATAACAGCAACCACCATGATGATCATGATGATGGCCATCGTGGCAATGGACACCATGATGATGGACACCATGGAAACGATGATCATGTTCATCATCCACAAACCTCATTCAAACCACCTGGGTCTAGAGCACCTGTCCGTGGAGCCATCAACAAACTAGATGCAGTGCTGAGTAACCTTCACCACAAAACTCCAGAACAAGGTGATATGTCCTAAAAGTAGGACAAAATAGAACGTAATATATGCGACCTTGTCAAATTACCATCTTTTTTTTTAAATAGAAAAAAAAAATCCTTTTTTTTTTTACATAGGACCACTGTAAGTACAGTATAAAATATATTTTAACATATATAAAAAAGACTAAATTTCAACAAATGCAAATGACTAAACATATTTGTTTAGTAAAATGTAATTTATTACTGTGATGTCACATGAACACAGAAATCATTCTGAAGTTATAAATGCTGATAAACCTTTGCTCAATTATTGGAAGTTATTACTGTTGGTCAACTATTAAGTCAGGTTCTTATTATTATAATAAGGTTTTGCTACATATTTTGAGAACCATATATATGTTTTTTTTACAGAAAACAGGTGCTCTGGGTCCTAGTGGTTGTAGTGTCTGTGATCCTCTGCGAAAGGTAGCGAAGGGACAGGAGATCAGTCAGACTATGTGAAGATGAAGAGAAAACACACATTAATCTCTCTTCCAGGGAGCATGTAACTCAACTTGGTGTGGTTTTCCTCCCAGCTTTAAAGCCAATGCAAATGAGCTACAGGTGGCACCGGCCATTACGCTCGGGTGTTCTTAGTTGGCCATTGGTGCAGGAGCGTCGTTTCCAGGACGACGCTGATCTGCCCTCGGGATACTCGCTACGATAGATAGATAGATATAGATAGATAGATAGATAGATAGATAGATAGATAGATAGATAGATAGATAGATAGATAGATAGATAGATAGATAGATAGATAGATAGATAGATAGATAGATAGATAGATAGATAGATAGATTTAATTATTCATTGTTATGTATATTAGGTCATGTATATTCTACAGGCAATTAAATCTAATATCTTAAATTATTTATTTAGAGTGTTATTTTGTTATTATTCATTGTCTGATTATAATCTTAGAGTAGAACTAAAATATTGTCTTATTTTTTGTGCTCCTGGAACATATTTGAGATCAGAATGGATTAAATGTGAAAGCTGCAAAGAGTTTAGGTAAACAGTCTGCTTCTAGGAGATCTGAGTCTCCAACTGTCTTTTAGGATTTCAGTAGAGCGTTTAGATGTTATGCTGCCTATAAATGCAATCCCGTTTCATAGTTTCTTATTTTCTTCTTTAACAGGGCCAAATAAGAAGCCCAAGAATCCTAACGCTTTTCAGATTGGCTTCCCGATGCGCACCAACTACATGTATGGGCGAATAAAGCGCACCCTTCTGAGCGAGATCTTCGCCCTCACAGTCTGTCTTTGGTTGAAAGGGGGCTCAGGCCCGGGGATCGGAACCCCGTTCTCCTACTCTGTCCCGGGCCAGGCCAATGAGCTCGTCCTGATTGAATGGGGCAACAATCCTATGGAGCTGCTGGTGAATGACAAGGTAAAGAAATCATAAAATTATAAAACAGGCATTGCATAACGAATGCTTTAGGTTTATTAAACACAGGCAATCCAATCCAATCCAAAACATGTTAGCTTGGAAGTAGGGGTGTGCGATATGACGATTTTTGATCGTGGACGATAAAAATGTCTCCACGATCTACTTTTATAGAAGTATTGTAGTATCGCGCTACAGCGCACATTCTATCAGTTACAGCTCTGGCGCCTCCGTCTCTATATAGTTTACAACACGACATACAGCAGTAGAGTTACTCTGACAGGACACTGCACTTATTCGTGATCGCAAAAGTGCATTAATTGCATGCAAGCCTTGCCGGTTAAAAGTTTCATTTGCGCGCTGGTCTGACGACCGCTTTTTCTGAGCGCATACACCAAAAGCACGCGCGGTACTAAAACCCTGTCAAATAGCGCCTGATTACTGAACTAAGTTATCATTTAAGCTAATACGGTCAAAACACACAACGTTTACATATAGACTCAGTTGGTTATGTCTAAAATGAAAGTTATCAAAACAGCTGAGACAAACGGATGCGTGCTTGTACATAGGTCTTAAAGGGACAGAACTAAACATGCAGCCGACTGTCATTCAGGCACGTGCAGAGGGGGGTGATGCCCAAAGTGCCCTTTTGTCAAGGCAATTTTTTTTTTTTTATTAAACAACCTTTTGTGAAGGCCTGCCCAATCTAACTATTAGTCAAATTAATGATTAATAATTTAGCCGTAAATAAAATCACCCACATGATAACATTTCAACTGACGACCTCATCCGAACGATCCCTCACGCTCAGGCACCACTTCAATATCGTCCGCGCTACGGTTGCAGCTTAAGTAAGTGGGGTTCTCAGCGGAGTGGTATGCTTGTTTACTTATCATTATTATTATTTTACAAGAACAACGTGAAGAGAACATGCATTGCACAGCTTTTGTTTAAATCGCTGTGTTTAGCCTGCAGCAAACGCCACTTCTATAACGTTATACACAGCAGCAGCACCATAAACAAAGGTGCATGTGTTCACTTCATTCGTGCTATTTGAGGGAGAAAAGTTTCATGGGGGTGGAAGGGTCTGGTCTTTTTAATGTCATTTGACTAAAATGTATTCATACTTTTACTTTTATTGTTACAGTATTTATTTAAAAATGTAAGTGAAAAGAGTGCCTTAAAGTAATTACCTCAACACTGGTAAAAAAAGGCTATACGGATTTTCTCATTCTCCGAATTTTACTTATCAATCCTGTTTTTAATTATCATTATCATTCAAAAATGAATAAATTCAGAACAGAATAAAATTATATTTTAAATATGACCATTTTTTTCTACAAAAGCAACAGTAGTGTTTACAATAGCAAAAACACCTAAGCCTGTAAAGTCAATAACATCTCTCTGGAAATAAATACAAAAATGTCAGTATAAAACGAATAATATACCTGACCTGACATCACAGTGCAGAGTGAAGAAGATATGGCCCTTATAGATTTCAGAAAAATGTGTGAAATGTCCCTCTGTGTGTGTGTGTGTGTGTGTGTGTGTGTGTGTGTGTGTGTGTGTGTGTGTGTGTGTGTGTGTGTGTGTGTGTGTGTGTGTGTGTGTGTGTGTGTTCTGCAGTGCAAAGATGCCTTGCAAAGAGAGAATAAAACAAAAAAAGAAGGAGCTGCTTGAGGCAGGTGCAAAGAAAATATTATTTAACTTTTAAACTTAAAATGGTCTTTTCTGTTCTGTTTCTTTTTCAAAACTGCATCATGGCATTTGCTACTGTATCAATACAGAAGCATCCGCATCAATACGCATATCAGCAAGGAATGCGTCACTATACATTGCTGTTATGATATTTTGTGCACAGCTCTATTTAAAGCCTTGTTTCATGTGCCCCTTTTATATTTTGAGCACCTGCCCCTCCAAAGGTCTCTGCACGGCCCTGCTGTCATTAAAGGGATAGTTCACCCCACAATTTAATTTCTGTCATTATTTACTCACTCTCATGTTGTCCCAAACCTATATTCATTTCTCTCTTGTGCTGAACACAAAATAAGATATTTTGGTGAATCTGGGTAACCAAACAGTTGCTGGTCCACATTGACTTTGATAGTAGGAAAAATGTGGAAGTCACATAAGATCAGCGATGTTGTGTCTGAATAATTGCGCTACTTTTAAGGCCTCCGCTAGATGGCACTGCTGTTCATATTTGTTCTATTGTAGAAGAGGAATGTAAGAAGAGAGAGTTAAGTAAACCGAATGTGGTTCAGTACTGCTTGTTTCTCTGCTTCTTTATTTGACTGATTCCAAACATAACAATTGGCGACGAGGATGCCAGGATGTCTCTGCTCTCTCTGCAACCCCCAATCCCTGGATTGCCCAGGTGAACCGAAAATTCCCTTTGATGCATGGGAAAAGTTATTTCAGAACTACCTGCTTGCTATCGGTGGCGAGGAAGAGAGCACTAGTAATACAATGTTTGGGAACAGAAGGACAGCGAATTTACAATGCACTGCCTCTTACCACTGATACATATAATGGAACTTTACAAGCACTGAAACAGTTCTTCTCCCCTAAACTGAATGTTGTTTCTGAGAGGTATCGCTTCAGGCACCGTGCTCAAGCTGTGTGTGAGTCTACAGACCATTACGTTGCAGCGCTTCGTGAACTGGTAAAAACGTGTTCTTTTGGCGATATGGAGCATGAAATGGTCCGCGATCAGATTGTGGAAAAACAATTCCATTGTGCATGCCCAGAATTCGCAAAAGACTGTTATTAGAGCCAGATTTAACCCTTGAAAAGACACTTTCTATTGCAAGACAAATTGAAGCAGCGGTTGCAGATGCCAAAGTCATTGCTGAAAGGGAATTGAAACAAGTATCATTCATCCAAAAGCAAATAACTTGCGGATGCAGAAAAGTAAACAAAAGAGGAAGCAGAGAGAGAATAGACGCATAAAGGGTCAAGAGCAGTGTTACCGCTGTGGTTCTACGTATCACCTTGCAAATGACAAGTCCTGCCCTGCTAAAGACTGCAAATGTAGAATGTGCAGGAAAATCTGACATTTCTCAAAAGTGTGCAAGTCATCATCAAAGTTATTTAATGAAGTAAGCCTACCTGAAGTGACGGTTCTCAGTGTGAATGACTATAATACAGATGATGGAGCTCCAATGGGCACGTTTACTGTTGCTACAAACATACTCCCTGCACAGTCTTGTACCATTAAGATGATGGTAGATACAGGCTCGGGGGCATCAATTCTGCCTCAGAACATTTACAAAGAACACTTCAGTTCATGTGCCTTGTCTCCACCCAAAGTGCAGCTTCTGAACTATTCAAGGGACAAAATACCTGTTTGTGGCTCCTTGACATTGAATGTGACATACTATGGAAAAACAGTTGTTGGTGAGTTTATCATAGTGAAATCAGGAACACCTCTAATTGGATGTGACATATGTAAAACATTGGACATTGAATTTAAAGGTGGTAGCTTGATTGAACCTGTCACTCACTGTGCAATGCTTCAGCTGCCTAGCAGTCTGCCTACATGTACTGATACCCTTGCTTCTGCATTAACCTCTAAGGGGTTTGGATGCTCTAAAGACTTCATACACAAAGTAAAGGTCCGCTCAGAAGTTAAGTCTGTACAACAAAAAGTATGTCACTTACCACTATCAGTACGAGCAGCAGTGTCAGAGGAACTGAAAACATTAGAGGAGAATGGAATCATTGAAAAAGTAGACTCATCGGAGTGGGTGTCACCTATTGTCATCACAAAACGAAAGAATGACACAATTAGTTTGTGTGTTGACTTACGGGAGCCCAATAAGGCTGTAATGCCAGATAGCCATCCCTTACCATTGGTCGAAGATATACTGTCTGCACTACATGGATCAGTAATGTTCTCTTCGCTTGATCTTAAGAATGCATATTACCAGTTAAAGCTACATGAGGAGAGCAGAGGACTCACTGCCTTCATCACTCACGAGGGCCTATACCAGTTCTGTAGAGTTCCCTATGGGCTGTGTTCAGCACCATCTGCTTTTCAGCGTATGATGTCAATGATCCTAAAAGGCCTTGAAGGTGTACAGTGTTACTTGGATGATGTAATTGTCCATGGTGCATCTGAAGCCATTCACAATGCAAACCTCAAAGCTGTTCTGCATAGGATCAGTGAAGCTCGCTTGAAACCGGATCCAGACAAATGCAAGTTGAATTTAACTTCCCTAAGATTTCTCAGATATAGACTCTCAGCTGCTGGCCTGCACCCTGATGACACCCACACCACTGCAATTACAAATGCACCGCGCCCTACAGATGCAGCTACACTATGGTCGTTTTTGGGCCTCACTGCCTGGTACAGCAAGTTTGTACCTGCCTATGCTACTCTGGTCGAACCTATGACAGCTTTACTTTGCAAAGACTGTGATTTTCAGTGGACTGTTGCAGCACAAGAAAGCTTTGATCAGGTCAAAATGGCTATAGTGAACAGTCCTGCACTTTTCCTTTTCAACCCCAATCTCTGCACAATACTTTCCTGTGATGCTTCAGATTATGGTGTCGGTGCTGTCTTGACTCAGCTTGATGGCCAGGGAATAGAGAGAACCATTGCTTTTGCTTCGCGCTCCTTATCTGATGCAGAACGAAAATACTACATCGTAGAAAAGGAGGCTCTTGCCTGCGTCTGGTTTGCGGAGAAATGGTGTACATGGCTGTGGGGAAGGAAATTCATGTTACGCACCGACCATCAAGCTCTTACTACTCTACTCAGCAGCAAAGGTAATAGCCGTGCTGGTTTACATGTTGCCAGATGGTCTGCACGTTTACTGGAGTTAAATTATGACATTGAGTACAGACCTGGCCCCCTGAACAGTGTTGCTGATTGTTTGTCAAGAATGCTACTCCCTAATACTGAGCATAACTATGCTGAAACAATTGAATCCGTTGCTTTGATCTCATTTGCTTCTATTGCAATCTCCAAAGGTGATTTCCAGACTGCATGCAACCACTGCCCAGTGTTGACTAAACTCTCTACGTATCAACAGTAGAGGTCTGCACGGGCTCAAAACTGAAGCCCGAACCCGGCCCGTACCCGAGATCGTCTGACCCGACCCGAGAGGCACAGTTAAATTTAGAGCCCGAACCCGACCCGAAATCACCCCCCGCGCGAATAGCCAACTAAAAAAAAGGAAAAAGGTTGCATTTCACGATTGCATACAAAGAAACGGAATAATCAAGGCTCTGCCATTTCACAAACATTTACCAGTTGTGAAAGTTTGAGAACATCAGGTGCAGCGGTTGCATACATTCTGCCGAGTTTATGAATTTTGTATGGACAAGAAGATGATGACCGTGCAAATTATGGTCATTTTTTGTCAGTTAAGGCTCGTTAGTATTCTGTCTACTTTAAATCAGACCTAAGAGCTTAAATAAGATTGTATTTATTTGAATGAATTAATCGTTTATTTGAGAGAGAGAGAGACCGACCGAGCGAGCGAGCGAGAGACCGAGGAAAGTTGCGCGTGCATGTGAACCTGCTTCTGCGCATCTCTCTCTATAAGCAATGAGGCTTAGTTACTTCAAAAACAGCGATTTTGCCGCCTCATTGCAGATAAATATAATGTTGTGACTTGCGAGTCAGTAGCCTGTCGAAGCTATTTTACTAATAAAAATGTCCGTGCTGGTTGTGCGCGATCTCTGATATGTGTGTGCGTGCGTCTATGAAAGCAGCGAAGCCTCTGCATATAGTTTTGGTTTAGCTACAAACCCGAACCCGACCCGAGCCCGAAGCTATCCATTAAACATTAACCCGACCCGAAACCCGAAAGTATTTCGGGACCCGCGGGTTCGGGTCGGGTAGCAGACCTCTAATCAGCAGACTGGCTGGCCAAAATACAAGAAGGATGTTGACCTGCATGTACAACCCTACTTTCCAATCCGTCATGAACTTGCTGTAGTGGAGGGATGCGTAGTCAGAGGTACACTTCGTCTTCTGGTCCCTGAGTCACTACAGAAAAAACTCATAGACCTTGCACATGAATCACATCAAGGCATGGTTCGTACCAAGCAGCGGCTTAGACAGCTGTACTGGTGGCCGAAAATGGATAGCCAGGCTGAAGCTCTGATACGGGACTGTTCCACATGCAAACAGAATGATAAATCAGCTGTTACATATGATGCACCACTCAAACCTGTTGAGTTGCCATCAGCTGCATGAGAGAAGGTTTCTATCGATATTGTAGGACTATTTGAGACCGCACCAGCAAACTGCAGATATGCCATAACGCTTGTTGATTATTTCAGTAAATGGCCGGAGGTTGCTTTCTCACCCAGAGTTGACACAGCTGCTGTCATACAGTTCCTGACTTCAGTCTTCGCCCATGAAGGAAATCCAAAAGAACTTGTCTCTGACAATGGACCTCAGTTTATTTCAGAGTTTTCTGAGTTTCTCAGGGAGAGAGATATACGCCATTTCAGAACTGCTGTGTATCATTCACGTGCGAATGGAGAGGTTGAGAGGTTTAACAGGGTCCTAAAAGACTGTTTGCAAATTGCTTCAATTCAGGGAGAGCCTTGGAAATCATTCACTCAAACATTCCTTGTGAACTACAGGAGTACTCCTCATGCTACCACGGGTTTTACACCCTCAGAGATGCTCCATGGTCGATAAATGCGAACAAACATACAAATCATGGACTACCCTGTAAAAGACACAGACAAAAACATACTACGACAACGTGTGAAAAGGAAACAAGACAAAGTCAAACAGTATACTGATGCCAGGAGAAATGCAAAGTCCTCTTGTCTCCAACCTGGAGACCTAGTGTGAATTAAGAAACCCTGGAAAGTAAAGAAAGGTGACCAAAAGTTCACACAACCAATATCTGTTGTGCAGAAGAGAGGTGAGGATTCCTATCTCTTGGATGATGGTAAAATATGGAATGCTTCATGTCTTGCTGGAGTGCCAAAAACGAGTTATGCTGACATTTACGAAAAGCAACAATGTGCATCACAAATGGTTAACCCTCCGAGCGTGCAGGTGTACTAGGACAAGGCAGAAACCTATCTGGACTAAGGACTATGTTTTACATGAGTAAGAAAATGAAGAGAGGTTGAACTGTTAAAATAATTGAGTCAAGAAGATAAAAAGTTAAAATATGTTCTTCATTTAATTGTGTTTCACAGTACCTGTTTATTATAGGCTTATACATGTTTCTGTTGTTTAAAGCCTGCTTCATTCTTTCTGAAAGGGGAAGATGTTGTGTCTGAATGTTCCTGTGGCTCAGTGGTAGAGCATTGTGTTTGCAGCACAAAAGGTTGTGGGTTCGATTCCCAGGGAACACACATAATGAAAAAAATGTATAGCCTGAATGTACTGTAAGTCGCTTTGGATAAAAGCGTCTGCTAAATGTCTGAATAATTGTGCTACTTTTAAGGCCTCCGCTAGATGGCACTGCTGTTCATGTTTGTTCTATTGTAGAAGAGGAATGTATGAAGAAGAGAGAGTTAAGTAAACCGAATGTGGTTCAGAACTGGTTGTTTCTCTGCTTCTTTATTTGACTGATTCCAAACATAACAAGCAAACTGTTTGGTTTTCCTTGTTCCTCAAAATAGCATTTACGTTCAGCAGAAGAAAGAAACTCACTTAGGTTCAAAACAACTTTTGAAAAAATGATGGTATAAAAATAAAACACCTTGACAGATTGCATAATTTTTATTTTTGGATGAACTATTCGTTTAATGTTAATACATTTATGCATATAGCAGGCTCTTTTATCCAAAGCGACTTACAGTTTATAAATTTTTTTGTCAGTATGTGTTCCCTGGGAATTGAACCCACAACCTTTTGCGCTGCTAACGCAATGCTTTACCACTGAGCCACAGGAACACTAATAAAACAATAAAACACAGAGAAAAATCACTCACTATTCTTGATTGAAAAAATGTAATACAGTTACTTTGGGACTCAGTCTATATACATTTTTATTTGTATATTTGTTCATTCAGTTTATTGAATGCTCCTGCTAAATACATCTATTGTGCCTGGAAATAAAGCACTGTTTGGTTTACTTGTATAATATGTGTATTTGTAATCTGTATCTTTGTTCTTATTTTTCAATGAGAAAGATACAACGTTTTTTATCTTTGCCCACTTTAGCCTAAATTGGCCTCTGACCCTCATGGCCTCCTAATCATCCCCATACACTGATTGGCTTCATCACTCTGTCTCCTCTACGCCAGTAAGCTGGTGTGTGGTGGGCGTTCTGGCGCACTATGGCTGCCGTCGCATCATCCAGGTGGATGCTGCACACGTGGTGGTTGAGGAGATTCCCCCACTTCTATGTAAATCGCTTTGAGTACCCAGAAAAGCGCTATATAAATGTAACAAATGATCATTATTATAAATATCTGCTGTTCTTTTTTTTCCCTTTTTTTGTTACCTTGAAAGTCTTTATAATAGGGAAATTAGTTTGGCTATACAGTATAGCCTATACTGCTCAGACAACTTGCAAAATAGTAAAACCAACATGACAAAGAATCGT